>OY730481.1:24993569-26193569 GCA_963422695.1 Xylophagus ater | reverse complement strand
TGAATGCTTCTTTCTTCGCATTCGGTTGATAAATGTGGCCGGTCGAACGTCTTTCCACCAATTCAGAATTGTGAACGGTGTTACACATACCACTTTCCGGAGTGCATGTCAAGCTCTGAATTTAATGCAGAACGACTGACACTGGGATGTATGCATTAATAACGCGTGCAACACGTAACATCCAAATCAAATTTGTGCGTTGTTTGTAATCATATTGACCACCTGCTCTCCTTCATCTGCAACAAAGTTATTGGATAAATTAAAAACCCACGGGGCTGAAGATATTTTCCGTCGAATACGCAAGGAAAATTCAAATATGAACATGGATTTCACAGCAGAAATCTACAACGAAGTGTTGATAATGATTGAAGATTTGTGCTGAGAAATCGCGAACAAAGTTCTCAATCAATTGGGAATGCCATCACTGAATCGATCTGCTGCTGCTTCGTTCGATGTCGAAATGCGTCGTTAACAATATTACAATACGGGTGCTAACTTTTGAGCAAAAAGGCATTTACGATCAAATAATGCAAACTGTCAATAACGTGGTTGGAAAAATCTTCTTCTTAGAAGCGCAAGGACGAACTGGTAAAACGTTCCTAATTACATTGATTCTGGTTGCAATTCGATCCCAAAATTCCATAGCCTTATCTCTTGCGTAGTTCGGAAAAGCTGCGACATTCCTACCAGATGGAAGAACTGCTCATTCCGCTTGGAAATTACCATTGAACATGCAATTCATTGAAACTCCCACGTGCAACATTTCCAAAGCATCCAGCATGGGAAGTGTATTTTAGAAATGAAAACTTATTGTGTGGGATGAGTGCACAATGGCGCACAAAAAATCTCTCGACGTTCTTGATCGATCATTGCAAGATTTGCGTGGAAACATCAGACAATTTGGGAACGCATTAATATTTTTTGCAGGAGATTTCAGGCAAACATTACCTGTAATCCCTCGATCGACACCACCAGACGAAATAAATGCCTGCCTGAAATACTCTACTTTGCGGTGACGCGTAAATATGTATAAATTAACTACAAATATGCGTTCCCAGATGCAAAACGGCCGATTAGCTGAGATATTCTTACAACAATTGCTGGAAACTGGTAACGTAAAGGTGCCGGTTGATCTGACCGCAGGACCAATTTCATTTCCTCATAACGCAATTTAGTGACGTCGAAAGAAGAATTGTTTGAAAAATTATTTCCCAATATTCAAACCAATTACAAGGATCACCATTGGGTGAGTGAATGAGCTATTCTTGCGGCCGAGAACAAAGACGTCTACCAACCTAACAATATTATTCAGTCTAACATTCAAAGCGAGGTAGTCACATACAAGTCCGCGGACCCTGTTGTGGAAGCAGATGAAGCGGTTAATTAACCCAAATTTTTCAATTCACTCGATCTGCCACCGCAGAGCTTGCAAAGGTGAATATGTCCTCATTCCTCGCATTCATATGTTCCCAACGGAAGTGCCATTTCGATTTAAGAGATTGCAATTCCCAATTCGATTGGCGTTTACAATCACCATAAACAAAGCTCAGGGCCAATCTTTAGAATTGTGCGGTTTATATCTAGACACGGATTACTTCTCACACGGACAATTACATGTTGAGTGTCAATTGCAGTCCGTGCGATGGTATCCCTGGCAGATCAAGTGAATTAAAAAATTCGGTTGGATAATTAACCGCTCCATCTGCTTCCACAACAGTGTCGACGGACTTCTATATAACCACCTTGCTTTGAATGTTATACTGAATAATATTGTTAAGTTCGTAGACGTCTTTGTTGTTGGCCGCAAGAATGGTTCGTTCACTTACCCAATCGTGATTCTTGTAATTGGTTTGAATATTGGGAAATACTTTTTCAACCAATTCTTCTTTTGACGCCACTAAATTGCGTTATGAGGAAATGAAATTGGTCCTGCGGTCAGATCAACTGGCACCTTTCCGTTCCTAATTTCCAGCAATTGGTGTGAGAATATCTCTGCTGACCGATCGTTTTGCAGCTGTAGTCGCATATTTGTAGTTAATTTTAACGTCTTTACGCGTCGCCGCAAAGTAAAGTATTTCAGGCAGGCATTTATTTCATCCGCTGGTGTCGATCGAGGAATTACAGGTAATGTTTGCCTGAAATTGCCTGCAAGCAATATTAAATCGTTCCCAAATATCCTGATATTTGCACGTAAGTCTTAAAATGATCGATCAAGGGCCTCGAGCGATTTTTTGTGCGCCATTGTGCATTCATTCCAAACAATAAGTTTGCATTTCTGCAATACTTTTCCCTTGCCGGATGCTTTGGAAATGTTGCATGTGGGACTTTCAATGAATTGAATGTTTAATGGCAAGCGGAATGAGCCGTTCTTCCAACACTTGGGAATCCCCTCTTTTGCTATTCCACTGGGTACATCCAGGAGCGCACAGACCCAAAAACTTCATGTTTTACCATGAATTCCATCAGCGATTTCAGCTTCTTTTTGAAAACACGTGCTGTAATGTCATGCCAATCCACCGGCGATTCGCCAGGAAGTAAGAGCTTTTGTATTGTAAATCGTCCCAAGCTGGAAATTTCATCTAAGATTTTGTTAAATTCAGCACTTTCATTTTTAAATGCCTTTTTTGGTTTCTGGGTTTCCAAAAAATAAGACTCTACGTATTAAATGTCTTTCGGCTTTGGGTTTTCAAAATGTTACGCCTGTAATGTAATGTCATGCCGATTGCCCCCTAGATATAAGTAAGTTTTAAGCTAAGTAGGCAAAAATGGCTTTTCGTTGAAACAATTCTCACGGTAAAATATTGTAGATAAAGTGCTTAATCGCAATTTCGGAAAAACAACGGTTTCAAATTCGAAGGTATTCAAAGAAACTCGGGAACATTTCTAAGACAAAATTCGTCTTTATGGAAATCCGAGTACAATGAAAATTGTCCCACGGGAAAATATCATGGACAAAATGCTTAATAAGCGCGAATTCCAAAATGGAAAAACAACGGTTTCAAATTCGAAGTTGATAACAGAGAAACTCGAGAACATTCGTAAGGCAAAATTCGTCTACGAAAATATGGAAATCCGAGTACAATGAAAATTGTCCCACGGGAAAATATAGTGGACAAAATGCTGATTGATCAACTTTGAAAATGGAGAAACAACAGTTTAAAATGCAAAGCAAAGTATTTTGAAATTTGAATATCCGGAATGCATTCTGCACCCGTAAGGATTTTGTTCCTATAAAAGCGGAGTAATGTACAGTTAAAAGAGACAGTCAGATGACACAGTCAGACGAGACAGTTAGATTACAGAGTTCGAAGAGACAGTTCGACGAGACAGTCAGATGACACAGTCAGCTGACAAGACAGTCAGACAACAGAGTTCGAAGAGACAGTTCGACGACAGAGTTAAAACATACAGTTCGACGACACAGTAAAAAGCATCAGTTCAACGACACAGTCAAGCTCGACTAGAGAGTCCAAATAAAAATTTTGCTAAAAAGAATTGTTGAAAATTAAGAGTTGAATTTAAAAGAGTTTAATTTAAAAAGTATTGTTAAAAAGTATTGTTGAAAATAAAGTGTTGAACTTAAAAAGTATTGCTAAAAAGAATTGTTGAAAATTAAGAGTTGAATTTAAAAGAGTTTAAATTAAAAAGTATTGTTAAAAAGTATTGTTGAAAATAAAGAGTTGAACTTAAAAAGTATTCCTAAAAAGAATTGTTGAAAATTAAGGGTTGAATTTAAAAGAGTTTAATTTAGAAAGTATTGTTAAAAAGTAGTGTTGAAAATAAAGAGTTGAACTTAAAAAGTATTGATAAAAAGAATTGTTGAAAATTAAGAGTTGAATTTAAAAGAGTTTAATTTAAAAATGTAACTGCGGGGTTTACATATGGGGTTTTTACGAAGAATGTAAGTCACCTGATGATCTTTACAGCATATCTTCTTCCTTGCGAGGAGAAGATATGAGATGGTGCAGCTAATGTAAACAACTAAAAGGCTGCACGCCAAGCTGAGTTGCGCTTGCTAGCTCGCCGGAGGGGTGGGTCGTTGTTCACCACCATCTACCATCCAATTACACATAAATTTGTATGCGTGCATATGAATATTAATGTCGTTTAGACTTTATGGTAATAGCACAAGCTATCAAGCAAGGAAAATTCGGTTTTGGCGAAAACAACCGAATAAAGGGAGTGTTCGTTAGTTTGTCGGTCGCCGAAACTGACCGAACTTCCGCGAAAGCCTAGCGAGGCATGTCGGGACCGATTGGCTGAAGATGGTAATGCCAACCGGACTTATTTGGGGCACTTCCCACCCGCATGGACCAACAGCAGAATGCTGGTCGTCGTTGACGAATAACCGCAACTACAAAATTGGTTATCGTCCCTTAATAGTTTTATGCCCTCTTAGTGTCATTCACTCATCCGTCTCTCTTACCTCTTCATCCCTCGACCTAGCCATCAATCATATCAAAATCACTCAAATAAAGTTGGAAAAAAAGATAAAGGCGACCAAGGCGAACATCGTGGCGTTAGCCTGATTCATCTCCCTCCTTATTTTTCTTCACATTTCCTTTTTCCCTTTTTTTGCTTTTCTTTTTTTTTTTAAGGGCGAAAAATCACCTCTAATTATGCAATCTAAGCTAACCAATTTAAATAAAGGTATTTATTTACTTCAACAATAAATTATTTTTTTGTTTGTTTCAACGTTGCACATTCATATGGAGAGAAAAGAAAGAAAATAAAACGTTCGTTACATTTCACAATTTTTATTTGAAAACTTTAAATTTATTAAATAATTGTGACAAAAAAAAACCTTTATTCCTATGACATATTCTAGTTTCTCTTATTTCTTTACGGTTACTATACGATTTTTGTAATCGGAACTTATAGAAAAAAAACTGATATTTAATACGAAAAAAAAATTCCCGTTTTCTTTATATTTTCCAATATATTTTTTTAGTTGACTTCTTTTACTTCCGTTATATTAGTTGCTTTGAGAAAAGTTGTTTCTTCCAAAATTGTAAAGCACAAAAAAAAAATTCTTTAACTTAAGTCTCATTTAAAGCGATCATCCCGATTTGATTCAATATATAGGTGGTATATATATATATATATATATACTTTGTAAATGTAATGTAACTTATGTACTCACCCAAAGATCCGAAACCAGAGGCCCTCCATTTCCGCGCCTATATAAGCAAAATATATAATACAACAAATCGGATTTCTCTCTCTTTAATTATTTAAAAATTTTAGTACTGGATTCTTCTTTTTGCTTTCTCCCTTTTCTAATAATTTACCGTACCGTACCGGATTATATAAAGGAAAAATAATAAAATAAAAGGGAATTTACTTTAGATAAAAAAAATAGACAACAAAAGTTTGAATTTAAAAATTACTAAGAATTCCTCCTAGGAAACTTTTTTTTCTTCTTAATTAATTATTTTGATATTTGACTGTCATCGAAATTACTTAACAATAAATTCATTCGACTTTACGTGAAAAGAGAAAAAATAAATTTTCATTAAAAATGATGAAAATTCCTTGGGTTGAACAAAACAATTTTTCCTCTTTTCCTAAGAATAATGGCTGAAGAAATGATCCAAATATTTTCTTTTCTTTTTGACAGCTGTACTATATAGGTCTGGAACGAGTATCGCACTAGCTGGACGCTGAAAAATATGCTGCTGAAGCGAACACATGCCATGATGAATATGGTGCATATTTATATAAATTATTTCCTTAATTCGCAGATATTAAATTTCGTATAACAGGACAGGAGGTTTCGTTTTCTTTCTAAACCTGGTATATAAGGCGTATTGGTGTCGCTTTCGTATCCAAAATTTGGAAAGCGCGTCTCTTAAGACTTCCCTTACTGTACACTTTCCGGTCAAAAAAATTTTTTTTTCTTCACCATTCGAGATCATATAAATCTGTGATAGAAATCCCTTGAAATGTAAAAATGGATTGATTTCCAGCTTATATGATTGGTGAAACACCCTAAGTCAAACGCGGACTTACGCCGTTCAGGCATTATAGTAATGCACAAATTCTTGCACGTTACAAAACAGATACGTCAGGGATTGATCCATCATCCCGGATGTAACTGAAAAGCGTGCAGGTGGTTTAAGTGGTGCGTGAAATCTTGTACTGCCCAACGTGGGACTCGACCACACCCGAGAATAAGAGTCTCGTGCTCTATCGACGGAGCTAGCCGGGCATCTCAAAATACAAAGAGAGAATTCGACACGAAATAACCGAACGTAAAATAAGTTCCTACCTATTATTCCCTCAAATCTTTGGCATGGTAAACCCCTATGGTTCTACCCTGCAAATCCTCAACCTCATAGAGGGAACCGCCAATCGCACGAACAATCCAACACTTCAGAAATTTACGATTTAGCTTAGCATTGACGTTTTTTGCGAAGTCACTAAGCGTGAAATTTCTTCGGTAGACATCTTGTTCCGCAATAAATCTCTTTACCCGGGTTCGACGATTTTAAATTCGCTCATGCTGTTGGTGAGCTTTCGACAAATTGTTTTTGACGCGTTCGCGAATTAGTTCAAGCTGGTCTTTTTTCGAGGACACAACCAATTCACCATCATTCAATCCATTTAACTTCCCCATCAGTTCGTAGGTCGAGCCATGCGTGATC
Organism: Xylophagus ater; assembly: GCA_963422695.1. Lineage (NCBI taxonomy): Eukaryota > Metazoa > Arthropoda > Insecta > Diptera > Xylophagidae > Xylophagus > Xylophagus ater. Next base: position 26,186,922 of record OY730481.1, on the reverse strand, counting down.
ATGTAGGAACCGAACACAAGAAAATATGGATCAATCCCTGTAGAAGCATGGATTGTACTCCTAAGAGCACATCCGATGCTTCCCAAGTTTTGATCCCGATCCCTAGGATCGGTGCCAACATAAGAGCGGATTTCCGCCAGTAATGAACGGTTTACACGTTCTGATGCGTTAGCTTGTGGTGAGTAGATAACTGTATGATTGCGTTTCACACCATACGCTTCAACCAATTTGCGAAATTCTTTAGATATAAATTGCGGTCCGTTGTCTGAAAATATAATCTCGGTTACGCCGAATAAATTGAAGACGTTTTCCTCCAAGAAATCAGTGATCTGCACGGCAGACGCCTTACATAGTGTCTTGAAAAAAACAAATTTCGAAAATTTGTCGAAAACAACTAGGAGAGTGGTGTTACCATGCTTAGACCGAGGGTAGGGTCCCAATGGGTCAATATATAAGTACTGGAATGGTCTGTCAACTTCAATTTGTTTGCCCATTGTCGGCCTCAACACACTATTTGGAGCTTTAGACTCTTTACATACGATGCAACTCGCGATATATTTACGTACTTCGCTATCTTTGCCGCAAACGATATACGGTAATTTCCTAAAATAGAGTGATCACAGAGTCGTATTTTTAGGCAGTTGTTAGATATTTTTATGGCGAACATTCTACCGTCAGTTATAGAGTTCTAGCTATCACCTTTTTGGCGCTAGAGCCGTTGCAGTATTATTTTATAAGTTCTGCCATAACTCCTAAGAGAGGCGATCACAGAATCCGATTGTTCTTCAGTTGGTAGATATTTTTATCGCGAATATTCTACCGTCAATTGCAGAGTTCTAACTATCCCCGTTTTGGCGCTAGAGTCGTAGCAGTGATATTTTCTAAGATCTGCCATAACTCCTAAAATAGAGCGATCACAGAGTCGGATTTTTCGGCCGTTGTTAGATATTTTTATGGCGAATTTTCTACCGTCAGAGACAGAATTCTAACTATTCCCTTTTTGGCGCTAGAGTCGATAAAATAATATTATCTAAGTTCCGCCATAACTCCTAAAATAGAGCGATCACAGAATCGGATTGTTCTTCAGTTGGTAGACATTTTTATAGCGGATATTCTACCGTCAGTTGTGGACTTCTAACTATCACGGTCTTGGCGCTAGAGTATATAAAATATTATTCTCTAAGTTCTGCCATAACTCCTAAAATAAACCGATCACAGAATTGGATTGTTCTTTAGTTGTTAGACATTTTTATGTCGAATATTCTACCGTAATTCATAGAGCTCTCACTATCCCCGTTTTGGTGTTAGAGCCGATACAATATTATTTTCTAAGTTCTGCCATAACTCCTAAAATAGAGCCATCACAGAATCGGATTGTTCTTCAGTTGTTAGACATTTTTATGGCGAATATTCTACCGTCATTCATAGAGTTCTAACTATCACCGTTTTGGTGCTAGAGTCGATACAATATTATTTTCTAAGTTCTGCCATAACTCCTAAAATAGGGCGATCACAGAATTGGATTGTGCTTCAGTTGTTAGACATTTTTATGGCGAATATTCTACCGTCATTCATAGAGTTCTAGCTATCGCCGTTTTGGCGCTAGAGTCGATGCAGTATTATTTGCTAAGTTCTGCTATAACTCCTAATATAGTGCGATCACAGAATCGGATTGTTCCTCAGTTGGTAGACATTTTTATGGCGAATATTCTACTGTCAGTTACAGAGTTCTAACTATCAAAGTTATGGCGCTAGAGTCGATACAATATTATTTTCTAAGTCCTGCCATAACTCCTAAAAGAGAGCAATCACAGATTCGGTTTTCTTGGTAGTTGTTAGATATTTTTATGGCGAATTTTCTCCCGTCAGTGACAGAATACTAACTATTTCCTTTTTGGGGCTAGAGTCGATAAAATGATATTATCTAAGTTCTGCCATAACTCCTAAAATAGAGCGATCACAGACTCGGATTGTCCTTCAGATGGTAGACATTTTTATGGCGGATATTCTACCGTCAGTTGTGGACTTCTAACTATCACGGTTTTGGCGCTAGATTCGATAGAATATTATTTTCTAAGTTCTGCCATAACTCCTAAAATAGAGCGATCACAGAATCCGATTGTTCTTCAGTGGGTAGATATTTATATGGCGAATATTCTACCGTCAGTCATAGAGTTCAAACTATTGCCGTTTTGGCCCTAGAGTCGCTGCAGTATTATTTTCTAAGTTCTGCTATAGCTCCTAAGATAGAGCGATCACAGAATCGGCATGTTCTTCAGTTGGTAGACATTTTTATGTCGGATATTCTACCGTCAGTTGTGCACTTGTAACTATAACGGTTTTGGCGGTAGACTCGATACAATATTATTTTCTAAGTTCTGCCATAACTCCTAAAATAGGGCGATTACAGAATTGGATTCTGCTTCAGTTGTTAGACATTTTTATGGCGAATATTCTACCGTCATTCATAGAGTTCTAGCTATCGCCGTTTTGGCGCTAGAGTCGATGCAGTATTATTTTCTAAGTTCTGCTATAACTCCTAATATAGAGCGATCACAGAATCGGATTGTTCTTCAGTCGGTAGACATTTTTATGGCGAATATTCTACTGTCAGTTAGAGAGTTGTAACTATCAAAGTAATGGCGCTAGACTCGATACAATATTATTTTCTAAGTACTGCCATAACTTCTAAAATAGAACGATCACAGAATTGGATTGTTCTTCAGTTGTTAGACATTTTTAATGGCGAATATTCTACCGTCAGTCATAGAGTTCTAACTATCACCGTTTTGGTGCTAGAGTCGATACAATATTATTTTCTAAGTTCTGCCATAACTCCTAAAATAGAGCGATCACAGAATTGGATTGTTACTCAGTTGTTAGATATTTTTATGGCAAATTTTCTACCGTCAGTGCCAGAATTCTAACTATTCCCTTTTTGGCGCTAGAGTCGATACAATAATATTATCTAAGTTCTGCCATAACTCCTAAAATAGAGCGATCACAGAATCGGATTGTTCTTCAGTTGGTAGACATTTTTATAGCGGATATTCTACCGTCAGTTGTGGACTTCTAACTATCACGGTTTTTTCGCTAGTGTCGATACAATATTATTCTCTAAGTTCTGCCATAACTCCTAAAATAAAGCGATCACAGAATTGGATTGCTCTTCAGTTGTTAGACATTTTTATGTCGAATACTCTACCGTCATTCATAGAGCTCTCACTATCACCGTTTTGGTGCTAGAGCCGATACAATATTATTTTCTAAGTTCTGCCATAACTCCTAAAATAGGGCGATCACAGAATTGGATTGTGCTTCAGTTGTTAGACATTTTTATGGCGAATATTCTACCGTCATTCATAGAGTTCTAGCTATCGCCGTTTTGGCGCTAGAGTCGATGCAGTATTATTTTCTAAGTTCTGCTATAACTCCTAATATAGAGCGATCACAGAATCGGATTGTTCTTCAGTTGGTAGACATTTTTATAGCGAATATTCTACTGTCAGTTACAGAGTTCTAACTATCAAATTTATGGCGCTAGACTCGATAAAATATTATTTTCTAAGTTCTGCCATATCTCCTAAAATAGAGCGATCACAGATTCGTATTTTTCGGCAGTTGTTAGAGATTTTTAATGGCGAATACTCTACAGTCAATTACAGGATTCTAACTATCACCTTTTGGCGCTAGACTCGATAAAATATTATTTTCTAAGTTCTGCGATAACTCCTAAAATAGAGCGATCACAGAGTCGGATTTTTGGCGGTTGTTAGATATTTTTAATGGCGAATACTCTACAGTCAATTACAGAAATCTAACTATCACCTTTTGGCGCTAGAGTCGATGCAGTATTATTTTCTAACTTCCGCCATAACTCCTAAGATAGAGCGATCACAGAATTGAATTGTTCTTCAGTTGGTAGACATTTTTATAGCGGATATTGTACCGTCAGTTGTGGACTTCTAACTATCACGGTTTTGGCGCTAGAGTCGATACAATATTATTCTCTAAGTTCTGCCATAACTCCTAAAATAGAGCGATCACAGAATCCGATTGTTCTTCAGTGGGTAGATATTTATATGGCGAATATTCTACCGTCAGTCATAGAGTTCAAACTATTGCCGTTTTGGCCCTAGAGTCGCTGCAGTATTATTTTCTAAGTTCTGCTATAACTATTAAGATAGAGCGATCACAGAATCGGCATGTTCTTCAGTTGGTAGACATTTTTGTGGCGGATATTCTACCGTCAGTTGTGGACTTGTAACTATTCCCTTTTTGGCGCTAGAGTCGATACAATAATATTATCTAAGTTCTGCCCTAACTCCTAAAATAGAGCGATCACAGAATCGGATTGTTCTTCAGTTGGTAGACATTTTTATAGCGGATATTCTACCGTCAGTTGTGGACTTCTAACTATCACGGTTTTGGCGCTAGAGTCGATACAATATTATTCTCTAAGTTCTGCCATAACTCCTAAAATAGAGCGATCACAGAATCCGATTGTTCTTCAGTGGGTAGATATTTATATGGCGAATATTCTACCGTCAGTCATAGAGTTCAAACTATTGCCGTTTTGGCCCTAGAGTCGCTGCAGTGTTATTTTCTAAGTTCTGCTATAACTATTAAGATAGAGCGATCACAGAATCGGCATGTTCTTCAGTTGGTAGACATTTTTGTGGCGGATATTCTACCGTCAGTTGTGGACTTGTAACTATAACGGTTTTGGCGGTAGACTCGATACAATATTGTTTTCTAAGTTCTGCCATAACTCCTAAAATAGGGCGATTACAGAATTGGATTGTGCTTCAGTTGTTAGACATTTTTATGGCGAATATTCTACCGTCATTCATAGAGTTCTAGCTATCGCCGTTTTGGCGCTAGAGACGATGCAGTATTATTTTCTAAGTTCTGCTATAACTCCTAATATAGAGCGATCACAGAATCGGATTGTTCTTCAGTCGGTAGACATTTTTATGGCGAATATTCTACTGTCAGTTACAGAGTTGTAGCTATCAAAGTAATGGCGCTAGACTCGACACAATATTATTTTCTAAGTTCTGCCATAACTCCTAAAATAGAACGATCACAGATTCGGATTTTTCGGAAGTTGTTAGATATTTTTAATGGCGAATATTCTACCGTCAGTCATAGAGTTCTAACTATCACCGTTTTGGTGCTAAAGTCGATACAATATTATTTTCTAAGTTCTGCCATAACTCCTAAAATAGAGCGATCACAGAATTGGATTGTTATTCAGTTGTTAGATATTTTTATGGCAAATTTTCTACCGTCAGTGCCAGAATTCTAACTATTCCCTTTTTGGCGCTAGAGTCGATACAATAATATTATCTAAGTTCTGCCCTAACTCCTAAAATAGAGCGATCACAGAATCGGATTGTTCTTCAGTTGGTAGACATTTTTATAGCGGATATTCTACCGTCAGTTGTGGACTTCTAACTATCACGGTTTTGGCGCTAGAGTCGATACAATATTATTCTCTAAGTTCTGCCATAACTCCTAAAATAAAGCGATCAGAGAATTGGATTGTTCTTCAGTTGTTAGACATTTTTATGTCGAATACTCTACCGTCATTCATAGAGCTCTCACTATCACCGTTTTAGTGCTAGAGCCGATACAATATTATTTTCTAAGTTCTGCCATAACTCCTAAAATAGGGCGATCACAGAATTGGATTGTGCTTCAGTTGTTAGACATTTTTATGGCGAATATTCTACCGTCATTCATAGAGTTCTAGCTATCGCCGTTTTGGCGCTAGAGTCGATGCAGTATTATTTTCTAAGTTCTGCTATAACTCCTAATATAGAGCGATCACAGAATCGGATTGTTCTTCAGTTGGTAGACATTTTTATAGCGAATATTCTACTGTCAGTTACAGAGTTCTAACTATCAAATTTATGGCGCTAGACTCGATAAAATATTATTTTCTAAGTTCTGCCATAACTCCTAAAATAGAGCGATCACAGATTCGTATTTTTCGGCAGTTGTTAGATATTTTTAATGGCGAATACTCGACAGTCAATTACAGGATTCTAACTATCACCTTTTGGCGCTAGACTCGATAAAATATTATTTTCTAAGTTCTGGCATAACTCCTAAAATAGAGCGATCACAGAGTCGGATTTTTGGCAGTTGTTAGATATTTTTAATGGCGAATACTCTACAGTCAATTACAGAAATCTAACTATCACCTTTTGGCGCTAGAGTCGATGCAGTATTATTTTCTAACTTCCGCCATAACTCCTAAGATAGAGCGATCACAGAATCGGATTGTTCTTCAGTTGGTAGACATTTTTATAGCGGATATTCTACCGTCAGTTGTGGACTTCTAACTATCACGGTTTTGGCGCTAGAGTCGATACAATATTATTCTCTAAGTTCTGCCATAACTCCTAAAATAAAGCGATCACAGAATTGGATTGTTCTTCAGTTGTTAGACATTTTTATGGCGAATATTCTACCGGCATTCATAGAGCTTTCACTATCACCGTTTTGGTGCTAGAGCCGATACAATATTATTTTCTAAGTTCTGCCATAACTCCTTAAATAGGGCGATCACAGAATTGGATTGTGCTTCAGTTGTTAGACATTTTTCTGGCGAATATTCTAAAGTCATTCTTGGCGCTAGAGTCGATGCAGTATTATTTTCTAAGTTCTGCCATAACTCCTAAAATAGGGCGATCACAGAATTGGATTCTGCTTCAGTTGTTAGACATTTTTATGGCGAATATTCTACCGTCATTCATAGAGTTCTAACTATCACCATTTTGGTGCTAGAGTCGATACAATATTATTTTCTAAGTTCTGCCATAACTCCTAAAATAGGGCGATCACAGAATTGGATTGTGCTTCAGTTGTTAGACATTTTTATGGCGAATATTCTACCGTCATTCATAGAGTTCTAGCTATCGCCGTTTTGGCGCTAGAGTCGATGCAGTATTATTTTCTAACTTCCGCCATAACTCCTAAGATAGAGCGATCACAGAATCGGATTGTTCTTCAGTTGGTAGACATTTTTATGGCGGATATTCTACCGTCAGTTGTGGACTTCTAACTATCACGGTTTTGGCGCTAGAGTCGATAAAATATTATTCTCTAAGTTCTGCCATAACTCCTAAAATAAAGCGATCACAGGATTGGATTGTTCTTCAGTTGTTAGACATTTTTATGGCGAATATTCTACCGTCATTCATAGAGTTCTAGCTATCGCCGTTTTGGCGCTAGAGTCGATGCAGTATTATATTCTAAGTTCTGCCATAACTCCTTAAATAGGGCGATCACAGAATTGGATTGTGCTTCAGTTGTTAGACATTTTTCTGGCGAATATTCTACCGTCATTCATAGAGTTCTAGCTATCGCCGTTTTGGCGTTAGAGTCGATGCAGTATTATTTTCTAAGTTCTGCTATAACTCCTAAAATAGGGCGATCACAGAATTGGATTGTGCTTCAGTTGTTAGACATTTTTATGGCGAATATTCTACCGTCATTCATAGAGTTCTAACTATCACCATTTTGGTGCTAGAGTCGATACAATATTATTTTCTAAGTTCTGCCATAACTCCTAAAATAGGGCGATCACAGAATTGGATTGTGCTTCAGTTGTTAGACATTTTTATGGCGAATATTCTACCGTCATTCATAGAGTTCTAGCTATCGCCGTTTTGGCGCTAGAGTCGATGCAGTATTATATTCTAAGTTCCGCCATAACTCCTAAGATAGAGCGATCACAGAATCGGATTGTTCTTCAGTTGGTAGATATTTTTATAGCGGATATTCTACCGTCAGTTGTGGACTTCTAACTATCACGGTTTTGGCGCTAGAGTCGATACAATATTATTCTCTAAGTTCTGCCATAACTCCTAAAATAAAGCGATCACAGAATTGGATTGTTCTTCAGTTGTTAGACATTTTTATGGCGAATATTCTACCGTCATTCATAGAGCTCTCACTATCACCGTTTTGGTGCTAGAGCCGATACAATATTATTTTCTAAGTTCTGCCATAACTCCTTAAATAGGGCGATCACAGAATTGGATTGTGCTTCAGTTGTTAGACATTTTTCTGGCGAATATTCTACCGTCATTCATAGAGTTCTAGCTATCGCCGTTTTGGCGCTAGAGTCGATGCAGTATTATTTTCTAAGTTCTGCTATAACTCCTAAAATAGGGCGATCACAGAATTGGATTGTGCTTCAGTTGTTAGACATTTTTATGGCGAATATTCTACCGTCATTCATAGAGTTCTAACTATCACCATTTTGGTGCTAGAGTTGATACAATATTATTTTCTAAGTTCTGCCATAACTCCTAAAATAGGGCGATCACAGAATTGGATTGTGCTTCAGTTGTTAGACATTTTTATGGCGAATATTCTACCGTCATTCATAGAGTTCTAGCTATCGCCGTTTTGGCGCTAGAGTCGATGCAGTATTATATTCTAAGTTCCGCCATAACTCCTAAGATAGAGCGATCACAGAATCGGATTGTTCTTCAGTTGGTAGACATTTTTATAGCGGATATTCTACCGTCAGTTGTGGACTTCTAACTATCACGGTTTTGGCGCTAGAGTCGATACAATATTATTCTCTAAGTTCTGCCATAACTCCTAAAATAAAGCGATCACAGAATTGGATTGTTCTTCAGTTGTTAGACATTTTTATGGCGAATATTCTACCGTCATTCCTAGAGCTCTTACTATCACCGTTTTGGTGCTAGAGCCGATACAATATTATTTTCTAAGTTCTGCCATAACTCCTTAAATAGGGCGATCACAGAATTGGATTGTGCTTCAGTTGTTAGACATTTTTCTGGCGAATATTCTACCGTCATTCATAGAGTTCAAGCTATCGCCGTTTTGGCGCTAGAGTCGATGCAGTATTATTTTCTAAGTTCTGCCATAACTCCTAAAATAGGGCGATCACAGAATTGGATTGTGCTTCAGTTGTTAGACATTTTTATGGCGAATATTCTACCGTCATTCATAGAGTTCTAACTATCACCATTTTGGTGCTAGAGTTGATACAATATTATTTTCTAAGTTCTGCCATAACTCCTAAAATAGGGCGATCACAGAATTGGATTGTGCTTCAGTTGTTAGACATTTTTATGGCGAATATTCTACCGTCATTCATAGAGTTCTAGCTATCGCCGTTTTGGCGCTAGGGTCGATGCAGTATTATTTTCTAAGTTCTGCTATAACTCCTACAATAGAGCGATCACAGAATCGGATTGTTCTTCAGTTGGTAGGCATTTTTATGGCGAATATTCTACTGTCAGTTACAGAGTTCTAACTATCAAAGTTATGGCGCTAGACTCGATACAATATTATTTTCTAAGTTCTGCCATAACCCCTAAAATAGAACGCTCACAGATTCGGATTTATCGGCAGTTGTTAGATATTTTTAATGCCGAATACTCTACAGTCAATTACAGAATTCTAACTATCACCTTTTGGCGCTAGACTCGATAAAATATTATTTTCTAAGTTCTGCCATAACTCCTAAAATAGAGCGATCACAGAGTCGGATTTTTCGGCAGTTGTTAGATATATTTAATGGCGAATACTCTACAGTCAATTACAGAATTCTAACTATCACCTTTTGGCGCTAGAGTCGATGCAGTATTATTTTCTAAGTTCCGCCATAACTCCTAAGATAGAGCGATCACAGAATCGGATTGTTCTCCAGTTGTTAGACATTTTTATGGCGAATATTCTACCGTCATTCATAGAGTTCTCACTATCACCGTTTTGGTGCTAGAGTCGATACAATATTATTTTCTAAGTTCTGCCATAACTCCTAAAATAGAGCGATCACAGAGTCGGATTTTTCGGCAGTTGTTAGATATTTTTATGGCGAATTTTCTACCGTAAGTGACGGAATTCTAACTATTCCCTTTTTGGCGCTAGAATCGATGAAATAATATTATTTAAGTTCTGCCATAACTCCTAAAATAGAGCGATCACAGAATCGGATTGTTCTTCAGTTGGTAGACATTTTTATAGCGGATATTCTACCGTCAGTTGTGGACTTCTAACTATCACGGTCTTGGCGCTAGAGTATATAAAATATTATTCTCTAAGTTCTGCCGTAACTTCTAAAATAAACCGATCACAGAATTGGATTGTTCTTTAGTTGTTAGACATTTTTATGGTGAATATTCTACCGTAATTCATAGAGCTCTCACTATCCCCGTTTTGGTGCTAGAGTCGATACAATATTATTTTCTAAGTTCTGCCATAACTCCTAAAATAGGGCGATCACAGAATTGGATTGTTCTTCAGTTGTTAGACATTTTTATGGCGAATATTCTACCGTCATTCATAGTGTTCTAACTATCACCGTTTTGGTGCTAGAGTCGATACAATATTATTTTCTAAGTTCTGCCATAACTCCTAAAATAGGGCGATCACAGAATTGGATTGTGCTTCAGTTGTTAGACATTTTTATGGCGAATATTCTACCGTCATTCATAGAGTTCTAGCTATCGCCGTTTTGGCGCTAGAGTCGATGCAGTATTATTTTCTAAGTTCTGCTATAACTCCTAATATAGTGCGATCGCAGAATCCGATTGTTCTTCAGATGGTAGACATTTTTATGGCGGATATTCTACCGTCAGGTGTGGACTTCTAACTATCACGGTTTTGGCGCTAGAGTCGATACAATATTATTTTCTAAGTCCTGCCATAACTCCTAAAAGAGAGCAATCACAGATTCGGATTGTTCTTCAGTGGGTAGATATTTATATGGCGAATATTCTACCGTCAGTCATAGAGTTCAAACTATTGCCGTTTTGGCCCTAGAGTCGCTGCAGTATTATTTTCTAAGTTCTGTATAACTCCTAAGATAGAGCGATCACAGAATCGGCATGTTCTTCAGTTGGTAGACATTTTTATGGCGGACATTCTACGGTCAGTTGTGGACTTGTAACTGTAACGGTTTGGCGGTAGACTCGATACAATATTATTTTCTAAGTTCTGCCATAACTCCTAAAATAGGGCGATCACAGAATTGGATTGTGCTTCAGTTGTTAGACATTTTTATGGCGAATATTCTACCGTCATTCATAGAGTTCTAGCTATTGCGGTTTTGGTGCTAGAGTCGATACAATATTATTTTCTAAGTTCTGCCATAAGTCCTAAAATAGAGCGATCACAGAATTGGATTGTTATTCAGTTGTTAGATATTTTGATGGCAAATTTTCTACCGTCAGTGCCAGAATTCTAACTATTCCCTTTTTGGCGCTAGAGTCGATACAATAATATTATCTAAGTTCTGCCATAACTCCTAAAATAGAGCGATCACAGAATCGGATTGTTCTTCAGTTGGTAGACATTTTTATAGCGGTTATTCTACCGTCAGTTGTGGACTTCTAACTATCACGGTTTTGGCGCTAGAGTCGATACAATATTATTCTCTAAGTTCTGCCATAACTCCTAAAATAAAGCGATCACAGAATTGGATTGTTCTTCAGTTGTTAGACATTTTTATGTCGAATACTCTACCGTCATTCATAGAGCTCTCACTATCAGCGTTTTGGTGCTAGAGCCGATACAATATTATTTTCTAAGTTCTGCCATAACTCCTAAAATATGGCGATCACAGAATTGGATTGTTCTTCAGTTGTTAGGGATTTTAATGGCGAATATTCTACCGTCATTCATAGAGTTCTAACTATCGCCGTTTTGGCGCTAGAGTCGATAAAATACTATTTTCTAAGTTCTGCCATAACTCCTAAAATAGAGGGATCACAGAATCGGTTTGTTCTTCAGTTCGTAGGCATTTTTATTGCGAATATTCTACCGTCAATTGCAGAGTACTTACTATCCCCGTTTTGGCACTAGAGTCGATATAATAATATTTTCTAAGTTATGCCATAACTCCTAAAATAGAACGATCACTGAATTGGATTGTTCTTCAGTTGGTAGACATTTTTATGGCGAATAATCTTCCATCAGTTACAGAGTACTAACTATCACAGTTTTGGTGCTAGAGTCGATACAATAATATTTTCTAAGTTCTGCCATAACTCCTAAAATAGAGCGATCACAGAATCGGATTGTTCTTCAGTTGGTAGACATTCTTATGGCGAATATTCTACCGTCATTCATAGAGTTCTAGCTATCGCCGTTTTGGCGCTAGAGTCGATGCAGTATTATTTTCTAAGTTCTGCTATAACTCCTAAAATAGAGCGATCACAGAATCGGATTGTTCTTCAGTTGGTAGACATTTTTATGGCTAATATTCTAGTGTCAGTTACAGAGTTCTAACCATCAAAGTTGTGGCGCTAGACTCGATACAATATTATTTTCTAAGTTCTGCCATAACTCCTAAAATAGGGCGATCACAGAATTGGATTGTGCTTCAGTTGTTAGACATTTTTATGGCGAATATTCTACCGTCAATCATAGAGTTCTAGCTATCGCCGTTTTGGCGCTAGAGTCGATGCAGTATTATATTCTAAGTTCCGCCATAACTCCTAAGATAGAGCGATCACAGAATCGGATTGTTCTTCAGTTGGTAGATATTTTTATAGCGGATATTCTACCGTCAGTTGTGGACTTCTAACTATCACGGTTTTGGCGCTAGTGTCGATACAATATTATTCTCTAAGTTCTGCCATAACTCCTAAAATAAAGCGATCACAGAATTGGATTGTTCTTCAGTTGTTAGACATTTTTATGGCGAATATTCTACCGTCATTCATAGAGCTCTCACTATCACCGTTTTGGTGCTAGAGCCGATACAATATTATTTTCTAAGTTCTGCCATAACTCCTTAAATAGGGCGATCACAGAATTGGATTGTTCTTCAGTTGTTAGACATTTTTATGGCGAATATTCTACCGTCATTCCTAGAGCTCTTACTATCACCGTTTTGGTGCTAGAGCCGATACAATATTATTTTCTAAGTTCTGCCATAACTCCTTAAATAGGGCGATCACAGAATTGGATTGTGCTTCAGTTGTTAGACATTTTTCTGGCGAATATTCTACCGTCATTCATAGAGTTCAAGCTATCGCCGTTTTGGCGCTAGAGTCGATGCAGTATTATTTTCTAAGTTCTGCCATAACTCCTAAAATAGGGCGATCACAGAATTGGATTGTGCTTCAGTTGTTAGACATTTTTATGGCGAATATTCTACCGTCATTCATAGAGTTCTAACTATCACCATTTTGGTGCTAGAGTTGATACAATATTATTTTCTAAGTTCTGCCATAACTCCTAAAATAGGGCGATCACAGAATTGGATTGTGCTTCAGTTGTTAGACATTTTTATGGCGAATATTCTACCGTCATTCATAGAGTTCTAGCTATCGCCGTTTTGGCGCTAGGGTCGATGCAGTATTATTTTCTAAGTTCTGCTATAACTCCTACAATAGAGCGATCACAGAATCGGATTGTTCTTCAGTTGGTAGGCATTTTTATGGCGAATATTCTACTGTCAGTTACAGAGTTCTAACTATCAAAGTTATGGCGCTAGACTCGATACAATATTATTTTCTAAGTTCTGCCATAACCCCTAAAATAGAACGCTCACAGATTCGGATTTATCGGCAGTTGTTAGATATTTTTAATGCCGAATACTCTACAGTCAATTACAGAATTCTAACTATCACCTTTTGGCGCTAGACTCGATAAAATATTATTTTCTAAGTTCTGCCATAACTCCTAAAATAGAGCGATCACAGAGTCGGATTTTTCGGCAGTTGTTAGATATATTTAATGGCGAATACTCTACAGTCAATTACAGAATTCTAACTATCACCTTTTGGCGCTAGAGTCGATGCAGTATTATTTTCTAAGTTCCGCCATAACTCCTAAGATAGAGCGATCACAGAATCGGATTGTTCTCCAGTTGTTAGACATTTTTATGGCGAATATTCTACCGTCATTCATAGAGTTCTCACTATCACCGTTTTGGTGCTAGAGTCGATACAATATTATTTTCTAAGTTCTGCCATAACTCCTAAAATAGAGCGATCACAGAGTCGGATTTTTCGGCAGTTGTTAGATATTTTTATGGCGAATTTTCTACCGTAAGTGACGGAATTCTAACTATTCCCTTTTTGGCGCTAGAATCGATAAAATAATATTATTTAAGTTCTGCCATAACTCCTAAAATAGAGCGATCACAGAATCGGATTGTTCTTCAGTTGGTAGACATTTTTATAGCGGATATTCTACCGTCAGTTGTGGACTTCTAACTATCACGGTCTTGGCGCTAGAGTATATAAAATATTATTCTCTAAGTTCTGCCGTAACTTCTAAAATAAACCGATCACAGAATTGGATTGTTCTTTAGTTGTTAGACATTTTTATGGTGAATATTCTACCGTAATTCATAGAGCTCTCACTATCCCCGTTTTGGTGCTAGAGTCGATACAATATTATTTTCTAAGTTCTGCCATAACTCCTAAAATAGGGCGATCACAGAATTGGATTGTTCTTCAGTTGTTAGACATTTTTATGGCGAATATTCTACCGTCATTCATAGTGTTCTAACTATCACCGTTTTGGTGCTAGAGTCGATACAAAATTATTTTCTAAGTTCTGCCATAACTCCTAAAATAGGGCGATCACAGAATTGGATTGTGCTTCAGTTGTTAGACATTTTTATGGCGAATATTCTACCGTCATTCATAGAGTTCTAGCTATCGCCGTTTTGGCGCTAGAGTCGATGCAGTATTATTTTCTAAGTTCTGCTATAACTCCTAATATAGTGCGATCGCAGAATCCGATTGTTCTTCAGATGGTAGACATTTTTATGGCGGATATTCTACCGTCAGGTGTGGACTTCTAACTATCACGGTTTTGGCGCTAGAGTCGATACAATATTATTTTCTAAGTCCTGCCATAACTCCTAAAAGAGAGCAATCACAGATTCGGATTGTTCTTCAGTGGGTAGATATTTATATGGCGAATATTCTACCGTCAGTCATAGAGTTCAAACTATTGCCGTTTTGGCCCTAGAGTCGCTGCAGTATTATTTTCTAAGTTCTGTATAACTCCTAAGATAGAGCGATCACAGAATTGGATCGTTATTCAGTTGTTAGATATTTTGATGGCAAATTTTCTACCGTCAGTGCCAGAATTCTAACTATTCCCTTTTTGGCGCTAGAGTCGATACAATAATATTATCTAAGTTCTGCCATAACTCCTAAAATAGAGCGATCACAGAATCGGATTGTTCTTCAGTTGGTAGACATTTTTATAGCGGTTATTCTACCGTCAGTTGTGGACTTCTAACTATCACGGTTTTGGCGCTAGAGTCGATACAATATTATTCTCTAAGTTCTGCCATAACTCCTAAAATAAAGCGATCACAGAATTGGATTGTTCTTCAGTTGTTAGACATTTTTATGTCGAATACTCTACCGTCATTCATAGAGCTCTCACTATCAGCGTTTTGGTGCTAGAGCCGATACAATATTATTTTCTAAGTTCTGCCATAACTCCTAAAATATGGCGATCACAGAATTGGATTGTTCTTCAGTTGTTAGGGATTTTAATGGCGAATATTCTACCGTCATTCATAGAGTTCTAACTATCGCCGTTTTGGCGCTAGAGTCGATAAAATACTATTTTCTAAGTTCTGCCATAACTCCTAAAATAGAGGGATCACAGAATCGGTTTGTTCTTCAGTTCGTAGGCATTTTTATTGCGAATATTCTACCGTCAATTGCAGAGTACTTACTATCCCCGTTTTGGCACTAGAGTCGATATAATAATATTTTCTAAGTTATGCCATAACTCCTAAAATAGAACGATCACTGAATTGGATTGTTCTTCAGTTGGTAGACATTTTTATGGCGAATAATCTTCCATCAGTTACAGAGTACTAACTATCACAGTTTTGGTGCTAGAGTCGATACAATAATATTTTCTAAGTTCTGCCATAACTCCTAAAATAGAGCGATCACAGAATCGGATTGTTCTTCAGTTGGTAGACATTCTTATGGCGAATATTCTACCGTCATTCATAGAGTTCTAGCTATCGCCGTTTTGGCGCTAGAGTCGATGCAGTATTATTTTCTAAGTTCTGCTATAACTCCTAAAATAGAGCGATCACAGAATCGGATTGTTCTTCAGTTGGTAGACATTTTTATGGCTAATATTCTACTGTCAGTTACAGAGTTCTAACTATCAAAGTTGTGGCGCTAGACTCGATACAATATTATTTTCTAAGTTCTGCCATAACTCCTAAAATACAACGATCACAGATTCGGATTTAGCGGCAGTTGTTAGATATTTTTAATGGCGAATACTCTACAGTCAATTACAGAATTCTAACTATCACCTTTTGGCGCTAGACTCGGTAAAATATTATTTTCTAAGTTCTGCCATAACTCCTAAAATAGAGCGATCACAGTCGGATTTTTCGGCAGTTGTTAGATATTTTTAATGGCGAATACTCTACAGTCAATTACAGAATTCTAACTATCACCTTTTGGCGCTAGAGTCGATGCAGTATTATTTTCTAAGTTCCGCCATAACTCCTAAGATAGAGCGATCACAGAATCGGATTGTTCTCCAGTTGTTAGACATTTTTATGGCGAATATTCTACCGTCATTCATAGAGTTCTCACTATCACCGTTTTGGTGCTAGAGTCGATACAATATTATTTTCTAAGTTCTGCCATAACTCCTAAAATAGAGCGATCACAGAGTCGGATTTTCGGCAGTTGTTAGATATTTTTATGGCGAATTTTCTACCGTCAGTGACAGAATTCTAACTATTCCCTTTTTGGCGCTAGAATCGATAAAATAATATTATCTAAGTTCTGCCATAACTCCTAAAATAGAGCGATCACAGAATCGGATTGTTCTTCAGTTGGTAGACATTTTTATGGCGAATATTCTACTGTCAGTTACAGAGTTCTAACTATCAAAGTTATGGCGCTAGAGTCGATACAATATTATTCTCTAAGTTCTGCCATAACTCCTAAAATAAAGCAATCACAGAATTGGATTGTTCTTCAGTTGTTAGACATTTTTATGTCGAATATTCTACCGTCATTCATAGAGCTCTCAATATCACCGTTTTGGTGTTAGAGCCGATACAATATTATTTTCTAAGTTCTGCCATAACTCCTAAAATAGAGCGATCACAGAATCGGATTGTTCTTCAGTTGTTAGACATTTTTATGGCGAATATTCTACCGTCATTCATAGAGTTCTAGCTATCGCCGTTTTGGCGCTAGAGTCGATGCAGTATTATTTTCTAAGTTCCGCCATAACTCCTACGATAGAGCGATCACAGAATCGGATTGTTCTTCAGTTGGTAGACATTTTTATAGCGGATATTCTACCGTCAGTTGTGGACTTCTAACTATCACGGTTTTGGCGCTAGAGTCGATACAATATTATTCTCTAAGTTCTGCCATAACTCCTAAAATAAAGCGATCACAGAATTGGATTGTTCTTCAGTTGTTAGACATTTTTATGGCGAATATTCTACCGTCATTCATAGAGCTCTCACTATCACCGTTTTGGTGCTAGAGCCGATACAATATTATTTTCTAAGTTCTGCCATAACTCCTTAAATAGGGCGATCACAGAATTGGATTGTGCTTCAGTTGTTAGACATTTTTCTGGCGAATATTCTACCGTCATTCAGAGAGTTCTACCTATCGCCGTTTTGGCGCTAGAGTCGATGTAGTATTATTTTCTAAGTTCTGCCATAACTCCTAAAATAGGGCGATCACAGAATTGGATTGTGCTTCAGTTGTTAGACATTTTTATGGCGAATATTCTACCGTCATTCATAGAGTTCTAACTATCACCATTTTGGTGCTAGAGTTGATACAATATTATTTTCTACGTTCTGCCATAACTCTTAAAATAGGGCGATCACAGAATTGGATTGTGCTTCAGTTGTTAGACATTTTTATGGCGAATATTCGACTGTCATTCATAGAGTTCTAGCTATCGCCGTTTTGGCGCTAGAGTCGATGCAGTATTATTTTCTAAGTTCTGCTATAACTCCTAAAATAGAGCGATCACAGAATCGGATTGTTCTTCAGTTGGCAGGCATTTTTATGGCGAATATTCTACTGTCAGTTAGAGAGTTCTAACTATCAAAGTTATGGCGCTAGACTCAATACAATATTATTTTCTAAGTTCTGCCATAACCCCTAAAATAGAACGATTACAGATTCGGATTTATCGGCAGTTGTTAGATATTTTTAATGCCGAATACTCTACAGTCAATTACAGAATTCTGACTATAACCTTTTGGCGCTAGACTCGATAAAATATTATTTTCTAAGTTCTGCCATAACTCCTAAAATAGAGCGATCACAGAGTCGGATTTTTCGGCAGTTGTTAGATATTTTTAATGGCGAATACTCTACAGTCAATTACAGAATTCTAACTATCACCTTTTGGCGCTAGAGTCGATGCAGTATTATTTTCTAAGTTCTGCCATAACTCCTAAGATAGAGCGATCACAGAATCGGATTGTTCTCCAGTTGTTAGACATTTTTATGACGAATATTCTACCGTCATTCATAGAGTTCTCACTATCACCGTTTTGGTGCTAGAGTCGATACAATATTATTTTCTAAGTTCTGCCATAACTCCTAAAATAGAGCGATCACAGAGTCGGATTTTTCGGCAGTTGTTAGATATTTTTATGGCGAATTTTCTACCGTAAGTGACAGGATTCTAACTATTCCCTTTTTGGCGCTAGAATCGATAAAATAATATTATCTAAGTTCTGCCATAACTCCTAAAATGGAGCGATCACAGGATCGGATTGTTCTTCAGTTGGTAGACTTTTTTATAGCGGATATTCTACCGTCAGTTGTGGACTTCTAACTATCACGGTCTTGGCGCTAGAGTATATAAAATATTATTCTCTAAGTTCTGCCATAACTCCTAAAATAAACCGATCACAGAATTGGATTGTTCTTTAGTTGTTAGACATTTTTATGGCGAATATTCTACCGTAATTCATAGAGCTCTCACTATCCCCGTTTTGGTGTTAGAGCCGATACAATATTATTTTCTAAGTTCTGCCATATCTCCTAAAATAGAGCGATCACAGAATCGGATTGTTCTTCAGTTGTTAGACATTTTTATGGCGAATATTCTACGTCATTCATAGAGCTCTCACTATCACCGTTTTGGTGTTAGAGCCGGTACAATATTATTTTCTAAGTTCTGCCATAACTCCTAAAATAGAGCGATCACAGAATCGGATTGTTCTTCAGTTGTTAGACATTTTTATGGCGAATATTCTACCATCATTCATAGAGTTCTAGCTATCGCCGTTTTGGCGCTAGAGTCGATGCAGTATTATTTTCTAAGTTCCGCCATAACTCCTAAGATAGAGCGATCACAGAATCGGATTGTTCTTCAGTTGGTAGACATTTTTATAGCGGATATTCTACCGTCAGTTGTGGACTTCTAACTATCACGGTTTTGGCGCTAGAGTCGATACAATATTATTCTCTAAGTTCTGCCATAACTCCTAAAATAAAGCGATCACAGAATTGGATTGTTCTTCAGTTGTTAGACATTTTTATGGCGAATATTCTACCGTCATTAATAGAGCTCTCACTATCACCGTTTTGGTGCTAGAGCCGATACAATATTATTTTCTAAGTTCTGCCATAACTCCTTAAATAGGGCGATCACAGAATTGGATTGTGCTTCAGTTGTTAGACATTTTTCTGGCGAATATTCTACCGTCATTCATAGAGTTCTAGCTATCGCCGTTTTGGCGCTAGAGTCGATGCAGTATTATTTTCTAAGTTCTGCCATAACTCCTAAAATAGGGCGATCACAGAATTGGATTGTGCTTCAGTTGTTAGACATTTTTATGGCGAATATTCTACCGTCATTCATAGAGTCCTAACTATCACCATTTTGGTGCTAGAGTCGATGCAGTATTATTTTCTAAGTTCTGCTATAACTCCTAATATAGTGCGATCGCAGAATCCGATTGTTCTTCAGATGGTAGACATTTTTATGGCGGATATTCTACCGTCAGGTGTGGACTTCTAACTATCACGGTTTTGGCGCTAGAGTCGATACAATATTATTTTCTAAGTCCTGCCATAACTCCTAAAAGAGAGCAATCACAGATTCGGATTGTTCTTCAGTGGGTAGATATTTATATGGCGAATATTCTACCGTCAGTCATAGAGTTCAAACTATTGCCGTTTTGGCCCTAGAGTCGCTGCAGTATTATTTTCTAAGTTCTGCTATAACTCCTAAGATAGAGCGATCACAGAATCGGCATGTTCTTCAGTTGGTAGACATTTTTATGGCGGATATTCTACGGTCAGTTGTGGACTTGTAACTATAACGGTTTTGGCGGTAGACTCGATACAATATTATTTTCTAACTTCTGCCATAACTCCTAAAATAGGGCGATCACAGAATTGGATTGTGCTTCAGTTGTTAGACATTTTTATGGCGAATATTCTACCGTCATTCATAGAGTTCTAGCTATTGCGGTTTTGGTGCTAGAGTCGATACAATATTATTTTCTAAGTTCTGCCATAACTCCTAAAATAGAGCGATCACAGAATTGGATTGTTATTCAGTTGTTAGATATTTTTATGGCAAATTTTCTACCGTCAGTGCCAGAATTCTAACTATTCCCTTTTTGGCGCTAGAGTCGATACAATAATATTATCTAAGTTCTGCCATAACTCCTAAAATAGAGCGATCACAGAATCGGATTGTTCTTCAGTTGGTAGACATTTTTATAGCGGATATTCTACCGTCAGTTGTGGACTTCTAACTATCACTGTTTTGGCGCTAGAGTCGATACAATATTATTCTCTAAGTTCTGCCATAACTCCTAAAATAAAGCGATCACAGAATTGGATTGTTCTTCAGTTGTTAGACATTTTTATGTCGAATACTCTACCGTCATTCATAGAGCTCTCACTATCACCGTTTTGGTGCTAGAGCCGATACAATATTATTTTCTAAGTTCTGCCATAACTCCTAAAATATGGCGATCACAGAATTGGATTGTTCTTCAGTTGTTAGGGATTTTAATGGCGAATATTCTACCGTCATTCATAGAGTTCTAGGTATCGCCGTTTTGGCGCTAGAGTCGATGCAGTATTATTTTCTAAGTTCCGCCATAACTCCTAAGATAGAGCGATCACAGAATCGGATTGTTCTTCAGTTGGTAGACATTTTTATAGCGGATATTCTACCGTCAGTTGTGGACTTCTAACTATCACAGTTTTGGCGCTAGAGTCGATACAATATTATTCTCTAAGTTCTGCCATAACTCCTAAAATAAAGCGATCACAGAATTGGATTGTTCTTCAGTTCTTAGACATTTTTATGGCGAATATTCTACCGTCATTCATAGAGCTCTCACTATCACCCTTTTGGTGCTAGAGCCGATACAATATTATTTTCTAAGTTCTGCCATAACTCCTAAAATAGAGCGATCACAGAATTGGATTGTGCTTCAGTTGTTAGACATTTTTCTGGCGAATATTCTACCGTCATTCATAGAGTTCTAGCTATCGCCGTTTTGGCGCTAGAGTCGATGTAATATTATTTTCTAAGTTCTGCCATAACTCCTAAAATAGGGCGATCACAGAATTGGATTGTGCTTCAGTTGTTAGACATTTTTATGGCGAATATTCTACCGTCATTCATAGAGTTCTAACTATCACCATTTTGGTGCTAGAGTTGATACAATATTATTTTCTAAGTTCTGCCATAACTCTTAAAATAGGGCGATCACAGAATTGGATTGTGCTTCAGTTGTTAGACATTTTTATGGCGAATATTCGAGCGTCATTCATAGAGTTCTAGCTATCGCCGTTTTGGCGCTAGAGTCGATGCAGTATTATTTTCTAAGTTCTGCTATAACTCCTTAAATAGAGCGATCACAGAATCGGATTGTTCTTCAGTTGGTAGGCATTTTTATGGCGAATATTCTACTGTCAGTTAGAGAGTTCTAACTATCAAAGTTATGGCGCTAGACTCGATACAATATTATTTTCTAAGTTCTGCCATAACCCCTAAAATAGAACGATTACAGATTCGGATTTATCGGCAGTTGTTAGATATTTTTAATGCCGAATACTCTACAGTCAATTACAGAATTCTAACTATCACCTTTTGGCGCTAGACTCGATACAATATTATTTTCTAAGTTCTGCCATAACTCCTAAAATAGAGCGATCACAGAGTCGGATTTTTCGGCAGTTGTTAGATATTTTTAATGGCGAATACTCTACAGTCAATTACAGAATTCTAACTATCACCTTTTGGCACTAGAGTCGATGCAGTATTATTTTCTAAGTTCTGCCATAACTCCTAAGATAGAGCGATCACAGAATCGGATTGTTCTTCAGTTGTTAGACATTTTTATGGCGAATATTCTACCGTCATTCATAGAGTTCTAACTATCACCATTTTGGTGCTAGAGTTGATACAATATTATTTTCTAAGTTCTGCCATAACTCATAAAATAGGGCGATCACAGAATTGGATTGTGCTTCAGTTGTTAGACATTTTTATGGCGAATATTCGAGCGTCATTCATAGAGTTCTAGCTATCGCCGTTTTGGCGCTAGAGTCGATGCAGTATTATTTTCTAAGTTCTGCTATAACTCCTTAAATAGAGCGATCACAGAATCGGATTGTTCTTCAGTTGGTAGATATTTTTATGGCGAATTTTCTACCGTCAATTGCAGAGTTGTAACTATCCGCGTTTTAGGGCTAGAGTCAATACAGTATTATTTTCTAAGTTCTGCCATAACTCCTAAAATAGAGCGATCACATTGTCGGATTTTTCATCAGTTGTTAGATATTTTTATGGCGAATTTTCTACCGTCAGAGACAGAATTCTAACTATTCCCTTTTTGGCGCTAGAGTCGATAAAATGTTATTTTCTAAGTTCTGCCATAACTCCGAAAATAGAGCGATCACAGAGTCGGATTTTTCGGCAGTTGTTAGATATTTTTATGACGAATATTATACCATCAGTTACAGAGTTCTAACTATCACCGTTTTGGTGCTAGAGTCGATAAAATAATATTTTCTAAGTTCTGCCATAACTCCTAAAATAGAGCGATCACAGAATCGGATTGTTCTTCAGTTGGTAGACATTCTTATGGCGAATATTCTACCGTCAGTCATAGAGTTCTAACTATCACCTTTTGGCGCTAGAGCCGTTGCAGTATTATTTTATAAGTTCTGCCATAACTCCTAAGATAGAGCGATCACAGAGTCGGATTTTTCGGCAGTTGGTAGACATTCTTATGGCGAATATTCTACCATCAGTGATAGATTTCTAACTATCACCGTTTTGGTGCTGGAGTCGATACAATATTATTTTCTAAGGTCTGCCATAACTCCTAAAATAGGGCGATCATAGAATTGGATTGTGCTTCAGTTGTTAGACATTTTTATGGTGAATATTCTACCGTCATTTATAGAGTTCTAACTATCGCTGTTTTGGCGCTAGAGTCGATACAGTATTATTTTCTAACTTCCGCTATAACTCCTAAGATAGAACGATCACAGAATCGGATTGTTCTTCAGTTGGTAGACATTTTTATGGCGAATATTCTACCATCAGTGATAGAGTTCTAACTATCACCGTTTTGGTGCTGGAGTCGATACAATATTATTTTCTAAGGTCTGCCATAACTCCTAAAATAGGGCGATCATAGAATTGGATTGTGCTTCAGTTGTTAGACATTTTTATAGCGAATATTCTACCGTCATTTATAGAGTTCTAACTATCGCCGTTTTGGCGCTAGAGTTGATACAATAATATTTTCTAAGTTCTGCCATAACTCCTAAAATAGAGCGATCACAGAATCGGATTGTTCTTCAGTTGGTAGACATCCTTATGGCGCATACTCTACCGCCAATTGCAGAGTTCTAACTATCGCTGTTTTGGCGCTAGAGTCGATGCAGTATTATTTTTAAGTTCTGCCATAACTCCTAAAATAAATCGATCACAAAATTGGATTGTTCTTCAGTTGTTAGACATTTTTATGGCGAATATTCTACCGTCATTCATAGAGTTCTAACTATAACCTTTTGGCGCTAGAGTCGATGCAGTATCATTTTATAAATTCTGCCATAACTCCTAAGATAGAGCGATCACAGAATCGGATTGTTCTTCAGTTGTTAGACATTTTTATGGCGAATATTCTACCGCCATTCATAGAGTTCTAACTATCACCGTTTTAGTGCTAGAGTCGATAAAATATTATTTTCTAAGTTCTGCCATAACTCCTGAAATAGAGCGATGACAGAATCGGTTTGTTCTTCAGTTCGTAGACATTTTTATGGCGAATATTCTACCGTCAATTGCAGAGTACTTACTATCCCCGTTTTGGCGCTAGAGTCGATACAATAATATTTTCTAAGTTCTGCCATAACTCCTAAAATAGAGCGATCACAGAATCGGATTGTTCTTCAGTTGTTAGACATTTTTATGGCGAATATTCTACCGTCATTCATAGAGTTCTAACTATCACCGTTTTGGTGCTAGAGTCGATACAATATTATTTTCTAAGTTCTGCCATAACTCCTAAAATAGAGCGATAACAGAATTGGATTGTGCTTCAGTTGTTAGACATTTTTATGGAGAATATTCTACCGACATTCATAGAGTTCTAACGATCGCTGTTTTGGCGCTAGAGTCTATGCAGTATTATTTTCTAAGTTCTGATATAACTCCTAAGATAGAGCGATCACAGAATCGGATTGTTCTTCAGTTGGTAGACATTTTTACGGCGAATATTCTACTGTCAGTTACAGAGTTCAAACTATCAAAGTTTTGGCGCTAGAGTCGATACAATATTATTTTCTAAGTCCTGCCATAACTCCTAAAAGAGAGCAATCACTGATTCGGATTTATCGGCAGTTGGTAGATATTTTTATGGCGAATTTTCTCCCGTCAGTGACAGAATCCAAACTATTACCTTTTTGGGGCTAGAGTCGATAAAATAATATTATCTACGTTCTGCCATAACCCCTAAAATAGAGCGATCACAGAATCGGATTGTTCTTCAGTTATTAGACATTTTTATGGCGGATATTCTACCGTCAGTTGTGGACTTCTAACTATCACGGTTTTGGCGCTACACTCGATGCAATATTATTTTCTAAGTTCTGCCATAACTCCTAAAATAGAGCGATCACAGGATCAGATTGTTCTTCAGTGGGTAGACATTTTTATGGCGAATATTCTACCGTCAATCATAGAGTTCTAACTATTGCCGTTGTGGCGCTAGAGTCGCTGCAGTATTATTTTCTAAGTTCTGCTATAACTCCTAAGATAGACCGATCACAGAATCGGCATGTTCTTCAGTAGGTAGACATTTTTATGGCCAATATTCTACCGTCAATTGCAGACTTCTAACTGTCCCCGTTTTGGTGCTAGAGTCGATACAATATAATTTTCTAAGTTCTGCCATAACTCCTAAAATAGAACGATCACAGATTCGGATTTTTCGGCAGTTGTTAGACATTTTTATGGCGAATATTCCACCGTCAGTTACGGACTTCTAACTGTCACCATTTTGGCGCTAGACTCGATAAATTATTATTTTCTAAGTTCTGCCAGAACTCCTAAAACAGAGCGATCACAGAGTCGGATTTATCGGCAGTTGGTAGATATTTTTATGGCGAATTTTCTGCCGTCAGTGACAGAATCCTAACTATTACCTTTTTGGGGCTAGAGTCGATAAAATAATATTATCTAAGTTCTGCCATAACCCCTAAAATAGAGCGATCACAGAATCGGATTTTTCGGCAGTTGTTAGATATTTTTATGGCGAATATTCTACCATCAGTTACAGAGTTCTAACTATCACCGTTTTGGTGCTAGAGTCGATACAATAATATTTTCTAAGTTCTGCCATAACTCCTAAAATAGAGCGATCACAGAATCGGATTGTTCTTCAGTTGGTAGACATTCTTATGGCGAATATTCTACCGTCAGTCATAGAGTTCTAACTATCACCTTTTGGCGCTAGAGCCGTTGCAGTATTATTTTATAAGTTCTGCCATAACTCCTAAGATAGAGCGACCACAGAATCGGATTGTTCTTCAGTTGGTAGATATTTTTATGGCGAAGATTCTAACCGTCAATTGCAGAGTTCTAACTATCCCGTTTTGGCGCTAGAGTCGATACAATATTATTTTCTAAGTTCTGCCATAACTTCTAAAATAGAGCGATCACAGAATCGGTTTGTTCTTCAGTTCGTAGACATTTTTATTGCGAATATTCTACCGTCAATTACAGAGTTGTAACTATCCGCGTTTTAGGGCTAGAGTCAATACAATATTATTTTCTAAGTTCTGCCATAACTCCTAAAATAGAGCGATCACAGAGTCGGATTTTTCGGCAGTTGTTAGATATTTTTATGGCGAATATTCTACCATCAGTTACAGAGTTCTAACTATCACCGTTTTGGTGCTAGAGTCGATACAATAATATTTTCTAAGTTCTGCCATAACTCCTAAAATAGAGCGATCACAAAATCGGATTGTTCTTCAGTTGGTAGACATTCTTATGGCGAATATTCTACCGTCAGTCATAGAGTTCTAACTATCACCTTTTGGCGCTAGAGCCGTTGCAGTATTATTTTATAAGTTCTGCCATAACTCCTAAGATAGAGCGATCACAGAATCGGATTGTTCTTCAGTTGTTAGATATTTTTATGGCGAATTTTCTACCGTCAGTGACACAATTCTAACTATTCGCTTTTTGGCGCTAGAGTCGATAAAATAATATTATCTAAGTTCTGCCATAACTCCTAAAATAGAGCGATCACAGAATCGGATTTTTCGGCAGTTGTTAGATATTTTTATGGCGAATATTCTACCATCAGTTACAGAGTTCTAACTATCACCGTTTTGGTGCTAGAGTCAATACAATAATATTTTCTAAGTTCTGCCATAACTCCTAAAATAGAGCGATCACAAAATCGGATTGTTCTTCAGTTGGTAGACATTCTTATGGCGAATATTCTACCGTCAGTCATAGAGTTCTAACTATCACCTTTTGGCGCTAGAGCCGTTGCAGTATTATTTTATAAGTTCTGCCATAACTCCTAAGATAGAGCGATCACAGAATCGGATTGTTCTTCAGTTGGTAGATATTTTTATGGCGAATTTTCTACCGTCAATTGCAGAGTTGTAACTATCCGCGTTTTAGGGCTAGAGTCAATACAGTATTATTTTCTAAGTTCTGCCATAACTCCTAAAATAGAGCGATCACATTGTCGGATTTTTCATCAGTTGTTAGATATTTTTATGGCGAATTTTCTACCGTCAGTGACAGAATTCTAACTATTCCCTTTTTGGCGCTAGAGTCGATAAAATGTTATTTTCTAAGTTCTGCCATAACTCCGAAAATAGAGCGATCACAGAGTCGGATTTTTCGGCAGTTGTTAGATATTTTTATGACGAATATTATACCATCAGTTACAGAGTTGTAACTATCACCGTTTTGGTGCTAGAGTCGATAAAATAATATTTTCTAAGTTCTGCCATAACTCCTAAAATAGAGCGATCACAGAATCGGATTGTTCTTCAGTTGGTAGACATTCTTATGGCGAATATTCTACCGTCAGTCATAGAGTTCTAACTATCACCTTTTGGCGCTAGAGCCGTTGCAGTATTATTTTATAAGTTCTGCCATAACTCCTAAGATAGAGCGATCACAGAGTCGGATTTTTCGGCAGTTGGTAGACATTCTTATGGCGAATATTCTACCAACAGTGATAGATTTCTAACTATCACCGTTTTGGTGCTGGAGTCGATACAATATTATTTTCTAAGGTCTGCCATAACTCCTAAAATAGGGCGATCATAGAATTGGATTGTGCTTCAGTTGTTAGACATTTTTATGGCGAATATTCTACCGTCATTTATAGAGTTCTAACTATCGCTGTTTTGGCGCTAGAGTCGATACAGTATTATTTTCTAACTTCCGCTATAACTCCTAAGATAGAACGATCACAGAATCGGATTTTTCTTCAGTTGGTAGACATTTTTATGGCGAATATTCTACCATCAGTGATAGAGTTCTAACTATTACCGTTTTGGTGCTGGAGTCGATACAATATTATTTTCTAAGGTCTGCCATAACTCCTAAAATAGGGAGATCATAGAATTGGATTGTGCTTCAGTTGTTAGACATTTTTATGGCGAATATTCTACCGTCATTTATAAAGTTCTAACTATCGCCGTTTTGGCGCTAGAGTCGATACAATAATATTTTCTAAGTTCTGCCATAACTCCTAAAATAGAGCGATCACAGAATCGGATTGTTCTTCAGTTGGTAGACATCCTTATGGCGCATACTCTACCGCCAATTGCAGAGTTCTAACTATCGCCGTTTTGGCGCTAGAGTCGATGCAGTATTATTTTTAAGTTATGCCATAACTCCTAAAATAAATCGGTCACAAAATTGGATTGTTCTTCAGTTGTTAGACATTTTTATGGCGAATATTCTACCGTCATTCATAGAGTTCTAACTATAACCTTTTGGCGCTAGAGTCGATGCAGTATCATTTTCTAAATTCTGCCATAACTCCTAAGATAGAGCGATCACAGAATCGGATTGTTCTTCAGTTATTAGACATTTTTATGGCGGATATTCTACCGTCAGTTGTGGACTTCTAACTATCACGGTTTTGCCGCTACACTCGATGCAATATTATTTTCTAAGTTCTGCCATAACTCCTAAAATAGAGCGATCACAGAATCAGATTGTTCTTCAGTGGGTAGACATTTTTATGGCGAATATTCTACCGTCAGTTGTGGACTTCTAACTATCACGGTTTTGGCGCTACACTCGATGCAATATTATTTTCTAAGTTCTGCCATAACTCCTAAAATAGAGCGATCACAGAATCAGATTGTTCTTCAGTGGGTAGGCATTTTTATGGCGAATATTCTACCGTCAATCATAGAGTTCTAACTATTGCCGTTGTGGCGCTAGAGTCGCTGCAGTATTATTTTCTAAGTTCTGCTATAACTCCTAAGATAGAGCGATCACAGAATCGGCATGTTCTTCAGTAGGTAGACATTTTTATGGCCAATATTCTACCGTCAATTGCAGACTTCTAACTGTCCCCGTTTTGGTGCTAGAGTCGATACAATATAATTTTCTAAGTTCTGCCATAACTCCTAAAATAGAACGATCACAGATTCGGATTTTTCGGCAGTTGTTAGACATTTTTATGGCGAATATTCCACCGTCAGTTACGGACTTCTAACTGTCACCATTTTGGCGCTAGACTCGATAAATTATTATTTTCTAAGTTCTGCCATAACTCCTAAAACAGAGCAATCACAGAGTCGGATTTATCGGCAGTTGGTAGATATTTTTATGGCGAATTTTCTGCCGTCAGTGACAGAATCCTAACTATTACATTTTGGGGCTAGAGTCGATAAAATAATATTATCTAAGTTCTGCCATAACCCCTAAAATAGAGCGATCACAGAATCGGATTTTTCGGCAGTTGTTAGATATTTTTATGGCGAATATTCTACCATCAGTTACAGAGTTCTAACTATCACCGTTTTGGCGCTAGAGTCGATACAATAATATTTTCTAAGTTCTGCCATAACTCCTAAAATAGAGCGATCACAGAATCGGATTGTTCTTCAGTTGGTAGACATTCTTATGGCGAATATTCTACCGTCAGTCATAGAGTTCTAACTATCACCTTTTGGCGCTAGAGCCGTTGCAGTATTATTTTATAAGTTCTGCCATAACTCCTAAGATAGAGCGATCACAGAATCGGATTGTTCTTCAGTTGGTAGATATTTTTATGGCGAAGATTCTAACCGTCAATTGCAGAGTTCTAACTATCGCTGTTTTGGCGCTAGAGTCGATGCAGTATTATTTTTAAGTTCTGCCAAAACTCCTAAAATAAATCGATCACAGAATTGGATTGTTCTTCAGTTGTTAGACATTTTTATGGCGAATATTCTACCGTCATTCATAGAGTTCTAACTATAACCTTTTGGCGCTAGAGTCGATGCAGTATCATTTTCTAAATTCTGCCATAACTCCTAAGATAGAGCGATCACAGAATCGGATTGTTCTTCAGTTGTTAGACATTTTTATGGCGAATATTCTACCGCCATTCATAGAGTTCTAACTATCACCGTTTTAGTGCTAGAGTCGATAAAATATTATTTTCTAAGTTCTGCCATAACTCCTGAAATAGAGCGATGACAGAATCGGTTTGTTCTTCAGTTCGTAGACATTTTTATGGCGAATATTCTACCGTCAATTGCAGAGTACTTACTACCCCGTTTTGGTGCTGGAGTCGATACAATATTATTTTCTAAGTTCTGCCATAACTCCTAAAATAGAGCGATCACAGAATGGGATTGTTCTTCAGTTGTTAGGGATTTTAATGGCGAATATTCTACCGTCATTCATAGAGTTCTAACTATCGCCGTTTTGGCGCTAGAGTCGATAAAATATTATTTTCTATGTTCTGCCATAACTCCTAAAATAGAGCGATCACAGAATTGGTTTGTTCTTCAGTTCGTAGACATTTTTACGGCGAATATTCTACCGTCAATTGCAGAGTACTTACTATCCCCGTTTTGGCGCTAGAGTCGATACAATAATATTTTCTAAGTTATGCCATAACTCCTAAAATAGAACGGTCACAGAATCGGATTGTTCTTCAGTTGGTAGACATTTTTATGGCGAATATTCTACCATCAGTTACAGAGTTCTAACTATCACCGTTTTGGTGCTAGAGTCGAAACAATAATATTTTCTAAGTTCTGCCATAACTCCTAAAATAGAGCGATCACAGAATCGGATTGTTCTTCAGTTGGTAGACATCCTTGTGGCGAATGTTCTACCGCCAATAGCAGAGTCCTAACTATCGCTGTTTTGGCCCTAGAGTCGATGCAGTATTATTTTTAAGTTCTGCCATAACTCCTAAAATAAATCGATCACAGAATTGGATTGTTCTTCAGTTGTTAGACATTTTTATGGCGAATATTCTACCGCCATTCATAGAGTTCTAAGTATCACCTTTTGGTGCTAGAGCCGATACAATATTATTTTCTAAGTTCTGCCATAACTCCTAAAATAGAGCGATCACCGAATTGGATTGTTCTTCAGTTGTTAGACATTTTTATGGCGAATATTCTACCGTCATTCATAGAGTTCTAACTATCACATCTTGGCGCTAGAGTCGATGGAGTATCATTTTCTAAATTCTGCCATAACTCCTAAGATAGAGCGATCACAGAATCGGATTGTTCTTCAGTTGTTAGACATTTTTATGGTGAATATTCTACCGTCATTCATAGAGTTCTAACTATCACCGTTTTAGTGCTAGAGTCGATAAAATATTATTTTCTAAGTTCTGCCATAACTCCTGAAATAGAGCGATGACAGAATCGGTTTGTGCTTCAGTTGTTAGACATTTTTATGGAGAATATTCTACCGACATTCATAGAGTTCTAACTATCGCCGTTTTAACGCTAGAGTCGATGCAGTATTATTTTCTAAGTTCTGCCATAACTCCTAAAATAGAGCGATCACCGTTTTAGTGCTAGAGTCGATAAAATATAATTTTCTAAGTTCTGCCATAACTCCTGAAATAGAGCGATGACAGAATCGGTTTGTGCTTCAGTTGTTAGACATTTTTATGGTGAATATTCCACCGTCATTCATAGAGTTCTAACTATCATCGTTTTAGTGCTAGAGTCGATAAAATATTATTTTCTAAGTTCTGCCATAACTCCTGAAATAGAGCGATGACAGAATCGGTTTGTGCTTCAGTTGTTAGACATTTTTATGGAGAATATTCTACCGACATTCATAGAGTTCTAACTATCGCCGTTTTGGCGCTAGAGTCGACGCAGTATTATTTTCTAAGTTCTGCCATAACTCCTAAAATAGAGCGATCACCGAATTGGATTGTTCTTCAGTTCGTAGACATTTTTATGGCGAATATTCTACCGTCAATTGCACAGTACTTACTATCCCCGTTTTGGCGCTAGAGTCGATACAATATTATTTTCTAAGTTCTGCCATAACTCCTAAAATAGAGCGATCACCGAATTGGATTGTTCTTCAGTTGTTAGACATTTTTATGGCGAATATTCTGCCGTCATTCATAGAGTTCTAACTATCACCCTTTGGCGCTAGAGTCGATGCAGTATCATTTTCTAAGTTCTGCCATAACTCCTAAGATAGAGCGATCACAGAATCGGATTGTTCTTCAGTTGTTAGACATTTTTATGGCGAATATTCTACCGTCATTCATAGAGTTCTAACTATCACCGTTTTGGTGCTAGAGTCGATACAATATTATTTTCTAAGTTCTGCCATAACTCCTAAAATAGAGCGATCACCGTTTTAGTGCTAGAGTCGATAAAATATTATTTTCTAAGTTCTGCCATAACTCCTGAAATAGAGCGATGACAGAATCGGTTTGTGCTTCAGTTGGTAGACATTTTTATGGTGAATATTCTACCGTCATTCATAGAGTTCTAACTATCATCGTTTTAGTGCTAGAGTCGATAAAATATTATTTTCTAAGTTCTGCCATAACTCCTGAAATAGAGCGATGACAGAATCGGTTTGTGCTTCAGTTGTTAGACATTTTTATGGAGAATATTCTACCGACATTCATAGAGTTCTAACTATCGCCGTTTTGGCGCTAGAGTCGATGCAGTATTATTTTCTAAGTTCTGCCATAACTCCTAAAATAGAGCGATCACCGAATTGGATTGTTCTTCAGTTCGTAGACATTTTTATGGCGAATATTCTACCGTCAATTGCACAGTACTTACTATCCCCGTTTTGGCGCTAGAGTCGATACAATATTATTTACTAAGTTCTGCCATAACTCCTAAAATAGAGCGATCACCGAATTGGATTGTTCTTCAGTTGTTAGACATTTTTATGGCGAATATTCTACCGTCAGTTGTGTACTTCTAACTATCACGGTTTTGGCACTACACTCGATGAAATATTATTTTCTAAGTTCTGCCATAACTCCTAAAATAGAGCGATCACAGAATCAGATTGTTCTTCAGTGGGTAGACATTTTTATGGCGAATATTCTACCGTCAATCATAGAGTTCTAACTATTGCCGTTGTGGCGCTAGAGTCGCTGCAGTATTATTTTCTAAGTTCTGCTATAACTCCTAAGATAGAGCGATCACAGAATCGGCATGTTCTTCAGTAGGTAGACATTTTTATGGCGAATATTCCACCGTCAGTTACGGACTTCTAACTGTCACCATTTTGGCGCTAGACTCGATAAATTATTATTTTCTAAGTTCTGCCATAACTCCTAAAACAGAGCGACCACAGAGTCGGATTTTTCGGCAGTTGGTAGACATCCTTATGGCGAATATTCTACCATCAGTGATAGAGTTCTAACTATCACCGTTTTGGTGCTGGAGTCGATACAATATTATTTTCTAAGGTCTGCCATAACTCCTAAAATAGGGTGATCATAGAATTGGATTGTGCTTCAGTTGTTAGACATTTTTATGGCGAATATTCTACCGTCATTTATAGAGTTCTAACTATCGCCGTTTTGGCGCTAGAGTCGATAAATTACTATTTTCTAAGTTCTGCCATAACTCCTAAAATAGAGCGATCACAGAATTGGTTTGTTCTTCAGTTCGTAGACATTTTTATGGCGAATAATCTACCGTCAGTTATAGAGTTGTAACTATCACCTTTTGGCGCTAGAGCCGTTGCAGTATTATTTTATAAGTTCTGCCATAACTCCTAAGATAGAGCGATCACAGAGTCGGATTGTGCTTCAGTTGGTAGATATTTTTATGGCGAATATTCTACCGTCAATTGCAGAGTTGTAACTATCCGCGTTTTGGCGCTAGAGTCGATACAATATTATTTTCTAAGTTCTGCCATAACTCCTAAAATAGAGCGATCACAGAGTCGGATTTTTCGGCAGTTGTTAGATATTTTATGGCGAATTTTCTACCGTCAGTGACAGAATTCTAACTATTCCCTTTTTAGCGCTAGAGTCGATAAAATAATATTATCTAAGTTCTACCATAACTCCTAAAATAGAGCGATCACAGAATCGGATTGTTCTTCAGTTGGTAGACATTCGTATGGCGAATATTCTACCGTCAGTCATAGAGTTCTAACTATCACCTTTTGGCGCTAGAGCCTTTGCAGTATTATTTTATAAGTTCTGCCATAACCCCTAAGATAGAGCGATCACAGAATCGGGTTGTTCTTCAGTTGGTAGACATTTTTATGGCGAATATTCTACCGTCAATTGCAGAGTTATAACTATCCCCGTTTTGGCGCTAGAGTCGATAGAATATTATTTTCTAAGTTCTGCCATAACTCCTAAAATAGAGCGATCACAGAGTCGGATTTTTCGGCAGTTGTTAGCTATTTTTACGGCGAGTTTTCTACCGTCAGTGACAGAATTCTAACTATTCCCTTTTTGGCGCTAGAGTCGATAAAATATTATTTTCTAAGTTCTGCCATAACTCCTAAAATAGAGCGATCACAGAGTCGGATTGTTCTTCAGTTGGTAGACATTCTTATGGCGAATATTCTACCGTCAGTCATAGAGTTC
Source organism: Xylophagus ater (assembly GCA_963422695.1). NCBI lineage: Eukaryota > Metazoa > Arthropoda > Insecta > Diptera > Xylophagidae > Xylophagus > Xylophagus ater. The sequence continues at coordinate 26,152,319 of OY730481.1, read as the reverse complement.
TAACTATCGCTGTTTTGGCGCTAGAGTCGATGCAGTATTCTATTCTAAGTTCTGATATAACTCCTAAAATAAAGCGATCACAGAATTGGATTGTTCTTCAGTTGTTAGACATTTTTATGGCGAATATTCTACCGTCATTCATAGAGTTCTAACTATCACCGTTTTGGTGCTAGAGTCGATACAATATTATTTTCTAAGTTCTGCCACAACTCCTAAAATAGAGCGAACACAGAGTCGGATTTTTCGGCAGTTGTTAGATATTTTTATGGCGAATTTTCTACCGTCAGTGACAGAATTCTAACTATTCCCTTTTTGGCGCTAGAGTCGATAAAATATTATTTTCTAAGTTCTGCCATAACTCCTAAAATAGAGCGATCACAGAGTCGGATTTTTCGGCAGCTGTTAGATATTTTTATGGCGAACATTCTACCGTCAGTTATAGAGTTCTAACTATCACCTTTTGGCGCTAGAGTCGTTGCAGTATTATTTTATAAGTTCTGCCATAACTCCTAAGATAGAGCGATCACAGAATCGGATTGTTCTTCAGTTGGTAGATATTTTTATGGCGAATATTCTACCGTCAATTGCGGAGTTGTAACTATCCGCGTTTTAGGGCTAGAGTCAATACAATATTATTTTCTAAGTTCTGCCATAACTCCTAAAATAGAGCGATCACAGAGTCGGATTTTTCTTCAGTTGTTAGATATTTTTATGGCGAATATTATACCATCAGTTACAGAGTTCTAACTGTCACCGTTTTGGTGCTAGAGTCGATAAAATAATATTTTCTAAGTTCTGCCATAACTTCCAAAATAGAGCGATCACAGAATCGGATTGTTCTTCAGTTGGTAGACATTCTTATGGCGAATATTCTACCGTCAGTCACAGAGTTCTAACTTTCGCTGTTTTGGCGCTAAAGTCGATGCAGTATTATATTCTAAGTTCTGATATAACTCCTAAGATCGAACGATCACAGAATCGGATTGTTCTTCAGTTGGTAGATATTTTTATGGCGAAGATTCTAACCGTGAATTGCAGAGTTCTAACTATCCCGTTTTGGCGCTAGAGTCGATACAATATTATTTCCTAAGTTCTGCCATAACTCCTAAAATAGAGCGATCACAGAATCGGTTTGTTCTTCAGTTCGTAGACATTTTTATTGCGAATATTCTACCGTCAATTACAGAGTTGTAACTATCCGCGTTTTAGGGCTAGAGTCAATACAATATTATTTTTTAACTTCTGCCATAACTCCTAAAATGGAGCGATCACAGAGTCGGATTTTTCGGCAGTTGTTATATATTTTTATGGCGAATATTCTACCATCAGTTACAGAGTTCTAACTATCACCGTTTTGGTGCTAGAGTCGATACAATAATATTTTCTAAGTTCTGCCATAACTCCTAAAATAGAGCGATCACAAAATCGGATTGTTCTTCAGTTGGTAGACATTCTTATGGCGAATATTCTACCGTCAGTCATAGAGTTCTAACTATAACCTCTTGGCGCTAGAGCCGTTGCAGTATTATTTTATAAGTTCTGCCATAACTCCTAAGATAGAGCGATCACAGAATCGGATTGTTCTTCAGTTGTGAGATATTTTTATGGCGAATTTTCTACCGTCAGTGACACAATTCTAACTATTCGCTTTTTGGCGCTAGAGTCGATAAAATAATATTATCTAAGTTCTGCCATAACTCCTAAAATAGAGCGATCACAGAATCGGATTTTTCGGCAGTTGTTAGATATTTTTATGGGGAATATTCTACCATCAGTTACAGAGTTCTAACTATCACCGTTTTGGTGCTAGAGTCGATACAATAATATTTTCTAAGTTCTGCCATAACTCCTAAAATAGAGCGATCACAAAATCGGATTGTTCTTCAGTTGGTAGACATTCTTATGGCGAATATTCTACCGTCAGTCATAGAGTTCTAACTATCACCTTTTGGCGCTAGAGCCGTTGCAGTATTATTTTATAAGTTCTGCCATAACTCCTAAGATAGAGAGATCACAGAATCGGATTGTTCTTCAGTTGGTAGATATTTTTATGGCGAATTTTCTACCGTCAATTTGCAGAGTTGTAACTATCCGCGTTTTAGGGCTAGAGTCAATACAGTATTATTTTCTAAGTTCTGCCATAACTCCTAAAATAGAGCGATCACATTGTCGGATTTTTCGGCAGTTGTTAGATATTTTTATGGCCAATTTTCTACCGTCAGTGACAGAATTCTAACTATTCCCTTTTTGGCGCTAGAGTCGATAAAATGTTATTTTCTAAGTTCTGCCATAACTCCGAAAATAGAGCGATCACAGAGTCGGATTTTTGGGCAGTTGTTAGATATTTTTATGACGAATATTATACCATCAGTTACAGAGTTCTAACTATCACCGTTTTGGTGCTAGAGTCGATAAAATAATATTTTCTACGTTCTGCCATAACTCCTAAAATAGAGCGATCACAGAATCGGATTGTTCTTCAGTTGGTAGACATTCTTATGGCGAATATTCTACCGTCAGTCATAGAGTTCTAACTATCGCTGTTTTGGCGCTAGAGTCGATGCAGTATTATATTCTAAGTTCTGATATAACTCCTAAGATAGAACGATCACAGAATCGGATTGTTCTTCAGTTGGTAGACATTTTTATGGTGAATATTCTACCGTCAATTGCAGAGTTGTAACTATCCCGTTTTGGCGCTAGAGTCGATACAATATTATTTTCTAAGTTCTGCCATAACTCCTAAAATAGAGCGATCACAGAATCGGTTTGTTCTTCAGTTCGTAGACATTTTTATGTCGAATATTCTACCGTCAATTACAGAGTACTTACTATCCACGCGTTGGCGCTAGAGTCGACACAATAATATTTTCTAAGTTATGCCATAACTCCTAAAATAGAACGATCACAGAATCGGATTGCTCTTCAGTTGGTAGACATTTTTATGGCGAATATTCTACCATCAGTTACAGAGTTCTAACTATCACCGTTTTGGCGTTAGAGTCGATGCAGTAATATTTTCTAATTTCTGCCATAACTCCTAAAATAGAGTGATCACAGAGTCGCATTTTTCGGCAGTTGTTAGATATTTATATGGCGAACATTCTACCGTCAGTTATAGAGTTCTAATTATCACCTTTTGGCGCTAGAGCCGTTGCAGTATTATATTATAAGTTCTGCCATAACTCCTAAGATAGAGCGATCACAGAATCGGATTGTTCTTCAGTTGGTAGACATTTTTATGGCGAAGATTCTAACCGTCAATTGCAGAGTTCTAACTATCCCGTTTTGGCGCTAGAGTCGATAAAATATTGATTTCTAAGTTCTGCCATAACTCGTAAAATAGAGCGATCACAGAATCGGTTTGTTCTTCAGTTCGTAGACATTTTTATTGCGAATATTCTACCGTCAATTACAGAGTTGTAACTATCCGCGTTTTAGGGCTAGACTCAATACAATATTATTTTCTAAGTTCTGCCATAACTCCTAAAATAGAGCGATCACAGAGTCGGATTTTTCGGCAGTTGTTAGATATTTTTATGGCGAATATTCTACCATCAGTTACAGAGTTCTAACTATCACCGTTTTGGTGCTAGAGTCGATACAATAATATTTTCTAAGTTCTGCCATAACTCCTAAAATAGAGCGATCACAAAATCGGATTGTTCTTCAGTTGGTAGACATTCTTATGGCGAATATTCTACCGTCAGTCATAGAGTTCTAACTATCACCTTTTGGCGCTAGAGCCGTTGCAGTATTATTTTATAAGTTCTGCCATAACTCCTAAGATAGAACGATCACAGAATCGGATTGTTCTTCAGTTGTTAGATATTTTTATGGCGAATTTTCTACCGTCAGTGACACAATTCTAACTATTCGCTTTTTGGCGCTAGAGTCGATAAAATAATATTATCTAAGTTCTGCCATAACTCCTAAAATAGAGCGATCACAGAATTGGATTGTTCTTCAGTTGTTAGACATTTTTATGGCGAATATTCTACCGTCATTCATAGAGTTCTAACTATCACCGTTTTGGTGCTAGAGTCGATACAATATTATTTTCTAAGTTCTGCCACAACTCCTAAAATAGAGCGAACACAGAGTCGGATTTTTCGGCAGTTGTTAGATATTTTTATGGCGAATTTTCTACCGTCAGTGACAGAATTCTAACTATTCCCTTTTTGGCGCTAGAGTCGATAAAATATTATTTTCTAAGTTCTGCCATAACTCCTAAAATAGAGCGATCACAGAGTCGGATTTTTCGGCAGCTGTTAGATATTTTTATGGCGAACATTCTACCGTCAGTTATAGAGTTCTAACTATCACCTTTTGGCGCTAGAGTCGTTGCAGTATTATTTTATAAGTTCTGCCATAACTCCTAAGATAGAGCGATCACAGAATCGGATTGTTCTTCAGTTGGTAGATATTTTTATGGCGAATATTCTACCGTCAATTGCGGAGTTGTAACTATCCGCGTTTTAGGGCTAGAGTCAATACAATATTATTTTCTAAGTTCTGCCATAACTCCTAAAATAGAGCGATCACAGAGTCGGATTTTTCGGCAGTTGTTAGATATTTTTATGGCGAATTTTCTACCGTCAGTGACAGAATTCTAACTATTCCCTTTTTGGCGCTAGAGTCGATAAAATATTATTTTCTAAGTTCTGCCATAACTCCTAAAATAGAGCGATCACAGAGTCGGATTTTTCTTCAGTTGTTAGATATTTTTATGCCGAATATTATACCATCAGTTACAGAGTTCTAACTGTCACCGTTTTGGTGCTAGAGTCGATAAAATAATATTTTCTAAGTTCTGCCATAACTTCCAAAATAGAGCGATCACAGAATCGGATTGTTCTTCAGTTGGTAGACATTCTTATGGCGAATATTCTACCGTCAGTCACAGAGTTCTAACTTTCGCTGTTTTGGCGCTAAAGTCGATGCAGTATTATATTCTAAGTTCTGATATAACTCCTAAGATCGAACGATCACAGAATCGGATTGTTCTTCAGTTGGTAGATATTTTTATGGCGAAGATTCTAACCGTCAATTGCAGAGTTCTAACTATCCCGTTTTCGCGCTAGAGTCGATACAATATTATTTCCTAAGTTCTGCCATAACTCCTAAAATAGAGCGATCACAGAATCGGTTTGTTCTTCAGTTCGTAGACATTTTTATTGCGAATATTCTACCGTCAATTACAGAGTTGTAACTATCCGCGTTTTAGGGCTAGAGTCAATACAATATTATTTTTTAAGTTCTGCCATAACTCCTAAAATGGAGCGATCACAGAGTCGGATTTTTCGGCAGTTGTTATATATTTTTATGGCGAATATTCTACCATCAGTTACAGAGTTCTAACTATCACCGTTTTGGTGCTAGAGTCGATACAATAATATTTTCTAAGTTCTGCCATAACTCCTAAAATAGAGCGATCACAAAATCGGATTGTTCTTCAGTTGGTAGACATTCTTATGGCGAATATTCTACCGTCAGTCATAGAGTTCTAACTATAACCTCTTGGCGCTAGAGCCGTTGCAGTATTATTTTATAAGTTCTGCCATAACTCCTAAGATAGAGCGATCACAGAATCGGATTGTTCTTCAGTTGTTAGATATTTTTATGGCGAATTTTCTACCGTCAGTGACACAATTCTAACTATTCGCTTTTTGGCGCTAGAGTTGATAAAATAATATTATCTAAGTTCTGCCATAACTCCTAAAATAGAGCGATCACAGAATCGGATTTTTCGGCAGTTGTTAGATATTTTTATGGGGAATATTCTACCATCAGTTACAGAGTTCTAACTATCACCGTTTTGGTGCTAGAGTCGATACAATAATATTTTCTAAGTTCTGCCATAACTCCTAAAATAGAGCGATCACAAAATCGGATTGTTCTTCAGTTGGTAGACATTCTTATGGCGAATATTCTACCGTCAGTCATAGAGTTCTAACTATCACCTTTTGGCGCTAGAGCCGTTGCAGTATTATTTTATAAGTTCTGCCATAACTCCTAAGATAGAGCGATCACAGAATCGGATTGTTCTTCAGTTGGTAGATATTTTTATGGCGAATTTTCTACCGTCAATTGCAGAGTTGTAACTATCCGCGTTTTAGGGCTAGAGTCAATACAGTATTATTTTCTAAGTTCTGCCATAACTCCTAAAATAGAGCGATCACATTGTCGGATTTTTCGGCAGTTGTTAGATATTTTTATGGCGAATTTTCTACCGTCAGTGACAGAATTCTAACTATTCCCTTTTTGGCGCTAGAGTCGATAAAATAATATTATCTAAGTTCTGCCATAACTCCTAAAATAGAGCGATCACAGAATCGGATTTTTCGGCAGTTGTTAGATATTTTTATGGGGAATATTCTACCATCAGTTACAGAGTTCTAACTATCACCGTTTTGGTGCTAGAGTCGATACAATAATATTTTCTAAGTTCTGCCATAACTCCTAAAATAGAGCGATCACAAAATCGGATTGTTCTTCAGTTGGTAGACATTCTTATGGCGAATATTCTACCGTCAGTCATAGAGTTCTAACTATAACCTCTTGGCGCTAGAGCCGTTGCAGTATTATTTTATAAGTTCTGCCATAACTCCTAAGATAGAGCGATCACAGAATCGGATTGTTCTTCAGTTGTTAGATATTTTTATGGCGAATTTTCTACCGTCAGTGACACAATTCTAACTATTCGCTTTTTGGCGCTAGAGTTGATAAAATAATATTATCTAAGTTCTGCCATAACTCCTAAAATAGAGCGATCACAGAATCGGATTTTTCGGCAGTTGTTAGATATTTTTATGGGGAATATTCTACCATCAGTTACAGAGTTCTAACTATCACCGTTTTGGTGCTAGAGTCGATACAATAATATTTTCTAAGTTCTGCCATAACTCCTAAAATAGAGCGATCACAAAATCGGATTGTTCTTCAGTTGGTAGACATTCTTATGGCGAATATTCTACCGTCAGTCATAGAGTTCTAACTATCACCTTTTGGCGCTAGAGCCGTTGCAGTATTATTTTATAAGTTCTGCCATAACTCCTAAGATAGAGCGATCACAGAATCGGATTGTTCTTCAGTTGGTAGATATTTTTATGGCGAATTTTCTACCGTCAATTGCAGAGTTGTAACTATCCGCGTTTTAGGGCTAGAGTCAATACAGTATTATTTTCTAAGTTCTGCCATAACTCCTAAAATAGAGCGATCACAGAATCGGATTGTTCTTCAGTTGTTAGATATTTTTATGGCGAATTTTCTACCGTCAGTGACACAATTCTAACTATTCGCTTTTTGGCGCTAGAGTCGATAAAATAATATTATCTAAGTTCTGCCATAACTCCTAAAATAGAGCGATCACAGAATCGGATTTTTCGGCAGTTGTTAGATATTTTTATGGGGAATATTCTACCATCAGTTACAGAGTTCTAACTATCACCGTTTTGGTGCTAGAGTCGATACAATAATATTTTCTAAGTTCTGCCATAACTCCTAAAATAGAGCGATCACAAAATCGGATTGTTCTTCAGTTGGTAGACATTTTTATTGCGAATATTCTACCGTCAATTACAGAGTTGTAACTATCCGCGTTTTAGGGCTAGAGTCAATACAATATTATTTTTTAAGTTCTGCCATAACTCCTAAAATGGAGCGATCACAGAGTCGGATTTTTCGGCAGTTGTTATATATTTTTATGGCGAATATTCTACCATCAGTTACAGAGTTCTAACTATCACCGTTTTGGTGCTAGAGTCGATACAATAATATTTTCTAAGTTCTGCCATAACTCCTAAAATAGAGCGATCACAAAATCGGATTGTTCTTCAGTTGGTAGACATTCTTATGGCGAATATTCTACCGTCAGTCATAGAGTTCTAACTATAACCTCTTGGCGCTAGAGCCGTTGCAGTATTATTTTATAAGTTCTGCCATAACTCCTAAGATAGAGCGATCACAGAATCGGATTGTTCTTCAGTTGTTAGATATTTTTATGGCGAATTTTCTACCGTCAGTGACACAATTCTAACTATTCGCTTTTTGGCGCTAGAGTTGATAAAATAATATTATCTAAGTTCTGCCATAACTCCTAAAATAGAGCGATCACAGAATCGGATTTTTCGGCAGTTGTTAGATATTTTTATGGGGAATATTCTACCATCAGTTACAGAGTTCTAACTATCACCGTTTTGGTGCTAGAGTCGATACAATAATATTTTCTAAGTTCTGCCATAACTCCTAAAATAGAGCGATCACAAAATCGGATTGTTCTTCAGTTGGTAGACATTCTTATGGCGAATATTCTACCGTCAGTCATAGAGTTCTAACTATCACCTTTTGGCGCTAGAGCCGTTGCAGTATTATTTTATAAGTTCTGCCATAACTCCTAAGATAGAGCGATCACAGAATCGGATTGTTCTTCAGTTGGTAGATATTTTTATGGCGAATTTTCTACCGTCAATTGCAGAGTTGTAACTATCCGCGTTTTAGGGCTAGAGTCAATACAGTATTATTTTCTAAGTTCTGCCATAACTCCTAAAATAGAGCGATCACATTGTCGGATTTTTCGGCAGTTGTTAGATATTTTTATGGCGAATTTTCTACCGTCAGTGACAGAATTCTAACTATTCCCTTTTTGGCGCTAGAGTCGATAAAATAATATTATCTAAGTTCTGCCATAACTCCTAAAATAGAGCGATCACAGAATCGGATTTTTCGGCAGTTGTTAGATATTTTTATGGGGAATATTCTACCATCAGTTACAGAGTTCTAACTATCACCGTTTTGGTGCTAGAGTCGATACAATAATATTTTCTAAGTTCTGCCATAACTCCTAAAATAGAGCGATCACAAAATCGGATTGTTCTTCAGTTGGTAGACATTCTTATGGCGAATATTCTACCGTCAGTCATAGAGTTCTAACTATAACCTCTTGGCGCTAGAGCCGTTGCAGTATTATTTTATAAGTTCTGCCATAACTCCTAAGATAGAGCGATCACAGAATCGGATTGTTCTTCAGTTGTTAGATATTTTTATGGCGAATTTTCTACCGTCAGTGACACAATTCTAACTATTCGCTTTTTGGCGCTAGAGTTGATAAAATAATATTATCTAAGTTCTGCCATAACTCCTAAAATAGAGCGATCACAGAATCGGATTTTTCGGCAGTTGTTAGATATTTTTATGGGGAATATTCTACCATCAGTTACAGAGTTCTAACTATCACCGTTTTGGTGCTAGAGTCGATACAATAATATTTTCTAAGTTCTGCCATAACTCCTAAAATAGAGCGATCACAAAATCGGATTGTTCTTCAGTTGGTAGACATTCTTATGGCGAATATTCTACCGTCAGTCATAGAGTTCTAACTATCACCTTTTGGCGCTAGAGCCGTTGCAGTATTATTTTATAAGTTCTGCCATAACTCCTAAGATAGAGCGATCACAGAATCGGATTGTTCTTCAGTTGGTAGATATTTTTATGGCGAATTTTCTACCGTCAATTGCAGAGTTGTAACTATCCGCGTTTTAGGGCTAGAGTCAATACAGTATTATTTTCTAAGTTCTGCCATAACTCCTAAAATAGAGCGATCACAGAATCGGATTGTTCTTCAGTTGTTAGATATTTTTATGGCGAATTTTCTACCGTCAGTGACACAATTCTAACTATTCGCTTTTTGGCGCTAGAGTCGATAAAATAATATTATCTAAGTTCTGCCATAACTCCTAAAATAGAGCGATCACAGAATCGGATTTTTCGGCAGTTGTTAGATATTTTTATGGGGAATATTCTACCATCAGTTACAGAGTTCTAACTATCACCGTTTTGGTGCTAGAGTCGATACAATAATATTTTCTAAGTTCTGCCATAACTCCTAAAATAGAGCGATCACAAAATCGGATTGTTCTTCAGTTGGTAGACATTCTTATGGCGAATATTCTACCGTCAGTCATAGAGTTCTAACTATCACCTTTTGGCGCTAGAGCCGTTGCAGTATTATTTTATAAGTTCTGCCATAACTCCTAAGATAGAGAGATCACAGAATCGGATTGTTCTTCAGTTGGTAGATATTTTTATGGCGAATTTTCTACCGTCAATTGCAGAGTTGTAACTATCCGCGTTTTAGGGCTAGAGTCAATACAGTATTATTTTCTAAGTTCTGCCATAACTCCTAAAATAGAGCGATCACATTGTCGGATTTTTCGGCAGTTGTTAGATATTTTTATGGCGAATTTTCTACCGTCAGTGACAGAATTCTAACTATTCCCTTTTTGGCGCTAGAGTCGATAAAATGTTATTTTCTAAGTTCTGCCATAAGTCCGAAAATAGAGCGATCACAGAGTCGGATTTTTGGGCAGTTGTTAGATATTTTTATGACGAATATTATACCATCAGTTACAGAGTTCTAACTATCACCGTTTTGGTGCTAGAGTCGATAAAATAATATTTTCTACGTTCTGCCATAACTCCTAAAATAGAGCGATCACAGAATCGGATTGTTCTTCAGTTGGTAGACATTCTTATGGCGAATATTCTACCGTCAGTCATAGAGTTCTAACTATCGCTGTTTTGGCGCTAGAGTCGATGCAGTATTATATTCTAAGTTCTGATATAACTCCTAAGATAGAACGATCACAGAATCGGATTGTTCTTCAGTTGGTAGACATTTTTATGGTGAATATTCTACCGTCAATTGCAGAGTTGTAACTATCCCGTTTTGGCGCTAGAGTCGATACAATATTATTTTCTAAGTTCTGCCATAACTCCTAAAATAGAGCGATCACAGAATCGGTTTGTTCTTCAGTTCGTAGACATTTTTATGTCGAATATTCTACCGTCAATTACAGAGTACTTACTATCCACGCGTTGGCGCTAGAGTCGACACAATAATATTTTCTAAGTTATGCCATAACTCCTAAAATAGAACGATCACAGAATCGGATTGCTCTTCAGTTGGTAGACATTTTTATGGCGAATATTCTACCATCAGTTACAGAGTTCTAACTATCACCGTTTTGGCGTTAGAGTCGATGCAGTAATATTTTCTAATTTCTGCCATAACTCCTAAAATAGAGTGATCACAGAGTCGCATTTTTCGGCAGTTGTTAGATATTTATATGGCGAACATTCTACCGTCAGTTATAGAGTTCTAATTATCACCTTTTGGCGCTAGAGCCGTTGCAGTATTATATTATAAGTTCTGCCATAACTCCTAAGATAGAGCGATCACAGAATCGGATTGTTCTTCAGTTGGTAGACATTTTTATGGCGAAGATTCTAACCGTCAATTGCAGAGTTCTAACTATCCCGTTTTGGCGCTAGAGTCGATAAAATATTGATTTCTAAGTTCTGCCATAACTCCTAAAATAGAGCGATCACAGAATCGGTTTGTTCTTCAGTTCGTAGACATTTTTATTGCGAATATTCTACCGTCAATTACAGAGTTGTAACTATCCGCGTTTTAGGGCTAGACTCAATACAATATTATTTTCTAAGTTCTGCCATAACTCCTAAAATAGAGCGATCACAGAGTCGGATTTTTCGGCAGTTGTTAGATATTTTTATGGCGAATATTCTACCATCAGTTACAGAGTTCTAACTATCACCGTTTTGGTGCTAGAGTCGATACAATAATATTTTCTAAGTTCTGCCATAACTCCTAAAATAGAGCGATCACAAAATCGGATTGTTCTTCAGTTGGTAGACATTCTTATGGCGAATATTCTACCGTCAGTCATAGAGTTCTAACTATCACCTTTTGGCGCTAGAGCCGTTGCAGTATTATTTTATAAGTTCTGCCATAACTCCTAAGATAGAACGATCACAGAATCGGATTGTTCTTCAGTTGTTAGATATTTTTATGGCGAATTTTCTACCGTCAGTGACACAATTCTAACTATTCGCTTTTTGGCGCTAGAGTCGATAAAATAATATTATCTAAGTTCTGCCATAACTCCTAAAATAGAGCGATCACAGAATTGGATTGTTCTTCAGTTGTTAGACATTTTTATGGCGAATATTCTACCGTCATTCATAGAGTTCTAACTATCACCGTTTTGGTGCTAGAGTCGATACAATATTATTTTCTAAGTTCTGCCACAACTCCTAAAATAGAGCGAACACAGAGTCGGATTTTTCGGCAGTTGTTAGATATTTTTATGGCGAATTTTCTACCGTCAGTGACAGAATTCTAACTATTCCCTTTTTGGCGCTAGAGTCGATAAAATATTATTTTCTAAGTTCTGCCATAACTCCTAAAATAGAGCGATCACAGAGTCGGATTTTTCGGCAGCTGTTAGATATTTTTATGGCGAACATTCTACCGTCAGTTATAGAGTTCTAACTATCACCTTTTGGCGCTAGAGTCGTTGCAGTATTATTTTATAAGTTCTGCCATAACTCCTAAGATAGAGCGATCACAGAATCGGATTGTTCTTCAGTTGGTAGATATTTTTATGGCGAATATTCTACCGTCAATTGCGGAGTTGTAACTATCCGCGTTTTAGGGCTAGAGTCAATACAATATTATTTTCTAAGTTCTGCCATAACTCCTAAAATAGAGCGATCACAGAGTCGGATTTTTCGGCAGTTGTTAGATATTTTTATGGCGAATTTTCTACCGTCAGTGACAGAATTCTAACTATTCCCTTTTTGGCGCTAGAGTCGATAAAATATTATTTTCTAAGTTCTGCCATAACTCCTAAAATAGAGCGATCACAGAGTCGGATTTTTCTTCAGTTGTTAGATATTTTTATGGCGAATATTATACCATCAGTTACAGAGTTCTAACTGTCACCGTTTTGGTGCTAGAGTCGATAAAATAATATTTTCTAAGTTCTGCCATAACTTCCAAAATAGAGCGATCACAGAATCGGATTGTTCTTCAGTTGGTAGACATTCTTATGGCGAATATTCTACCGTCAGTCACAGAGTTCTAACTTTCGCTGTTTTGGCGCTAAAGTCGATGCAGTATTATATTCTAAGTTCTGATATAACTCCTAAGATCGAACGATCACAGAATCGGATTGTTCTTCAGTTGGTAGATATTTTTACGGCGAAGATTCTAACCGTCAATTGCAGAGTTCTAACTATCCCGTTTTGGCGCTAGAGTCGATACAATATTATTTCCTAAGTTCTGCCATAACTCCTAAAATAGAGCGATCACAGAATCGGTTTGTTCTTCAGTTCGTAGACATTTTTATTGCGAATATTCTACCGTCAATTACAGAGTTGTAACTATCCGCGTTTTAGGGCTAGAGTCAATACAATATTATTTTTTAAGTTCTGCCATAACTCCTAAAATGGAGCGATCACAGAGTCGGATTTTTCGGCAGTTGTTATATATTTTTATGGCGAATATTCTACCATCAGTTACAGAGTTCTAACTATCACCGTTTTGGTGCTAGAGTCGATACAATAATATTTTCTAAGTTCTGCCATAACTCCTAAAATAGAGCGATCACAAAATCGGATTGTTCTTCAGTTGGTAGACATTCTTATGGCGAATATTCTACCGTCAGTCATAGAGTTCTAACTATAACCTCTTGGCGCTAGAGCCGTTGCAGTATTATTTTATAAGTTCTGCCATAACTCCTAAGATAGAGCGATCACAGAATCGGATTGTTCTTCAGTTGTTAGATATTTTTATGGCGAATTTTCTACCGCCAGTGACACAATTCTAACTATTCGCTTTTTGGCGCTAGAGTTGATAAAATAATATTATCTAAGTTCTGCCATAACTCCTAAAATAGAGCGATCACAGAATCGGATTTTTCGGCAGTTGTTAGATATATTTATGGGGAATATTCTACCATCAGTTACAGAGTTCTAACTATCACCGTTTTGGTGCTAGAGTCGATACAATAATATTTTCTAAGTTCTGCCATAACTCCTAAAATAGAGCGATCACAAAATCGGATTGTTCTTCAGTTGGTAGACATTCTTATGGCGAATATTCTAGCGTCAGTCATAGAGTTCTAACTATCACCTTTTGGCGCTAGAGCCGTTGCAGTATTATTTTATAAGTTCTGCCATAACTCCTAAGATAGAGCGATCACAGAATCGGATTGTTCTTCAGTTGGTAGATATTTTTATGGCGAATTTTCTACCGTCAATTGCAGAGTTGTAACTATCCGCGTTTTAGGGCTAGAGTCAATACAGTATTATTTTCTAAGTTCTGCCATAACTCCTAAAATAGAGCGATCACATTGTCGGATTTTTCGGCAGTTGTTAGATATTTTTATGGCGAATTTTCTACCGTCAGTGACAGAATTCTAACTATTCCCTTTTTGGCGCTAGAGTCGATAAAATGTTATTTTCTAAGTTCTGCCATAACTCCGAAAATAGAGCGATCACAGAGTCGGATTTTTGGGCAGTTGTTAGATATTTTTATGACGAATATTATACCATCAGTTACAGAGTTCTAACTATCACCGTTTTGGTGCTAGAGTCGATAAAATAATATTTTCTACGTTCTGCCATAACTCCTAAAATAGAGCGATCACAGAATCGGATTGTTCTTCAGTTGGTAGACATTCTTATGGCGAATATTCTACCGTCAGTCATAGAGTTCTAACTATCGCTGTTTTGGCGCTAGAGTCGATGCAGTATTATATTCTAAGTTCTGATATAACTCCTAAGATAGAACGATCACAGAATCGGATTGTTCTTCAGTTGGTAGACATTTTTATGGTGAATATTCTACCGTCAATTGCAGAGTTGTAACTATCCCGTTTTGGCGCTAGAGTCGATACAATATTATTTTCTAAGTTCTGCCATAACTCCTAAAATAGAGCGATCACAGAATCGGTTTGTTCTTAAGTTCGTAGACATTTTTATGTCGAATATTCTACCGTCAATTACAGAGTACTTACTATCCACGCGTTGGCGCTAGAGTCGACACAATAATATTTTCTAAGTTATGCCATAACTCCTAAAATAGAACGATCACAGAATCGGATTGCTCTTCAGTTGGTAGACATTTTTATGGCGAATATTCTACCATCAGTTACAGAGTTCTAACTATCACCGTTTTGGCGTTAGAGTCGATGCAGTAATATTTTCTAATTTCTGCCATAACTCCTAAAATAGAGTGATCACAGAGTAGCATTTTTCGGCAGTTGTTAGATATTTATATGGCGAACATTCTACCGTCAGTTATAGAGTTCTAATTATCACCTTTTGGCGCTAGAGCCGTTGCAGTATTATATTATAAGTTCTGCCATAACTCCTAAGATAGAGCGATCACAGAATCGGATTGTTCTTCAGTTGGTAGACATTTTTATGGCGAAGATTCTAACCGTCAATTGCAGAGTTCTAACTATCCCGTTTTGGCGCTAGAGTCGATAAAATATTGATATCTAAGTTCTGCCATAACTCCTAAAATAGAGCGATCACAGAATCGGTTTGTTCTTCAGTTCGTAGACATTTTTATTGCGAATATTCTACCGTCAATTACAGAGTTGTAACTATCCGCGTTTTAGGGCTAGACTCAATACAATATTATTTTCTAAGTTCTGCCATAACTCCTAAAATAGAGCGATCACAGAGTCGGATTTTTCGGCAGTTGTTAGATATTTTTATGGCGAATATTCTACCATCAGTTACAGAGTTCTAACTATCACCGTTTTGGTGCTAGAGTCGATACAATAATATTTTCTAAGTTCTGCCATAACTCCTAAAATAGAGCGATCACAAAATCGGATTGTTCTTCAGTTGGTAGACATTCTTATGGCGAATATTCTACCGTCAGTCATAGAGTTCTAACTATCACCTTTTGGCGCTAGAGCCGTTGCAGTATTATTTTATAAGTTCTGCCATAACTCCTAAGATAGAACGATCACAGAATCGGATTGTTCTTCAGTTGTTAGATATTTTTATGGCGAATTTTCTACCGTCAGTGACACAATTCGAACTATTCGCTTTTTGGCGCTAGAGTCGATAAAATAATATTATCTAAGTTCTGCCATAACTCCTAAAATAGAGCGATCACAGAATCGGATTTTTCAGCAGTTGTTAGATATTTTTATGGCGAATATTCTACCATCAGTTACAGAGTTCTAACTATCACCGTTTTGGTGCTAGAGTCGATACAATAATATTTTCTAAGTTCTCCCATAACTCCTAAAATAGAGCGATCACAAAATCGGATTGTTCTTCAGTTGGTAGACATTCTTATGGCGAATATTCTACCGTCAGTCATAGAGTTCTAACTATCACCTTTTGGCGCTAGAGCCGTTGCAGTATTATTTTATAAGTTCTGCCATAACTTCTAAGATAGAGCGATCACAGAATCGAATTGTTCTTCAGTTGGTAGATATTTTTATGGCGAATTTTCTACCGTCAATTGCAGAGTTGTAACTATCCGCGTTTTAGGGCTAGAGTCAATACAGTATTATTTTCTAAGTTCTGCCATAACTCCTAAAATAGAGCGATCACATTGTCGGATTTTTCGGCAGTTGTTAGATATTTTTATGGCGAATTTTCTACCGTCAGTGACAGAATTCTAACTATTCCCTTTTTGGCGCTAGAGTCGATAAAATGTTATTTTCTAAGTTCTGCCATAACTCCGAAAATAGAGCGATCACAGAGTCGGATTTTTCGGCTGTTGTTAGATATTTTTATGACGAATATTATACCATCAGTTACAGAGTTCTAACTATCACCGTTTTGGTGCTAGAGTCGATAAGATAATATTTTCTACGTTCTGCCATAACTCCTAAAATAGAGCGATCACAGAATCGGATTGTTCTTCAGTTGGTAGACATTCTTATGGCGAATATTCTACCGTCAGTCATAGAGTTCTAACTATCGCTGTTTTGGCGCTAGAGTCGATACAGTATTATATTCTAAGTTCTGATATAACTCCTAAGATAGAACGATCACAGAATCGGATTGTTCTTCAGTTGGTAGACATTTTTATGGTGAATATTCTACCGTCAATTGCAGAGTTGTAACTATCCCGTTTTGGCGCTAGAGTCGATACAATATTATTTTCTAAGTTCTGCCATAACTCCTAAAATAGAGCGATCACAGAATCGGTTTGTTCTTCAGTTCGTAGACATTTTTATGTCGAATATTCTACCGTCAATTACAGAGTACTTACTATCCACGCTTTGGCGCTAGAGTCGACACAATAATATTTTCTAAGTTATGCCATAACTCCTAAAATAGAACGATCACAGAATCGGATTGCTCTTCAGTTGGTAGACATTTTTATGGCGAATATTCTACCATCAGTTACAGAGTTCTAACTATCACCGTTTTGGCGTTAGAGTCGATGCAGTAATATTTTCTAATTTCTGCCATAACTCCTAAAATAGAGTGATCACAGAGTCGCATTTTTCGGCAGTTGTTAGATATTTATATGGCGAACATTCTACCGTCAGTTATAGAGTTCTAATTATCACCTTTTGGCGCTAGAGCCGTTGCAGTATTATATTATAAGTTCTGCCATAACTCCTAAGATAGAGCGATCACAGAATCGGATTGTTCTTCAGTTGGTAGATATTTTTATGGCGAAGATTCTAACCGTCAATTGCAGAGTTCTAACTATCCCGTTTTGGCGCTAGAGTCGATAAAATATTGATTTCTAAGTTCTGCCATAACTCCTAAAATAGAGCGATCACAGAATCGGTTTGTTCTTCAGTTCGTAGACATTTTTATTGCGAATATTCTACCGTCAATTACAGAGTTGTAACTATTCGCTTTTTGGCGCTAGAGTCGATAAAATAATATTATCTAAGTTCTGCCATAACTCCTAAAATAGAGCGATCACAGAATCGGATTTTTCAGCAGTTGTTAGATATTTTTATGGCGAATATTCTACCATCAGTTACAGAGTTCTAACTATCACCGTTTTGGTGCTAGAGTCGATACAATAATATTTTCTAAGTTCTCCCATAACTCCTAAAATAGAGCGATCACAAAATCGGATTGTTCTTCAGTTGGTAGACATTCTTATGGCGAATATTCTACCGTCAGTCATAGAGTTCTAACTATCACCTTTTGGCGCTAGAGCCGTTGCAGTATTATTTTATAAGTTCTGCCATAACTCCTAAGATAGAGCGATCACAGAATCGGATTGTTCTTCAGTTGGTAGATATTTTTATGGCGAATTTTCTACCGTCAATTGCAGAGTTGTAACTATCCGCGTTTTAGGGCTAGAGTAAATACAGTATTATTTTCTAAGTTCTGCCATAACTCCTAAAATAGAGCGATCACATTGTCGGATTTTTCGGCAGTTGTTAGATATTTTTATGGCGAATTTTCTACCGTCAGTGACAGAATTCTAACTATCACCGTTTTGGTGCTGGAGTCGATACAATATTATTTTCTAAGGTCTGCCATAACTCCTAAAATAGAGCGATCACAGAATCGGATTGTTCTTCAGTTGGTAGACATTCTTATGGCGAATATTCTACCGTCAGTCATAGAGTTCTAACTATCACCTTTTGGCGCTAGAGCCGTTGCAGTATTATTTTATAAGTTCTGCCATAACTCCTAAGATAGAGCGATCACAGAGTCGGATTTTTCGGCAGTTGGTAGACATTCTTATGGCGAATATTCTACCATCAGTGATAGAGTTCTAACTATCACCGTTTTGGTGCTGGAGTCGATACAATATTATTTTCTAAGGTCTGCCATAACTCCTAAAATAGGGCGATCATACAATTGGATTATGCTTCAGTTGTTAGACTTTTTTATGGCGAATATTCTACCATCAGTTACAGAGTTCTAACTATCACCGTTTTGGTGCTAGAGTCGATACAAAAATATTTTCTAAGTTCTGCCATAACTCCTAAAATAGAGCGGTCACAGAATCGGATTGTTCTTCAGTTGGTAGACATCCTTATGGCGCATACTCTACCGCCAATTGCAGAGTTCTAACTATCGCTGTTTTGGCGCTAGAGTCGATGCAGTATTATTTTTAAGTTCTGCCATAACTCCTAAAATAAATCGATCACAGAATTGGATTGTTCTTCAGTTGTTAGACATTTTTATGGCGAATATTCTACCGTCATTCATAGAGTTCTAACTATAACCTTTTGGCGCTAGATTCGATGCAGTATCATTTTCTAAATTCTGCCATAACTCCTAAGATAGAGCGATCACAGAATCGGATTGTTCTTCAGTTGTTAGACATTTTTATGGCGAATATTCTACCGTCATTCATAGAGTTCTAACTATCACCTTTTGGCGCTAGAGTCGATGCAGTATCATTTTCTAAATTCTGCCATAACTCCTAAGATAGAGCGATCATCGAATTCGATTGTTCTTCAGTTGTTAGACATTTTTATGGCGAATATTCTACCGTCATTCATAGAGTTCTAACTATCTCCTTTTGGCGCTAGAGTCGATGCAGTATCATTTTCTAAATTCTGCCATAACTCCTAAGATAGAGCGATCACAGAATCGGATTGTTCTTCAGTTGTTAGACATTTTTATGGCGAATATTCTACCGTCATTCATAGAGTTCTAACTATCACCGTTTTGGTGCTAGAGTCGATACAATATTATTTTCTAAGTTCTGCCATAACTCCTAAAATAGAGCGATCACAGAATTGGATTGTGCTTCAGTTGTTAGACATTTTTATGGCGAATATTCTACCGTCATTCATAGAGTTCTAACTATCGCCGTTTCGGCGCTAGAGTCGATGCAGTATTATTTTCTAAATTCTGCTATAACTCCTAAGATAGAGCGATCAGAGAATCGGATTGTTCTTCAGTTGGTAGACATTTTTATGGCGAATATTCTACTGTCAGTTACTGAGTTCTAACTATCAAAGTTTTGGCGCTAGAGTCGATACAATATTATTTTCTAAGTCCTGCCATAACTCCTAAAAGAGAGCAATCACTGATTCGGATTTATCGGCAGTTGTTAGATATTTTTATGGCGAATTTTCTCCCGTCAGTGACAGAATTCTAACTATTTCGTTTTTGGCGGTAGAGTCGATAAAATAATATTATCTAAGTTCTGCCATAACTCCTAAAATAGAGCGATCACAGAATCGGATTGTTCTTCAGTTGGTAGACATCCTTATGGCGAATATTCTACCGTCATTTATAGAGATCTAACTATCGCTGTTTTGGCGCTAGAGTCGATACAGTATTATTTTCTAACTTCCGCTATAACTCCTAAGATAGAACGATCACAGAATCGGATTGTTCTTCAGTTGGTAGACATTTTTATGGCGAATATTCTACCATCAGTGATAGAGTTCTAACTATCACCGTTTTGGTGCTAGAGCCGATACAATATTATTTTCTAAGTTCTGCCATAACTCCTAAAATACAGCGATCACCGAATTCGATTGTTCTTCAGTTGTTAGACATTTTTATGGCGAATATTCTACCGTCATTCATAGAGTTCTAACTATCACCTTTTGGCGCTAGAGTCGATGCAGTATCATTTTCTAAATTCTGCCATAACTCCTTAGATAGAGCGATCACAGAATCGGATTGTTCTTCAGTTGTTAGACATTTTTATGGCGAATATTCTACCGTCATTCATAGAGTTCTAACTATCACCGTGTTGGTGCTAGAGTCGATACAATATTATTTTCTAAGTTCTGCCATAACTCCTAAAATAGAGCGATCACAGAATTGGATTGTGCTTCAGTTGTTAGACTTTTTTATGGCGAATATTCTACCGTCATTCATAGAGTTCTAACTATCACCGTTTTGGTGCTAGAGTCGATACAATATTATTTTCTAAATTCTGCTATAACTCCTAAGATAGAGCGATCAGAGAATCGGATTGTTCTTCAGTTGGTAGACATTTTTATGGCGAATATTCTACTGTCAGTTACTGAGTTCTAACTATCAAAGTTTTGGCGCTAGAGTCGATACAATATTATTTTCTAAGTCCTGCCATAACTCCTAAAAGAGAGCAATCACTGATTCGGATTTATCGGCAGTTGTTAGATATTTTTATGGCGAATTTTCTCCCGTCAGTGACAGAATTCTAACTATTTCGTTTTTGGCGGTAGAGTCGATAAAATAATATTATATAAGTTCTGCCAGAACTCCTAAAATAGAGCGATCACAGAATCCGATTGTTCTTCAGTTGTTAGACATTTTTATGGCGAATTTTCTACCGTCAGTCATAGAGTTCTAACTATTGCCGTTTTGGCGATAGAGTCGCTGCAGTATTATTTTTTAAGTTCTGCTATAACTCCTAAGATAGAGCGATCACAGAATCGGCATGTTCTTCAGTAGGTAGACATTTTTATGGCCAATATTCTACCGTCAATTGCAGACTTCTAACTATCCCCGTTTTGGCGCTAGAGTCGATGCAGGATTATTTTCTAAGTTCTGCTATAACTCCTAAGATAGAACGATCACAGAATCGGATTGTTCTTCAGTTGGTAGACATTCTTATGGCGAATATTCTACCGTCATTCATAGAGTTCTAACTATCACCTTTTGGCGCTAGAGTCGATGCAGTATCATTTTCTAAATTCTGCCATAACTCCTAAGATAGAGCGATCACAGAATCGGATTGTTCTTCACTTGTTAGACATTTTTATGGCGAATATTCTACCGTCATTCATAGAGTTCTAACTATCACCTTTTGGCGCTAGAGTCGATACAAAAATATTTTCTAAGTTCTGCCATAACTCCTAAAATAGAGCGATCACAGAATCGGATTGTTCTTCAGTTGGTAGACATTCTTATGGCGAATATTCTACCGTCATTCATAGAGTTCTAACTATCACCTTTTGGCGCTAGAGTCGATGCAGTATCATTTTCTAAATTCTGCCATAACTCCTAAGATAGAGCGGTCACAGAATCGGATTGTTCTTCACTTGTTAGACATTTTTATGGCGAATATTCTACCGTCATTCATAGAGTTCTAACTATCACCTTTTGGCGCTAGAGTCGATACAAAAATATTTTCTAAGTTCTGCCATAACTCCTAAAATAAATCGATCACAGAATTGGATTGTTCTTCAGTTGTTAGACATTTTTATGGCGAATATTCTACTGTCAGTTACTGAGTTCTAACTATCAAAGTTTTGGCGCTAGAGTCGATACAATAATATTTTCTAAGTTCTGCCATAACTCCTAAAATAGAGCTATCACAGAATTGGTTTGTTCTTCAGTTCGTAGACATTTTTATGGCGAATATTCTACCGTCAATTGCAGAGTACTTACTATCCCCGTTTTGACGCTAGAGTCGATACAATAATATTTTCTAAGTTATGCCATAACTCCTAAAATAGAACGGTCACAGAATCGGATTGTTCTTCAGTTGGTAGACATTTTTATGGCGAATATTCTACCATCAGTTACAGAGTTCTAACTATCACCGTTTTGGTGCTAGAGTCGATACAAAAATATTTTCTAAGTTCTGCCATAACTCCTAAAATAGAGCGATCACAGAATCGGATTGTTCTTCAGTTGGTAGACATCCTTATGGCGCATACTCTACCGCCAATTGCAGAGTTCTAACTATCGCTGTTTTGGCGCTAGAGTCGATGCAGTATTATTTTTAAGTTCTGCCATAACTCCTAAAATAAATCGATCACAGAATTGGATTGTTCTTCAGTTGTTAGATATTTTTATGGCGAATATTCTACCGTCATTCATAGAGTTCTAACTATAACCTTTTGGCGCTAGAGTCGATGCAGTATCATTTTCTAAATTCTGCCATAACTCCTAAGATAGAGCGATCACAGAATCGGATTGTTCTTCAGTTGTTAGACATTTTTATGGCGAATATTCTACCGTCATTCATAGAGTTCTAACTATCACCTTTTGGCGCTAGAGTCGATGCAGTATCATTTTCTAAATTCTGCCATAACTCCTAAGATAGAGCGATCACCGAATTCGATTGTTCTTCAGTTGTTAGACATTTTTATGGCGAATATTCTACCGTCATTCATAGAGTTCTAACTATCGCTGTTTTGGCGCTAGAGTCGATGCAGTATTATATTCTAAGTTCTGATATAACTCCTAAGATAGAACGATCACAGAATCGGATTGTTCTTCAGTTGGTAGACATTCTTATGGCGAATATTCTACCGTCAGTCATAGAGTTCTAACTATCGCTGTTTTGGCGCTAGAGTCGATGCAGTATTATATTCTAAGTTCTGATATAACTCCTAAGATAGAACGATCACAGAATCGGATTGTTCTTCAGTTGGTAGACATTTTTATGGTGAATATTCTACCGTCAATTGCAGAGTTGTAACTATCCCGTTTTGGCGCTAGAGTCGATACAATATTATTTTCTAAGTTCTGCCATAACTCCTAAAATAGAGCGATCACAGAATCGGTTTGTTCTTCAGTTCGTAGACAATTTTATGTCGAATATTCTACCGTCAATTACAGAGTACTTACTATCCACGCTTTGGCGCTAGAGTCGACACAATAATATTTTCTAAGTTATGCCATAACTCCTAAAATAGAACGATCACAGAATCGGATTGCTCTTCAGTTGGTAGACATTTTTATGGCGAATATTCTACCATCAGTTACAGAGTTCTAACTATCACCGTTTTGGCGTTAGAGTCGATGCAGTAATATTTTCTAATTTCTGCCATAACTCCTAAAATAGAGTGATCACAGAGTCGCATTTTTCGGCAGTTGTTAGATATTTATATGGCGAACATTCTACCGTCAGTTATAGAGTTCTAATTATCACCTTTTGGCGCTAGAGCCGTTGCAGTATTATATTATAAGTTCTGCCATAACTCCTAAGATAGAGCGATCACAGAATCGGATTGTTCTTCAGTTGGTAGATATTTTTATGGCGAAGATTCTAACCGTCAATTGCAGAGTTCTAACTATCCCGTTTTGGCGCTAGAGTCGATAAAATATTGATTTCTAAGTTCTGCCATAACTCCTAAAATAGAGCGATCACAGAATCGGTTTGTTCTTCAGTTCGTAGACATTTTTATTGCGAATATTCTACCGTCAATTACAGAGTTGTAACTATCCGCGTTTTAGGGCTAGACTCAATACAATATTATTTTCTAAGTTCTGCCATAACTCCTAAAATAGAGCGATCACAGAGTCGGATTTTTCGGCAGTTGTTAGATATTTTTATGGCGAATATTCTACCATCAGTTACAGAGTTCTAACTCTCACCGTTTTGGTGCTAGAGTCGATACAATAATATTTTCTAAGTTCTGCCATAACTCCTAAAATAGAGCGATCACAAAATCGGATTGTTCTTCAGTTGGTAGACATTCTTATGGCGAATATTCTACCGTCAGTCATAGAGTTCTAACTATCACCTTTTGGCGCTAGAGCCGTTGCAGTATTATTTTATAAGTTCTGCCATAACTCCTAAGATAGAACGATGACAGAATCGGATTGTTCTTCAGTTCTTAGATATTTTTATGGCGAATTTTCTACCGTCAGTGACACAATTCTAACTATTCGCTTTTTGGCGCTAGAGTCGATAAAATAATATTATCTAAGTTCTGCCATAACTCCTAAAATAGAGCGATCACAGAATCGGATTTTTCAGCAGTTGTTAGATATTTTTATGGCGAATATTCTACCATCAGTTACAGAGTTCTAACTATCACCGTTTTGGTGCTAGAGTCGATACAATAATATTTTCTAAGTTCTCCCATAACTCCTAAAATAGAGCGATCACAAAATCGGATTGTTCTTCAGTTGGTAGACATTCTTATGGCGAATATTCTACCGTCAGTCATAGAGTTCTAACTATCACCTTTTGGCGCTAGAGCCGTTGCAGTATTATTTTATAAGTTCTGCCATAACTCCTAAGATAGAGCGATCACAGAATCGGATTGTTCTTCAGTTGGTAGATATTTTTATGGCGAATTTTCTACCGTCAATTGCAGAGTTGTAACTATCCGCGTTTTAGGGCTAGAGTCAATACAGTATTATTTTCTAAGTTCTGCCATAACTCCTAAAATAGAGCGATCACATTGTCGGATTTTTCGGCAGTTGTTAGATATTTTTATGGCGAATTTTCTACCGTCAGTGACAGAATTCTAACTATTCCCTTTTTGGCGCTAGAGTCGATAAAATGTTATTTTCTAAGTTCTGCCATAACTCCGAAAATAGAGCGATCACAGAGTCGGATTTTTCGGCAGTTGTTAGATATTTTTATGACGAATATTATACAATCAGTTACAGAGTTCTAACTATCACCGTTTTGGTGCTAGAGTCGATAAAATAATATTTTCTACGTTCTGCCATAACTCCTAAAATAGAGCGATCACAGAATCGGATTGTTCTTCAGTTGGTAGACATTCTTATGGCGAATATTCTACCGTCAGTCATAGAGTTCTAACTATCGCTGTTTTGGCGCTAGAGTCGATACAGTATTATATTCTAAGTTCTGATATAACTCCTAAGATAGAACGATCACAGAATCGGATTGTTCTTCAGTTGGTAGACATTTTTATGGTGAATATTCTACCGTCAATTGCAGAGTTGTAACTATCCCGTTTTGGCGCTAGAGTCGATACAATATTATTTTCTAAGTTCTGCCATAACTCCTAAAATAGAGCGATCACAGAATCGGTTTGTTCTTCAGTTCGTAGACATTTTTATGTCGAATATTCTACCGTCAATTACAGAGTACTTACTATCCACGCTTTGGCGCTAGAGTCGACACAATAATATTTTCTAAGTTATGCCATAACTCCTAAAATAGAACGATCACAGAATCGGATTGCTCTTCAGTTGGTAGACATTTTTATGGCGAATATTCTACCATCAGTTACAGAGTTCTAACTATCACCGTTTTGGCGTTAGAGTCGATGCAGTAATATTTTCTAATTTCTGCCATAACTCCTAAAATAGAGTGATCACAGAGTCGCATTTTTCGGCAGTTGTTAGATATTTATATGGCGAACATTCTACCGTCAGTTATAGAGTTCTAATTATCACCTTTTGGCGCTAGAGCCGTTGCAGTATTATATTATAAGTTCTGCCATAACTCCTAAGATAGAGCGATCACAGAATCGGATTGTTCTTCAGTTGGTAGATATTTTTATGGCGAAGATTCTAACCGTCAATTGCAGAGTTCTAACTATCCCGTTTTGGCGCTAGAGTCGATAAAATATTGATTTCTAAGTTCTGCCATAACTCCTAAAATAGAGCGATCACAGAATCGGTTTGTTCTTCAGTTCGTAGACATTTTTATTGCGAATATTCTACCGTCAATTACAGAGTTGTAACTATCCGCGTTTTAGGGCTAGAGTCAATACAATATTATTTTCTAAGTTCTGCCATAACTCCTAAAATAGTGCGATCACAGAGTCGGATTTTTCGGCAGTTGTTAGATATTTTTATGGCGAATATTCTACCATCAGTTACAGAGTTCTAACTATCACCGTTTTGGTGCTAGAGTCGATACAATAATATTTTCTAAGTTCTGCCATAACTCCTAAAATAGAGCGATCACAAAATCGGATTGTTCTTCAGTTGGTAGACATTCTTATGGCGAATATTCTACCGTCAGTCATAGAGTTCTAACTATCACCTTTTGGCGCTAGAGCCGTTGCAGTATTATTTTATAAGTTCTGCCATAACTCCTAAGATAGAACGATCACAGAATCGGATTGTTCTTCAGTTGTTAGATATTTTTATGGCGAATTTTCTACCGTCAGTGACACAATTCTAACTATTCGCTTTTTGGCGCTAGAGTCGATAAAATAATATTATCTAAGTTCTGCCATAACTCCTAAAATAGAGCGATCACAGAATCGGATTTTTCAGCAGTTGTTAGATATTTTTATGGCGAATATTCTACCATCAGTTACAGAGTTCTAACTATCACCGTTTTGGTGCTAGAGTCGATACAATAATATTTTCTAAGTTCTCCCATAACTCCTAAAATAGAGCGATCACAAAATCGGATTCTTCTTCAGTTGGTAGACATTCTTATGGCGAATATTCTACCGTCAGTCATAGAGTTCTAACTATCACTTTTTGGCGCTAGAGCCGTTGCAGTATTATTTTATAAGTTCTGCCATAACTCCTAAGATAGAGCGATCACAGAATCGGATTGTTCTTCAGTTGGTAGATATTTTTATGGCGAATTTTCTACCGTCAATTGCAGAGTTGTAACTATCCGCGTTTTAGGGCTAGAGTCAATACAGTATTATTTTCTAAGTTCTGCCATAACTCCTAAAATAGAGCGATCACATTGTCGGATTTTTCGGCAGTTGTTAGATATTTTTATGGCGAATTTTCTACCGTCAGTGACAGAATTCTAACTATTCCCTTTTTGGCGCTAGAGTCGATAAAATGTTATTTTCTAAGTTCTGCCATAACTCCTAAAATAGGGCGATCATAGAATTGGATTATGCTTCAGTTGTTAGACTTTTTTATGGCGAATATTCTACCGTCATTTATAGAGTTCTAACTATCGCCGTTTTGGCGCTAGAGTCGATACAGTATTATTTTCTAACTTCCGCTATAACTCCTAAGATAGAACGATCACAGAATCGGATTGTTCTTCAGTTGGTAGACATTTTTATGGCGAATATTCTACCATCAGTGATAGAGTTCTAACTATCGCCGTTTTGGCGCTAGAGTCGATAAATTATTATTTTCTAAGTTCTGCCATAACTCCTAAAATAGGGCTATCACAGAATTGGTTTGTTCTTCAGTTCGTAGACATTTTTATGGCGAATATTCTACCGTCATTTATAGAGTTCTAACTATCGCTGTTTTGGCGCTAGAGTCGATACAGTATTATTTTCTAACTTCCGCTATAACTCCTAAGATAGAGCGATCACAGAATCGGATTGTTCTTCAGTTGGTAGACATTCTTATGGCGAATATTCTACCGTCAGTCATAGAGTTCTAACTATCACCTTTTGGCGCTAGAGCCGTTGCAGTATTATTTTATAAGTTCTGCCATAACTCCTAAGATAGAGCGATCACAGAGTCGGATTTTTCGGCAGTTGGTAGACATTCTTATGGCGAATATTCTACCATCAGTGATAGAGTTCTAACTATCACCGTTTTGGTGCTGGAGTCGATACAATATTATTTTCTAAGGTCTGCCATAACTCCTAAAATAGGGCGATCATAGAATTGGATTATGCTTCAGTTGTTAGACTTTTTTATGGCGAATATTCTACCGTCATTTATAGAGTTCTAACTATCGCTGTTTTGGCGCTAGAGTCGATACAGTATTATTTTCTAACTTCCGCTATAACTCCTAAGATAGAACGATCACAGAATCGGATTGTTCTTCAGTTGGTAGACATTTTTATGGCGAATATTCTACCATCAGTGATAGAGTTCTAACTATCGCCGTTTTGGCGCTAGAGTCGATAAATTATTATTTTCTAAGTTCTGCCATAACTCCTAAAATAGAGCTATCACAGAATTGGTTTGTTCTTCAGTTCGTAGACATTTTTATGGCGAATATTCTACCGTCAATTGCAGAGTACTTACTATCCCCGTTTTGACGCTAGAGTCGATAAAATAATATTTTCTAAGTTATGCCATAACTCCTAAAATAGAACGGTCAGAGAATCGGATTGTTCTTCAGTTGGTAGACATTTTTATGGCGAATATTCTACCATCAGTTACAGAGTTCTAACTATCACCGTTTTGGTGCTAGAGTCGATACAAAAATATTTTCTAAGTTCTGCCATAACTCCTAAAATAGAGCGATCACAGAATCGGATTGTTCTTCAGTTGGTAGACATCCTTATGGCGCATACTCTACCGCCAATTGCAGAGTTCTAACTATCGCTGTTTTGGCGCTAGAGTCGATGCAGTATTATTTTTAAGTTTTGCCATAACTCCTAAAATAAATCGATCACAGAATTGGATTGTTCTTCAGTTGTTAGACATTTTTATGGCGAATATTCTACCGTCATTCATAGAGTTCTAACTATCACCTTTTGGCGCTAGACTCGATGCAGTATCATTTTCTAAATTCTGCCATAACTCCTAAGATAGAGCGATCACAGAATCGGATTGTTCTTCAGTTGTTAGACATTTTTATGGCGAATATTCTACCGTCATTCATAGAGTTCTAACTATCACCGTTTTGGTGCTAGAGTCGATACAATATTATTTTCTAAGTTCTGCCATAACTCCTAAAATAGAGCGATCACAGAATTGGATTGTGCTTCAGTTGTTAGACATTTTTATGGCGAATATTCTACCGTCATTCATAGAGTTCTAACTATCGCCGTTTCGGCGCTAGAGTCGATGCAGTATTATTTTCTAAATTCTGCCATAACTCCTAAGATAGAGCGATCACAGAATCGGATTGTTCTTCAGTTGTTAGACATTTTTATGGCGAATATTCTACCGTCATTCATAGAGTTCTAACTATCACCTTTTGGCGCTAGACTCGATGCAGTATCATTTTCTAAATTCTGCCATAACTCCTAAGATAGAGCGATCACAGAATCGGATTGTTCTTCAGTTGTTAGACATTTTTATGGCGAATATTCTACCGTCATTCATAGAGTTCTAACTATCACCGTTTTGGTGCTAGAGTCGATACAATATTATTTTCTAAGTTCTGCCATAACTCCTAAAATAGAGCGATCACAGAATTGGATTGTGCTTCAGTTGTTAGACATTTTTATGGCGAATATTCTACCGTCATTCATAGAGTTCTAACTATAACCTTTTGGCGCTAGATTCGATGCAGTATCATTTTCTAAATTCTGCCATAACTCCTAAGATAGAGCGATCACAGAATCGGATTGTTCTTCAGTTGTTAGACATTTTTATGGCGAATATTCTACCGTCATTCATAGAGTTCTAACTATCACCTTTTGGCGCTAGACTCGATGCAGTATCATTTTCTAAATTCTGCCATAACTCCTAAGATAGAGCGATCACAGAATCGGATTGTTCTTCAGTTGTTAGACATTTTTATGGCGAATATTCTACCGTCATTCATAGAGTTCTAACTATCACCGTTTTGGTGCTAGAGTCGATACAATATTATTTTCTAAGTTCTGCCATAACTCCTAAAATAGAGCGATCACAGAATTGGATTGTGCTTCAGTTGTTAGACATTTTTATGGCGAATATTCTACCGTCATTCATAGAGTTCTAACTATCGCCGTTTCGGCGCTAGAGTCGATGCAGTATTATTTTCTAAATTCTGCCATAACTCCTAAGATAGAGCGATCACAGAATCGGATTGTTCTTCAGTTGTTAGACATTTTTATGGCGAATATTCTACCGTCATTCATAGAGTTCTAACTATCACCGTTTTGGTGCTAGAGTCGATACAATATTATTTTCTAAGTTCTGCCATAACTCCTAAAATAGAGCGATCACAGAATTGGATTGTGCTTCAGTTGTTAGACATTTTTATGGCGAATATTCTACCGTCATTCATAGAGTTCTAACTATCGCCGTTTCGGCGCTAGAGTCGATGCAGTATTATTTTCTAAATTCTGCTATAACTCCTAAGATAGAGCGATCAGAGAATCGGATTGTTCTTCAGTTGGTAGACATTTTTATGGCGAATATTCTACTGTCAGTTACTGAGTTCTAACTATCAAAGTTTTGGCACTAGAGTCGATACAATAATTTTTTCTAAGTCCTGCCATAACTCCTAAAAGAGAGCAATCACTGATTCGGATTTATCGGCAGTTGTTAGATATTTTTATGGCGAATTTTCTCCCGTCAGTGACAGAATTCTAACTATTTCGTTTTTGGCGGTAGAGTCGATAAAATAATATTATCTAAGTTCTGCCATAACTCCTAAAATAGAGCGATCACAGGATCGGATTGTTCTTCAGTTGGTAGACATCCTTATGGCGAATATTCTACCGTCATTTATAGAGTTCTAACTATCGCTGTTTTGGCGCTAGAGTCGATACAGTATTATTTTCTAACTTCCGCTATAACTCCTAAGATAGAACGATCACAGAATCGGATTGTTCTTCAGTTGGTAGACGTTTTTATGGCGAATATTCTACCATCAGTGATAGAGTTCTAACTATCACCGTTTTGGTGCTAGAGCCGATACAATATTATTTTCTAAGTTCTGCCATAACTCCTAAAATAGAGCGATCACCGAATTCGATTGTTCTTCAGTTGTTAGACATTTTTATGGCGAATATTCTACCGTCATTCATAGAGTTCTAACTATCACCTTTTGGCGCTAGAGTCGATGCAGTATCATTTTCTAAATTCTGCCATAACTCCTTAGATAGAGCGATCACAGAATCGGATTGTTCTTCAGTTGTTAGACATTTTTATGGCGAATATTCTACCGTCATTCATAGAGTTCTAACTATCACCGTGTTGGTGCTAGAGTCGATACAATATTATTTTCTAAGTTCTGCCATAACTCCTAAAATAGAGCGATCACAGAATTGGATTGTGCTTCAGTTGTTAGACTTTTTTATGGCGAATATTCTACCGTCATTCATAGAGTTCTAACTATCACCGTTTTGGTGCTAGAGTCGATACAATATTATTTTCTAAATTCTGCTATAACTCCTAAGATAGAGCGATCAGAGAATCGGATTGTTCTTCAGTTGGTAGACATTTTTATGGCGAATATTCTACTGTCAGTTACTGAGTTCTAACTATCAAAGTTTTGGCGCTAGAGTCGATACAATATTATTTTCTAAGTCCTGCCATAACTCCTAAAAGAGAGCAATCACTGATTCGGATTTATCGGCAGTTGTTAGATATTTTTATGGCGAATTTTCTCCCGTCAGTGACAGAATTCTAACTATTTCGTTTTTGGCGGTAGAGTCGATAAAATAATATTATATAAGTTCTGCCAGAACTCCTAAAATAGAGCGATCACAGAATCCGATTGTTCTTCAGTTGTTAGACATTTTTATGGCGAATTTTCTACCGTCAGTCATAGAGTTCTAACTATTGCCGTTTTGGCGATAGAGTCGCTGCAGTATTATTTTTTAAGTTCTGCTATAACTCCTAAGATAGAGCGATCACAGAATCGGCATGTTCTTCAGTAGGTAGACATTTTTATGGCCAATATTCTACCGTCAATTGCAGACTTCTAACTATCCCCGTTTTGGCGCTAGAGTCGATGCAGGATTATTTTCTAAGTTCTGCTATAACTCCTAAGATAGAACGATCACAGAATCGGATTGTTCTTCAGTTGGTAGACATTCTTATGGCGAATATTCTACCGTCATTCATAGAGTTCTAACTATCACCTTTTGGCGCTAGAGTCGATGCAGTATCATTTTCTAAATTCTGCCATAACTCCTAAGATAGAGCGATCACAGAATCGGATTGTTCTTCACTTGTTAGACATTTTTATGGCGAATATTCTACCGTCATTCATAGAGTTCTAACTATCACCTTTTGGCGCTAGAGTCGATACAAAAATATTTTCTAAGTTCTGCCATAACTCCTAAAATAGAGCGATCACAGAATCGGATTGTTCTTCAGTTGGTAGACATTCTTATGGCGAATATTCTACCGTCATTCATAGAGTTCTAACTATCACCTTTTGGCGCTAGAGTCGATGCAGTATCATTTTCTAAATTCTGCCATAACTCCTAAGATAGAGCGGTCACAGAATCGGATTGTTCTTCACTTGTTAGACATTTTTATGGCGAATATTCTACCGTCATTCATAGAGTTCTAACTATCACCTTTTGGCGCTAGAGTCGATGCAAAAATATTTTCTAAGTTCTGCCATAACTCCTAAAATAAATCGATCGCAGAATTGGATTGTTCTTCAGTTGTTAGACATTTTTATGGCGAATATTCTACTGTCAGTTACTGAGTTCTAACTATCAAAGTTTTGGCGCTAGAGTCGATACAATATTATTTTCTAAGTTCTGCCATAACTCCTAAAATAGAGCTATCACAGAATTGGTTTGTTCTTCAGTTCGTAGACATTTTTATGGCGAATATTCTACCGTCAATTGCAGAGTACTTACTATCCCCGTTTTGACGCTAGAGTCGATACAATAATATTTTCTAAGTTATGCCATAACTCCTAAAATAGAACGGTCACAGAATCGGATTGTTCTTCAGTTGGTAGACATTTTTATGGCGAATATTCTACCATCAGTTACAGAGTTCTAACTATCACCGTTTTGGTGCTAGAGTCGATACAAAAATATTTTCTAAGTTCTGCCATAACTCCTAAAATAGAGCGATCACAGAATCGGATTGTTCTTCAGTTGGTAGACATCCTTATGGCGCATACTCTACCGCCAATTGCAGAGTTCTAACTATCGCTGTTTTGGCGCTAGAGTCGATGCAGTATTATTTTTAAGTTCTGCCATAACTCCTAAAATAAATCGATCACAGAATTGGATTGTTCTTCAGTTGTTAGACATTTTTATGGCGAATATTCTACCGTCATTCATAGAGTTCTAACTATAACCTTTTGGCGCTAGAGTCGATGCAGTATCATTTTCTAAATTCTGCCATAACTCCTAAGATAGAGCGATCACAGAATCGGATTGTTCTTCAGTTGTTAGACATTTTTATGGCGAATATTCTACCGTCATTCATAGAGTTCTAACTATCACCATTTGGCGCTAGAGTCGATGCAGTATCATTTTCTAAATTCTGCCATAACTCCTAAGATAGAGCGATCACCGAATTCGATTGTTCTTCAGTTGTTAGACATTTTTATGGCGAATATTCTACCGTCATTCATAGAGTTCTAACTATCACCTTTTGGCGCTAGAGTCGATGCAGTATCATTTTCTAAATTCTGCCATAACTCCTAAGATAGAGCGATCACAGAATCGGATTGTTCTTCAGTTGTTAGACATTTTTATGGCGAATATTCTACCGTCATTCATAGAGTTCTAACTATCACCGTTTTTGTGCTAGAGTCGATACAATATTATTTTCTAAGTTCTGCCATAACTCCTAAAATAGAGCGATCACAGAATTGGATTGTGCTTCAGTTGTTAGACATTTTTATGGCGAATATTCTACCGTCATTCATAGAGTTCTAACTATCGCCGTTTCGGCGCTAGAGTCGATGCAGTATTATTTTCTAAATTCTGCTATAACTCCTCAGATAGAGCGATCAGAGAATCGGATTGTTCTTCAGTTGGTAGACATTTTTATGGCGAATATTCTACTGTCAGTTACTGAGTTCTAACTATCAAAGTTTTGGCGCTAGAGTCGATACAATATTATTTTCTAAGTCCTGCCATAACTCCTAAAAGAGAGCAATCACTGATTCGGATTTATCGGCAGTTGTTAGATATTTTTATGGCGAATTTTCTCCCGTCAGTGACAGAATTCTAACTATTTCGTTTTTGGCGGTAGAGTCGATAAAATAATATTATCTAAGTTCTGTCATAACTCCTAAAATAGAGCGATCACAGAATCGGATTGTTCTTCAGTTGGTAGACATCCTTATGGCGAATATTCTACCGTCATTTATAGAGTTCTAACTATCGCTGTTTTGGCGCTAGAGTCGATACAGTATTATTTTCTAACTTCCGCTATAACTCCTAAGATAGAACGATCACAGAATCGAATTGTTCTTCAGTTGGTAGACATTTTTATGGCGAATATTCTACCATCAGTGATAGAGTTCTAACTATCACCGTTTTGGTGCTAGAGCCGATACAATATTATTTTCTAAGTTCTGCCATAACTCCTAAAATAGAGCGATCACCGAATTCGATTTTTCTTCAGTTGTTAGACATTTTTATGGCGAATATTCTACCGTCATTCATAGAGTTCTAACTATCACCTTTTGGCGCTAAAGTCGATGCAGTATCATTTTCTAAATTCTGCCATAACTCCTAAGATAGAGCGATCACAGAATCGGATTGTTCTTCAGTTGTTAGACATTTTTATGGCGAATATTCTACCGTCATTCATAGAGTTCTAACTATCACCGTTTTGGTGCTAGAGTCGATACAATATTATTTTCTAAGTTCTGCCATAACTCCTAAAATAGAGCGATCACAGAATTGGATTGTGCTTCAGTTGTTAGACATTTTTATGGCGAATATTCTACCGTCATTCATAGAGTTCTAACTATCGCCGTTTCGGCGCTAGAGTCGATGCAGTATTATTTTCTAAATTCTGCTATAACTCCTAAGATAGAGCGATCAGAGAATCGGATTGTTCTTCAGTTGGTAGACATTTTTATGGCGAATATTCTACTGTCAGTTACTGAGTTCTAACTATCAAAGTTTTGGCGCTAGAGTCGATACAATATTATTTTCTAAGTCCTGCCATAACTCCTAAAAGAGAGCAATCACTGATTCGGATTTATCGGCAGTTGTTAGATATTTTTATGGCGAATTTTCTCCCGTCAGTGACAGAATTCTAACTATTTCGTTTTTGGCGGTAGAGTCGATAAAATAATATTATATAAGTTCTGCCATAACTCCTAAAATAGAGCGATCACAGAATCCGATTGTTCTTCAGTTGTTAGACATTTTTATGGCGAATTTTCTACCGTCAGTCATAGAGTTCTAACTATTGCCGTTTTGGCGATAGAGTCGCTGCAGTATTATTTGTTAAGTTCTGCTATAACTCCTAAGATAGAGCGATCACAGAATCGGCATGTTCTTCAGTAGGTAGACATTTTTATGGCCAATATTCTACTGTCAATTGCAGACTTCTAACTATCCCCGTTTTGGCGCTAGAGTCGATGCAGGATTATTTTCTAAGTTCTGCTATAACTCCTAAGATAGAACGATCACAGAATCGGATTGTTCTTCAGTTGGTAGACATTCTTATGGCGAATATTCTACCGTCATTCATAGAGTTCTAACTATCACCTTTTGGCGCTAGAGTCGATGCAGTATCATTTTCTAAATTCTGCCATAACTCCTAAGATAGAGCGATCACAGAATCGGATTGTTCTTCAGTGGGTAGACATTTTTATGGCGAATTTTCTACCGTCAGTCATAGAGTTCTAACTATTGCCGTTTTGGCGATAGAGTCGCTGCAGTATTATTTTTTAAGTTCTGCTATAACTCCTAAGATAGAGCGATCACAGAATCGGCATGTTCTTCAGTAGGTAGACATTTTTATGGCCAATATTCTACCGTCAATTGCAGACTTCTAACTATCCCCGTTTTGGCGCTAGAGTCGATGCAGGATTATTTTCTAAGTTCTGCTATAACTCCTAAGATAAAACGATCACAGAATCGGATTGTTCTTCAGTTGGTAGACATTCTTATGGCGAATATTCTACCGTCAATAGCAGAGTTCTAACTATCGCTGTTTTGGCGCTAGAGTCGCTGAAGTATTATTTTCTAAGTTCTGCCATAACTCCTAAGATAGAGCGATCACAGAATCGGATTGTTCTGCAGTTGGTAGACATTTTTATGGCGAAGATTCTACTGTCAGTTACAGAGTTCTAACTATTGCCGTTTTGGCGATAGAGTCGCTGCAGTATTATTTTTTAAGTTCTGCTATAACTCCTAAGATAGAGCGATCACAGAATCGGCATGTTCTTCAGTAGGTAGACATTTTTATGGCCAATATTCTACCGTCAATTGCAGACTTCTAACTATCCCCGTTTTGGCGCTAGAGTCGATACAATATTATTTTCTAAGTTCTGCCATAACTCCTAAAATAGAACGATCACAGATTCGGGTTTTTCGGCAGTTGTTAGACATTTTTATGGCGAATATTCCACCGTCAGTTACGGACTTCTAACTGTCACCATTTTGGCGCTAGACTCGATAAATTATTATTTTCTAAGTTCTGCCATAACTCTTAAAATAGAGCGAACACAGAGTCGCATTTTTCGGCAGTTGTTAGATACTTTTAATGGCGAATACTCTACAGTCAGTAAACAGAATTCTAACTATCACCTTTTGGCGCTAGAGTCGATGCAGTATTATTTTCTAAGTTCTGCCATAACTCCTAAGATAGGGCGGTCACAGAGTCGGATTCTTCGGCAGTTGTTAGATATTTTTATTGCAAATTTTCTACCGTCAGTTCCAGAATTCTAACTACTGCCTTTTTGGCGCTAGAGTCGATACAATAACATTATCTAAGTTCTGCGATAACTCCTAAAATGGAGCGATCACAGAATCGGATTGTTCTGCAGTCGGTAGACATGTTTATGGCGAATATTCTACCGTCAATTGCAGAGTACTTACTATCCCCGTTTTGGCGCTAGAGTCGATACAATAATATTTTCTAAGTTTTGGCATAACTCCTAAAATAGAGCGATCACAGAATCGGATTGTTCTTCAGTTGGTAGACATTCTTATGGTGAATATTGTACCGTCAGTCATAGAGTTCTAACTATCCCCGTTTTGGCGCTAGGGTCGATACAATATTATTTTCTTAGTTCTGCCATAACTCCTAAGATAGAGCGATCACAGAACCGGAATGTTCTTCACTTGGTAGACATTTTTATGGTGAATATTCTACCATCAGTTACAAAGTTCTAACTATCCCCATTTTGGCGCTAGAGTCGATACAATATTATTTTCTTAGTTCTGCCATAACTCCTAAAATAGAGCGATCACAGATTCGGATTTTTCGGCAGTTGTTAGACTTTTTTATGGCGAATATTCTACCGTCGGTTACGGACTTCTAACGGTCACCGTTTTGGCGCGAGACTCGATAAAATATTATTTTCTAAGTTCTGCCATAACTCCTAAAATAGAGCGATCACAGAATCGGTTTGTTTTTCTGTTCGTAGACATTTTTATGGCGAATATTCTGCCGTCAATGGCAGAGTACTTACTATCCCCGTTTTGGCGCTAGAGTCGATACAATAATATTTTCTAAGTTTTGCCATAACTCCTAAAATATAGCGATCACAGAATCGGATTGTTCTTCAGTTGGTAAACATTCTTATGGCGAATATTCTACCGTCAGTCATAGAGTTCTAACTATCGCTGTTTTGGCGCTAGAGTCGATGCAGGATTATTTTCTAAGTTCTGCTATAACTCCTAAGATAGAACGATCACAGAATCGGATTGTTCTTCAGTTGGTAGACATTTTTATGGCGAATATTCTACCATCAGTGACAGAGTTTCAACTGTCACCGTTTTGGTGCTGGAGTCGATACAATATTATTTTCTAAGTTCTGCCATAACTCCTAAAATAGAGCGATCTCAGAATTGGATTGTACTTCAGTTGTTAGGGATTTTAATGGCGAATATCCTACCGTCATTGATAAAGTTCTAACTATCGCAGTTTTGGCGCTAGAGTCGATAAAATATTATTTTCTAAGTTCAGCCATAACTCCTGAAATAGAGCGATGACAGAATCGGTTTGTTCTTCAGTTCGTAGACATTTTTATGGCGAATATTCTACCGTCAATTGCAGAGTACTTATATCCCCGTTTTGGCGCTAGAGTCGATACAATATTATTTTATAAGTTCTGCCATAACTCGTAAAATAGAGCGATCACCGAACCGGAGTGTTCTTCAGTTGTTAGACATTTTTATGGCGAATATTCTGCCGTCATTCATAGAGTTCTAACTATCACCCTTTGAGGGTAGAGTCGATGCAGTATCATTTTCTAAGTTCTGCCATAACTCCTAAGATAGAGCGATCACAGAATCGGATTGTTCTTCAGTTGTTAGACATTTTTATGGCGAATATTCTACCGTCATTCATAGAGTTCTAATTATCACCGTTTTGGTGCTAGAGTCGATACAATATTATTTTCTAAGTTCTGCCATAACTCCTAAAATAGAGCGATCACAGAATTGGATTGTGCTTCAGTTGTTAGACATTTTTATGGAGAATATTCTACCGACATTCATAGAGTTCTAACTACCGCCGTTTTGGCGCTAGAGTCGATGCAGTATTATTTTCTAAGTTCTGCCATAACTCCTAAGATAGAGCGATCACAGAATCGGATTGTTCTTCAGTTGGTAGACATTTTTATGGCGAATATTCTACTGTCAGTTACAGAGTTCTAACTATCAAAGTTTTGGCGCTAGAGTCGATACAATATTAGTTTCTCAGTCCTGCCATAACTCCTAAAAGAGAGCAATCACTGATTCGGATTTATCGGCAATTGTTAGATATTTTTATGGCGAATTTTCTCCAGTCAGTGACAGAATTCTAACTATTACCTTTTTGGGGCTAGAGTCGATAAAATAATATTATCTAAGTTCTGCCATAACCCCTAAAATAGAGCGATCACAGAATCGGATTGTTCTTCAGTTATTAGACATTTTTATGGCGGATATTCTACCGTCAGTTGTGGACTTCTAACTATCACGGTTTTGGCGCTACACTCGATGCAATATTATTTTCTAAGTTCTGCCATAACTCCTAGAATAGAGCGATCACAGAATCCGATTGTTCTTCAGTGGGTAGACATTTTTATGGCGAATAATCTGTCGTCAGTCATAGAGTTCTAACTATTGCCGTTTTGGCGCTAGAGTCGCTGCAGTATTATTTTCTAAGTTCTGCTATAACTCCTAAGATAGAGCGATCACAGAATCGGCATGTTCTTCAGTAGGTAGAGATTTTTATGGCCAATACTCTACCGTCAATTGCAGACTTCTAACTGTCCCCGTTTTGGTGCTAGAGTCTATACAATATTATTTTCTAAGTTCTGCCATAACTCCTAAAATAGAACGATCACAGAGTCGGATTTTTCGGCAGTTGGTAGACATTCTTATGGCGAATATTCTACCGTCAGCCATAGAGTTCTAACTATCGTTGTTTTGGCGCTAGAGTCGATACAGTATTATTTTCTAAGTTCTGCTATAACTCCTAAGATAGAACGATCCCAGAATCGGATTGTTCTTCAGTTGGTAGACATTTTTATGGCGAATATTCTACCATCAGTGATAGAGTTCTAACTATCACCGTTTTGGTGCTGGAGTCGATACAATATTATGGTCTAAGTTCTGCCATAACTCCTAAAATAGAGCGATCACAGAATTGGATTGTTCTTCAGTTGTTAGGGATTTTAATGGCGAATATGCTACCGTCATTCATAGAGTTCTAACTATCGCGGTTTAGGCGCTAGAGTCGATAAAATATTATTTTCTAAGTTCTGCCATAACTCCTAAAATAGAGCTATCACAGAATTGGTTTGTTCTTCAGTTCGTAGACATTTTTATGGCGAATATTCTACCGTCAATTGCAGAGTACTTACTATCCCCGTTTTGGCGCTAGAGTCGATACAATAATATTTTCTAAGTTATGCCATAACTCCTAAAATAGAACGGTCACAGAATCGGATTGTTCTTCAGTTGGTAGACATTTTTATGGCGAATATTCTACCATCAGTTACAGAGTTCTAACTATCATCGTTTTGGTGCTAGAGTCGATACAATAATATTTTCTAAGTTCTGCCATAACTCCTAAAATAGAGCGATCACAGAATCGGATTGTTCTTCAGTTGGTAGACATCCTTGTGGCGAATATTCTACCGCCAATTGCAGAGCTCTAACTATCGCTGTTTTGGCGCTAGAGTCGATGCAGTATTATTTTTAAGTTCTGGCATAACGACTAAAATAAATCGATCACAGAATTGGATTGTTCTTCAGTTGTTAGACATTTTTATGGCGAATATTCTACCGCCATTCATAGAGTTCTAACTATCACCTTTTGGTGCTAGAGCCGATACAATATTATTTTATAAGTTCTGCCATAACTCCTAAAATAGAGCGATCACCGAATTGGATTGTTCTTCAGTTGTTAGACATTTTTATGGCGAATATTCTACCGTCATTCATAGAGTTCTAACTATCACCTTTTGGCGCTAGAGTCGATGCTGTATCATTTTCTAAATTCTGCCATAACTCCTAAGATAGAGCGATCACAGAATCGGATTGTTCTTCAGTTGTTAGACATTCTTATGGCGAATATTCTACCGTCAATTGCAGACTTCTAACTATCCCCGTTTTGGCGCTAGAGTCGATACAATAATATTTTCTAAGTTCTGCCATAACTCCTAAAATAGAACGATCACAGATTCGGATTTTTCGGCAGTTGTTAGACATTTTTATGGCGAATATTCCACCGTCAGTTACGGACTTCTAACTGTCACAAGTTTGGCGCTAGACTCGATAAATTATTGTTTTCTAAGTTCTGCCATAACTCTTAAAATAAAGCGAACACAGAGTCGCATTTTTCGGCAGTTGTTAGAAATTTTTAATGGCGAATACTCTACAGTCAGTAAACAGAATTTTAACTATCACCTTTTGGCGCTAGAGTCGATGCAGTATTATTTTCTAAGTTCTGCCATAACTCCTAAAATAGAACGATCACAGATTCGGATTCTTCGGCAGTTGTTAGATATTCTTATTGCAAATTTTCTACCGTCAGTTCCAGAATTCTAACTATTGCCTTTTTGGCGCTAGAGTCGATACAATATTATTTTCTAAGTTCTGCCATAACTCCTAAAATAGAGCGATCACAGAATCGGATTGTTCTTCCGTTGGTAGACATTTTTATGGCGAATATTCTACTATCAGTTACTGAGTTCTAACTATCAAAGTTTTGGCGCTAGAGTCGATACAATATTATTTTCTAAGTCCTGCCATAACTCCTAAAAGAGAGCAATCACTGATTCGGAATGTTCTTCAATTGGTAGACATTTTTATGGCGAATATTCTACCGTCAATTGCAGAGTACTTACTATCCCCGTTTTGGCGCTAGAGTCGATACAATAATATTTTCTAAGTTTTAGCATAACTCCTAAAATAGAGCGATCACAGAATCGGATTGTTCTTCAGTTGTTAGACATTTTTATGGCGAATATTCTACCGTCATTCATAGAGTTATCACTATCACCGTTTAGGTGCTAGAGTCGATACAATATTATTTTCTAAGTTCTGCCATAACTCCTAAAATAGAGCGATCACCGAATTGGATTGTTCTTCAGTTGTTAGACATTTTTATGGCGAATATTCTACCGTCATTCATAGAGTTCTAACTATCACCTTTTGGCGCTAGAGTCGATGCAGTATTATTTTTAAATTCTGCCATAACTCCTAAAATAGAGCGATCACAGAATCCGATTGTTCTTCAGTGGGTAGACATTTTTATGGCGAATATTCTATCGTCAGTCATAGAGTTCTAACTATTGCCGTTTTGGCGCTAGAGTCGCTGCAGTATTATTTTCTAAGTTCTGCTATAACTCCTAAGATAGAGCGATCACAGAATCGGCATGTTCTTCAGTAGGTAGACATTTTAATGGCCAATATTCTACCGTCAATTGCAGACTGCTAACTATCCCCGTTTTGGCGCTAGAGTCGATACAATAATATTTTCTAAGTTCTGCCATAACTCCTAAAATAGAGCGATCACAGAATCGGATTGTTCTTCAGTTGGTAGACATTCTTATGGCGAATATTCTACCGTCAATTGCAGAGTTCTAACTATCGCTGTTTTGGCGCTAGAGTCGCTGAAGTATTATTTTCTAAGTTCTGCCATAACTCCTAAGATAGAGCGATCACAGAATCGGAATGTTCTTCAGTAGGTAGACATTTTTATGGCCAATATTCTACCGTCAATTGCAGACTTCTAACTATCCCCGTTTTGGCGCTAGAGTCGATACAACAATATTTTCTAAGTTATGCCATAACTCCTAAAATAGAACGGTCACAGAATCGGATTGTTCTTCAGTTGGTAGACATTTTTATGGCGAATATTCTACCATCAGTTACAGAGTTCTAACTATCACCGTTTTGGTGCTAGAGTCGATACAATAATATTTTCTAAGTTCTGCCATAACTCCTAAGATAGAGCGATCACAGAATCGGATTGTTCTTCAGTTGTTAGACATTTTTATGGCGAATATTCTACCATCAGTTACAGAGTTCTAACTATCACCGTTTTGGTGCTAGAGTCGATACAATAATATTTTCTAAGTTCTGCTATAACTCCTAAAATAGAGCGATCACCGAATTCGATTATTCTTCAGTTGTTAGACATTTTTATGGCGAATATTCTACCGTCATTCATAGAGTTCTAACTATCACCTTTTGGCGCTAGAGTCGATGCAGTATCATTTTCTAAATTCTGCCATAACTCCTAAGATAGAGCGATCACAGAATCGGATTGTTCTTCAGTTGTTAGACATTTTTATGGCGAATATTCTACTGTCATTCATAGAGTTCTAACTATCACCGTTTTGGTGCTAGAGTCGATACAATATTATTTTCTAAGTTCTGCCATAACTCCTAAGATAGAGCGATCACAGAATTGGATTGTGCTTCAGTTGTTAGACATTTTTATGGCGAATATTCCACCGTCATTCATAGAGTTCTAACTATCGCCGTTTCGGCGCTAGAGTCGATGCAGTATTATTTTCTAAATTCTGCTATAACTCCTAAGATAGAGCGATCAGAAAATCGGATTGTTCTTCAGTTGGTAGACATTTTTATGGCGAATATTCTACTGTCAGTTACTGACTTCTAACTATCAAAGTTTTGGCGCTAGAGTCGATACAATATTATTTTCTAAGTCCTGCCATAACTCCTAAAAGAGAGCAATCACTGATTCGGATTTATCGGCAGTTGTTAGATATTTTTATGGCGAATTTTCTCCCGTCAGTGACAGAATTCTAACTTTTTGGTTTTTGGCGGTAGAGTCGATAAAATAATATTATATAAGTTCTGCCATAACTCCTAAAATAGAGCGATCACAGAATCGGATTGTTCTTTAGTTGGTAGACATTTTTATCGCGGATATTCTACCGTCAGTTGTGGACTTCTAACTCTCACGGTTTTGGCGCTAC
Source organism: Xylophagus ater (assembly GCA_963422695.1). Taxonomy (NCBI): domain Eukaryota; kingdom Metazoa; phylum Arthropoda; class Insecta; order Diptera; family Xylophagidae; genus Xylophagus; species Xylophagus ater. The sequence goes on along the minus strand of OY730481.1, from coordinate 26,108,710 downwards.
ACTCGATACAATATTATTTTCTAAGTTCTGCCATGATTCCTAAAATAGATCGATCACAGAATCCGATTGTTCTTCAGTGGGTAGACATTTTTATGGCGAATTTTCTACCGTCAGTCATAGAGTTCTAACTATTGCCGTTTTGGCGATAGAGTTGCTGCAGTATTATTTTTTAAGTTCTGCTATAACTCCTAAGATAGAGCGATCACAGAATCGGAATGTTCTTCAGTAGGTAGACATTTTTATGGCCAATATTCTACCGTCAATTGCAGACTTCTAACTATCCCCGTTTTGGCGCTAGAGTCGATACAATATTATTTTCTAAGTTCTGCCATAACTCCTAAAATAGAACGATCACAGATTCGGATTTTTCGGCAGTTGTTAGTCATTTTTATGGCGAATATTCCACCGTCAGTTACGGACTTCTAACTGTCACAATTTTGGCGCTAGACTCGATAAATTATTATTTTCTAAGTTCTGCCATAACTCTTAAAATAAAGCGAACACAGAGTCGCATTTTTCGGCAGTTGTTAGAAATTTTTAATGGCGAATACTCTACAGTCAGTAAACAGAATTCTAACTATCACCTTTCGGCGCTAGAGTCGATGCAGTATTATTTTCTCAGTTCTGCCATAACTCCTAAGATAGAGCGATCACAGAATCGGATTGTTCTTCAGTTGTTAGACATTTTTATGGCGAATATTCTACCGTCATTCATAGAGTTATCACTATCACCGTTTAGGTGCTAGAGTCGATACAATATTATTTTCTAAGTTCTGCCATAACTCCTAAAATACAGCGATCACAGACTTGGATTGTTCTTCAGTTGTTAGACATTCTTATGGCGAATATTCTACCGTCAATTGCAGAGTTCTAACTATCGCTGTTTTGGCGGTAGAGTCGCTGAAGTATTATTTTCTAAGTTCTGCCATAACTCCTAAGATAGAGCGATCACAGAATCGGCATGTTCTTCAGTACGTAGACATTTTTATGGCCAATATTCTACCGTCAATTGCAGACTTCTAACTGTCCCCGTTTTGGCGCTAGAGTCGATACAATATTATTTTCTAAGTTCTGCCATAACTCCTAAAATAGAACGATCACAGATTCGGATTCTTCGGCAGTTGTTAGATATTTTTATTGCAAATTTTCTACCGTCAGTTCCAGAATTCTAACTATTGCCTTTTTGGCGCTAGAGTCGATACAATATTATTTTCTAAGTTCTGCCATAACTCCTAAAATAGAGCGATCACAGAATCGGATTGTTCTTCCGTTGGTAGACATTTTTATGGCGAATATTCTACTATCAGTTACTGAGTTCTAACTATCAAAGTTTTGGCGCTAGAGTCGATACAATATTATTTTCTAAGTCCTGCCATAACTCCTAAAAGAGAGCAATCACTGATTCGGAATGTTCTTCAATTGGTAGACATTTTTATGGCGAATATTCTACCGTCAATTGCAGAGTACTTACTATCCCCGTTTTGGCGCTAGAGTCGATACAATAATATTTTCTAAGTTTTGGCATAACTCCTAAAATAGAGCGATCACAGAATCGGATTGTTCTTCAGTTGTTAGACATTTTTATGGCGAATATTCTACCGTCATTCATCGAGTTATCACTATCACCGTTTAGGTGCTAGAGTCGATACAATATTATTTTCTAAGTTCTGCCATAACTCCTAAAATAGAGCGATCACCGAATTGGATTGTTCTTCAGTTGTTAGACATTTTTATGGCGAATATTCTACCGTCATTCATAGAGTTCTAACTATCACCTTTTGGCGCTAGAGTCGATGCAGTATCATTTTCTAAATTCCGCCATAACTCCTAAGATAGAGCGATCACAGAATCGGATTGTTCTTCAGTTGTTAGACATTTTTATGGCGAATATTCTACCGTCAATTGCAGAGTACTTACTATCCCCGTTTTGGCGCTAGAGTCGATACAATATTATTTTCTAAGTTCTGCCATAACTCCTAAAATAGAGCGATCACCGAATTTTATTGTTCTTCAGTGGGTAGACATTTTTATGGCGAATATTCTATCGTCAGTCATAGAGTTCTAACTATTGCCGTTTTGGCGCTAGAGTCGCTGCAGTATTATTTTCTAAGTTCTGCTATAACTCCTAAGATAGAGCGATCACAGAATCGGCATGTTCTTCAGTAGGTAGACATTTTTATGGCCAATATTCTACCGTCAATTGCAGACTTCTAACTGTCCCCGTTTTGGTGCTAGAGTCGATACAATATTATTTTCTAAGTTCTGCCATAACTCCTAAAATAGAACGATCACAGATTCGGATTTTTCGGCAGTTGTTAGACATTTTTATGGCGAATATTCCACCGTCAGTTACGGACTTCTAACTGTCACCATTTTGGCGCTAGACTCGATAAATTATTATTTTCTAAGTTCTGCCATAACTCTTAAAATAGAGCGAACACAGAGTCGCATTTTTCGGCAGTTGTTAGATATTTTTAATGGCGAATACTCTACAGTCAGTAAACAGAATTCTAACTATCACCTTTTGGTGCTAGAGTCGATGCAGTATTATTTTCTAAGTTCTGCCATAACTCCTAAGATAGAGCGATCACAGAATCGGATTGTTCTTCAGTTGTTAGACATTTTTATGGCGAATATTCTACCGTCATTCATAGAGTTATCACTATCGCCGTTTTGGCGCTAGAGTCGATAAAATAATATTTTCTAAGTTCTGCCATAACTCCTAAGATAGAGCGATCACAGAATCGGATTGTTCTTCAGTTGTTAGAGATTTTTATGGCGAATATTCGACCGTCAGTTACAGAGTTCTAACTATCACCGTTTTGGTGCTAGAGTCGATACAATAATATTTTCTAAGTTCTGCTATAACTCCTAAAATAGAACGATCACAGATTCGGATTTTTCGGCAGTTGTTAGACATTTTTATGGCGAATATTCTACCGTCATTCATAGAGTTCTAACTATCACCTTTTGGCGCTAGAGTCGATGCAGTATCATTTTCTAAATTCTGCCATAACTCCTAAGATAGAGCGATCACAGAATCGGATTGTTCTTCAGTTGTTAGACATTTTTATGGCGAATATTCTACTGTCATTCATAGAGTTCTAACTATCACCGTTTTGGTGCTAGAGTCGATACAATATTATTTTCTAAGTTCTGCCATAACTCCTAAGATAGAGCGATCACAGAATTGGATTGTTCTTCAGTTGTTAGACATTTTTATGGCGAATATTCGACCGTCATTCATAGAGTTCTAACTATCGCCGTTTCGGCGCTAGAGTCGATGCAGTATTATTTTCTAAATTCTGCTATAACTCCTAAGATAGAGCGATCAGAAAATCGGATTGTTTTTCAGTTGGTAGACATTTTTATGGCGAATATTCTACCGTCAGTTGTGGACTTCTAACTCTCACGGTTTTGGCGCTACACTCGATACAATATTATTTTCTAAGTTCTGCCATGATTCCTAAAATAGAGCGATCACAGAATCCGATTGTTCTTCAGTGGGTAGACATTTTTATGGCGAATTTTCTACCGTCAGTCATAGAGTTCTAACTATTGCCGTTTTGGCGATAGAGTCGATACAATATTATTTTCTAAGTTCTGCCATAACTCCTAAGATAGAGCGATCACAGAATTGGATTGTGCTTCAGTTGTTAGACATTTTTATGGCGAATATTCCACCGTCATTCATAGAGTTCTAACTATCGCCGTTTCGGCGCTAGAGTCGATGCAGTATTATTTTCTAAATTCTGCTATAACTCCTAAGATAGAGCGATCAGAAAATCGGATTGTTCTTCAGTTGGTAGACATTTTTATGGCGAATATTCTACTGTCAGTTACTGACTTCTAACTATCAAAGTTTTGGCGCTAGAGTCGATACAATATTATTTTCTAAGTCCTGCCATAACTCCTAAAAGAGAGCAATCACTGATTCGGATTTATCGGCAGTTGTTAGATATTTTTATGGCGAATTTTCTCCCGTCAGTGACAGAATTCTAACTTTTTGGTTTTTGGCGGTAGAGTCGATAAAATAATATTATATAAGTTCTGCCATAACTCCTAAAATAGAGCGATCACAGAATCGGATTGTTCTTTAGTTGGTAGACATTTTTATGGCGGATATTCTACCGTCAGTTGTGGACTTCTAACTCTCACGGTTTTGGCGCTACACTCGATACAATATTATTTTCTAAGTTCTGCCATGATTCCTAAAATAGAGCGATCACAGAATCCGATTGTTCTTCAGTGGGTAGACATTTTTATGGCGAATTTTCTACCGTCAGTCATAGAGTTCTAACTATTGCCGTTTTGGCGATAGAGTCGCTGCAGTATTATTTTTTAAGTTCTGCTATAACTCCTAAGATAGAGCGATCACAGAATCGGAATGTTCTTCAGTAGGTAGACATTTTTATGGCCAATATTCTACCGTCAATTGCAGACTTCTAACTATCCCCGTTTTGGCGCTAGAGTCGATACAATAATATTTTCTAAGTTCTGCCATAACTCCTAAAATAGAGCGATCACAGAATCGGATTGTTCTTCAGTTGGTAGACATTCTTATGGCGAATATTCTACCGTCAATTGCAGAGTTCTAACTATCGCTGTTTTGGCGCTAGAGTTGCTGAAGTATTATTTTCTAAGTTCTGCCATAACTCCTAAGATAGAGCTATCACAGAATCTGCATGTCCTTCAGTACGTAGACATTTTTATGGCCAATATTCTACCGTCAATTGCAGACTTCTAACTGTCCCCGTTTTGGCGCTAGAGTCGATACAATATTATTTTCTAAGTTCTGCCATAACTCCTGAAATAGAACGATCACAGATTCGGATTTTTCGGCAGTTGTTAGTCATTTTTATGGCGAATATTCCACCGTCAGTTACGGACTTCTAACTGTCACAATTTTGGCGCTAGACTCGATAAATTATTATTTTCTAAGTTCTGCCATAACTCTTAAAATAAAGCGAACACAGAGTCGCATTTTTCGGCAGTTGTTAGAAATTTTTAATGGCGAATACTCTACAGTCAGTAAACAGAATTCTAACTATCACCTTTCGGCGCTAGAGTCGATGCAGTATTATTTTCTCAGTTCTGCCATAACTCCTAAGATAGAGCGATCACAGAATCGGATTGTTCTTCAGTTGTTAGATATTTTTATGGCGAATATTCTACCGTCATTCATAGAGTTATCACTATCACCGTTTAGGTGCTAGAGTCGATTCAATATTATTTTCTAAGTTCTGCCATAACTCCTAAAATACAGCGATCACAGACTTGGATTGTTCTTCAGTTGTTAGACATTCTTATGGCGAATATTCTACCGTCAATTGCAGAGTTCTAACTATCGCTGTTTTGGCGGTAGAGTCGCTGAAGTATTATTTTCTAAGTTCTGCCATAACTCCTAAGATAGAGCGATCACAGAATCGGCATGTTCTTCAGTACGTAGACCTTTTTATGGCCAATATTCTACCGTCAATTGCAGACTTCTAACTGTCCCCGTTTTGGCGCTAGAGTCGATACAATATTATTTTCTAAGTTCTGCCATAACTCCTAAAATAGAACGATCACAGATTCGGATTCTTCGGCAGTTGTTAGATATTTTTATTGCAAATTTTCTACCGTCAGTTCCAGAATTCTAACTATTGCCTTTTTGGCGCTAGAGTCGATACAATATAATTTTCTAAGTTCTGCCATAACTCCTAAAATAGAGCGATCACAGAATCGGATTGTTCTTCCGTTGGTAGACATTTTTATGGCGAATATTCTACTATCAGTTACTGAGTTCTAACTATCAAAGTTTTGGCGCTAGAGTCGATACAATATTATTTTCTAAGTCCTGCCATAACTCCTAAAAGAGAGCAATCACTGATTCGGAATGTTCTTCAATTGGTAGACATTTTTATGGCGAATATTCTACCGTCAATTGCAGAGTACTTACTATCCCCGTTTTGGCGCTAGAGTCGATACAATAATATTTTCTAAGTTTTGGCATAACTCCTAAAATAGAGCGATCACAGAATCGGATTGTTCTTCAGTTGTTAGACATTTTTATGGCGAATATTCTACCGTCATTCATAGAGTTATCACTATCACCGTTTAGGTGCTAGAGTCGATACAATATTATTTTTTAAGTTCTGCCATAACTCCTAAAATAGAGCGATCACCGAATTGGATTGTTCTTCAGTTGTTAGACATTTTTATGGCGAATATTCTACCGTCATTCATAGAGTTCTAACTATCACCTTTTGGCGCTAGAATCGATGCAGTATCATTTTCTAAATTCCGCCATAACTCCTAAGATAGAGCGATCACAGAATCGGATTGTTCTTCAGTTGTTAGACATTTTTATGGCGAATATTCTACCGTCAATTGCAGAGTACTTACTATCCCCGTTTTGGCGCTAGAGTCGATACAATATTATTTTCTAAGTTCTGCCATAACTCCTAAAATAGAGCGATCACCGAATTTTATTGTTCTTCAGTTGTTAGACATTTTTATGGCGAATATTCTGCCGTCATTCATAGAGTTCTAACTATCACCGTTTTGGTGCTAGAGTCGATACAATAATATTTCCTCAGTTCTGCCATAACTCCTAAAATAGAGCGATCGCAAAATCGGATTGTTCTTCAGTTGGTAGACATCCTTATGGCGAATACTCTACCGCCAATTGCAGAGTTCTAACTATCGCTGTTTTGGCGCTAGAGTCGATGCAGTATTATTTTTAAGTTCTGCCATAACTCCTAAAATAGAGCGATCACAGAATCCGATTGTTCTTCAGTGGGTAGACATTTTTATGGCGAATATTCTATCGTCAGTCATAGAGTTCTAACTATTGCCGTTTTGGCGCTAGAGTCGCTGCAGTATTATTTTCTAAGTTCTGCTATAACTCCTAAGATAGAGCGATCACAGAATCGGCATGTTCTTCAGTAGGTAGACATTTTTATGGCCAATATTCTACCGTCAATTGCAGACTTCTAACTGTCCCCGTTTTGGTGCTAGAGTCGATACAATATTATTTTCTAAGTTCTGCCATAACTCCTAAAATAGAACGATCACAGATTCGGATTTTTCGGCAGTTGTTAGACATTTTTATGGCGAATATTCCACCGTCAGTTACGGACTTCTAACTGTCACCATTTTGGCGCTAGACTCGATAAATTATTATTTTCTAAGTTCTGCCATAACTCTTAAAATAGAGCGAACACAGAGTCGCATTTTTCGGCAGTTGTTAGATATTTTTAATGGCGAATACTCTACAGTCAGTAAACAGAATTCTAACTATCACCTTTTGGTGCTAGAGTCGATGCAGTATTATTTTCTAAGTTCTGCCATAACTCCTAAGATAGAGCGATCACAGAATCGGATTGTTCTTCAGTTGTTAGACATTTTTATGGCGAATATTCTACCGTCATTCATAGAGTTATCACTATCGCCGTTTTGGCGCTAGAGTCGATAAAATATTATTTTCTAAGTTCTGTCATAACTCCTAAAATAGAGCGATCACAGAAATGGTTTGTTCTTCAGTTCGTAGACATTTTTATTTCGAATATTCTACCGTCAATTGCAGAGTACTTACTATCCCCGTTTTGGCTCTAGAGTCGATACAATAATATTTTCTAAGTTATGCCATAACTCCTAAAATAGAACGGTCACAGAATCGGATTGTTCTTCAGTTGGTAGACATTTTTATGGCGAATATTCTACCATCAGTTACAGAGTTCTAACTATCACCGTTTTGGTGCTAGAGTCGATACAATAATATTTTCTAAGTTCTGCCATAACTCCTAAGATAGAGCGATCACAGAATCGGATTGTTCTTCAGTTGTTAGACATTCTTATGGCGAATATTCTACCATCAGTTACAGAGTTCTAACTATCACCGTTTTGGTGCTAGAGACGATACAATAATATTTTCTAAGTTCTGCTATAACTCCTAAAATAGAGCGATCACCGAATTCGATTTTTCTTCAGTTGTTAGACATTTTTATGGCGAATATTCTACCGTCATTCATAGAGTTCTAACTATCACCTTTTGGCGCTAGAGTCGATGCAGTATCATTTTCTAAATTCTGCCATAACTCCTAAGATAGAGCGATCACAGAATCGGATTGTTCTTCAGTTGTTAGACATTTTTATGGCGAATATTCTACTGTCATTCATAGAGTTCTAACTATCACCGTTTTGGTGCTAGAGTCGATACAATATTATTTTCTAAGTTCTGCCATAACTCCTAAGATAGAGCGATCACAGAATTGGATTGTTCTTCAGTTGTTAGACATTTTTATGGCGAATATTCCACCGTCATTCATAGAGTTCTAACTATCGCCGTTTCGGCGCTAGAGTCGATGCAGTATTATTTTCTAAATTCTGCTATAACTCCTAAGATAGAGCGATCAGAAAATCGGATTGTTTTTCAGTTGGTAGACATTTTTATGGCGAATATTCTACTGTCAGTTACTGACTTCTAACTATCAAAGTTTTGGCGCTAGAGTCGATACAATATTATTTTCTAAGTCCTGCCATAACTCCTAAAAGAGAGCAATCACTGATTCGGATTTATCGGCAGTTGTTAGATATTTTTATGGCGAATTTTCTCCCGTCAGTGACAGAATTCTAACTTTTTGGTTTTTGGCGGTAGAGTCGATAAAATAATATTATATAAGTTCTGCCATAACTCCTAAAATAGAGCGATCACAGAATCGGATTGTTCTTTAGTTGGTAGACATTTTTATGGCGGATATTCTACCGTCAGTTGTGGACTTCTAACTCTCACGGTTTTGGCGCTACACTCGATACAATATTATTTTCTAAGTTCTGCCATGACTCCTAAAATAGAGCGATCACAGAATCCGATTGCTCTTCAGTGGGTAGACATTTTTATGGCGAATTTTCTACCGTCAGTCATAGAGTTCTAACTATTGCCGTTTTGGCGATAGAGTCGCTGCAGTATTATTTTTTAAGTTCTGCTATAACTCCTAAGATAGAGCGATCACAGAATCGGAATGTTCTTCAGTAGGTAGACATTTTTATGGCCAATATTCTACCGTCAATTGCAGACTTCTAACTATCCCCGTTTTGGCGCTAGAGTCGATACAATAATATTTTCTAAGTTCTGCCATAACTCCTAAAATAGAGCGATCACAGAATCGGATTGTTCTTCAGTTGGTAGACATTCTTATGGCGAATATTCTACCGTCAATTGCAGAGTTCTAACTATCGCTGTTTTGGCGCTAGAGTCGCTGAAGTATTATTTTCTAAGTTCTGCCATAACTCCTAAGATAGAGCTATCACAGAATCGGCATGTTCTTCAGTACGTAGTCATTTTTATGGCCAATATTCTACCGTCAATTGCAGACTTCTAACTGTCCCCGTTTTGGCGCTAGAGTCGATACAATATTATTTTCTAAGTTCTGCCATAACTCCTAAAATAGAACGATCACAGATTCGGATTTTTCGGCAGTTGTTAGACATTTTTATGGCGAATATTCCACCGTCAGTTACGGACTTCTAACTGTCACAATTTTGGCGCTAGACTCGATAAATTATTATTTTCTAAGTTCTGCCATAACTCTTAAAATAAAGCGAACACAGAGTCGCATTTTTCGGCAGTTGTTAGAAATTTTTAATGGCGAATACTCTACAGTCAGTAAACAGAATTCTAACTATCACCTTTTGGCGCTAGAGTCGATGCAGTATTATTTTCTAAGTTCTGCCATAACTCCTAAGATAGAGCGATCACAGAATCGGATTATTCTTCAGTTGTTAGACATTTTTATGGCGAATATTCTACCGTCATTCATAGAGTTATCACTATCACTGTTTAGGTGCTAGAGTCGATACAATATTATTTTCTAAGTTCTGCCATAACTCCTAAAATACAGCGATCACAGACTTGGATTATTCTTCAGTTGTTAGACATTCTTATGGCGAATATTCTACCGTCAATTGCAGAGTTCTAACTATCGCTGTTTTGGCGGTAGAGTCGCTGAAGTATTATTTTCTAAGTTCTGCCATAACTCCTAAGATAGAGCGATCACAGAATCGGCATGTTCTTCAGTACGTAGACATTTTTATGGCCAATATTCTACCGTCAATTGCAGACTTCTAACTGTCCCCGTTTTGGCGCTAGAGTCGATACAATATTATTTTCTAAGTTCTGCCATAACTCCTAAAATAGAACGATCACAGATTCGGATTCTTCGGCAGTTGTTAGATATTTTTATTGCAAATTTTCTACCGTCAGTTCCAGAATTCTAACTATTGCCTTTTTGGCGCTAGAGTCGATACAATATTATTTTCTAAGTTCTGCCATAACTCCTAAAATAGAGCGATCACAGAATCGGATTGTTCTTCCGTTGGTAGACATTTTTATGGCGAATATTCTACTATCAGTTACTGAGTTCTAACTATCAAAGTTTTGGCGCTAGAGTCGATACAATATTATTTTCTAAGTCCTGCCATAACTCCTAAAAGAGAGCAATCACTGATTCGGAATGTTCTTCAATTGGTAGACATTTTTATGGCGAATATTCTACCGTCAATTGCAGAGTACTTACTATCCCCGTTTTGGCGCTAGAGTCGATACAATAATATTTTCTAAGTTTTGGCATAACTCCTAAAATAGAGCGATCACAGAATCGGATTGTTCTTCAGTTGTTAGACATTTTTATGGCGAATATTCTACCGTCATTCATAGAGTTATCACTATCACCGTTTAGGTGCTAGAGTCGATACAATATTATTTTCTAAGTTCTGCCATAACTCCTAAAATAGAGCGATCACCGAATTGGATTGTTCTTCAGTTGTTAGACATTTTTATGGCGAATATTCTACCGTCATTCATAGAGTTCTAACTATCACCTTTTGGCGCTAGAGTCGATGCAGTATCATTTTCTAAATTCCGCCATAACTCCTAAGATAGAGCGATCAGAGAATCGGATTGTTCTTCAGTTGTTAGACATTTTTATGGCGAATATTCTACCGTCATTCATAGAGTTCTAACAATCACCGTTTTAGTGCTAGAGTCGATAAAATATTATTTTCTAAATTCTGCCATAACTCCTGAAATAGAGCGATGACAGAATCGGTTTGTTCTTCAGTTCGTAGACATTTTTATGGCGAATATTCTACCGTCAATTGCAGAGTACTTACTATCCCCGTTTTGGCGCTAGAGTCGATACAATATTATTTTCTAAGTTCTGCCATAACTCCTAAAATAGAGCGATCACCGAATTGGATTGTTCTTCAGTTGTTAGACATTTTTATGGCGAATATTCTGCCGTCATTCATAGAGTTCTAACTATGACCGTTTTGGTGCTAGAGTCGATACAATAATATTTCCTCAGTTCTGCCATAACTCCTAAAATAGAGCGATCGCAGAATCGGATTGTTCTTCAGTTGGTAGACATCCTTATGGCGAATACTCTACCGCCAATTGCAGAGTTCTAACTATCGCTGTTTTGGCGCTACAGTCGATGCAGTATTATTTCTAAGTTCTGCCATAACTCCTAAAATAGAGCGATCACAGAATCCGATTGTTCTTCAGTGGGTAGACATTTTTATGGCGAATATTCTATCGTCAGTCATAGAGTTCTAACTATTGCCGTTTTGGCGCTAGAGTCGCTGCAGTATTATTTTCTAAGTTCTGCTATAACTCCTAAGATAGAGCGATCACAGAATCGGCATGTTCTTCAGTAGGTAGACATTTTTATGGCCAATATTCTACCGTCAATTGCAGACTTCTAACTGTCCCCGTTTTGGTGCTAGAGTCGATACAATATTATTTTCTAAGTTCTGCCATAACTCCTAAAATAGAACGATCACAGATTCGGATTTTTCGGCAGTTGTTAGACATTTTTATGGCGAATATTCTACCATCAGTTACAGAGTTCTAACTATCACCGTTTTGGTGCTAGAGACGATACAATAATATTTTCTAAGTTCTGCTATAACTCCTAAAATAGAGCGATCACCGAATTCGATTTTTCTTCAGTTGTTAGACATTTTTATGGCGAATATTCTACCGTCATTCATAGAGTTCTAACTATCACCTTTTGGCGCTAGAGTCGATGCAGTATCATTTTCTAAATTCTGCCATAACTCCTAAGATAGAGCGATCACAGAATCGGATTGTTCTTCAGTTGTTAGACATTTTTATGGCGAATATTCTACTGTCATTCATAGAGTTCTAACTATCACCGTTTTGGTGCTAGAGTCGATACAATATTATTTTCTAAGTTCTGCCATAACTCCTAAGATAGAGCGATCACAGAATTGGATTGTTCTTCAGTTGTTAGACATTTTTATGGCGAATATTCCACCGTCATTCATAGAGTTCTAACTATCGCCGTTTCGGCGCTAGAGTCGATGCAGTATTATTTTCTAAATTCTGCTATAACTCCTAAGATAGAGCGATCAGAAAATCGGATTGTTTTTCAGTTGGTAGACATTTTTATGGCGAATATTCTACTGTCAGTTACTGACTTCTAACTATCAAAGTTTTGGCGCTAGAGTCGATACAATATTATTTTCTAAGTCCTGCCATAACTCCTAAAAGAGAGCAATCACTGATTCGGATTTATCGGCAGTTGTTAGATATTTTTATGGCGAATTTTCTCCCGTCAGTGACAGAATTCTAACTTTTTGGTTTTTGGCGGTAGAGTCGATAAAATAATATTATATAAGTTCTGCCATAACTCCTAAAATAGAGCGATCACAGAATCGGATTGTTCTTTAGTTGGTAGACATTTTTATGGCGGATATTCTACCGTCAGTTGTGGACTTCTAACTCTCACGGTTTTGGCGCTACACTCGATACAATATTATTTTCTAAGTTCTGCCATGACTCCTAAAATAGAGCGATCACAGAATCCGATTGCTCTTCAGTGGGTAGACATTTTTATGGCGAATTTTCTACCGTCAGTCATAGAGTTCTAACTATTGCCGTTTTGGCGATAGAGTCGCTGCAGTATTATTTTTTAAGTTCTGCTATAACTCCTAAGATAGAGCGATCACAGAATCGGAATGTTCTTCAGTAGGTAGACATTTTTATGGCCAATATTCTACCGTCAATTGCAGACTTCTAACTATCCCCGTTTTGGCGCTAGAGTCGATACAATAATATTTTCTAAGTTCTGCCATAACTCCTAAAATAGAGCGATCACAGAATCGGATTGTTCTTCAGTTGGTAGACATTCTTATGGCGAATATTCTACCGTCAATTGCAGAGTTCTAACTATCGCTGTTTTGGCGCTAGAGTCGCTGAAGTATTATTTTCTAAGTTCTGCCATAACTCCTAAGATAGAGCTATCACAGAATCGGCATGTTCTTCAGTACGTAGTCATTTTTATGGCCAATATTCTACCGTCAATTGCAGACTTCTAACTGTCCCCGTTTTGGCGCTAGAGTCGATACAATATTATTTTCTAAGTTCTGCCATAACTCCTAAAATAGAACGATCACAGATTCGGATTTTTCGGCAGTTGTTAGACATTTTTATGGCGAATATTCCACCGTCAGTTACGGACTTCTAACTGTCACAATTTTGGCGCTAGACTCGATAAATTATTATTTTCTAAGTTCTGCCATAACTCTTAAAATAAAGCGAACACAGAGTCGCATTTTTCGGCAGTTGTTAGAAATTTTTAATGGCGAATACTCTACAGTCAGTAAACAGAATTCTAACTATCACCTTTTGGCGCTAGAGTCGATGCAGTATTATTTTCTAAGTTCTGCCATAACTCCTAAGATAGAGCGATCACAGAATCGGATTATTCTTCAGTTGTTAGACATTTTTATGGCGAATATTCTACCGTCATTCATAGAGTTATCACTATCACTGTTTAGGTGCTAGAGTCGATACAATATTATTTTCTAAGTTCTGCCATAACTCCTAAAATACAGCGATCACAGACTTGGATTATTCTTCAGTTGTTAGACATTCTTATGGCGAATATTCTACCGTCAATTGCAGAGTTCTAACTATCGCTGTTTTGGCGGTAGAGTCGCTGAAGTATTATTTTCTAAGTTCTGCCATAACTCCTAAGATAGAGCGATCACAGAATCGGCATGTTCTTCAGTACGTAGACATTTTTATGGCCAATATTCTACCGTCAATTGCAGACTTCTAACTGTCCCCGTTTTGGCGCTAGAGTCGATACAATATTATTTTCTAAGTTCTGCCATAACTCCTAAAATAGAACGATCACAGATTCGGATTCTTCGGCAGTTGTTAGATATTTTTATTGCAAATTTTCTACCGTCAGTTCCAGAATTCTAACTATTGCCTTTTTGGCGCTAGAGTCGATACAATATTATTTTCTAAGTTCTGCCATAACTCCTAAAATAGAGCGATCACAGAATCGGATTGTTCTTCCGTTGGTAGACATTTTTATGGCGAATATTCTACTATCAGTTACTGAGTTCTAACTATCAAAGTTTTGGCGCTAGAGTCGATACAATATTATTTTCTAAGTCCTGCCATAACTCCTAAAAGAGAGCAATCACTGATTCGGAATGTTCTTCAATTGGTAGACATTTTTATGGCGAATATTCTACCGTCAATTGCAGAGTACTTACTATCCCCGTTTTGGCGCTAGAGTCGATACAATAATATTTTCTAAGTTTTGGCATAACTCCTAAAATAGAGCGATCACAGAATCGGATTGTTCTTCAGTTGTTAGACATTTTTATGGCGAATATTCTACCGTCATTCATAGAGTTATCACTATCACCGTTTAGGTGCTAGAGTCGATACAATATTATTTTCTAAGTTCTGCCATAACTCCTAAAATAGAGCGATCACCGAATTGGATTGTTCTTCAGTTGTTAGACATTTTTATGGCGAATATTCTACCGTCATTCATAGAGTTCTAACTATCACCTTTTGGCGCTAGAGTCGATGCAGTATCATTTTCTAAATTCCGCCATAACTCCTAAGATAGAGCGATCAGAGAATCGGATTGTTCTTCAGTTGTTAGACATTTTTATGGCGAATATTCTACCGTCATTCATAGAGTTCTAACAATCACCGTTTTAGTGCTAGAGTCGATAAAATATTATTTTCTAAATTCTGCCATAACTCCTGAAATAGAGCGATGACAGAATCGGTTTGTTCTTCAGTTCGTAGACATTTTTATGGCGAATATTCTACCGTCAATTGCAGAGTACTTACTATCCCCGTTTTGGCGCTAGAGTCGATACAATATTATTTTCTAAGTTCTGCCATAACTCCTAAAATAGAGCGATCACCGAATTGGATTGTTCTTCAGTTGTTAGACATTTTTATGGCGAATATTCTGCCGTCATTCATAGAGTTCTAACTATGACCGTTTTGGTGCTAGAGTCGATACAATAATATTTCCTCAGTTCTGCCATAACTCCTAAAATAGAGCGATCGCAGAATCGGATTGTTCTTCAGTTGGTAGACATCCTTATGGCGAATACTCTACCGCCAATTGCAGAGTTCTAACTATCGCTGTTTTGGCGCTACAGTCGATGCAGTATTATTTCTAAGTTCTGCCATAACTCCTAAAATAGAGCGATCACAGAATCCGATTGTTCTTCAGTGGGTAGACATTTTTATGGCGAATATTCTATCGTCAGTCATAGAGTTCTAACTATTGCCGTTTTGGCGCTAGAGTCGCTGCAGTATTATTTTCTAAGTTCTGCTATAACTCCTAAGATAGAGCGATCACAGAATCGGCATGTTCTTCAGTAGGTAGACATTTTTATGGCCAATATTCTACCGTCAATTGCAGACTTCTAACTGTCCCCGTTTTGGTGCTAGAGTCGATACAATATTATTTTCTAAGTTCTGCCATAACTCCTAAAATAGAACGATCACAGATTCGGATTTTTCGGCAGTTGTTAGACATTTTTATGGCGAATATTCCACCGTCAGTTACGGACTTCTAACTGTCACCATTTTGGCGCTAGACTCGATAAATTATTATTTTCTAAGTTCTGCCATAACTCTTAAAATAGAGCGAACACAGAGTCGCATTTTTCGGCAGTTGTTCGATATTTTTAATGGCGAATACTCTACAGTCAGTAAACAGAATTCTAACTATCACCTTTTGGCGCTAGAGTCGATGCAGTATTATTTTCTAAGTTCTGCCATAACTCCTAAGATAGAGCGATCACAGAATCGGATTGTTCTTCAGTTGTTAGACATTTTTATGGCGAATATTCTACCGTCATTCATAGAGTTTTCACTATCGCCGTTTTGGCGCTAGAGTCGATAAAATATTATTTTCTAAGTTCTGTCATAACTCCTAAAATAGAGCGATCACAGAATTGGTTTGTTCTTCAGTTCGTAGACATTTTTATGGCGAATATTCTACCGTCAATTGCAGAGTACTTACTATCCCCGTTTTGGCGCTAGAGTCGATACAATAATATTTTCTAAGTTATGCCATAACTCCTAAAATAGAACGGTCACAGAATCGGATTGTTCTTCAGTTGGTAGACATTTTTATGGCGAATATTCTACCATCAGTTACAGAGTTCTAACTATCACCGTTTTGGTGCTAGAGTCGATACAATAATATTTTCTAAGTTCTGCCATAACTCCTAAGATAGAGCGATCACAGAATCGGATTGTTCTTCAGTTGTTAGACATTTTTATGGCGAATATTCTACCATCAGTTACAGAGTTCTAACTATCACCGTTTTGGTGCTAGAGTCGATACAATAATATTTTCTAAGTTCTACTAAAACTCCTAAAATAGAGCGATCACCGAATTCGATTATTCTTCAGTTGTTAGACATTTTTATGGCGAATATTCTACCGTCATTCATAGAGTTCTAACTATCACCTTTTGGCGCTAGAGTCGATGCAGTATCATTTTCTAAATTCTGCCATAACTCCTAAGATAGAGCGATCACAGAATCGGATTGTTCTTCAGTTGTTAGACATTTTTATGGCGAATATTCTACTGTCATTCATAGAGTTCTAACTATCACCGTTTTGGTGCTAGAGTCGATACAATATTATTTTCTAAGTTCTGCCATAACTCCTAAAATAGAGCGATCACAGAATTGGATTGTGCTTCAGTTGTTAGACATTTTTATGGCGAATATTCCACCGTCATTCATAGAGTTCTAACTATCGCCGTTTCGGCGCTAGAGTCGATGCAGTATTATTTTCTAAATTCTGCTATAACTCCTAAGATAGAGCGATCAGAAAATCGGATTGTTCTTCAGTTGGTAGACATTTTATGGCGAATATTCTACTGTCAGTTACTGACTTCTAACTATCAAAGTTTTGGCGCTAGAGTCGATACAATATTATTTTCTAAGTCCTGCCATAACTCCTAAAAGAGAGCAATCACTGATTCGGATTTATCGGCAGTTGTTAGATATTTTTATGGCGAATTTTCTCCCGTCAGTGACAGAATTCTAACTATTTGGTTTTTGGCGGTAGAGTCGATAAAATAATATTATATAAGTTCTGCCATAACTCCTAAAATAGAGCGATCACAGAATCGGATTGTTCTTTAGTTGGTAGACATTTTTATGGCGGATATTCTACCGTCAGTTGTGGACTTCTAACTCTCACGGTTTTGGCGCTACACTCGATACAATATTATTTTCTAAGTTCTGCCATGACTCCTAAAATAGAGCGATCACAGAATCCGATTGTTCTTCAGTGGGTAGACATTTTTATGGCGAATTTTCTACCGTCAGTCATAGAGTTCTAACTATTGCCGTTTTGGCGATAGAGTCGCTGCAGTATTATTTTTTAAGTTCTGCTATAACTCCTAAGATAGAGCGATCACAGAATCGGAATGTTCTTCAGTAGGTAGACATTTTTATGGCCAATATTCTACCGTCAATTGCAGACTTCTAACTATCCCCGTTTTGGCGCTAGAGTCGATACAATAATATTTTCTAAGTTCTGCCATAACTCCTAAAATAGAGCGATCACAGAATCGGATTGTTCTTCAGTTGGTAGACATTCTTATGGCGAATATTCTACCGTCAATTGCAGAGTTCTAACTATCGCTGTTTTGGCGCTAGAGTCGCTGAAGTATTATTTTCTAAGTTCTGCCATAACTCCTAAGATAGAGCGATCACAGAATCGGAATGTTCTTCAGTAGGTAGACATTTTTATGGCCAATATTCTACCGTCAATTGCAGACTTCTAACTATCCCCGTTTTGGCGCTAGAGTCGATACAATAATATTTTCTAAGTTATGCCATAACTCCTAAAATAGAACGGTCACAGAATCAGATTGTTCTTCAGTTGGTAGACATTTTTATGGCGAATATTCTACCATCAGTTACAGAGTTCAAACTATCACCGTTTTGGTGCTAGAGTCGATACAATAATATTTTCTAAGTTCTGCCATAACTCCTAAGATAGAGCGATCACAGAATCGGATTGTTCTTCAGTTGTTAGACATTTTTATGGCGAATATTCTACCATCAGTTACAGAGTTCTAACTATCACCGTTTTGGTGCTAGAGTCGATACAATAATATTTTCCAAGTTCTGCTATAACTCCTAAAATAGAGCGATCACCGAATTCGATTATTCTTCAGTTGTTAGACATTTTTATGGCGAATATTCTACCGTCATTCATAGATTTCTAACTATCGCCGTTTCGGCTCTAGAGTCGATGCAGTATTATTTTCTAAATTCTGCTATAACTCCTAAGATAGAGCGATCAGAAAATCGGATTGTTCTTCAGTTGGTAGACATTTTTATGGCGAATATTCTACTGTCAGTTACTGACTTCTAACTATCAAAGTTTTGGCGCTAGAGTCGATACAATATTATTTTCTAAGTCCTGCCATAACTCCTAAAAGAGAGCAATCACTGATTCGGATTTATCGGCAGTTGTTAGATATTTTTATGGCGAATTTTCTCCCGTCAGTGACAGAATTCTAACTATTTGGTTTTTGGCGGTAGAGTCGATAAAATAATATTATATAAGTTCTGCCATAACTCCTAAAATAGAGCGATCACAGAATTGGATTGTGCTTCAGTTGTTAGACATTTTTATGGCGAATATTCCACCGTCATTCATAGAGTTCTAACTATCGCCGTTTCGGCGCTAGAGTCGATGCAGTATTATTTTCTAAATTCTGCCATAACTCCTAAAATAGAACGGTCACAGAATCGGATTGTTCTTCAGTTGGTAGACATTTTTATGGCGAATATTCTACCATCAGTTACAGAGTTATCACTATCACCTTTTGGCGCTAGAGTCGCTGCAGTATCATTTTCTAAATTCTGCCATAACTCCTAAGATAGAGCGATCACAGAATCGGATTGTTCTTCAGTTGTTAGACATTTTTATGGCGAATATTCTACTGTCATTCATATAGTTCTAACTATCACCGTTTTGGTGCTAGAGTCGATACAATATTATTTTCTAAGTTCTGCCATAACTCCTAAGATAGAGCGATCACAGAATTGGATTGTGCTTCAGTTGTTAGACATTTTTATGGCGAATTTTCTACCGTCAGTCATAGAGTTCTAACTATTGCCGTTTTGGCGATAGAGTCGCTGCAGTATTATTTTTTAAGTTCTGCTATAACTCCTAAGATAGAGCGATCACAGAATCGGAATGTTCTTCAGTAGGTAGACATTTTTATGGCCAATATTCTACCGTCAATTGCAGACTTCTAACTATCCCCGTTTTGGCGCTAGAGTCGATACAATAATATTTTCTAAGTTCTGCCATAACTCCTAAAATAGAGCGATCACAGAATCGGATTGTTCTTCAGTTGGTAGACATTCTTATGGCGAATATTCTACCGTCAATTGCAGAGTTCTAACTATCGCTGTTTTGGCGCTAGAGTCGCTGAAGTATTATTTTCTAAGTTCTGCCATAACTCCTAAGATAGAGCTATCACAGAATCGGCATGTTCTTCAGTACGTAGACATTTTTATGGCCAATATTCTACCGTCAATTGCAGACTTCTAACTGTCCCCGTTTTGGCGCTAGAGTCGATACAATATTATTTTCTAAGTTCTGCCATAACTCCTAAAATAGAACGATCACAGATTCGGATTTTTCGGCAGTTGTTAGACATTTTTATGGCGAATATTCCACCGTCAGTTACGGACTTCTAACTGTCACAATTTTGGCGCTAGACTCGATAAATTATTATTTTCTAAGTTCTGCCATAACTCTTAAAATAAAGCGAACACAGAGTCGCATTTTTCGGCAGTTGTTAGAAATTTTTAATGGCGAATACTCTACAGTCAGTAAACAGAATTCTAACTATCACCTTTTGGCGCTAGAGTCGATGCAGTATTATTTTCTAAGTTCTGCCATAACTCCTAAGATAGAGCGATCACAGAATCGGATTGTTCTTCAGTTGTTAGACATTTTTATGGCGAATATTCTACCGTCATTCATAGAGTTATCACTATCACCGTTTAGGTGCTAGAGTCGATACAATATTATTTTCTAAGTTCTGCCATAACTCCTAAAATACAGCGATCACAGACTTGGATTGTTCTTCAGTTGTTAGACATTCTTATGGCGAATATTCTACCGTCAATTGCAGAGTTCTAACTATCGCTGTTTTGGCGGTAGAGTCGCTGAAGTATTATTTTCTAAGTTCTGCCATAACTCCTAAGATAGAGCGATCACAGAATCGGCATGTTCTTCAGTACGTAGACATTTTTATGGCCAATATTCTACCGTCAATTGCAGACTTCTAACTGTCCCCGTTTTGGCGCTAGAGTCGATACAATATTATTTTCTAAGTTCTGCCATAACTCCTAAAATAGAACGATCACAGATTCGGATTCTTCGGCAGTTGTTAGATATTTTTATTGCAAATTTTCTACCGTCAGTTCCAGAATTCTAACTATTGCCTTTTTGGCGCTAGAGTCGATACAATATTATTTTCTAAGTTCTGCCATAACTCCTAAAATAGAGCGATCACAGAATCGGATTGTTCTTCCGTTGGTAGACATTTTTATGGCGAATATTCTACTATCAGTTACTGAGTTCTAACTATCAAAGTTTTGGCGCTAGAGTCGATACAATATTATTTTCTAAGTCCTGCCATAACTCCTAAAAGAGAGCAATCACTGATTCGGAATGTTCTTCAATTGGTAGACATTTTTATGGCGAATATTCTACCGTCAATTGCAGAGTACTTACTATCCCCGTTTTGGCGCTAGAGTCGATACAATAATATTTTCTAAGTTTTGGCATAACTCCTAAAATAGAGCGATCACAGAATCGGATTGTTCTTCAGTTGTTAGACATTTTTATGGCGAATATTCTACCGTCATTCATAGAGTTATCACTATCACCGTTTAGGTGGTAGAGTCGATACAATATTATTTTCTAAGTTCTGCCATAACTCCTAAAATAGAGCGATCACCGAATTGGATTGTTCTTCAGTTGTTAGACATTTTTATGGCGAATATTCTACCGTCATTCATAGAGTTCTAACTATCACCTTTTGGCGCTAGAGTCGATGCAGTATCATTTTCTAAGTTCTGCCATAACTCCTAAGATAGAGCGATCACAGAATCGGATTGTTCTTCAGTTGTTAGACATTTTTATGGCGAATATTCTACCGTCATTCATAGAGTTATCACTATCACCGTTTAGGTGCTAGAGTCGATACAATATTATTTTCTAAGTTCTGCCATAACTCCTAAAATACAGCGATCACAGACTTGGATTGTTCTTCAGTTGCTAGACATTCTTATGGCGAATATTCTACCGTCAATTGCAGAGTTCTAACTATCGCTGTTTTGGCGGTAGAGTCGCTGAAGTATTATTTTCTAAGTTCTGCCATAACTCCTAAGATAGAGCGATCACAGAATCGGCATGTTCTTCAGTACGTAGACATTTTTATGGCCAATATTCTACCGTCAATTGCAGACTTCTAACTGTCCCCGTTTTGGCGCTAAAGTCGATACAATATTATTTTCTAAGTTCTGCCATAACTCCTAAAATAGAACGATCACAGATTCGGATTCTTCGGCAGTTGTTAGATATTTTTATTGCAAATTTTCTACCGTCAGTTCCAGAATTCTAACTATTGCCTTTTTGGCGCTAGAGTCGATAAAATATTATTTTCTAAATTCTGCCATAACTCCTGAAATAGAGCGATGACAGAATCGGTTTGTTCTTCAGTTCGTAGACATTTTTATGGCGAATATTCTACCGTCAATTGCAGAGTACTTACTATCCCCGTTTTGGCGCTAGAGTCGATACAATATTATTTTCTAAGTTCTGCCATAACTCCTAAAATAGAACGATCACAGATTCGGATTTTTCGGCAGTTGTTAGACATTTTTATGGCGAATATTCCACCGTCAGTTACGGACTTCTAACTGTCACAATTTTGGCGCTAGACTCGATAAATTATTATTTTCTAAGTTCTGCCATAACTCTTAAAATAAAGCGAACACAGAGTCGCATTTTTCGGCAGTTGTTAGAAATTTTTAATGGCGAATACGCTACAGTCAGTAAACAGAATTCTAACTATCACCTTTTGGCGCTAGAGTCGATGCAGTATTATTTTCTAAGTTCTGCCATAACTCCTAAAATAGAGCGATCACCGAATTGGATAGTTCTTCAGTTGTTAGACATTTTTATGGCGAATATTCTGCCGTCATTCATAGAGTTCTAACTATCACCGTTTTGGTGCTAGAGTCGATACAATAATATTTCCTCAGTTCTGCCATAACTCCTAAAATAGAGCGATCGCAGAATCGGATTGTTCTTCAGTTGGTAGACATCCTTATGGCGAATACTCTACCGCCAATTGCATAGTTCTAACTATCGCTGTTTTAGCGCTAGAGTCGATGCAGTATTATTTTTAGGTTCTGCCATAACTCCTAAAATAGAGCGATCACAGAATCCGATTGTTCTTCAGTGGGTAGACATTTTTATGGCGAAAATTCTATCGTCAGTCATAGAGTTCTAACTATTGCCGTTTTGGCGCTAGAGTCGCTGCAGTATTATTTTCTAAGTTCTGCTATAACTCCTAAGATAGAGCGATCACAGAATCGGCATGTTCTTCAGTAGGTAGACATTTTTATGGCCAATATTCTACCGTCAATTGCAGACTTCTAACTGTCCCCGTTTTGGTGCTAGAGTCGATACAATATTATTTTCTAAGTTCTGCCATAACTCCTAAAATAGAACGATCACAGATTCGGATTTTTCGGCAGTTGCTAGACATTTTTATGGCGAATATTCCACCGTCAGTTACGGACTTCTAACTGTCACCATTTTGGCGCTAGACTCGATAAATTATTATTTTCTAAGTTCTGCCATAACTCTTAAAATAGAGCGAACACAGAGTCGCATTTTTCGGCAGTTGTTAGATATTTTTAATGGCGAATACTCTACAGTCAGTAAACAGAATTCTAACTATCACCTTTTGGCGCTAGAGTCGATGCAGTATTATTTTCTAAGTTCTGCCATAACTCCTAAGATAGAGCGATCACAGAATCGGATTGTTCTTCAGTTGTTAGACATTTTTATGACGAATATTCTACCGTCATTCATAGAGTTATCACTATCGCCGTTTTGGCGCTAGAGTCGATAAAATATTATTTTCTAAGTTCTGTCATAACTCCTAAAATAGAGCGATCACAGAATTGGTTTGTTCTTCAGTTCGTAGACATTTTTATGGCGAATATTCTACCGTCAATTGCAGAGTACTTACTATCCCCGTTTTGGCGCTAGAGTCGATACAATAATATTTTCTAAGTTATGCCATAACTCCTAAAATAGAACGGTCACAGAATCGGATTGTTCTTCTGTTGGTAGACATTTTTATGGCGAATATTCTACCATCAGTTACAGAGTTCTAACTATCACCGTTTTGGTGCTAGAGTCGATACAATAATATTTTCTAAGTTCTGCCATAACTCCTAAGATAGAGCGATCACAGAATCGGATTGTTCTTCAGTTGTTAGACATTTTTATGGCGAATATTCTACCATCAGTTACAGAGTTCTAACTATCACCGTTTTGGTGCTAGAGTCGATACAATAATATTTTCTAAGTTCTACTATAACTCCTAAAATAGAGCGATCACCGAATTCGATTATTCTTCAGTTGTTAGACATTTTTATGGCGAATATTCTACCGTCATTCATAGAGTTCTAACTATCACCTTTTGGCGCTAGAGTC
Source organism: Xylophagus ater (assembly GCA_963422695.1). NCBI lineage: Eukaryota > Metazoa > Arthropoda > Insecta > Diptera > Xylophagidae > Xylophagus > Xylophagus ater. Next base: position 26,084,574 of record OY730481.1, on the reverse strand, counting down.
GATGCAGTATCATTTTCTAAATTCTGCCATAACTCCTAAGATAGAGCGATCACAGAATCGGATTGTTCTTCAGTTGTTAGACATTTTTATGGCGAATATTCTACTGTCATTCATAGAGTTCTAACTATCACCGTTTTGGTGCTAGAGTCGATACAATATTATTTTCTAAGTTCTGCCATAACTCCTAAAATAGAGCGATCACAGAATTGGATTGTGCTTCAGTTGTTAGACATTTTTATGGCGAATATTCCACCGTCATTCATAGAGTTCTAACTATCGCCGTTTCGGCGCTAGAGTCGATGCAGTATTATTTTCTAAATTCTGCTATAACTCCTAAGATAGAGCGATCAGAAAATCGAATTGTTCTTCAGTTGGTAGACATTTTTATGGCGAATATTCTACTGTCAGTTACAGACTTCTAACTATCAAAGTTTTGGCGCTAGAGTCGATACAATATTATTTTCTAAGTCCTGCCATAACTCCTAAAAGAGAGCAATCACTTATTCGGATTTATCGGCAGTTGTTAGATATTTTTATGGCGAATTTTCTCCGGTCAGTGACAGAATTCTAACTATTTGGTTTTTGGCGGTAGAGTCGATAAAATAATATTATATAAGTTCTGCCATAACTCCTAAAATAGAGCGATCACAGAATCGGATTGTTCTTTAGTTGGTAGACATTTTTATGGCGGATATTCTACCGTCAGTTGTGGACTTCTAACTCTCACGGTTTTGGCGCTACACTCGATACAATATTATTTTCTAAGTTCTGCCATGACTCCTAAAATAGAGCGATCACAGAATCCGATTGTTCTTCAGTGGGTAGACATTTTTATGGCGAATTTTCTACCGTCAGTCATAGAGTTCTAACTATTGCCGTTTTGGCGATAGAGTCGCTGCAGTATTATTTTTTAAGTTCTGCTATAACTCCTAAGATAGAGCGATCACAGAATCGGAATGTTCTTCAGTAGGTAGACATTTTTATGGCCAATATTCTACCGTCAATTGCAGACTTCTAACTATCCCCGTTTTGGCGCTAGAGTCGATACAATAATATTTTCTAAGTTCTGCCATAACTCCTAAAATAGAGCGATCATAGAATCGGATTGTTCTTCAGTTGGTAGACATTCTTATGGCGAATATTCTACCGTCAATTGCAGAGTTCTAACTATCGCTGTTTTGGCGCTAGAGTCGCTGAAGTATTATTTTCTAAGTTCTGCCATAACTCCTAAGATAGAGCGATCACAGAATCGGAATGTTCTTCAGTAGGTAGACATTTTTATGGCCAATATTCTACCGTCAATTGCAGACTTCTAACTATCCCCGTTTTGGCGCTAGAGTCGATACAATAATATTTTCTAAGTTATGCCATAACTCCTAAAATAGAACGGTCACAGAATCGGATTGTTCTTCAATTGGTAGACATTTTTATGGCGAATATTCTACCATCAGTTACAGAGTTCTAACTATCACCGTTTTGGTGCTAGAGTCGATACAATAATATTTTCTAAGTTCTGCCATAACTCCTAAGATAGAGCGATCACAGAATCGGATTGTTCTTCAGTTGTTAGACATTTTTATGGCGAATATTCTACTGTCATTCATAGAGTTCTAACTATCACCGTTTTGGTGCTAGAGTCGATACAATAATATTTTCCAAGTTCTGCTATAACTCCTAAAATAGAGCGATCACCGAATTCGATTATTCTTCAGTTGTTAGACATTTTTATGGCGAATATTCTACCGTCATTCATAGAGTTCTAACTATCACCTTTTGGCGCTAGAGTCGATGCAGTATCATTTTCTAAATTCTGCCATAACTCCTAAGATAGAGCGATCACAGAATCGGATTGTTCTTCAGTTGTTAGACATTTTTATGGCGAATATTCTACTGTCATTCATAGAGTTCTAACTATCACCGTTTTGGTGCTAGAGTCGATACAATATTATTTTCTAAGTTCTGCCATAACTCCTAAGATAGAGCGATCACAGAATTGGATTGTGCTTCAGTTGTTAGACATTTTTATGGTGAATATTCCACCGTCATTCATAGAGTTCCAACTATCGCCGTTTCGGCGCTAGAGTCGATGCAGTATTATTTTCTAAATTCTGCCATAACTCCTAAAATAGAACGGTCACAGAATCGGATTGTTCTTCAGTTGGTAGACATTTTTATGGCGAATATTCTACCATCAGTTACAGAGTTATCACTATCACCTTTTGGCGCTAGAGTCGATGCAGTATCATTTTCTAAATTCTGCCATAACTCCTAAGATAGAGCGATCACAGAATCGGATTGTTCTTCAGTTGTTAGACACTTTTATGGCGAATATTCTACTGTCATTCATAGAGTTCTAACTATCACCGTTTTGGTGCTAGAGTCGATACAATATTATTTTCTAAGTTCTGCCATAACTCCTAAGATAGAGCGATAACAGAATTGGATTGTGCTTCAGTTGTTAGACATTTTTATGGCGAATATTCTACCGTCATTCATAGAGTTCTAACTATCACCTTTTGGCGCTAGAGTCGATGCAGTATCATTTTCTAAATTCTGCCATAACTCCTAAGATAGAATGATCACAGAATCGGATTGTTCTTTAGTTGGTAGACATTTTTATGGCGGATATTCTGCCGTCAGTTGTGGACTTCTAACTCTCACGGTTTTGGCGCTACACTCGATACAATATTATTTTCTAAGTTCTGCCATGACTCCTAAAATAGAGCGATCACAGAATCCGATTGTTCTTCAGTGGGTAGACATTTTTATGGCGAATTTTCTACCGTCAGTCATAGAGTTCTAACTATTGCCGTTTTGGCGATAGAGTCGATGCAGTATTATTTTCTAAGTTCTGCCATAACTCCTAAGATAGAGCGATCACAGAATCGGATTGTTCTTCAGTTGTTAGACATTTTTATGGCGAATATTCTACCGTCATTCATAGAGTTATCACTATCACCGTTTAGGTGCTAGAGTCGATACAATATTATTTTCTAAGTTCTGCCATAACTCCTAAAATACAGCGATCACAGACTTGGATTGTTCTTCAGTTGTTAGACATTCTTATGGCGAATATTCTACCGTCAATTGCAGAGTTCTAACTATCGCTGTTTTGGCGCTAGAGTCGCTGAAGTATTATTTTCTAAGTTCTGCCATAACTCCTAAGATAGAGCGATCACAGAATCGGCATGTTCTTCAGTACGTAGACATTTTTATGGCCAATATTCTACCGTCAATTGCAGAGTACTTACTATCCCCGTTTTGGCGCTAGGGTCGATACAATAATATTTTCTAAGTTTTGGCATAACTCCTAAAATAGAGCGATCACAGAATCGGATTGTTCTTCAGTTATTAGACATTTTTATGGCGGATATTCTACCGTCAGTTGTGGACTTCTAACTGTCCCCGTTTTGGTGCTAGAGTCTATACAATATTATTTTCTAAGTTCTGCCATAACTCCTAAAATAGAACGATCACAGAGTCGGATTTTTCGGCAGTTGGTAGACATTCTTATGGCGAATATTCTACCGTCAGCCATAGAGTTCTAACTATCGTTGTTTTGGCGCTAGAGTCGATACAGTATTATTTTCTAAGTTCTGCTATAACTCCTAAGATAGAACGATCCCAGAATCGGATTGTTCTTCAGCTGGTAGACATTTTTATGGCGAATATTCTACCATCAGTGATAGAGTTCTAACTATCACCGTTTTGGTGCTGGAGTCGATACAATATTATTTTCTAAGTTCTGCCATAACTCCTAAAATAGAGCGATCACAGAATCGGATTGTTCTTCAGTTCGTAGACATTTTTATGGCGAATTTTCTACCGTCAATTGCAGAGTACTTACTATCCCCGTTTTGGCGCTAGAGTCGATAAAATAATATTTTCTAAGTTATGCCATAACTCCTAAAATAGAACGGTCACAGAATCGGATTGTTCTTCAGTTGGTAGACATTTTTATGGCGAATATTCTACCATCAGTTACAGAGTTCTAACTATCATCGTTTTGGTGCTAGAGTCGATACAATAATATTTTCTAAGTTCTGCCATAACTCCTAAAATAGAGCGATCACAGAATCGGATTGTTCTTCAGTTGGTAGACATCCTTGTGGCGAATATTCTACCGCCAATTGCAGAGTTCTAACTATCGCTGTTTTGGCGCTAGAGTCGATGCAGTATTATTTTTAAGTTCTGGCATAACGACTAAAATAAATCGATCACAGAATTGGATTGTTCTTCAGTTGTTAGACATTTTTATGGCGAATATTCTACCATCAGTTACAGAGTTCTAACTATCACCGTTTTGGTGCTAGAGTCGATACAATAATATTTTCTAAGTTCTGCCATAACTCCTAAGATAGAGCGATCACAGAATCGGATTGTTCTTCAGTTGTTAGACATTTTTATGGCGAATATTCTACAGTCAGTAAACAGAATTCTAACTATCCCCGTTTTGGCGCTAGAGTCGATACAATATTATTTTCTAAGTTCTGCCATAACTCCTAAAATAGAGCGATCACCGAATTGGATTGTTTTTCAGTTGTTAGACATTTTTATGGCGAATATTCTGCCGTCATTCATAGAGTTCTAACTATCACCGTTTTGGTGCTAGAGTCGATACAATAATATTTTCTAAGTTCTGCCATAACTCCTAAAATAGAGCGATCACAGAATCGGATTGTTCTTCAGTTGGTAGACATCCTTATGGCGAATACTCTACCGCCAATTTCGGAGTTCTAACTATCGCTGTTTTGGCGCTAGAGTCGATGCAGTATTATTTTTAAGTTCTGCCATAACTCCTAAAATAGAGCGATCACAGAATCCGATTGTTCTTCAGTGGGTAGACATTTTTATGGCGAATATTCTGCCGTCATTCATAGAGTTATCACTATCGCCGTTTTGGCGCTAGACTCGATAAATTATTATTTTCTAAGTTCTGCCATAACTCTTAAAATAGAGCGAACACAGAGTCGCATTTTTCGGCAGTTGTTAGATAATTTTAATGGCGAATACTCTACAGTCAGTAAACAGAATTCTAACTATCACCTTTTGGCGCTAGAGTCGATGCAGTATTATTTTCTAAGTTCTGCCATAACTCCTAAGATAGAGCGATCACAGAATTGGTTTGTTCTTCAGTTCGTAGACATTTTTATGGCGAATATTCTACCATCAGTTACAGAGTTCTAACTATCACCGTTTTGGTGCTAGAGTCGATACAATAATATTTTCTAAGTTCTGCCATAACTCCTAAGATAGAGCGATCACAGAATCGGATTGTTCTTCAGTTGTTAGACATTTTTATGGCGAATATTCTACCATCAGTTACAGAGTTCTAACTATCACCGTTTTGGTGCTAGAGTCGATAGAATAATATTTTCTAAGTTCTGCCATAACTCCTAAAATAGAGCGATCACAGAATTGGATTGTGCTTCAGTTGTTAGACATTTTTATGGTGAATATTCCACCGTCATTCATAGAGTTCCAACTATCGCCGTTTCGGCGCTAGAGTCGATGCAGTATTATTTTCTAAATTCTGCCATAACTCCTAAAATAGAACGGTCACAGAATCGGATTGTTCTTCAGTTGGTAGACATTTTTATGGCGAATATTCTACCATCAGTTACAGAGTTATCACTATCACCTTTTGGCGCTAGAGTCGATGCAGTATCATTTTCTAAATTCTGCCATAACTCCTAAGATAGAGCGATCACAGAATCGGATTGTTCTTCAGTTGTTAGACACTTTTATGGCGAATATTCTACTGTCATTCATAGAGTTCTAACTATCACCGTTTTGGTGCTAGAGTCGATACAATATTATTTTCTAAGTTCTGCCATAACTCCTAAGATAGAGCGATCACAGAATCGGATTGTGCTTCAGTTGTTAGACATTTTTATGGCGAATATTCTACCGTCATTCATCGAGTTCTAACTATCACCTTTTGGCGCTAGAGTCGATGCAGTATCATTTTCTAAATTCTGCCATAACTCCTAAGATAGAATGATCACAGAATCGGATTGTTCTTTAGTTGGTAGACATTTTTATGGCGGATATTCTACCGTCAGTTGTGGACTTCTAACTCTCACGGTTTTGGCGCTACACTCGATACAATATTATTTTCTAAGTTCTGCCATGACTCCTAAAATAGAGCGATCACAGAATCCGATTGTTCTTCAGTGGGTAGACATTTTTATGGCGAATTTTCTACCGTCAGTCATAGAGTTCTAACTATTGCGGTTTTGGCGATAGAGTCGATGCAGTATTATTTTCTAAGTTCTGCCATAACTCCTAAGATAGAGCGATCACAGAATCGGATTGTTCTTCAGTTGTTAGACATTTTTATGGCGAATATTCTACCGTCATTCATAGAGTTATCACTATCACCGTTTAGGTGCTAGAGTCGATACAATATTATTTTCTAAGTTCTGCCATAACTCCTAAAATACAGCGATCACAGACTTGGATTGTTCTTCAGTTGTTAGACATTCTTATGGCGAATATTCTACCGTCAATTGCAGAGTTCTAACTATCGCTGTTTTGGCGCTAGAGTCGCTGAAGTATTATTTTCTAAGTTCTGCCATAACTCCTAAGATAGAGCGATCACAGAATCGGCATGTTCTTCAGTACGTAGACATTTTTATGGCCAATATTCTACCGTCAATTGCAGAGTACTTACTATCCCCGTTTTGGCGCTAGGGTCGATACAATAATATTTTCTAAGTTTTGGCATAACTCCTAAAATAGAGCGATCACAGAATCGGATTGTTCTTCAGTTATTAGACATTTTTATGGCGGATATTCTACCGTCAGTTGTGGACTTCTAACTGTCCCCGTTTTGGTGCTAGAGTCTATACAATATTATTTTCTAAGTTCTGCCATAACTCCTAAAATAGAACGATCACAGAGTCGGATTTTTCGGCAGTTGGTGGACATTCTTATGGCGAATATTCTACCGTCAGCCATAGAGTTCTAACTATCGTTGTTTTGGCGCTAGAGTCGATACAGTATTATTTTCTAAGTTCTGCTATAACTCCTAAGATAGAACGATCCCAGAATCGGATTGTTCTTCAGCTGGTAGACATTTTTATGGCGAATATTCTACCATCAGTGATAGAGTTCTAACTATCACCGTTTTGGTGCTGGAGTCGATACAATATTATTTTCTAAGTTCTGCCATAACTCCTAAAATAGAGCGATCACAGAATCGGATTGTTCTTCAGTTCGTAGACATTTTTATGGCGAATTTTCTACCGTCAATTGCAGAGTACTTACTATCCCCGTTTTGGCGCTAGAGTCGATAAAATAATATTTTCTAAGTTATGCCATAACTCCTAAAATAGAACGGTCACAGAATCGGATTGTTCTTCAGTTGGTAGACATTTTTATGGCGAATATTCTACCATCAGTTACAGAGTTCTAACTATCATCGTTTTGGTGCTAGAGTCGATACAATAATATTTTCTAAGTTCTGCCATAACTCCTAAAATAGAGCGATCACAGAATCGGATTGTTCTTCAGTTGGTAGACATCCTTGTGGCGAATATTCTACCGCCAATTGCAGAGTTCTAACTATCGCTGTTTTGGCGCTAGAGTCGATGCAGTATTATTTTTAAGTTCTGGCATAACGACTAAAATAAATCGATCACAGAATTGGATTGTTCTTCAGTTGTTAGACATTTTTATGGCGAATATTCTACCATCAGTTACAGAGTTCTAACTATCACCGTTTTGGTGCTAGAGTCGATACAATAATATTTTCTAAGTTCTGCCATAACTCCTAAGATAGAGCGATCACAGAATCGGATTGTTCTTCAGTTGTTAGACATTTTTATGGCGAATATTCTACAGTCAGTAAACAGAATTCTAACTATCCCCGTTTTGGCGCTAGAGTCGATACAATATTATTTTCTAAGTTCTGCCATAACTCCTAAAATAGAGCGATCACCGAATTGGATTGTTTTTCAGTTGTTAGACATTTTTATGGCGAATATTCTGCCGTCATTCATAGAGTTCTAACTATCACCGTTTTGGTGCTAGAGTCGATACAATAATATTTTCTAAGTTCTGCCATAACTCCTAAAATAGAGCGATCACAGAATCGGATTGTTCTTCAGTTGGTAGACATCCTTATGGCGAATACTCTACCGCCAATTTCGGAGTTCTAACTATCGCTGTTTTGGCGCTAGAGTCGATGCAGTATTATTTTTAAGTTCTGCCATAACTCCTAAAATAGAGCGATCACAGAATCCGATTGTTCTTCAGTGGGTAGACATTTTTATGGCGAATATTCTGCCGTCATTCATAGAGTTATCACTATCGCCGTTTTGGCGCTAGACTCGATAAATTATTATTTTCTAAGTTCTGCCATAACTCTTAAAATAGAGCGAACACAGAGTCGCATTTTTCGGCAGTTGTTAGATAATTTTAATGGCGAATACTCTACAGTCAGTAAACAGAATTCTAACTATCACCTTTTGGCGCTAGAGTCGATGCAGTATTATTTTCTAAGTTCTGCCATAACTCCTAAGATAGAGCGATCACAGAATTGGTTTGTTCTTCAGTTCGTAGACATTTTTATGGCGAATATTCTACCATCAGTTACAGAGTTCTAACTATCACCGTTTTGGTGCTAGAGTCGATACAATAATATTTTCTAAGTTCTGCCATAACTCCTAAGATAGAGCGATTACAGAATCGGATTGTTCTTCAGTTGTTAGACATTTTTATGGCGAATATTCTACCATCAGTTACAGAGTTCTAACTATCACAGTTTTGGTGCTAGAGTCGATAGAATAATATTTTCTAAGTTCTGCCATAACTCCTAAGATAGAACGATCACAGAATCGGATTGTTCTTCAGTTGTTAGACATTTTTCTGGCGAATATTCTACCGTCATTCATAGAGTTCTAACTATCACCTTTTGGCGCTAGAGTCGATGCAGTATCATTTTCTAAATTCTGCCATAACTCCTAAGATAGAGCGATCACAGAGTCGGATTGTTCTTCAGTTGTTAGACATTTTTATGGCGAATATTCTACTGTCATTCATAGAGTTCTAACTATCACCGTTTTGGTGCTAGAGTCGATACAATATTATTTTCTAAGTTCTGCCATAACTCCTAAAATAGAGCGATCACAGAATTGGATTGTGCTTCAGTTGTTAGACATTTTTATGGCGAATATTCCACCGTCATTCATAGAGTTCTAACTATCACCTTTTGGCGCTAGAGTCGATGCAGTATTATTTTCTAAGTTCTGCCATAACTCCTAAGATAGAGCGATCACAGAATTGGTTTGTTCTTCAGTTCGTAGACATTTTTATGGCGAATATTCTACCGTCAATTGCAGAGTACTTACTATCCCCGTTTTGGCGCTAGAGTCGATACAATAATATTTTCTAAGTTTTGGCATAACTCCTAAAATAGAGCGATCACAGAATCGGATTGTTCTTCAGTTGTTAGACATTTTTATGGCGAATATTCTACCGTCATTCATAGAGTTATCACTATCACCGTTTAGGTGCTAGAGTCGATACAATATTATTTTCTAAGTTCTGCCATAACTCCTAAAATACAGCGATCACAGACTTGGATTGTTCTTCAGTTGTTAGACATTCTTATGGCGAATATTCTACCGTCAATTGCAGAGTTCTAACTATAGCTGTTTTGGCGCTAGAGTCGCTGAAGTATTATTTTCTAAGTTCTGCCATAACTCCTAAAATGGAGCGATCACAGAATCGGATTGTTCTTCAGTTGGTAGACATTTTTATGGCGAATATTCTACTGTCAGTTGCAGAGTTCTAACTATCCCCGTTTTGGCGCTAGAGCCGATACAAAATTATTTTCTTAGTTCTGCCATAACTCCTAAGATAGAGCGATCACAGAATCGGAATGTTCTTCAATTGGTAGACATTTTTATGGCGAATATTCTACCGTCAATTGCAGAGTACTTACTATCCCCGTTTTGGCGCTAGGGTCGATACAATAATATTTTCTAAGTTTTGGCATAACTCCTAAAATAGAGCGATCACAGAATCGGATTGTTCTTCAGTTATTAGACATTTTTATGGCGGATATTCTACCGTCAGTTGTGGACTTCTAACTATCACGGTTTTGGCGCTACACTCGATGCAATATTATTTTCTAAGTTCTGCCATAACCCCTAGAATAGAGCGATCACAGAATCCGATTGTTCTTCAGTGGGTAGACATTTTTATGGCGAATATTCTATCGTCAGTCATAGAGTTCTAACTATTGCCGTTTTGGCGCTAGAGTCGCTGCAGTATTATTTTCTAAGTTCTGCTATAACTCCTAAGATAGAGCGATCACAGAATCGGCATGTTCTTCAGTAGGTAGAGATTTTTATGGCCAATACTCTACCGTCAATTGCAGACTTCTAACTGTCCCCGTTTTGGTGCTAGAGTCTATACAATATTATTTTCTAAGTTCTGCCATAACTCCTAAGATAGAGCGATCACAGAATCGGATTGTTCTTCAGTTGTTAGACATTTTTATGGCGAATATTCTACAGTCAGTAAACAGAATTCTAACTATCCCCGTTTTGGCGCTAGAGTCGATACAATATTATTTTCTAAGTTCTGCCATAACTCCTAAAATGGAGCGATCACCGAATTGGATTGTTCTTCAGTTGTTAGACATTTTTATGGCGAATATTCTGCCGTCATTCATAGAGTTCTAACTATCACCGTTTTGGTGCTAGAGTCGATACAATAATATTTTCTAAGTTCTGCCATAACTCCTAAAATAGAGCGATCACAGAATCGGATTGTTCTTCAGTTGGTAGACATCCTTATGGCGAATATTCTACCATCAGTTACAGAGTTCTAACTATCATCGTTTTGGTGCTAGAGTCGATACAATAATATTTTCTAAGTTCTGCCATAACTCCTAAAATAGAGCTATCACAGAATTGGTTTGTTCTTCAGTTCGTAGACATTTTTATGGCGAATATTCCACCGTCATTCATAGAGTTCTAACTATCGCCGTTTCGGCGCTAGAGTCGATGCAGTATTATTTTCTAAATTCTGCTATAACTCCTAAGATAGAGCGATCAGAAAATCGGATTATTCTTCAGTTGGTAGACATTTTTATGGCGAATATTCTACTGTCAGTTACTGACTTCTAACTATCAAAGTTTTGGCGCTAGAGTCGATACAATATTATTTTCTAAGTCCTGCCATAACTCCTAAAAAAGAGCAATCACTGATTCGGATTTATCGGCAGTTGTTAGATATTTTTATGGCGAATTTTCTCCCGTCAGTGACAGAATTCTAACTATTTGGTTTTTGGCGGTAGAGTCGATAAAATAATATTATATAAGTTCTGCCATAACTCCTAAAATAGAGCGATCACAGAATTGGATTGTGCTTCAGTTGTTAGACATTTTTATGGCGAATATTCCACCGTCATTCATAGAGTTCTAACTATCACCGTTTTGGTGCTAGAGTCGATACAATATTATTTTCTAAGTTCTGCCATAACTCCTAAGATAGAGCGATCACAGAATTGGATTGTGCTTCAGTTGTTAGACATTTTTATGGCGAATTTTCTACCGTCAGTCATAGAGTTCTAACTATTGCCGTTTTGGCGATAGAGTCGCTGCAGTATTATTTTTTAAGTTCTTCTATAACTCCTAAGATAGAGCGATCACAGAATCGGAATGTTCTTCAGTAGGTAGACATTTTTATGGCCAATATTCTACCGTCAATTGCAGACTTCTAACTATCCCCGTTTTGGCGCTAGAGTCGATACAATAATATTTTCTAAGTTCTGCCATAACTCCTAAAATAGAGCGATCACAGAATCGGATTGTTCTTCAGTTGGTAGACATTCTTATGGCGAATATTCTACCGTCAATTGCAGAGTTCTAACTATCGCTGTTTTGGCGCTGGAGTCGCTGAAGTATTATTTTCTAAGTTCTGCCATAACTCCTAAGATAGAGCTATCACAGAATCGGCATGTTCTTCAGTACGTAGACATTTTTATGGCCAATATTCTACCGTCAATTGCAGACTTCTAACTGTCCCCGTTTTGGCGCTAGAGTCGATACAATATTAATTTCTAAGTTCTGCCATAACTCCTAAAATACAGCGATCACAGACTTGGATTGTTCTTCAGTTGTTAGACATTCTTATGGCGAATATTCTACCGTCAATTGCAGAGTTCTAACTATCGCTGTTTTGGCGCTAGAGTCGCTGAAGTATTATTTTCTAAGTTCTGCCATAACTCCTAAAATGGAGCGATCACAGAATCGGATTGTTCTTCAGTTGGTAGACATTTTTATGGCGAATATTCTACTGTCAGTTGCAGAGTTCTAACTATCCCCGTTTTGGCGCTAGAGCCGATACAAAATTATTTTCTTAGTTCTGCCATAACTCCTAAGATAGAGCGATCACAGAATCGGAATGTTCTTCAATTGGTAGACATTTTTATGGCGAATATTCTACCGTCAATTGCAGAGTACTTACTATCCCCGTTTTGGCGCTAGGGTCGATACAATAATATTTTCTAAGTTTTGGCATAACTCCTAAAATAGAGCGATCACAGAATCGGATTGTTCTTCAGTTATTAGACATTTTTATGGCGGATATTTTACCGTCAGTTGTGGACTTCTAACTATCACGGTTTTGGCGCTACACTCGATGCAATATTATTTTCTAAGTTCTGCCATAACCCCTAGAATAGAGCGATCACAGAATCCGATTGTTCTTCAGTGGGTAGACATTCTTATGGCGAATATTCTATCGTCAGTCATAGAGTTCTAACTATTGCCGTTTTGGCGCTAGAGTCGCTGCAGTATTATTTTCTAAGTTCTGCTATAACTCCTAAAATAGAGCGATCACAGAATCGGATTGTTCTTCAGTTGGTAGACATTTTTATGGCGAATATTCTACCATCAGTTACAGAGTTATCACTATCACCTTTTGGCGCTAGAGTCGATGCAGTATCATTTTCTAAATTCTGCCATAACTCCTAAGATAGAGCGATCACAGAATCGGATTGTTCTTCAGTTGTTAGACATTTTTATGGCGAATATTCTACTGTCATTCATAGAGTTCTAACTATCACCGTTTTGGTGCTAGAGTCGATACAATATTATTTTCTAAGTTCTGCCATAACTCCTAAGATAGAGCGATCACAGAATTGGATTGTGCTTCAGTAGTTAGACATTTTTATGGCGAATTTTCTACCGTCAGTCATAGAGTTCTAACTATTGCCGTTTTGGCGATAGAGTCGCTGCAGTATTATTTTTTAAGTTCTTCTATAACTCCTAAGATAGAGCGATCACAGAATCGGAATGTTCTTCAGTAGGTAGACATTTTTATGGCCAATATTCTACCGTCAATTGCAGACTTCTAACTATCCCCGTTTTGGCGCTAGAGTCGATACAATAATATTTTCTAAGTTCTGCCATAACTCCTAAAATAGAGCGATCACAGAATCGGATTGTTCTTCAGTTGGTAGACATTCTTATGGCGAATATTCTACCGTCAATTGCAGAGTTCTAACTATCGCTGTTTTGGCGCTAGAGTCGCTGAAGTATTATTTTCTAAGTTCTGCCATAACTCCTAAGATAGAGCTATCACAGAATCGGCATGTTCTTCAGTACGTAGACATTTTTATGGCCAATATTCTACCGTCAATTGCAGACTTCTAACTGTCCCCGTTTTGGCGCTAGAGTCGATACAATATTATTTTCTAAGTTCTGCCATAACTCCTAAAATAGAACGATCACAGATTCGGATTTTTCGGCAGTTGTTAGACATTTTTATGGCGAATATTCCACCGTCAGTTACGGACTTCTAACTGTCACAATTTTGGCGCTAGACTCGATAAATTATTATTTTCTAAGTTCTGCCATAACTCTTAAAATAAAGCGAACACAGAGTCGCATTTTTCGGCAGTTGTTAGAAATTTTTAATGGCGAATACTCTACAGTCAGTAAACAGAATTCTAACTATCACCTTTTGGCGCTAGAGTCGATGCAGTATTATTTTCTAAGTTCTGCCATAACTCCTAAGATAGAGCGATCACAGAATCGGATTGTTCTTCAGATGTTAGACATTTTTATGGCGAATATTCTACCGTCATTCATAGAGTTATCACTATCACCGTTTAGGTGCTAGAGTCGATACAATATTATTTTCTAAGTTCTGCCATAACTCCTAAAATACAGCGATCACAGACTTGGATTGTTCTTCAGTTGTTAGACATTCTTATGGCGAATATTCTACCGTCAATTGCAGAGTTCTAACTATCGCTGTTTTGGCGGTAGAGTCGCTGAAGTATTATTTTCTAAATTCTGCTATAACTCCTAAGATAGAGCGATCAGAAAATCGGATTGTTCTTCAGTTGGTAGACATTTTTATGGCGAATATTCTACAGTCAGTAAACAGAATTCTAACTATCCCCGTTTTGGCGCCAGAGTCGATACAATATTATTTTCTAAGTTCTGCCATAACTCCTAAAATAGAACGATCACAGATTCGGATTCTTCGGCAGTTGTTAGATATTTTTATTGCAAATTTTCTACCGTCAGTTCCAGAATTCTAACTATTGCCTTTTTGGCGCTAGAGTCGATACAATATTATTTTCTAAGTTCTGCCATAACTCCTAAAATAGAGCGATCACAGAATCGGATTGTTCTTCCGTTGGTAGACATTTTTATGTCGAATATTCTACCATCAGTTACTGAGTTCTAACTATCAAAGTTTTGGCGCTAGAGTCGGTACAATATTATTTTCTAAGTCCTGCCATAACTCCTAAAAGAGAGCAATCACTGATTCGGAATGTTCTTCAATTGGTAGACATTTTTATGGCGAATATTCTACCGTCAATTGCAGAGTACTTACTATCCCCGTTTTGGCGCTAGAGTCGATACAATAATATTTTCTAAGTTTTGGCATAACTCCTAAAATAGAGCGATCACAGAATCGGATTGTTCTTCAGTTGTTAGACATTTTTATGGCGAATATTCTACCGTCATTCATAGAGTTATCACTATCACCGTTTAGGTGCTAGAGTCGATACAATATTATTTTCTAAGTTCTGCCATAACTCCTAAAATAGAGCGATCACCGAATTGGATTGTTCTTCAGTTGTTAGACATTTTTATGGCGAATATTCTACCGTCATTCATAGAGTTCTAACTATCACCTTTTGGCGCTAGAGTCGATGCAGTATCATTTTCTAAATTCCGCCATAACTCCTAAGATAGAGCGATCACAGAATCGGATTGTTCTTCAGTTGTTAGACATTTTTATGGCGAATATTCTACCGTCATTCATAGAGTTCTAACTATCACCGTTTTAGTGCTAGAGTCGATAAAATATTATTTTCTAAATTCTGCCATAACTCCTGAAATAGAGCGATGACAGAATCGGTTTGTTCTTCAGTTCGTAGACATTTTTATGGCGAATATTCTACCGTCAATTGCAGAGTACTTACTATCCCCGTTTTGGCGCTAGAGTCGATACAATATTATTTTCTAAGTTCTGCCATAACTCCTAAAATTGAGCGATCACCGAATTGGATTGTTCTTCAGTTGTTAGACATTTTTATGGCGAATATTCTGCCGTCATTCATAGAGTTCTAACTATCACCGTTTTGGTGCTAGAGTCGATACAATAATATTTCCTCAGTTCTGCCATAACTCCTAAAATAGAGCGATCGCAGAATCGGATTGTTCTTCAGTTGGTAGACATCCTTATGGCGAATACTCTACCGCCAATTGCAGAGTTCTAACTATCGCTGTTTTGGCGCTAGAGTCGATGCAGTATTATTTTTAAGTTCTGCCATAACTCCCAAAATAGAGCGATCACAGAATCCGATTGTTCTTCAGTGGGTAGACATTTTTATGGCGAATATTCTATCGTCAGTCATAGAGTTCTAACTATTGCCGTTTTGGCGCTACAGTCGCTGCAGTATTATTTTCTAAGTTCTGCTATAACTCCTAAGATAGAGCGATCACAGAATCGGCATGTTCTTCAGTAGGTAGACATTTTTATGGCCAATATTCTACCGTCAATTGCAGACTTCTAACTGTCCCCGTTTTGGTGCTAGAGTCGATACAATATTATTTTCTAAGTTCTGCCATAACTCCTAAAATAGAACGATCACAGATTCGGATTTTTCGGCAGTTGTTAGACATTTTTATGGCGAATATTCCACCGTCAGTTACGGACTTCTAACTGTCACCATTTTGGCGCTAGACTCGATAAATTATTATTTTCTAAGTTCTGCCATAACTCTTAAAATAGAGCGAACACAGAGTCGCATTTTTCGGCAGTTGTTAGATATTTTTAATGGCGAATACTCTACAGTCAGTAAACAGAATTCTAACTATCACCTTTTGGCGCTAGAGTCGATGCAGTATTATTTTCTAAGTTCTGCCATAACTCCTAAGATAGAGCGATCACAGAATCGGATTGTTCTTCCGTTGGTAGACATTTTTATGTCGAATATTCTACCATCAGTTACTGAGTTCTAACTATCAAAGTTTTGGCGCTAGAGTCGATACAATATTATTTTCTAAGTCCTGCCATAACTCCTAAAAGAGAGCAATCACTGATTCGGAATGTTCTTCAATTGGTAGACATTTTTATGGCGAATATTCTACCGTCAATTGCAGAGTACTTACTATCCCCGTTTTGGCGCTAGAGTCGATGCAGTATTATTTTCTAAGTTCTGCCATAACTCCTAAGATAGAGCGATCACAGAATCGGATTGTTCTTCAGTTGTTAGACATTTTTATGGCGAATATTCTACCGTCATTCATAGAGTTATCACTATCGCCGTTTTGGCGCTAGAGTCGATAAAATATTATTTTCTAAGTTCTGTCATAACTCCTAAAATAGAGCGATCACAGAATTGGTTTGTTCTTCAGTTCGTAGACATTTTTATGGCGAATATTCTACCGTCAATTGCAGAGTACTTACTATCCCCGTTTTGGCGCTAGAGTCGATACAATAATATTTTCTAAGTTATGCCATAACTCCTAAAATAGAACGGTCACAGAATCGGATTGTTCTTCAGTTGGTAGACATTTTTATGGCGAATATTCTACCATCAGTTACAGAGTTCTAACTATCACCGTTTTGGTGCTAGAGTCGATACAATAATATTTTCTAAGTTCTGCCATAACTCCTAAGATAGAGCGATCACAGAATCGGATTGTTCTTCAGTTGTTAGACATTTTTATGGCGAATATTCTACCATCAGTTACAGAGTTCTAACTATCACCGTTTTGGTGCTAGAGTCGATACAATAATATTTTCTAAGTTCTACTATAACTCCTAAAATAGAGCGATCACCGAATTCGATTATTCTTCAGTTGTTAGACATTTTTATGGCGAATATTCTACCGTCATTCATAGAGTTCTAACTATCACCTTTTGGCGCTAGAGTCGATGCAGTATCATTTTCTAAATTCTGCCATAACTCCTAAGATAGAGCGAGCACAGAATCGGATTGTTCTTCAGTTGTTAGACATTTTTATGGCGAATATTCTACTGTCATTCATAGAGTTCTAACTATCACCGTTTTGGTGCTAGAGTCGATACAATATTATTTTCTAAGTTCTGCCATAACTCCTAAAATAGAGCGATCACAGAATTGGATTGTGCTTCACTTGTTAGACATTTTTATGGCGAATATTCCACCGTCATTCATAGAGTTCTAACTATCGCCGTTTCGGCGCTAGAGTCGATGCGGTATTATTTTCTAAATTCTGCTATAACTCCTAAGATAGAGCGATCAGAAAATCGGATTGTTCTTCAGTTGGTAGACATTTTTATGGCGAATATTCTACTGTCAGTTACTGACTTCTAACTATCAAAGTTTTGGCGCTAGAGTCGATACAATATTATTTTCTAAGTCCTGCTATAACTCCTAAAAGAGAGCAATCACTGATTCGGATTTATCGGCAGTTGTTAGATATTTTTATGGCGAATTTTCTCCCGTCAGTGACAGAATTTTAACTATTTGGTTTTTGGCGGTAGAGTCGATAAAATAATATTATATAAGTTCTGCCATAACTCCTAAAATAGAGCGATCACAGAATCGGATTGTTCTTTAGTTGGTAGACATTTTTATGGCGGACATTCTACCGTCAGTTGTGGACTTCTAACTCTCACGGTTTTGGCGCTACACTCGATACAATATTATTTTCTAAGTTCTGCCATGACTCCTAAAATAGAGCGATCACAGAATCCGATTGTCCTTCAGTGGGTAGACATTTTTATGGCGAATTTTCTACCGTCAGTCATAGAGTTCTAACTATTGCCGTTTTGGCGATAGAGTCGCTGCAGTATTATTTTTTAAGTTCTGCTATAACTCCTAAGATAGAGCGATCACAGAATCGGAATGTTCTTCAGTAGGTAGACATTTTTATGGCCAATATTCTACCGTCAATTGCAGACTTCTAACTATCCCCGTTTTGGCGCTAGAGTCGATACAATAATATTTTCTAAGTTCTGCCATAACTCCTAAAATAGAGCGATCACAGAATCGGATTGTTCTTCAGTTGGTAGACATTCTTATGGCGAATATTCTACCGTCAATTGCAGAGTTCTAACTATCGCTGTTTTGGCGCTAGAGTCGCTGAAGTATTATTTTCTAAGTTCTGCCATAACTCCTAAGATAGAGCTATCACAGAATCGGCATGTTCTTCAGTACGTAGACATTTTTATGGCGAATATTCTACTGTCAGTTACTGACTTCTAACTATCAAAGTTTTGGCGCTAGAGTCGATACAATATTATTTTCTAAGTCCTGCCATAACTCCTAAAAGAGAGCAATCACTGATTCGGATTTATCGGCAGTTGTTAGATATTTTTATGGCGAATTTTCTCCCGTCAGTGACAGAATTGTAACTATTTGGTTTTTGGCGGTAGAGTCGATAAAATAATATTATATAAGTTCTGCCATAACTCCTAAAATAGAGCGATCACAGAATCGGATTGTTCTTTAGTTGGTAGACATTTTTATGGCGGATATTCTACCGTCAGTTGTGGACTTCTAACTCTCACGGTTTTGGCGCTACACTCGATACAATATTATTTTCTAAGTTCTGCCATGACTCCTAAAATAGAGCGATCACAGAATCCGATTGTTCTTCAGTGGGTAGACATTTTTATGGCGAATTTTCTACCGTCAGTCATAGAGTTCTAACTATTGCCGTTTTGGCGATAGAGTCGCTGCAGTATTATTTTTTAAGTTCTGCTATAACTCCTAAGATAGAGCGATCACAGAATCGGAATGTTCTTCAGTAGGTAGACATTTTTATGGCCAATATTCTACCGTCAATTGCAGACTTCTAACTGACCCCGTTTTGGCGCTAGAGTCGATACAATATTATTTTCTAAGTTCTGCCATAACTCCTAAAATAGAACGATCACAGATTCGGATTTTTCGGCAGTTGTTAGACATTTTTATGGCGAATATTCCACCGTCAGTTACGGACTTCTAACTGTCACAATTTTGGCGCTAGACTCGATAAATTATTATTTTCTAAGTTCTGCCATAACTCTTAAAATAAAGCGAACACAGAGTCGCATTTTTCGGCAGTTGTTAGAAATTTTTAATGGCGAATACTCTACAGTCAGTAAACAGAATTCTAACTATCACCTTTTGGCGCTAGAGTCGATGCAGTATTATTTTCTAAGTTCTGCCATAACTCCTAAGATAGAGCGATCACAGAATCGGATTGTTCTTCAGTTGTTAGACATTTTTATGGCGAATATTCTACCGTCATTCATAGAGTTATCACTATCACCGTTTAGGTGCTAGAGTCGATACAATATTATTTTCTAAGTTCTGCCATAACTCCTAAAATACAGCGATCACAGACTTGGATTGTTCTTCAGTTGTTAGACATTCTTATGGCGAATATTCTACCGTCAATTGCAGAGTTCTAACTATGGCTGTTTTGGCGGTAGAGTCGCTGAAGTATTATTTTCTAAATTCTGCTATAACTCCTAAGATAGAGCGATCAGAAAATCGGATTGTTCTTCAGTTGGTAGACATTTTTATGGCGAATATTCTACAGTCAGTAAACAGAATTCTAACTATCCCCGTTTTGGCGCCAGAGTCGATACAATATTATTTTCTAAGTTCTGCCATAACTCCTAAAATAGAACGATCACAGATTCGGATTCTTCGGCAGTTGTTAGATATTTTTATTGCAAATTTTCTACCGTCAGTTCCAGAATTCTAACTATTGCCTTTTTGGCGCTAGAGTCGATACAATATTATTTTCTAAGTTCTGCCATAACTCCTAAAATAGAGCGATCACAGAATCGGATTGTTCTTCCGTTGGTAGACATTTTTATGGCGAATATTCTACCATCAGTTACTGAGTTCTAACTATCAAAGTTTTGGCGCTAGAGTCGATACAATATTATTTTCTAAGTCCTGCCATAACTCCTAAAAGAGAGCAATCACTGATTCGGAATGTTCTTCAATTGGTAGACATTTTTATGGCGAATATTCTACCGTCAATTGCAGAGTACTTACTATCCCCGTTTTGGCGCTAGAGTCGATACAATAATATTTTCTAAGTTTTGGCATAACTCCTAAAATAGAGCGATCACAGAATCGGATTGTTCTTCAGTTGTTAGACATTTTTATGGCGAATATTCCACCGTCATTCATAGAGTTCTAACTATCGCCGTTTCGGCGCTAGAGTCGATGCGGTATTATTTTCTAAATTCTGCTATAACTCCTAAGATAGAGCGATCAGAAAATCGGATTGTTCTTCAGTTGGTAGACATTTTTATGGCGAATATTCTACTGTCAGTTACTGACTTCTAACTATCAAAGTTTTGGCGCTAGAGTCGATACAATATTATTTTCTAAGTCCTGCTATAACTCCTAAAAGAGAGCAATCACTGATTCGGATTTATCGGCAGTTGTTAGATATTTTTATGGCGAATTTTCTCCCGTCAGTGACAGAATTTTAACTATTTGGTTTTTGGCGGTAGAGTCGATAAAATAATATTATATAAGTTCTGCCATAACTCCTAAAATAGAGCGATCACAGAATCGGATTGTTCTTTAGTTGGTAGACATTTTTATGGCGGACATTCTACCGTCAGTTGTGGACTTCTAACTCTCACGGTTTTGGCGCTACACTCGATACAATATTATTTTCTAAGTTCTGCCATGACTCCTAAAATAGAGCGATCACAGAATCCGATTGTCCTTCAGTGGGTAGACATTTTTATGGCGAATTTTCTACCGTCAGTCATAGAGTTCTAACTATTGCCGTTTTGGCGATAGAGTCGCTGCAGTATTATTTTTTAAGTTCTGCTATAACTCCTAAGATAGAGCGATCACAGAATCGGAATGTTCTTCAGTAGGTAGACATTTTTATGGCCAATATTCTACCGTCAATTGCAGACTTCTAACTATCCCCGTTTTGGCGCTAGAGTCGATACAATAATATTTTCTAAGTTCTGCCATAACTCCTAAAATAGAGCGATCACAGAATCGGATTGTTCTTCAGTTGGTAGACATTCTTATGGCGAATATTCTACCGTCAATTGCAGAGTTCTAACTATCGCTGTTTTGGCGCTAGAGTCGCTGAAGTATTATTTTCTAAGTTCTGCCATAACTCCTAAGATAGAGCTATCACAGAATCGGCATGTTCTTCAGTACGTAGACATTTTTATGGCGAATATTCTACTGTCAGTTACTGACTTCTAACTATCAAAGTTTTGGCGCTAGAGTCGATACAATATTATTTTCTAAGTCCTGCCATAACTCCTAAAAGAGAGCAATCACTGATTCGGATTTATCGGCAGTTGTTAGATATTTTTATGGCGAATTTTCTCCCGTCAGTGACAGAATTGTAACTATTTGGTTTTTGGCGGTAGAGTCGATAAAATAATATTATATAAGTTCTGCCATAACTCCTAAAATAGAGCGATCACAGAATCGGATTGTTCTTTAGTTGGTAGACATTTTTATGGCGGATATTCTACCGTCAGTTGTGGACTTCTAACTCTCACGGTTTTGGCGCTACACTCGATACAATATTATTTTCTAAGTTCTGCCATGACTCCTAAAATAGAGCGATCACAGAATCCGATTGTTCTTCAGTGGGTAGACATTTTTATGGCGAATTTTCTACCGTCAGTCATAGAGTTCTAACTATTGCCGTTTTGGCGATAGAGTCGCTGCAGTATTATTTTTTAAGTTCTGCTATAACTCCTAAGATAGAGCGATCACAGAATCGGAATGTTCTTCAGTAGGTAGACATTTTTATGGCCAATATTCTACCGTCAATTGCAGACTTCTAACTGACCCCGTTTTGGCGCTAGAGTCGATACAATATTATTTTCTAAGTTCTGCCATAACTCCTAAAATAGAACGATCACAGATTCGGATTTTTCGGCAGTTGTTAGACATTTTTATGGCGAATATTCCACCGTCAGTTACGGACTTCTAACTGTCACAATTTTGGCGCTAGACTCGATAAATTATTATTTTCTAAGTTCTGCCATAACTCTTAAAATAAAGCGAACACAGAGTCGCATTTTTCGGCAGTTGTTAGAAATTTTTAATGGCGAATACTCTACAGTCAGTAAACAGAATTCTAACTATCACCTTTTGGCGCTAGAGTCGATGCAGTATTATTTTCTAAGTTCTGCCATAACTCCTAAGATAGAGCGATCACAGAATCGGATTGTTCTTCAGTTGTTAGACATTTTTATGGCGAATATTCTACCGTCATTCATAGAGTTATCACTATCACCGTTTAGGTGCTAGAGTCGATACAATATTATTTTCTAAGTTCTGCCATAACTCCTAAAATACAGCGATCACAGACTTGGATTGTTCTTCAGTTGTTAGACATTCTTATGGCGAATATTCTACCGTCAATTGCAGAGTTCTAACTATCGCTGTTTTGGCGGTAGAGTCGCTGAAGTATTATTTTCTAAATTCTGCTATAACTCCTAAGATAGAGCGATCAGAAAATCGGATTGTTCTTCAGTTGGTAGACATTTTTATGGCGAATATTCTACAGTCAGTAAACAGAATTCTAACTATCCCCGTTTTGGCGCCAGAGTCGATACAATATTATTTTCTAAGTTCTGCCATAACTCCTAAAATAGAACGATCACAGATTCGGATTCTTCGGCAGTTGTTAGATATTTTTATTGCAAATTTTCTACCGTCAGTTCCAGAATTCTAACTATTGCCTTTTTGGCGCTAGAGTCGATACAATATTATTTTCTAAGTTCTGCCATAACTCCTAAAATAGAGCGATCACAGAATCGGATTGTTCTTCCGTTGGTAGACATTTTTATGGCGAATATTCTACCATCAGTTACTGAGTTCTAACTATCAAAGTTTTGGCGCTAGAGTCGATACAATATTATTTTCTAAGTCCTGCCATAACTCCTAAAAGAGAGCAATCACTGATTCGGAATGTTCTTCAATTGGTAGACATTTTTATGGCGAATATTCTACCGTCAATTGCAGAGTACTTACTATCCCCGTTTTGGCGCTAGAGTCGATACAATAATATTTTCTAAGTTTTGGCATAACTCCTAAAATAGAGCGATCACAGAATCGGATTGTTCTTCAGTTGTTAGACATTTTTATGGCGAATATTCTACCGTCATTCATAGAGTTATCACTATCACCGTTTAGGTGCTAGAGTCGATACAATATTATTTTCTAAGTTCTGCCATAACTCCTAAAATAGAGCGATCACCGAATTGGATTGTTCTTCAGTTGTTAGACATTTTTATGGCGAATATTCTACCGTCATTCATAGAGTTCTAACTATCACCTTTTGGCGCTAGAGTCGATGCAGTATCATTTTCTAAATTCCGCCATAACTCCTAAGATAGAGCGATCACAGAATCGGATTGTTCTTCAGTTGTTAGACATTTTTATGGCGAATATTCTACCGTCATTCATAGAGTTCTAACTATCACCGTTTTAGTGCTAGAGTCGATAAAATATTATTTTCTAAATTCTGCCATAACTCCTGAAATAGAGCGATGACAGAATCGGTTTGTTCTTCAGTTCGTAGACATTTTTATGGCGAATATTCTACCGTCAATTGCAGAGTACTTACTATCCCCGTTTTGGCGCTAGAGTCGATACAATATTATTTTCTAAGTTCTGCCATAACTCCTAAAATAGAGCGATCACCGAATTGGATTGTTCTTCAGTTGTTAGACATTTTTATGGCGAATATTCTGCCGTCATTCATAGAGTTCTAACTATCACCGTTTTGGTGCTAGAGTCGATACAATAATATTTCCTCAGTTCTGCCATAACTCCTAAAATAGAGCGATCGCAGAATCGGATTGTTCTTCAGTTGGTAGACATTTTTATGGCGAATATTCTACCATCAGTTACAGAGTTCTAACTATCACCGTTTTGGTGCTAGAGTCGATACAATAATATTTTCTAAGTTCTGCCATAACTCCTAAGATAGAGCGATCACAGAATCGGATTGTTCTTCAGTTGTTAGACATTTTTATGGCGAATATTCTACCGTCATTCATAGAGTTATCACTATCACCGTTTAGGTGCTAGAGTCGATACAATATTATTTTCTAAGTTCTGCCATAACTCCTAAAATACAGCGATCACAGACTTGGATTGTTCTTCAGTTGTTAGACATTCTTATGGCGAATATTCTACCGTCAATTGCAGAGTTCTAACTATCGCTGTTTTGGCGCTAGAGTCGATGCAGTATTATTTTTAAGTTCTGCCATAACTCCCAAAATAGAGCGATCACAGAATCCGATTGTTCTTCAGTGGGTAGACATTTTTATGGCGAATATTCTATCGTCAGTCATAGAGTTCTAACTATTGCCGTTTTGGCGCTACAGTCGCTGCAGTATTATTTTCTAAGTTCTGCTATAACTCCTAAGATAGAGCGATCACAGAATCGGCATGTTCTTCAGTAGGTAGACATTTTTATGGCCAATATTCTACCGTCAATTGCAGACTTCTAACTGTCCCCGTTTTGGTGCTAGAGTCGATACAATATTATTTTCTAAGTTCTGCCATAACTCCTAAAATAGAACGATCACAGATTCGGATTGTTCTTCAGTTGTTAGACATTTTTATGGCGAATATTCTACCATCAGTTACAGAGTTCTAACTATCACCGTTTTGGTGCTAGAGTCGATACAATAATATTTTCTAAGTTCTGCCATAACTCCTAAGATAGAGCGATCACAGAATCGGATTGTTCTTCAGTTGTTAGACATTTTTATGGCGAATATTCTACCGTCAATTGCAGACTTCTAACTGTCCCCGTTTTGGTGCTAGAGTCGATACAATATTATTTTCTAAGTTCTGCCATAACTCCTAAAATAGAACGATCACAGATTCGGATTGTTCTTCAGTTGTTAGACATTTTTATGGCGAATATTCTACCATCAGTTACAGAGTTCTAACTATCACCGTTTTGGTGCTAGAGTCGATACAATAATATTTTCTAAGTTCTGCCATAACTCCTAAGATAGAGCGATCACAGAATCGGATTGTTCTTCAGTTGTTAGACATTTTTATGGCGAATATTCCACCGTCAGTTACGGACTTCTAACTGTCACCATTTTGGCGCTAGACTCGATAAATTATTATTTTCTAAGTTCTGCCATAACCCTTAAAATAGAGCGAACACAGAGTCGCATTTTTCGGCAGTTGTTAGATATTTTTAATGGCGAATACTCTACAGTCAGTAAACAGAATTCTAACTATCACCTTTTGGCGCTAGAGTCGATGCAGTATTATTTTCTAAGTTCTGCCATAACTCCTAAGATAGAGCGATCACAGAATCGGATTGTTCTTCAGTTGTTAGACATTTTTATGGCGAATATTCTAGCGTCATTCATAGAGTTATCACTATCGCCGTTTTGGCGCTAGAGTCGATAAAATATTATTTTCTAAGTTCTGTCATAACTCCTAAAATAGAGCGATCACAGAATTGGTTTGTTCTTCAGTTCGTAGACATTTTTATGGCGAATATTCTACCGTCAATTGCAGAGTACTTACTATCCCCGTTTTGGCGCTAGAGTCGGTACAATAATATTTTCTAAGTTATGCCATAACTCCTAAAATAGAACGGTCACAGAATCGGATTGTTCTTCAGTTGGTAGACATTTTTATGGCGAATATTCTACCATCAGTTACAGAGTTCTAACTATCACCGTTTTGGTGCTAGAGTCGATACAATAATATTTTCTAAGTTCTGCCATAACTCCTAAGATAGAGCGATCACAGAATCGGATTGTTCTTCAGTTGTTAGACATTTTTATGGCGAATATTCTACCATCAGTTACAGAGTTCTAACTATCACCGTTTTGGTGCTAGAGTCGATACAATAATATTTTCTAAGTTCTACTATAACTCCTAAAATAGAGCGATCACCGAATTCGATTATTCTTCAGTTGTTAGACATTTTTATGGCGAATATTCTACCGTCATTCATAGAGTTCTAACTATCACCTTTTGGCGCTAGAGTCGATGCAGTATCATTTTCTAAATTCCGCCATAACTCCTAAGATAGAGCGATCACAGAATCGGATTGTTCTTCAGTTGTTAGACATTTTTATGGCGAATATTCTACCGTCATTCATAGAGTTCTAACTATCACCGTTTTAGTGCTAGAGTCGATAAAATATTATTTTCTAAATTCTGCCATAACTCCTGAAATAGAGCGATGACAGAATCGGTTTGTTCTTCAGTTCGTAGACATTTTTATGGCGAATATTCTACCGTCAATTGCAGAGTACTTACTATCCCCGTTTTGGCGCTAGAGTCGATACAATATTATTTTCTAAGTTCTGCCATAACTCCTAAAATAGAGCGATCACCGAATTGGATTGTTCTTCAGTTGTTAGACATTTTTATGGCGAATATTCTGCCGTCATTCATAGAGTTCTAACTATCACCGTTTTGGTGCTAGAGTCGATACAATAATATTTCCTCAGTTCTGCCATAACTCCTAAAATAGAGCGATCGCAGAATCGGATTGTTCTTCAGTTGGTAGACATCCTTATGGCGAATACTCTACCGCCAATTGCAGAGTTCTAACTATCGCTGTTTTGGCGCTAGAGTCGATGCAGTATTATTTTTAAGTTCTGCCATAACTCCCAAAATAGAGCGATCACAGAATCCGATTGTTCTTCAGTGGGTAGACATTTTTATGGCGAATATTCTATCGTCAGTCATAGAGTTCTAACTATTGCCGTTTTGGCGCTACAGTCGCTGCAGTATTATTTTCTAAGTTCTGCTATAACTCCTAAGATAGAGCGATCACAGAATCGGCATGTTCTTCAGTAGGTAGACATTTTTATGGCCAATATTCTACCGTCAATTGCAGACTTCTAACTGTCCCCGTTTTGGTGCTAGAGTCGATACAATATTATTTTCTAAGTTCTGCCATAACTCCTAAAATAGAACGATCACAGATTCGGATTTTTCGGCAGTTGTTAGACATTTTTATGGCGAATATTGCACCGTCAGTTACGGACTTCTAACTGTCACCATTTTGGCGCTAGACTCGATAAATTATTATTTTCTAAGTTCTGCCATAACCCTTAAAATAGAGCGAACACAGAGTCGCATTTTTCGGCAGTTGTTAGATATTTTTAATGGCGAATACTCTACAGTCAGTAAACAGAATTCTAACTATCACCTTTTGGCGCTAGAGTCGATGCAGTATTATTTTCTAAGTTCTGCCATAACTCCTAAGATAGAGCGATCACAGAATCGGATTGTTCTTCAGTTGTTAGACATTTTTATGGCGAATATTCTACCGTCATTCATAGAGTTATCACTATCGCCGTTTTGGCGCTAGAGTCGATAAAATATTATTTTCTAAGTTCTGTCATAACTCCTAAAATAGAGCGATCACAGAATTGGTTTGTTCTTCAGTTCGTAGACATTTTTATGGCGAATATTCTACCGTCAATTGCAGAGTACTTACTATCCCCGGTTTGGCGCTAGAGTCGATACAATAATATTTTCTAAGTTATGCCATAAATCCTAAAATAGAACGGTCACAGAATCGGATTGTTCTTCAGTTGGTAGACATTTTTATGGCGAATATTCTACCATCAGTTACAGAGTTCTAACTATCACCGTTTTGGTGCTAGAGTCGATACAATAATATTTTCTAAGTTCTGCCATAACTCCTAAGATAGAGCGATCACAGAATCGGATTGTTCTTCAGTTGTTAGACATTTTTATGGCGAATATTCTACCATCAGTTACAGAGTTCTAACTATCACCGTTTTGGTGCTAGAGTCGATACAATAATATTTTCTAAGTTCTACTATAACTCCTAAAATAGAGCGATCACCGAATTCGATTATTCTTCAGTTGTTAGACATTTTTATGGCGAATATTCTACCGTCATTCATAGAGTTCTAACTATCACCTTTTGGCGCTAGAGTCGATGCAGTATCATTTTCTAAATTCTGCCATAACTCCTAAGATAGAGCGATCACAGAATCGGATTGTTCTTCAGTTGTTAGACATTTTTATGGCGAATATTCTACTGTCATTCATAGAGTTCTAACTATCACCGTTTTGGTGCTAGAGTCGATACAATAATATTTTCTAAGTTCTACTATAACTCCTAAAATAGAGCGATCACCGAATTCGATTATTCTTCAGTTGTTAGACATTTTTATGGCGAATATTCTACCGTCATTCATAGAGTTCTAACTATCGCCGTTTCGGCGCTAGAGTCGATGCGGTATTATTTTCTAAATTCTGCTATAACTCCTAAGATAGAGCGATCAGAAAATCGGATTGTTCTTCAGTTGGTAGACATTTTTATGGCGAATATTCTACTGTCAGTTACTGACTTCTAACTATCAAAGTTTTGGCGCTAGAGTCGATACAATATTATTTTCTAAGTCCTGCCATAACTCCTAAAAGAGAGCAATCACTGATTCGGATTTATCGGCAGTTGTTAGATATTTTTATGGCGAATTTTCTCCCGTCAGTGACAGAATTGTAACTATTTGGTTTTTGGCGCTACACTCGATACAATATTATTTTCTAAGTTCTGCCATGACTCCTAAAATAGAGCGATCACAGAATCCGATTGTTCTTCAGTGGGTAGACATTTTTATGGCGAATTTTCTACCGTCAGTCATAGAGTTCTAACTATTGCCGTTTTGGCGATAGAGTCGCTGCAGTATTATTTTTTAAGTTCTGCTATAACTCCTAAGATAGAGCGATCACAGAATCGGAATGTTCTTCAGTAGGTAGACATTTTTATGGCCAATATTCTACCGTCAATTGCAGACTTCTAACTATCCCCGTTTTGGCGCTAGAGTCGATACAATAATATTTTCTAAGTTCTGCCATAACTCCTAAAATAGAGCGATCACAGAATCGGATTGTTCTTCAGTTGGTAGACATTCTTATGGCGAATATTCTACCGTCAATTGCAGAGTTCTAACTATCGCTGTTTTGGCGCTAGAGTCGCTGAAGTATTATTTTCTAAGTTCTGCCATAACTCGTAAGATAGAGCGATCACAGAATCGGAATGTTCTTCAGTAGGTAGACATTTTTATGGCCAATATTCTACCGTCAATTGCAGACTTCTAACTATCCCCGTTTTGGCGCTAGAGTCGATACAATAATATTTTCTAAGTTATGCCATAACTCCTAAAATAGAACGGTCACAGAATCGGATTATTCTTCAATTGGTAGACATTTTTATGGCGAATATTCTACCATCAGTTACAGAGTTCTAACTATCACCGTTTTGGTGCTAGAGTCGATACAATAATATTTTCTAAGTTCTGCCATAACTCCTAAGATAGAGCGATCACAGAATCGGATTGTTCTTCAGTTGTTAGACATTTTTATGGCGAATATTCTACCATCAGTTACAGAGTTCTAACTATCACCGTTTTGGTGCTAGAGTCGATACAATAATATTTTCCAAGTTCTGCTAAAACTCCTAAAATAGAGCGATCACCGAATTCGATTATTCTTCAGTTGTTAGACATTTTTATGGCGAATATTCTACCGTCATTCATAGAGTTCTAACTATCACCTTTTGGCGCTAGAGTCGATGCAGTATCATTTTCTAAATTCTGCCATAACTCCTAAGATAGAGCGATCACAGAATCGGATTGTTCTTCAGTTGTTAGACATTTTTATGGCGAATATTCTACTGTCATTCTTAGAGTTCTAACTATCACCGTTTTGGTGCTAGAGTCGATACAATATTATTTTCTAAGTTCTGCCATAACTCCTAAGATAGAGCGATCACAGAATTGGATTGTGCTTCAGTTGTTAGACATTTTTATGGCGAATATTCCACCGTCATTCATAGAGTTCTAACTATCGCCGTTTCGGCGCTAGAGTCGATGCAGTATTATTTTCTAAATTCTGCTATAACTCCTAAGATAGAGCGATCAGAAAATCGGATTGTTCTTCAGTTGGTAGACATTTTTATGGCGAATATTCTACTGTCAGTTACTGACTTCTAACTATCAAAGTTTTGGCGCTAGAGTCGATACAATATTATTTTCTAAGTCCTGCCATAACTCCTAAAAGAGAGCAATCACTGATTCGGATTTATCGGCAGTTGTTAGATATTTTTATGGCGAATTTTCTCCCGTCAGTGACAGAATTCTAACTATTTGGTTTTTGGCGGTAGAGTCGATAAAATAATATTATATAAGTTCTGCCATAACTCCTAAAATAGAGCGATCACAGAATTGGATTGTGCTTCAGTTGTTAGACATTTTTATGGCGAATATTCCACCGTCATTCATAGAGTTCTAACTATCGCCGTTTCGGCGCTAGAGTCGATGCAGTATTATTTTCTAAATTCTGCCATAACTCCTAAAATAGAACGGTCACAGAATCGGATTGTTCTTCAGTTGGTAGACATTTTTATGGCGAATATTCTACCATCAGTTACAGAGTTATCACTATCACCTTTTGGCTCTAGAGTCGATGCAGTATCATTTTCTAAGTTCTGCCATAACTCCTAAAATAGAGCGATCACAGAATCGGATTGTTCTTCAGTTGGTAGACATTCTTATGGCGAATATTCTACCGTCAATTGCAGAGTTCTAACTATCGCTGTTTTGGCGCTAGAGTCGCTGAAGTATTATTTTCTAAGTTCTGCCATAACTCCTAAGATAGAGCGATCACAGAATCGGAATGTTCTTCAGTAGGTAGACATTTTTATGGCCAATATTCTACCGTCAATTGCAGACTTCTAACTATCCCCGTTTTGGCGCTAGAGTCGATACAATAATATTTTCTAAGTTATGCCATAACTCCTAAAATAGAACGGTCACAGAATCGGATTATTCTTCAATTGGTAGACATTTTTATGGCGAATATTCTACCATCAGTTACAGAGTTCTAACTATCACCGTTTTGGTGCTAGAGTCGATACAATAATATTTTCTAAGTTCTGCCATAACTCCTAAGATAGAGCGATCACAGAATCGGATTGTTCTTCAGTTGTTAGACATTTTTATGGCGAATATTCTACCATCAGTTACAGAGTTCTAACTATCACCGTTTTGGTGCTAGAGTCGATACAATAATATTTTCCAAGTTCTGCTAAAACTCCTAAAATAGAGCGATCACCGAATTCGATTATTCTTCAGTTGTTAGACATTTTTATGGCGAATATTCTACCGTCATTCATAGAGTTCTAACTATCACCTTTTGGCGCTAGAGTCGATGCAGTATCATTTTCTAAATTCTGCCATAACTCCTAAGATAGAGCGATCACAGAATCGGATTGTTCTTCAGTTGTTAGACATTTTTATGGCGAATATTCTACTGTCATTCTTAGAGTTCTAACTATCACCGTTTTGGTGCTAGAGTCGATACAATATTATTTTCTAAGTTCTGCCATAACTCCTAAGATAGAGCGATCACAGAAT
The DNA here is from genome assembly GCA_963422695.1 of Xylophagus ater. Taxonomy (NCBI): domain Eukaryota; kingdom Metazoa; phylum Arthropoda; class Insecta; order Diptera; family Xylophagidae; genus Xylophagus; species Xylophagus ater. The sequence continues at coordinate 26,052,639 of OY730481.1, read as the reverse complement.
TGGATTGTGCTTCAGTTGTTAGACATTTTTATGGCGAATATTCCACCGTCATTCATAGAGTTCTAACTATCGCCGTTTCGGCGCTAGAGTCGATGCAGTATTATTTTCTAAATTCTGCTATAACTCCTAAGATAGAGCGATCAGAAAATCGGATTGTTCTTCAGTTGGTAGACATTTTTATGGCGAATATTCTACTGTCAGTTACTGACTTCTAACTATCAAAGTTTTGGCGCTAGAGTCGATACAATATTATTTTCTAAGTCCTGCCATAACTCCTAAAAGAGAGCAATCACTGATTCGGATTTATCGGCAGTTGTTAGATATTTTTATGGCGAATTTTCTCCCGTCAGTGACAGAATTCTAACTATATGGTTTTTGGCGGTAGAGTCGATAAAATAATATTATATAAGTTCTGCCATAACTCCTAAAATAGAGCGATCACAGAATTGGATTGTGCTTCAGTTGTTAGACATTTTTATGGCGAATATTCCACCATCATTCATAGAGTTCTAACTATCGCCGTTTCGGCGCTAGAGTCGATGCAGTATTATTTTCTAAATTCTGCCATAACTCCTAAAATAGAACGGTCACAGAATCGGATTGTTCTTCAGTTGGTAGACATTTTTATGGCGAATATTCTACCATCAGTTACAGAGTTATCACTATCACCTTTTGGCTCTAGAGTCGATGCAGTATCATTTTCTAAATTCTGCCATAACTCCTAAGATAGAGCGATCACAGAATCGGATTGTTCTTCAGTTGTTAGACATTTTTATGGCGAATATTCTACTGTCATTCATAGAGTTCTAACTATCACCGTTTTGGTGCTAGAGTCGATACAATATTATTTTCTAAGTTCTGCCATAACTCCTAAGATAGAGCGATCACAGAATTGGATTGTGCTTCAGTTGTTAGACATTTTTATGGCGAATATTCTACCGTCATTCATAGAGTTCTAACTATCACCTTTTGGCGCTAGAGTCGATGCAGTATCATTTTCTAAATTCTGCCATAACTCCTAAGATAGAGCGATCACAGAATCGGATTGTTCTTTAGTTGGTAGACATTTTTATGGCGGATATTCTACCGTCAGTTGTGGACTTCTAACTCTCACGGTTTTGGCGCTACACTCGATACAATATTATTTTCTAAGTTCTGCCATGACTCCTAAAATAGAGCGATCACAGAATCCGATTGTTCTTCAGTGGGTAGACATTTTTATGGCGAATTTTCTACCGTCAGTCATAGAGTTCTAACTATTGCCGTTTTGGCGATAGAGTCGATGCAGTATTATTTTCCAAGTTCTGCCATAACTCCTAAGATAGAGCGATCACAGAATCGGATTGTTCTTCAGTTGTTAGACATTTTTATGGCGAATATTCTACCGTCATTCATAGAGTTATCACTATCACCGTTTAGGTGCTAGAGTCGATACAATATTATTTTCTAAGTTCTGCCATAACTCCTAAAATACAGCGATCACAGACTTGGATTGTTCTTCAGTTGTTAGACATTCTTATGGCGAATATTCTACCGTCAATTGCAGAGTTCTAACTATCGCTGTTTTGGCGCTAGAGTCGCTGAAGTATTATTTTCTAAGTTCTGCCATAACTCCTAAGATAGAGCGATCACAGAATCGGCATGTTCTTCAGTACGTAGACATTTTTGGCCAATATTCTACCGTCAATTGCAGACTTCTAACTGTCCCCGTTTTGGCGCTAGAGTCGATACAATATTATTTTCTAAGTTCTGCCATAACTCCTAAAATAGAACGATCACAGATTCGGATTCTTCGGCAGTTGTTAGATATTTTTATTGCAAATTTTCTACCGTCAGTTCCAGAATTCTAACTATTGCCTTTTTGGCGCTAGAGTCGATACGATATTATTTTCTAAGTTCTGCCATAACTACTAAAATAGAGCGATCACAGAATCGGATTGTTCTTCAGTTGGTAGACATTTTTATGGCGAATATTCTACTATCAGTTACTGAGTTCTAACTATCAAAGTTTTGGCGCTAGAGTCGATACAATATTATTTTCTAAGTCCTGCCATAACTCCTAAAAGAGAGCAATCACTGATTATGAATGTTCTTCAATTGGTAGACATTTTTATGGCGAATATTCTACCGTCAATTGCAGAGTACTTACTATCCCCGTTTTGGCGCTAGAGTCGATACAATAATATTTTATAAGTTTTGGCATAACTCCTAAAATAGAGCGATCACAGAATCGGATTGTTCTTCAGTTGTTAGACATTTTTATGGCGAATATTCTACCGTCATTCATAGAGTTATCACTATCACCGTTTAGGTGCTAGAGTCGATACAATATTATTTTCTAAGTTCTGCCATAACTCCTAAAATACAGCGATCACAGACTTGGATTGTTCTTCAGTTGTTAGACATTCTTATGGCGAATATTCTACCGTCAATTGCAGAGTACTTACTATCCCCGTTTTGGCGCTAGAGTCGATACAATAATATTTTCTAAGTTATGCCATAACTCCTAAGATAGAGCGATCACAGAATTGGATTGTGCTTCAGTTGTTAGACATTTTTATGGCGAATATTCCACCGTCATTCATAGAGTTCTAACTATCGCCGTTTCGGCGCTAGAGTCGATGCAGTATTATTTTCTAAATTCTGCTATAACTCCTAAGATAGAGCGATCAGAAAATCGGATTGTTGTTCAGTTGGTAGACATTTTTATGGCGAATATTCTACTGTCAGTTACTGACTTCTAACTATCAAAGTTTTGGCGCTAGAGTCGATACAATATTATTTTCTAAGTCCTGCCATAACTCCTAAAAGAGAGCAATCACTGATTCGGATTTATCGGCAGTTGTTAGATATTTTTATGGCGAATTTTCTCCCGTCAGTGACAGAATTCTAACTATTTGGTTTTTGGCGGTAGAGTCGATAAAATAATATTATATAAGTTCTGCCATAACTCCTAAAATAGAGCGATCACAGAATTGGATTGTGCTTCAGTTGTTAGACATTTTTATGGCAAATATTCCACCGTCATTCATAGAGTTCTAACTATCGCCGTTTCGGCGCTAGAGTCGATGCAGTATTATTTTCTAAATTCTGCCATAACTCCTAAAATAGAACGGTCACAGAATCGGATTGTTCTTCAGTTGGTAGACATTTTTATGGCGAATATTCTACAGTCAGTAAACAGAATTCTAACTATCCCCGTTTTGGCGCCAGAGTCGATACAATATTATTTTCTAAGTTCTGCCATAACTCCTAAAATAGAACGATCACAGATTCGGATTCTTCGGCAGTTGTTAGATATTTTTATTGCAAATTTTCTACCGTCAGTTCCAGAATTCTAACTATTGCCTTTTTGGCGCTAGAGTCGATACAATATTATTTTCTAAGTTCTGCCATAACTCCTAAAATAGAGCGATCACAGAATCGGATTGTTCTTCCGTTGGTAGACATTTTTATGGCGAATATTCTACCATCAGTTACTGAGTTCTAACTATCAAAGTTTTGGCGCTAGAGTCGATACAATATTATTTTCTAAGTCCTGCCATAACTCCTAAAAGAGAGCAATCACTGATTCGGAATGTTCTTCAATTGGTAGACATTTTTATGGCGAATATTCTACCGTCAATTGCAGAGTACTTACTATCCCCGTTTTGGCGCTAGAGTCGATACAATAATATTTTCTAAGTTTTGGCATAACTCCTAAAGTAGAGCGATCACAGAATCGGATTGTTCTTCAGTTGTTAGACATTTTTATGGCGAATATTCTACCGTCATTCATAGAGTTATCACTATCACCGTTTAGGTGCTAGAGTCGATACAATATTATTTTCTAAGTTCTGCCATAACTCCTAAAATAGAGCGATCACCGAATTGGATTGTTCTTCAGTTGTTAGACATTTTTATGGCGAATATTCTACCGTCATTTATAGAGTTCTAACTATCACCTTTTGGCGCTAGAGTCGATGCAGTATCATTTTCTAAATTCCGCCATAACTCCTAAGATAGAGCGATCACAGAATCGGATTGTTCTTCAGTTGTTAGACATTTTTATGGCGAATATTCTACCGTCATTCATAGAGTTCTAACTATCACCGTTTTAGTGCTAGAGTCGATAAAATATTATTTTCTAAATTCTGCCATAACTCCTGAAATAGAGCGATGACAGAATCGGTTTGTTCTTCAGTTCGTAGATATTTTTATGGCGAATATTCTACCGTCAATTGCAGAGTACTTACTATCCCCGTTTTGGCGCTAGAGTCGATACAATATTATTTTCTAAGTTCTGCCATAAATCCTAAAATAGAGCGATCACCGAATTGGATTGTTCTTCAGTTGTTAGACATTTTTATGGCGAATATTCTGCCGTCATTCATAGAGTTCTAACTATCACCGTTTTGGTGCTAGAGTCGATACAATAATATTTCCTCAGTTCTGCCATAACTCCTAAAATAGAGCGATCGCAGAATCGGATTGTTCTTCAGTTGGTAGACATCCTTATGGCGAATACTCTACCGCCAATTGCAGAGTTCTAACTATCGCTGTTTTGGCGCTAGAGTCGATGCAGTATTATTTTTAAGTTCTGCCATAACTCCCAAAATAGAGCGATCACAGAAACCGATTGTTCTTCAGTGGGTAGACATTTTTATGGCGAATATTCTATCGTCAGTCATAGAGTTCTAACTATTGCCGTTTTGGCGCTACAGTCGCTGCAGTATTATTTTCTAAGTTCTGCTATAACTCCTAAGATAGAGCGATCACAGAATCGGCATGTTCTTCAGTAGGTAGACATTTTTATGGCCAATATTCTACCGTCAATTGCAGACTTCTAACTGTCCCCGTTTTGGTGCTAGAGTCGATACAATATTATTTTCTAAGTTCTGCCATAACTCCTAAAATAGAACGATCACAGATTCGGATTTTTCGGCAGTTGTTAGACATTTTTATGGCGAATATTCCACCGTCAGTTACGGACTTCTAACTGTCACCATTTTGGCGCTAGACTCGATAAATTATTATTTTCTAAGTTCTGCCATAACTCTTAAAATAGAGCGAACACAGAGTCGCATTTTTCGGCAGTTGTTAGATATTTTTAATGGCGAATACTCTACAGTCAGTAAACAGAATTCTAACTATCACCTTTTGCCGCTAGAGTCGATGCAGTATTATTTTCTAAGTTCTGCCATAACTCCTAAGATAGAGCGATCACAGAATCGGATTGTTCTTCAGTTGTTAGACATTTTTATGGCGAATATTCTACCGTCATTCATAGAGTTATCACTATCGCGGTTTTGGCGCTAGAGTCGATAAAATATTATTTTCTAAGTTCTGTCATAACTCCTAAAATAGAGCGATCACAGAATTGGTTTGTTCTTCAGTTCGTAGACATTTTTATGGCGAATATTCTACCGTCAATTGCAGAGTACTTACTATCCCCGTTTTGGCGCTAGAGTCGATACAATAATATTTTCTAAGTTATGCCATAACTCCTAAAATAGAACGGTCACAGAATCGGATTGTTCTTCAGTTGGTAGACATTTTTATGGCGAATATTCTACCATCAGTTACAGAGTTCTAACTATCACCGTTTTGGTGCTAGAGTCGATACAATAATATTTTCTAAGTTCTGCCATAACTCCTAAGATAGAGCGATCACAGAATCGGATTGTTCTTCAGTTGTTAGACATTTTTATGGCGAATATTCTACCATCAGTTACAGAGTTCTAACTATCACCGTTTTGGTGCTAGAGTCGATACAATAATATTTTCTAAGTTCTACTATAACTCCTAAAATAGAGCGATCACCGAATTCGATTATTCTTCAGTTGTTAGACATTTTTATGGCGAATATTCTACCGTCATTCATAGAGTTCTAACTATCACCTTTTGGCGCTAGAGTCGATGCAGTATCATTTTCTAAATTCTGCCATAACTCCTAAGATAGAGCGATCACAGAATCGGATTGTTCTTCAGTTGTTAGACATTTTTATGGCGAATATTCTACTGTCATTCATAGAGTTCTAACTATCACCGTTTTGGTGCTAGAGTCGATACAATATTATTTTCTAAGTTCTGCCATAACTCCTAAAATAGAGCGATCACAGAATTGGATTGTGCTTCACTTGTTAGACATTTTTATGGCGAATATTCCACCGTCATTCATAGAGTTCTAACTATCGCCGTTTCGGCGCTAGAGTCGATGCGGTATTATTTTCTAAATTCTGCTATAACTCCTAAGATAGAGCGATCAGAAAATCGGATTGTTCTTCAGTTGGTAGACATTTTTATGGCGAATATTCTACTGTCAGTTACTGACTTCTAACTATCAAAGTTTTGGCGCTAGAGTCGATACAATATTATTTTCTAAGTCCTGCCATAACTCCTAAAAGAGAGCAATCACTGATTCGGATTTATCGGCAGTTGTTAGATATTTTTATGGCGAATTTTCTCCCGTCAGTGACAGAATTGTAACTATTTGGTTTTTGGCGGTAGAGTCGATAAAATAATATTATATAAGTTCTGCCATAACTCCTAAAATAGAGCGATCACAGAATCGGATTGTTCTTTAGTTGGTAGACATTTTTATGGCGGATATTCTACCGTCAGTTGTGGACTTCTAACTCTCACGGTTTTGGCGCCACACTCGATACAATATTATTTTCTAAGTTCTGCCATGTCTCCTAAAATAGAGCGATCACAGAATCCGATTGTTCTTCAGTGGGTAGACATTTTTATGGCGAATTTTCTACCGTCAGTCATAGAGTTCTAACTATTGCCGTTCTGGCGATAGAGTCGCTGCAGTATTATTTTTTAAGTTCTGCCATAACTCCTAAGATAGAGCGATCACAGAATCGGCATGTTCTTCAGTACGTAGACATTTTTATGGCCAATATTCTACCGTCAATTGCAGACTTCTAACTGTCCCCGTTTTGGCGCTAGAGTCGATACAATATTATTTTCTAAGTTCTGCCATAACTCCTAAAATAGAACGATCACAGATTCGGATTCTTCGGCAGTTGTTAGATATTTTTATTGCAAATTTTCTACCGTCAGTTCCAGAATTCTAACTATTGCCTTTTTGGCGCTAGAGTCGATACGATATTATTTTGTAAGTTCTGCCATAACTCCTAAAATAGAGCGATCACAGAATCGGATTGTTCTTCAGTTGGTAGACATTTTTATGGCGAATATTCTACTATCAGTTACTGAGTTCTAACTATCAAAGTTTTGGCGCTAGAGTCGATACAATATTATTTTCTAAGTCCTGCCATAACTCCTAAAAGAGAGCAATCACTGATTCGGAATGTTCTTCAATTGGTAGACATTTTTATGGCGAATATTCTACCGTCAATTGCAGAGTACTTACTATCCCCGTTTTGGCGCTAGAGTCGATACAATAATATTTTATAAGTTTTGGCATAACTCCTAAAATAGAGCGATCACAGAATCGGATTGTTCTTCAGTTGTTAGACATTTTTATGGCGAATATTCTACCGTCATTCATAGAGTTATCACTATCACCGTTTAGGTGCTAGAGTCGATACAATATTATTTTCTAAGTTCTGCCATAACTCCTAAAATACAGCGATCACAGACTTGGATTGTTCTTCAGTTGTTAGACATTCTTATGGCGAATATTCTACCGTCAATTGCAGAGTTCTAACTATCGCTGTTTTGGCGCTAGAGTCGCTGAAGTATTATTTTCTAAGTTCTGCCATAACTCCTAAAATGGAGCGATCACAGAATCGGATTGTTCTTCAGTTGGTAGACATTTTTATGGCGAATATTCTACTGTCAGTTGCAGAGTTCTAACTATCCCCGTTTTGGCGCTAGAGCCGATACAAAATTATTTTCTTAGTTCTGCCATAACTCCTAAGATAGAGCGATCACAGAATCGGAATGTTCTTCAATTGGTAGACATTTTTATGGCGAATATTCTACCGTCAATTGCAGAGTACTTACTATCCCCGTTTTGGCGCTAGGGTCGATACAATAATATTTTCTAAGTTTTGGCATAACTCCTAAAATAGAGCGATCACAGAATCGGATTGTTCTTCAGTTATTAGACATTTTTATGGCGGATATTCTACCGTCAGTTGTGGACTTCTAACTATCACGGTTTTGGCGCTACACTCGATGCAATATTATTTTCTAGGTTCTGCCATAACTCCTAGAATAGAGCGATCACAGAATCCGATTGTTCTTCAGTGGGTAGACATTTTTATGGCGAATATTCTATCGTCAGTCATAGAGTTCTAACTATTGCCGTTTTGGCGCTAGAGTCGCTGCAGTATTATTTTCTAAGTTCTGCTATAACTCCTAAGATAGAGCGATCACAGAATCGGCATGTTCTTCAGTAGGTAGAGATTTTTATGGCCCATACTCTACCGTCAATTGCAGACTTCTAACTGTCCCCGTTTTGGTGCTAGAGTCTATACAATATTATTTTCTAAGTTCTGCCATAACTCCTAAAATAGAACGATCACAGAGTCGGATTTTTCGGCAGTTGGTAGACATTCTTATGGCGAATTTTCTACCGTCAGCCATAGAGTTCTAACTATCGTTGTTTTGGCGCTAGAGTCGATACAGTATTATTTTCTAAGTTCTGCTATAACTCCTAAGATAGAACGATCCCAGAATCGGATTGTTCTTCAGCTGGTAGACATTTTTATGGCGAATATTCTACCATCAGTGATAGAGTTCTAACTATCACCGTTTTGGTGCTGGAGTCGATACAATATTATTTTCTAAGTTCTGCCATAACTCCTAAAATAGAGCGATCACAGAATTGGATTGTTCTTCAGTTGTTAGGGATTTTAATGGCGAATATTCTACCGTCATTCATAGAGTTCTAACTATCGCGGTTTTGGCGCTAGAGTCGATAAAATATTATTTTCTAAGTTCTGCCATAACTCCTAAAATAGAGCTATCACAGAATTGGTTTGTTCTTCAGTTCGTAGACATTTTTATGGCGAATATTCTACCGTCAATTGCAGAGTACTTACTATCCCCGTTTTGGCGCTAGAGTCGATACAATAATATTTTCTAAGTTATGCCATAACTCCTAAAATAGAACGGTCACAGAATCGGATTGTTCTTCAGTTGGTAGACATTTTTATGGCGAATATTCTACCATCAGTTACAGAGTTCTAACTATCATCGTTTTGGTGCTAGAGTCGATACAATAATATTTTCTAAGTTCTGCCATAACTCCTAAAATAGAGCGATCACAGAATCGGATTGTTCTTCAGTTGGTAGACATCCTTGTGGCGAGTATTCTACCGCCAATTGCAGAGTTCTAACTATCGCTGTTTTGGCGCTAGAGTCGATGCAGTATTATTTTTAAGTTCTGGCATAACGACTAAAATAAATCGATCACAGAATTGGATTGTTCTTCAGTTGTTAGACATTTTTATGGCGAATATTCTACCATCAGTTACAGAGTTCTAACTATCACCGTTTTGGTGCTAGAGTCGATACAATAATATTTTCTAAGTTCTGCCATAACTCCTAAGATAGAGCGATCACAGAATCGGATTGTTCTTCAGTTGTTAGACATTTTTATGGCGAATATTCTACAGTCAGTAAACAGAATTCTAACTATCCCCGTTTTGGCGCTAGAGTCGATACAATATTATTTTCTAAGTTCTGCCATAACTCCTAAAATATAGCGATCACCGAATTGGATTGTTCTTCAGTTGTTAGACATTTTTATGGCGAATATTCTGCCGTCATTCATAGAGTTCTAACTATCACCGTTTTGGTGCTAGGGCCGATACAATAATATTTTCTAAGTTCTGCCATAACTCCTAAAATAGAGCGATCACAGAATCGGATTGTTCTTCAGTTGGTAGACATCCTTATGGCGAATACCCTACCGCCAATTGCGGAGTTCTAACTATCGCCGTTTTGGCGCTAGAGTCGATGCAGTATTATTTTTAAGTTCTGCCATAACTCCTAAAATAGAGCGATCACAGAATCCGATTGTTCTTCAGTGGGTAGACATTTTTATGGCGAATATTCTGCCGTCATTCATAGAGTTATCACTATCGCCGTTTTGGCGCTAGACTCGATAAATTATTATTTTCTAAGTTCTGCCATAACTCTTAAAATAGAGCGAACACAGAGTCGCATTTTTCGGCAGTTGTTAGATATTTTTAATGGCGAATACTCTACAGTCAGTAAACAGAATTCTAACTATCACCTTTTGGCGCTAGAGTCGATGCAGTATTATTTTCTAAGTTCTGCCATAACTCCTAAGATAGAGCGATCACAGAATTGGTTTGTTCTTCAGTTCGTAGACATTTTTATGGCGAATATTCTACCGTCAATTGCAGAGTACTTACTATCCCCGTTTTGGCGCTAGAGTCGATACAATAATATTTTCTAAGTTATGCCATAACTCCTAAAATAGAACGGTCACAGAATCGGATTGTTCTTCAGTTGGTAGACATTTTTATGGCGAATATTCTACCATCAGTTACAGAGTTCTAACTATCACCGTTTTGGTGCTAGAGTCGATACAATAATATTTTCTAAGTTCTGCCATAACTCCTAAGATAGAGCGATCACAGAATCGGATTGTTCTTCAGTTGTTAGACATTTTTATGGCGAATATTCTACCATCAGTTACAGAGTTCTAACTATCACCGTTTTGGTGCTAGAGTCGATAGAATAATATTTTCTAAGTTCTGCTATAACTCCTAAAATAGAGCGATCACCGAATTCGATTATTCTTCAGTTGTTAGACATTTTTATGGCGAATATTCTACGTCATTCATAGAGTTCTAACTATCACCTTTTGGCGCTAGAGTCGATGCAGTATCATTTTCTAAATTCTGCCATAACTCCTAAGATAGAGCGATCACAGAATCGGATTGTTCTTCAGTTGTTAGACATTTTTATGGCGAATATTCTACTGTCATTCATAGAGTTCTAACTATCACCGTTTTGGTGCTAGAGTCGATACAATATTATTTTCTAAGTTCTGCCATAACTCCTAAAATGGAGCGATCACAGAATTTGATTGTGCTTCAGTTGTTAGACATTTTTATGGCGAATATTCCACCGTCATTCATAGAGTTCTAACTATCGCCGTTTCGGCGCTAGAGTCGATGCAGTATTATTTTCTAAATTCTGCTATAACTCCTAAGATAGAGCGATCAGAAAATCGGATTGTTCTTCAGTTGGTAGACATTTTTATGGCGAATATTCTACTGTCAGTTACTGAGTTCTAACTATCAAAGTTTTGGCGCTAGAATCGATACAATATTATTTTCTAAGTCCTGCCATAACTCCTAAAAGAGAGCAATCACTGATTCGGATTTATCGGCAGTTGTTAGATATTTTTATGGCGAATTTTCTCCCGTCAGTGACAGAATTCTAACTATTTGGTTTTTGGCGGTAGAGTCGATAAAATAATATTATATAAGTTCTGCCATAACTCCTAAAATAGAGCGATCACAGAATCGGATTGTTCTTCAGTTGGTAGACATCCTTATGGCGAATACTCTACCGCCAATTGCGGAGTTCTAACTATCGCTGTTTTGGCGCTAGAGTCGATGCAGTATTATTTTTAAGTTCTGCCATAACTCCTAAAATAGAGCGATCACAGAATCCGATTGTTCTTCAGTGGGTAGACATTTTTATGGCGAATATTCTGCCGTCATTCATAGAGTTATCACTATCGCCGTTTTGGCGCTAGACTCGATAAATTATTATTTTCTAAGTTCTGCCATAACTCTTAAAATAGAGCGAACACAGAGTCGCATTTTTCGGCAGTTGTTAGATATTTTTAATGGCGAATACTCTACAGTCAGTAAACAGAATTCTAGCTATCACCTTTTGGCGCTAGAGTCGATGCAGTATTATTTTCTAAGTTCTGCCATAACTCCTAAGATAGAGCGATCACAGAATTGGTTTGTTCTTCAGTTCGTAGACATTTTTATGGCGAATATTCTACCGTCAATTGCAGAGTACTTACTATCCCCGTTTTGGCGCTAGAGTCGATACAATAATATTTTCTAAGTTTTGGCATAACTCCTAAAATAGAGCGATCACAGAATCGGATTGTTCTTCAGTTGTTAGACATTTTTATGGCGAATATTCTACCGTCATTCATAGAGTTATCACTATCACCGTTTAGGTGCTAGAGTCGATACAATATTATTTTCTAAGTTCTGCCATAACTCCTAAAATACAGCGATCACAGACTTGGATTGTTCTTCAGTTGTTAGACATTCTTATGGCGAATATTCTACCGTCAATTGCAGAGTTCTAACTATCGCTGTTTTGGCGCTAGAGTCGCTGAAGTATTATTTTCTAAGTTCTGCCATAACTCCTAAAATGGAGCGATCACCGAATCGGATTGTTCTTCAGTTGGTAGACATTTTTATGGCGAATATTCTACTGTCAGTTGCAGAGTTCTAACTATCCCCGTTTTGTCGCTAGAGCCGATACAAAATTATTTTCTTAGTTCTGCCATAACTCCTAAGATAGAGCGATCACAGAATCGGAATGTTCTTCAATTGGTAGACATTTTTATGGCGAATATTCTGCCGTCAATTGCAGAGTACTTACTATCCCCGTTTTGGCGCTAGGGTCGATACAATAATATTTTCTAAGTTTTGGCATAACTCCTAAAATAGAGCGATCACAGAATCGGATTGTTCTTCAGTTATTAGACATTTTTATGGCGGATATTCTACCGTCAGTTGTGGACTTCTAACTATCACGGTTTTGGCGCTACACTCGATACAATATTATTTTCTAAGTTCTGCCATAACTCCTAGAATAGAGCGATCACAGAATCCGATTGTTCTTCAGTGGGTAGACATTTTTATGGCGAATATTCTATCGTCAGTCATAGAGTTCTAACTATTGCCGTTTTGGCGCTAGAGTCGCTGCAGTATTATTTTCTAAGTTCTGCTATAACTCCTAAGATAGAGCGATCACAGAATCGGCATGTTCTTCAGTAGGTAGAGATTTTTATGGCCAATACTCTACCGTCAATTGCAGACTTCTAACTGTCCCCGTTTTGGTGCTAGAGTCTATACAATATTATTTTCTAAGTTCTGCCATAACTCCTAAGATAGAGCGATCACAGAATCGGATTGTTCTTCAGTTGTTAGACATTTTTATGGCGAATATTCTACAGTCAGTAAACAGAATTCTAACTATCCCCGTTTTGGCGCTAGAGTCGATACAATATTATTTTCTAAGTTCTGCCATAACTCCTAAAATAGAGCGATCACCGAATTGGATTGTTCTTCAGTTGTTAGACATTTTTATGGCGAATATTCTGCCGTCATTCATAGAGTTCTAACTATCACCGTTTTGGTGCTAGAGTCGATACAATAATATTTTCTAAGTTCTGCCATAACTCCTAAAATAGAGCGATCACAGAATCGGATTGTTCTTCAGTTGGTAGACATCCTTATGGCGAATATTCTACCATCAGTTACAGAGTTCTAACTATCATCGTTTTGGTGCTAGAGTCGATACAATAATATTTTCTAAGTTCTGCCATAACTCCTAAAATAGAGCTATCACAGAATTGGTTTGTTCTTCAGTTCGTAGACATTTTTATGGCGAATATTCTACCGTCAATTGCAGAGTACTTACTATCCCCGTTTTGGCGCTAGAGTCGATACAATAATATTTTCTAAGTTATGCCATAACTCCTAAAATAGAACGGTCACAGAATCGGATTGTTCTTCAGTTGGTAGACATTTTTATGGCGAATATTCTACCATCAGTTACAGAGTTCTAACTATCACCGTTTTGGTGCTAGAGTCGATACAATAATATTTTCTAAGTTCTACTATAACTCCTAAAATAGAGCGATCACCGAATTCGATTATTCTTCAGTTGTTAGACATTTTTATGGCGAATATTCTACCGTCATTCATAGAGTTCTAACTATCACCTTTTGGCGCTAGAGTCGATGCAGTATCATTTTCTAAATTCTGCCATAACTCCTAAGATAGAGCGAGCACAGAATCGGATTGTTCTTCAGTTGTTAGACATTTTTATGGCGAATATTCTACTGTCATTCATAGAGTTCTAACTATCACCGTTTTGGTGCTAGAGTCGATACAATATTATTTTCTAAGTTCTGCCATAACTCCTAAAATAGAGCGATCACAGAATTGGATTGTGCTTCACTTGTTAGACATTTTTATGGCGAATATTCCACCGTCATTCATAGAGTTCTAACTATCGCCGTTTCGGCGCTAGAGTCGATGCGGTATTATTTTCTAAATTCTGCTATAACTCCTAAGATAGAGCGATCAGAAAATCGGATTGTTCTTCAGTTGGTAGACATTTTTATGGCGAATATTCTACTGTCAGTTACTGACTTCTAACTATCAAAGTTTTGGCGCTAGAGTCGATACAATATTATTTTCTAAGTCCTGCTATAACTCCTAAAAGAGAGCAATCACTGATTCGGATTTATCGGCAGTTGTTAGATATTTTTATGGCGAATTTTCTCCCGTCAGTGACAGAATTGTAACTATTTGGTTTTTGGCGGTAGAGTCGATAAAATAATATTATATAAGTTCTGCCATAACTCCTAAAATAGAGCGATCACAGAATCGGATTGTTCTTTAGTTGGTAGACATTTTTATGGCGGATATTCTACCGTCAGTTGTGGACTTCTAACTCTCACGGTTTTGGCGCTACACTCGATACAATATTATTTTCTAAGTTCTGCCATGACTCCTAAAATAGAGCGATCACAGAATCCGATTGTTCTTCAGTGGGTAGACATTTTTATGGCGAATTTTCTACCGTCAGTCATAGAGTTCTAACTATTGCCGTTTTGGCGATAGAGTCGCTGCAGTATTATTTTTTAAGTTCTGCTATAACTCCTAAGATAGAGCGATCACTGAATCGGAATGTTCTTCAGTAGGTAGACATTTTTATGGCCAATATTATACCGTCAATTGCAGACTTCTAACTATCCCCGTTTTGGCGCTAGAGTCGATACAATAATATTTTCTAAGTTCTGCCATAACTCCTAAAATAGAGCGATCACAGAATCGGATTGTTCTTCAGTTGGTAGACATTCTTATGGCGAATATTCTACCGTCAATTGCAGAGTTCTAACTATCGCTGTTTTGGCGCTAGAGTCGCTGAAGTATTATTTTCTAAGTTCTGCCATAACTCCTAAGATAGAGCTATCACAGAATCGGCATGTTCTTCAGTACGTAGACATTTTTATGGCGAATATTCTACTGTCAGTTACTGACTTCTAACTATCAAAGTTTTGGCGCTAGAGTCGATACAATATTATTTTCTAAGTCCTGCCATAACTCCTAAAAGAGAGCAATCACTGATTCGGATTTATCGGCAGTTGTTAGATATTTTTATGGCGAATTTTCTCCCGTCAGTGACAGAATTGTAACTATTTGGTTTTTGGCGGTAGAGTCGATAAAATAATATTATATAAGTTCTGCCATAACTCCTAAAATAGAGCGATCACAGAATCGGATTGTTCTTTAGTTGGTAGACATTTTTATGGCGGATATTCTACCGTCAGTTGTGGACTTCTAACTATTGCCGTTTTGGCGATAGAGTCGCTGCAGTATTATTTTTTAAGTTCTGCTATAACTCCTAAGATAGAGCGATCACAGAATCGGAATGTTCTTCAGTAGGTAGACATTTTTATGGCCAATATTCTACCGTCAATTGCAGACTTCTAACTGACCCCGTTTTGGCGCTAGAGTCGATACAATATTATTTTCTAAGTTCTGCCATAACTCCTAAAATAGAACGATCACAGATTCGGATTTTTCGGCAGTTGTTAGACATTTTTATGGCGAATATTCCACCGTCAGTTACGGACTTCTAACTGTCACAATTTTGGCGCTAGACTCGATAAATTATTATTTTCTAAGTTCTGCCATAACTCTTAAAATAAAGCGAACACAGAGTCGCATTTTTCGGCAGTTGTTAGAAATTTTTAATGGCGAATACTCTACAGTCAGTAAACAGAATTCTAACTATCACCTTTTGGCGCTAGAATCGATGCAGTATTATTTTCTAAGTTCTGCCATAACTCCTAAGATAGAGCGATCACAGAATCGGATTGTTCTTCAGTTGTTAGACATTTTTATGGCGAATATTCTACCGTCATTCATAGAGTTATCACTATCACCGTTTAGGTGCTAGAGTCGATACAATATTATTTTCTAAGTTCTGCCATAACTCCTAAAATACAGCGATCACAGACTTGGATTGTTCTTCAGTTGTTAGACATTCTTATGGCGAATATTCTACCGTCAATTGCAGAGTTCTAACTATCGCTGTTTTGGCGGTAGAGTCGCTGAAGTATTATTTTCTAAATTCTGCTATAACTCCTAAGATAGAGCGATCAGAAAATCGGATTGTTCTTCAGTTGGTAGACATTTTTATGGCGAATATTCTACAGTCAGTAAACAGAATTCTAACTATCCCCGTTTTGGCGCCAGAGTCGATACAATATTATTTTCTAAGTTCTGCCATAACTCCTAAAATAGAACGATCACAGATTCGGATTCTTCGGCAGTTGTTAGATATTTTTATTGCAAATTTTCTACCGTCAGTTCCAGAATTCTAACTATTGCCTTTTTGGCGCTAGAGTCGATACAATATTATTTTCTAAGTTCTGCCATAACTCCTAAAATAGAGCGATCACAGAATCGGATTGTTCTTCCGTTGGTAGACATTTTTATGGCGAATATTCTACCATCAGTTACTGAGTTCTAACTATCAAAGTTTTGGCGCTAGAGTCGATACAATATTATTTTCTAAGTCCTGCCATAACTCCTAAAAGAGAGCAATCACTGATTCGGAATGTTCTTCAATTGGTAGACATTTTTATGGCGAATATTCTACCGTCAATTGCAGAGTACTTACTATCCCCGTTTTGGCGCTAGAGTCGATACAATAATATTTTCTAAGTTTTGGCATAACTCCTAAAATAGAGCGATCACAGAATCGGATTGTTCTTCAGTTGTTAGACATTTTTATGGCGAATATTCTACCGTCATTCATAGAGTTATCACTATCACCGTTTAGGTGCTAGAGTCGATACAATATTATTTTCTAAGTTCTGCCATAACTCCTAAAATAGAGCGATCACCGAATTGGATTGTTCTTCAGTTGTTAGACATTTTTATGGCGAATATTCTACCGTCATTCATAGAGTTCTAACTATCACCTTTTGGCGCTAGAGTCGATGCAGTATCATTTTCTAAATTCCGCCATAACTCCTAAGATAGAGCGATCACAGAATCGGATTGTTCTTCAGTTGTTAGACATTTTTATGGCGAATATTCTACCGTCATTCATAGAGTTCTAACTATCACCGTTTTAGTGCTAGAGTCGATAAAATATTATTTTCTAAATTCTGCCATAACTCCTGAAATAGAGCGATGACAGAATCGGTTTGTTCTTCAGTTCGTAGACATTTTTATGGCGAATATTCTACCGTCAATTGCAGAGTACTTACTATCCCCGTTTTGGCGCTAGAGTCGATACAATATTATTTTCTAAGTTCTGCCATAACTCCTAAAATAGAGCGATCACCGAATTGGATTGTTCTTCAGTTGTTAGACATTTTTATGGCGAATATTCTGCCGTCATTCATAGAGTTCTAACTATCACCGTTTTGGTGCTAGAGTCGATACAATAATATTTCCTCAGTTCTGCCATAACTCCTAAAATAGAGCGATCGCAGAATCGGATTGTTCTTCAGTTGGTAGACATTTTTATGGCGAATATTCTACCATCAGTTACAGAGTTCTAACTATCACCGTTTTCGTGCTAGAGTCGATACAATAATATTTTCTAAGTTCTGCCATAACTCCTAAGATAGAGCGATCACAGAATCGGATTGTTCTTCAGTTGTTAGACATTTTTATGGCGAATATTCTACCGTCATTCATAGAGTTATCACTATCACCGTTTAGGTGCTAGAGTCGATACAATATTATTTTCTAAGTTCTGCCATAACTCCTAAAATACAGCGATCACAGACTTGGATTGTTCTTCAGTTGTTAGACATTCTTATGGCGAATATTCTACCGTCAATTGCAGAGTTCTAACTATCGCTGTTTTGGCGCTAGAGTCGATGCAGTATTATTTTTAAGTTCTGCCATAACTCCCAAAATAGAGCAATCACAGAATCCGATTGTTCTTCAGTGGGTAGACATTTTTATGGCGAATATTCTATCGTCAGTCATAGAGTTCTAACTATTGCCGTTTTGGCGCTACAGTCGCTGCAGTATTATTTTCTAAGTTCTGCTATAACTCCTAAGATAGAGCGATCACAGAATCGGCATGTTCTTCAGTAGGTAGACATTTTTATGGCCAATATTCTACCGTCAATTGCAGACTTCTAACTGTCCCCGTTTTGGTGCTAGAGTCGATACAATATTATTTTCTAAGTTCTGCCATAACTCCTAAAATAGAAAGATCACAGATTCGGATTGTTCTTCAGTTGTTAGACATTTTTATGGCGAATATTCTACCATCAGTTACAGAGTTCTAACTATCACCGTTTTGGTGCTAGAGTCGATACAATAATATTTTCTAAGTCCTGCCATAACTCCTAAAAGAGAGCAATCACTGATTCGGATTTATCGGCAGTTGTTAGATATTTTTATGGCGAATTTTCTCCCGTCAGTGACAGAATTGTAACTATTTGGTTTTTGGCGGTAGAGTCGATAAAATAATATTATATAAGTTCTGCCATAACTCCTAAAATAGAGCGATCACAGAATCGGATTGTTCTTTAGTTGGTAGACATTTTTATGGCGGATATTCTACCGTCAGTTGTGGACTTCTAACTCTCACGGTTTTGGCGCTACACTCGATACAATATTATTTTCTAAGTTCTGCCATGACTCCTAAAATAGAGCGATCACAGAATCCGATTGTTCTTCAGTTGGTAGACATTCTTATGGCGAATATTCTACCGTCAATTGCAGAGTTCTAACTATCGCTGTTTTGGCGCTAGAGTCGCTGAAGTATTATTTTCTAAGTTCTGCCATAACTCCTAAGATAGAGCTATCACAGAATCGGCATGTTCTTCAGTACGTAGACATTTTTATGGCGAATATTCTACTGTCAGTTACTGACTTCTAACTATCAAAGTTTTGGCGCTAGAGTCGATACAATATTATTTTCTAAGTCCTGCCATAACTCCTAAAAGAGAGCAATCACTGATTCGGATTTATCGGCAGTTGTTAGATATTTTTATGGCGAATTTTCTCCCGTCAGTGACAGAATTGTAACTATTTGGTTTTTGGCGGTAGAGTCGATAAAATAATATTATATAAGTTCTGCCATAACTCCTAAAATAGAGCGATCACAGAATCGGATTGTTCTTTAGTTGGTAGACATTTTTATGGCGGATATTCTACCGTCAGTTGTGGACTTCTAACTCTCACGGTTTTGGCGCTACACTCGATACAATATTATTTTCTAAGTTCTGCCATGACTCCTAAAATAGAGCGATCACAGAATCCGATTGTTCTTCAGTGGGTAGACATTTTTATGGCGAATTTTCTACCGTCAGTCATAGAGTTCTAACTATTGCCGTTTTGGCGATAGAGTCGCTGCAGTATTATTTTTTAAGTTCTGCTATAACTCCTAAGATAGAGCGATCACAGAATCGGAATGTTCTTCAGTAGGTAGACATTTTTATGGCCAATATTCTACCGTCAATTGCAGACTTCTAACTGACCCCGTTTTGGCGCTAGAGTCGATACAATATTATTTTCTAAGTTCTGCCATAACTCCTAAAATAGAACGATCACAGATTCGGATTTTTCGGCAGTTGTTAGACATTTTTATGGCGAATATTCCACCGTCAGTTACGGACTTCTAACTGTCACAATTTTGGCGCTAGACTCGATAAATTATTATTTTCTAAGTTCTGCCATAACTCTTAAAATAAAGCGAACACAGAGTCGCATTTTTCGGCAGTTGTTAGAAATTTTTAATGGCGAATACTCTACAGTCAGTAAACAGAATTCTAACTATCACCTTTTGGCGCTAGAGTCGATGCAGTATTATTTTCTAAGTTCTGCCATAACTCCTAAGATAGAGCGATCACAGAATCGGATTGTTCTTCAGTTGTTAGACATTTTTATGGCGAATATTCTACCGTCATTCATAGAGTTATCACTATCACCGTTTAGGTGCTAGAGTCGATACAATATTATTTTCTAAGTTCTGCCATAACTCCTAAAATACAGCGATCACAGACTTGGATTGTTCTTCAGTTGTTAGACATTCTTATGGCGAATATTCTACCGTCAATTGCAGAGTTCTAACTATCGCTGTTTTGGCGGTAGAGTCGCTGAAGTATTATTTTCTAAATTCTGCTATAACTCCTAAGATAGAGCGATCAGAAAATCGGATTGTTCTTCAGTTGGTAGACATTTTTATGGCGAATATTCTACAGTCAGTAAACAAAATTCTAACTATCCCCGTTTTGGCGCCAGAGTCGATACAATATTATTTTCTAAGTTCTGCCATAACTCCTAAAATAGAACGATCACAGATTCGGATTCTTCGGCAGTTGTTAGATATTTTTATTGCAAATTTTCTACCGTCAGTTCCAGAATTCTAACTATTGCCTTTTTGGCGCTAGAGTCGATACAATATTAATTTCTAAGTTCTGCCATAACTCCTAAAATAGAGCGATCACAGAATCGGATTGTTCTTCCGTTGGTAGACATTTTTATGGCGAATATTCTACCATCAGTTACTGAGTTCTAACTATCAAAGTTTTGGCGCTAGAGTCGATACAATATTATTTTCTAAGTCCTGCCATAACTCCTAAAAGAGAGCAATCACTGATTCGGAATGTTCTTCAATTGGTAGACATTTTTATGGCGAATATTCTACCGTCAATTGCAGAGTACTTACTATCCCCGTTTTGGCGCTAGAGTCGATACAATAATATTTTCTAAGTTTTGGCATAACTCCTAAAATAGAGCGATCACAGAATCGGATTGTTCTTCAGTTGTTAGACATTTTTATGGCGAATATTCTACCGTCATTCATAGAGTTATCACTATCACCGTTTAGGTGCTAGAGTCGATACAATATTATTTTCTAAGTTCTGCCATAACTCCTAAAATAGAGCGATCACCGAATTGGATTGTTCTTCAGTTGTTAGACATTTTTATGGCGAATATTCTACCGTCATTCATAGAGTTCTAACTATCACCTTTTGGCGCTAGAGTCGATGCAGTATCATTTTCTAAATTCCGCCATAACTCCTAAGATAGAGCGATCACAGAATCGGATTGTTCTTCAGTTGTTAGACATTTTTATGGCGAATATTCTACCGTCATTCATAGAGTTCTAACTATCACCGTTTTAGTGCTAGAGTCGATAAAATATTATTTTCTAAATTCTGCCATAACTCCTGAAATAGAGCGATGACAGAATCGGTTTGTTCTTCAGTTCGTAGACATTTTTATGGCGAATATTCTACCGTCAATTGCAGAGTACTTACTATCCTCGTTTTGGCGCTAGAGTCGATACAATATTATTTTCTAAGTTCTGCCATAACTCCTAAAATAGAGCGATCACCGAATTGGATTGTTCTTCAGTTGTTAGACATTTTTATGGCGAATATTCTGCCGTCATTCATAGAGTTCTAACTATCACCGTTTTGGTGCTAGAGTCGATACAATAATATTTCCTCAGTTCTGCCATAACTCCTAAAATAGAGCGATCGCAGAATCGGATTGTTCTTCAGTTGGTAGACATTTTTATGGCGAATATTCTACCATCAGTTACACAGTTCTAACTATCACCGTTTTGGTGCTAGAGTCGATACAATAATATTTTCTAAGTTCTGCCATAACTCCTAAGATAGAGCGATCACAGAATCGGATTGTTCTTCAGTTGTTAGACATTTTTATGGCGAATATTCTACCGTCATTCATAGAGTTATCACTATCACCGTTTAGGTGCTAGAGTCGATACAATATTATTTTCTAAGTTCTGCCATAACTCCTAAAATACAGCGATCACAGACTTGGATTGTTCTTCAGTTGTTAGACATTCTTATGGCGAATATTCTACCGTCAATTGCAGAGTTCTAACTATCGCTGTTTTGGCGCTAGAGTCGATGCAGTATTATTTTTAAGTTCTGCCATAACTCCCAAAATAGAGCGATCACAGAATCCGATTGTTCTTCAGTGGGTAGACATTTTTATGGCGAATATTCTATCGTCAGTCACAGAGTTCTAACTATTGCCGTTTTGGCGCTACAGTCGCTGCAGTATTATTTTCTAAGTTCTGCTATAACTCCTAAGATAGAGCGATCACAGAATCGGCATGTTCTTCAGTAGGTAGACATTTTTATGGCCAATATTCTACCGTCAATTGCAGACTTCTAACTGTCCCCGTTTTGGTGCTAGAGTCGATACAATATTATTTTCTAAGTTCTGCCATAACTCCTAAGATAGAGCGATCACAGAATCGGATTGTTCTTCAGTTGTTAGACATTTTTATGGCGAATATTCTACCGTCAATTGCAGACTTCTAACTGTCCCCGTTTTGGTGCTAGAGTCGATACAATATTATTTTCTAAGTTCTGCCATAACTCCTAAAATAGAACGATCACAGATTCGGATTGTTCTTCAGTTGTTAGACATTTTTATGGCGAATATTCTACCATCAGTTACAGAGTTCTAACTATCACCGTTTTGGTGCTAGAGTCGATACAATAATATTTTCTAAGTTCTGCCATAACTCCTAAAATAGAGCGATCACAGAATCGGATTGTTCTTCAGTTGTTAGACATTTTTATGGCGAATATTCCACCGTCAGTTACGGACTTCTAACTGTCACCATTTTGGCGCTAGACTCGATAAATTATTATTTTCTAAGTTCTGCCATAACCCTTAAAATAGAGCGAACACAGAGTCGCATTTTTCGGCAGTTGTTAGATATTTTTAATGGCGAATACTCTACAGTCAGTAAACAGAATTCTAACTATCACCTTTTGGCGCTAGAGTCGATGCAGTATTATTTTCTAAGTTCTGCCATAACTCCTAAGATAGAGCGATCACAGAATCGGATTGTTCTTCAGTTGTTAGACATTTTTATGGCGAATATTCTAGCGTCATTCATAGAGTTATCACTATCGCCGTTTTGGCGCTAGAGTCGATAAAATATTATTTTCTAAGTTCTGTCATAACTCCTAAAATAGAGCGATCACAGAATTGGTTTGTTCTTCAGTTCGTAGACATTTTTATGGCGAATATTCTACCGTCAATTGCAGAGTACTTACTATCCCCGTTTTGGCGCTAGAGTCGATACAATTATATTTTCTAAGTTATGCCATAACTCCTAAAATAGAACGGTCACAGAATCGGATTGTTCTTCAGTTGGTAGACATTTTTATGGCGAATATTCTACCATCAGTTACAGAGTTCTAACTATCACCGTTTTGGTGCTAGAGTCGATACAATAATATTTTCTAAGTTCTGCCATAACTCCTAAGATAGAGCGATCACAGAATCGGATTGTTCTTCAGTTGTTAGACATTTTTATGGCGAATATTCTACCATCAGTTACAGAGTTCTAACTATCACCGTTTTGGTGCTAGAGTCGATACAATAATATTTTCTAAGTTCTACTATAACTCCTAAAATAGAGCGATCACCGAATTCGATTATTCTTCAGTTGTTAGACATTTTTATGGCGAATATTCTACCGTCATTCATAGAGTTCTAACTATCACCTTTTGGCGCTAGAGTCGATGCAGTATCATTTTCTAAATTCCGCCATAACTCCTAAGATAGAGCGATCACAGAATCGGATTGTTCTTCAGTTGTTAGACATTTTTATGGCGAATATTCTACCGTCATTCATAGAGTTCTAACTATCACCGTTTTAGTGCTAGAGTCGATAAAATATTATTTTCTAAATTCTGCCATAACTCCTGAAATAGAGCGATGACAGAATCGGTTTGTTCTTCAGTTCGTAGACATTTTTATGGCGAATATTCTACCGTCAATTGCAGAGTACTTACTATCCCCGTTTTGGCGCTAGAGTCGATACAATATTATTTTCTAAGTTCTGCCATAACTCCTAAAATAGAGCGATCACCGAATTGGATTGTTCTTCAGTTGTTAGACATTTTTATGGCGAATATTCTGCCGTCATTCATAGAGTTCTAACTATCACCGTTTTGGTGCTAGAGTCGATACAATAATATTTCCTCAGTTCTGCCATAACTCCTAAAATAGAGCGATCGCAGAATCGGATTGTTCTTCAGTTGGTAGACATCCTTATGGCGAATACTCTACCGCCAATTGCAGAGTTCTAACTATCGCTGTTTTGGCGCTAGAGTCGATGCAGTATTATTTTTAAGTTCTGCCATAACTCCCAAAATAGAGCGATCACAGAATCCGATTGTTCTTCAGTGGGTAGACATTTTTATGGCGAATATTCTATCGTCAGTCATAGAGTTCTAACTATTGCCGTTTTGGCGCTACAGTCGCTGCAGTATTATTTTCTAAGTTCTGCTATAACTCCTAAGATAGAGCGATCACAGAATCGGCATGTTCTTCAGTAGGTAGACATTTTTATGGCCAATATTCTACCGTCAATTGCAGACTTCTAACTGTCCCCGTTTTGGTGCTAGAGTCGATACAATATTATTTTCTAAGTTCTGCCATAACTCCTAAAATAGAACGATCACAGATTCGGATTTTTCGGCAGTTGTTAGACATTTTTATGGCGAATATTGCACCGTCAGTTACGGACTTCTAACTGTCACCATTTTGGCGCTAGACTCGATAAATTATTATTTTCTAAGTTCTGCCATAACCCTTAAAATAGAGCGAACACAGAGTCGCATTTTTCGGCAGTTGTTAGATATTTTTAATGGCGAATACTCTACAGTCAGTAAACAGAATTCTAACTATCACCTTTTGGCGCTAGAGTCGATGCAGTATTATTTTCTAAGTTCTGCCATAACTCCTAAGATAGAGCGATCACAGAATCGGATTGTTCTTCAGTTGTTAGACATTTTTATGGCGAATATTCTACCGTCATTCATAGAGTTATCACTATCGCCGTTTTGGCGCTAGAGTCGATAAAATATTATTTTCTAAGTTCTGTCATAACTCCTAAAATAGAGCGATCACAGAATTGGTTTGTTCTTCAGTTCGTAGACATTTTTATGGCGAATATTCTACCGTCAATTGCAGAGTACTTACTATCCCCGTTTTGGCGCTAGAGTCGATACAATAATATTTTCTAAGTTATGCCATAACTCCTAAAATAGAACGGTCACAGAATCGGATTGTTCTTCAGTTGGTAGACATTTTTATGGCGAATATTCTACCATCAGTTACAGAGTTCTAACTATCACCGTTTTGGTGCTAGAGTCGATACAATAATATTTTCTAAGTTCTGCCATAACTCCTAAGATAGAGCGATCACAGAATCGGATTGTTCTTCAGTTGTT
The DNA here is from genome assembly GCA_963422695.1 of Xylophagus ater. Lineage (NCBI taxonomy): Eukaryota > Metazoa > Arthropoda > Insecta > Diptera > Xylophagidae > Xylophagus > Xylophagus ater. The sequence continues at coordinate 26,027,147 of OY730481.1, read as the reverse complement.
AGACATTTTTATGGCGAATATTCTACCATCAGTTACAGAGTTCTAACTATCACCGTTTTGGTGCTAGAGTCGATACAATAATATTTTCTAAGTTCTACTATAACTCCTAAAATAGAGCGATCACCGAATTCGATTATTCTTCAGTTGTTAGACATTTTTATGGCGAATATTCTACCGTCATTCATAGAGTTCTAACTATCACCTTTTGGCGCTAGAGTCGATGCAGTATCATTTTCTAAATTCTGCCATAACTCCTAAGATAGAGCGATCACAGAATCGGATTGTTCTTCAGTTGTTAGACATTTTTATGGCGAATATTCTACTGTCATTCATAGAGTTCTAACTATCACCGTTTTGGTGCTAGAGTCGATACAATAATATTTTCTAAGTTCTACTATAACTCCTAAAATAGAGCGATCACCGAATTCGATTATTCTTCAGTTGTTAGACATTTTTATGGCGAATATTCTACCGTCATTCATAGAGTTCTAACTATCGCCGTTTCGGCGCTAGAGTCGATGCGGTATTATTTTCTAAATTCTGCTATAACTCCTAAGATAGAGCGATCAGAAAATCGGATTGTTCTTCAGTTGGTAGACATTTTTATGGCGAATATTCTACTGTCAGTTACTGACTTCTAACTATCAAAGTTTTGGCGCTAGAGTCGATACAATATTATTTTCTAAGTCCTGCCATAACTCCTAAAAGAGAGCAATCACTGATTCGGATTTATCGGCAGTTGTTAGATATTTTTATGGCGAATTTTCTCCCGTCAGTGACAGAATTGTAACTATTTGGTTTTTGGCGCTACACTCGATACAATATTATTTTCTAAGTTCTGCCATGACTCCTAAAATAGAGCGATCACAGAATCCGATTGTTCTTCAGTGGGTAGACATTTTTATGGCGAATTTTCTACCGTCAGTCATAGAGTTCTAACTATTGCCGTTTTGGCGATAGAGTCGCTGCAGTATTATTTTTTAAGTTCTGCTATAACTCCTAAGATAGAGCGATCACAGAATCGGAATATTCTTCAGTAGGTAGACATTTTTATGGCCAATATTCTACCGTCAATTGCAGAGTTCTAACTATCGCTGTTTTGGCGCTAGAGTCGCTGAAGTATTATTTTCTAAGTTCTGCCATAACTCCTAAGATAGAGCGATCACAGAATCGGAATGTTCTTCAGTAGGTAGACATTTTTATGGCCAATATTCTACCGTCAATTGCAGACTTCTAACTATCCCCGTTTTGGCGCTAGAGTCGATACAATAATATTTTCTAAGTTATGCCATAACTCCTAAAATAGAACGGTCACAGAATCGGATTATTCTTCAATTGGTAGACATTTTTATGGCGAATATTCTACCATCAGTTACAGAGTTCTAACTATCACCGTTTTGGTGCTAGAGTCGATACAATAATATTTTCTAAGTTCTGCCATAACTCCTAAGATAGAGCGATCACAGAATCGGATTGTTCTTCAGTTGTTAGACATTTTTATGGCGAATATTCTACCATCAGTTACAGAGTTCTAACTATCACCGTTTTGGTGCTAGAGTCGATACAATAATATTTTCCAAGTTCTGCTAAAACTCCTAAAATAGAGCGATCACCGAATTCGATTATTCTTCAGTTGTTAGACATTTTTATGGCGAATATTCTACCGTCATTCATAGAGTTCTAACTATCACCTTTTGGCGCTAGAGTCGATGCAGTATCATTTTCTAAATTCTGCCATAACTCCTAAGATAGAGCGATCACAGAATCGGATTGTTCTTCAGTTGTTAGACATTTTTATGGCGAATATTCTACTGTCATTCTTAGAGTTCTAACTATCACCGTTTTGGTGCTAGAGTCGATACAATATTATTTTCTAAGTTCTGCCATAACTCCTAAGATAGAGCGATCACAGAATTGGATTGTGCTTCAGTTGTTAGACATTTTTATGGCGAATATTCCACCGTCATTCATAGAGTTCTAACTATCGCCGTTTCGGCGCTAGAGTCGATGCAGTATTATTTTCTAAATTCTGCTATAACTCCTAAGATAGAGCGATCAGAAAATCGGATTGTTCTTCAGTTGGTAGACATTTTTATGGCGAATATTCTACTGTCAGTTACTGACTTCTAACTATCAAAGTTTTGGCGCTAGAGTCGATACAATATTATTTTCTAAGTCCTGCCATAACTCCTAAAAGAGAGCAATCACTGATTCGGATTTATCGGCAGTTGTTAGATATTTTTATGGCGAATTTTCTCCCGTCAGTGACAGAATTCTAACTATTTGGTTTTTGGCGGTAGAGTCGATAAAATAATATTATATAAGTTCTGCCATAACTCCTAAAATAGAGCGATCACAGAATTGGATTGTGCTTCAGTTGTTAGACATTTTTATGGCGAATATTCCACCGTCATTCATAGAGTTCTAACTATCGCCGTTTCGGCGCTAGAGTCGATGCAGTATTATTTTCTAAATTCTGCCATAACTCCTAAAATAGAACGGTCACAGAATCGGATTGTTCTTCAGTTGGTAGACATTTTTATGGCGAATATTCTACCATCAGTTACAGAGTTATCACTATCACCTTTTGGCTCTAGAGTCGATGCAGTATCATTTTCTAAGTTCTGCCATAACTCCTAAAATAGAGCGATCACAGAATCGGATTGTTCTTCAGTTGGTAGACATTCTTGTGGCGAATATTCTACCGTCAATTGCAGAGTTCTTACTATCGCTGTTTTGGCGCTAGAGTCGCTGAAGTATTATTTTCTAAGTTCTGCCATAACTCCTAAGATAGAGCGATCACAGAATCGGAATGTTCTTCAGTAGGTAGACATTTTTATGGCCAATATTCTACCGTCAATTGCAGACTTCTAACTATCCCCGTTTTGGCGCTAGAGTCGATACAATAATATTTTCTAAGTTATGCCATAACTCCTAAAATAGAACGGTCACAGAATCGGATTATTCTTCAATTGGTAGACATTTTTATGGCGAATATTCTACCATCAGTTACAGAGTTCTAACTATCACCGTTTTGGTGCTAGAGTCGATACAATAATATTTTCTAAGTTCTGCCATAACTCCTAAGATAGAGCGATCACAGAATCGGATTGTTCTTCAGTTGTTAGACATTTTTATGGCGAATATTCTACCATCAGTTACAGAGTTCTAACTATCACCGTTTTGGTGCTAGAGTCGATACAATAATATTTTCCAAGTTCTGCTAAAACTCCTAAAATAGAGCGATCACCGAATTCGATTATTCTTCAGTTGTTAGACATTTTTATGGCGAATATTCTACCGTCATTCATAGAGTTCTAACTATCACCTTTTGGCGCTAGAGTCGATGCAGTATCATTTTCTAAATTCTGCCATAACTCCTAAGATAGAGCGATCACAGAATCGGATTGTTCTTCAGTTGTTAGACATTTTTATGGCGAATATTCTACTGTCATTCTTAGAGTTCTAACTATCACCGTTTTGGTGCTAGAGTCGATACAATATTATTTTCTAAGTTCTGCCATAACTCCTAAGATAGAGCGATCACAGAATTGGATTGTGCTTCAGTTGTTAGACATTTTTATGGCGAATATTCCACCGTCATTCATAGAGTTCTAACTATCGCCGTTTCGGCGCTAGAGTCGATGCAGTATTATTTTCTAAATTCTGCTATAACTCCTAAGATAGAGCGATCAGAAAATCGGATTGTTCTTCAGTTGGTAGACATTTTTATGGCGAATATTCTACTGTCAGTTACTGACTTCTAACTATCAAAGTTTTGGCGCTAGAGTCGATACAATATTATTTTCTAAGTCCTGCCATAACTCCTAAAAGAGAGCAATCACTGATTCGGATTTATCGGCAGTTGTTAGATATTTTTATGGCGAATTTTCTCCCGTCAGTGACAGAATTCTAACTATATGGTTTTTGGCGGTAGAGTCGATAAAATAATATTATATAAGTTCTGCCATAACTCCTAAAATAGAGCGATCACAGAATTGGATTGTGCTTCAGTTGTTAGACATTTTTATGGCGAATATTCCACCGTCATTCATAGAGTTCTAACTATCGCCGTTTCGGCGCTAGAGTCGATGCAGTATTATTTTCTAAATTCTGCCATAACTCCTAAAATAGAACGGTCACAGAATCGGATTGTTCTTCAGTTGGTAGACATTTTTATGGCGAATATTCTACCATCAGTTACAGAGTTATCACTATCACCTTTTGGCTCTAGAGTCGATGCAGTATCATTTTCTAAATTCTGCCATAACTCCTAAGATAGAGCGATCACAGAATCGGATTGTTCTTCAGTTGTTAGACATTTTTATGGCGAATATTCTACTGTCATTCATAGAGTTCTAACTATCACCGTTTTGGTGCTAGAGTCGATACAATATTATTTTCTAAGTTCTGCCATAACTCCTAAGATAGAGCGATCACAGAATTGGATTGTGCTTCAGTTGTTAGACATTTTTATGGCGAATATTCTACCGTCATTCATAGAGTTCTAACTATCACCTTTTGGCGCTAGAGTCGATGCAGTATCATTTTCTAAATTCTGCCATAACTCCTAAGATAGAGCGATCACAGAATCGGATTGTTCTTTAGTTGGTAGACATTTTTATGGCGGATATTCTACCGTCAGTTGTGGACTTCTAACTCTCACGGTTTTGGCGCTACACTCGATACAATATTATTTTCTAAGTTCTGCCATGACTCCTAAAATAGAGCGATCACAGAATAAGATTGTTCTTCAGTGGGTAGACATTTTTATGGCGAATTTTCTACCGTCAGTCATAGAGTTCTAACTATTGCCGTTTTGGCGATAGAGTCGATGCAGTATTATTTTCTAAGTTCTGCCATAACTCCTAAGATAGAGCGATCACAGAATCGGATTGTTCTTCAGTTGTTAGACATTTTTATGGCGAATATTCTACCGTCATTCATAGAGTTATCACTATCACCGTTTAGGTGCTAGAGTCGATACAATATTATTTTCTAAGTTCTGCCATAACTCCTAAAATACAGCGATCACAGACTTGGATTGTTCTTCAGTTGTTAGACATTCTTATGGCGAATATTCTACCGTCAATTGCAGAGTTCTAACTATCGCTGTTTTGGCGCTAGAGTCGCTGAAGTATTATTTTCTAAGTTCTGCCATAACTCCTAAGATAGAGCGATCACAGAATCGGCATGTTCTTCAGTACGTAGACATTTTTGGCCAATATTCTACCGTCAATTGCAGACTTCTAACTGTCCCCGTTTTGGCGCTAGAGTCGATACAATATTATTTTCTAAGTTCTGCCATAACTCCTAAAATAGAACGATCACAGATTCGGATTCTTCGGCAGTTGTTAGATATTTTTATTGCAAATTTTCTACCGTCAGTTCCAGAATTCTAACTATTGCCTTTTTGGCGCTAGAGTCGATACGATATTATTTTCTAAGTTCTGCCATAACTACTAAAATAGAGCGATCACAGAATCGGATTGTTCTTCAGTTGGTAGACATTTTTATGGCGAATATTCTACTATCAGTTACTGAGTTCTAACTATCAAAGTTTTGGCGCTAGAGTCGATACAATATTATTTTCTAAGTCCTGCCATAACTCCTAAAAGAGAGCAATCACTGATTATGAATGTTCTTCAATTGGTAGACATTTTTATGGCGAATATTCTACCGTCAATTGCAGAGTACTTACTATCCCCGTTTTGGCGCTAGAGTCGATACAATAATATTTTATAAGTTTTGGCATAACTCCTAAAATAGAGCGATCACAGAATCGGATTGTTCTTCAGTTGTTAGACATTTTTATGGCGAATATTCTACCGTCATTCATAGAGTTATCACTATCACCGTTTAGGTGCTAGAGTCGATACAATATTATTTTCTAAGTTCTGCCATAACTCCTAAAATACAGCGATCACAGACTTGGATTGTTCTTCAGTTGTTAGACATTCTTATGGCGAATATTCTACCGTCAATTGCAGAGTACTTACTATCCCCGTTTTGGCGCTAGAGTCGATACAATAATATTTTCTAAGTTATGCCATAACTCCTAAGATAGAGCGATCACAGAATTGGATTGTGCTTCAGTTGTTAGACATTTTTATGGCGAATATTCCACCGTCATTCATAGAGTTCTAACTATCGCCGTTTCGGCGCTAGAGTCGATGCAGTATTATTTTCTAAATTCTGCTATAACTCCTAAGATAGAGCGATCAGAAAATCGGATTGTTGTTCAGTTGGTAGACATTTTTATGGCGAATATTCTACTGTCAGTTACTGACTTCTAACTATCAAAGTTTTGGCGCTAGGGTCGATACAATATTATTTTCTAAGTCCTGCCATAACTCCTAAAAGAGAGCAATCACTGATTCGGATTTATCGGCAGTTGTTAGATATTTTTATGGCGAATTTTCTCCCGTCAGTGACAGAATTCTAACTATTTGGTTTTTGGCGGTAGAGTCGATAAAATAATATTATATAAGTTCTGCCATAACTCCTAAAATAGAGCGATCACAGAATTGGATTGTGCTTCAGTTGTTAGACATTTTTATGGCAAATATTCCACCGTCATTCATAGAGTTCTAACTATCGCCGTTTCGGCGCTAGAGTCGATGCAGTATTATTTTCTAAATTCTGCCATAACTCCTAAAATAGAACGGTCACAGAATCGGATTGTTCTTCAGTTGGTAGACATTTTTATGGCGAATATTCTACAGTCAGTAAACAGAATTCTAACTATCCCCGTTTTGGCGCCAGAGTCGATACAATATTATTTTCTAAGTTCTGCCATAACTCCTAAAATAGAACGATCACAGATTCGGATTCTTCGGCAGTTGTTAGATATTTTTATTGCAAATTTTCTACCGTCAGTTCCAGAATTCTAACTATTGCCTTTTTGGCGCTAGAGTCGATACAATATTATTTTCTAAGTTCTGCCATAACTCCTAAAATAGAGCGATCACAGAATCGGATTGTTCTTCCGTTGGTAGACATTTTTATGGCGAATATTCTACCATCAGTTACTGAGTTCTAACTATCAAAGTTTTGGCGCTAGAGTCGATACAATATTATTTTCTAAGTCCTGCCATAACTCCTAAAAGAGAGCAATCACTGATTCGGAATGTTCTTCAATTGGTAGACATTTTTATGGCGAATATTCTACCGTCAATTGCAGAGTACTTACTATCCCCGTTTTGGCGCTAGAGTCGATACAATAATATTTTCTAAGTTTTGGCATAACTCCTAAAGTAGAGCGATCACAGAATCGGATTGTTCTTCAGTTGTTAGACATTTTTATGGCGAATATTCTACCGTCATTCATAGAGTTATCACTATCACCGTTTAGGTGCTAGAGTCGATACAATATTATTTTCTAAGTTCTGCCATAACTCCTAAAATAGAGCGATCACCGAATTGGATTGTTCTTCAGTTGTTAGACATTTTTATGGCGAATATTCTACCGTCATTTATAGAGTTCTAACTATCACCTTTTGGCGCTAGAGTCGATGCAGTATCATTTTCTAAATTCCGCCATAACTCCTAAGATAGAGCGATCACAGAATCGGATTGTTCTTCAGTTGTTAGACATTTTTATGGCGAATATTCTACCGTCATTCATAGAGTTCTAACTATCACCGTTTTAGTGCTAGAGTCGATAAAATATTATTTTCTAAATTCTGCCATAACTCCTGAAATAGAGCGATGACAGAATCGGTTTGTTCTTCAGTTCGTAGATATTTTTATGGCGAATATTCTACCGTCAATTGCAGAGTACTTACTATCCCCGTTTTGGCGCTAGAGTCGATACAATATTATTTTCTAAGTTCTGCCATAAATCCTAAAATAGAGCGATCACCGAATTGGATTGTTCTTCAGTTGTTAGACATTTTTATGGCGAATATTCTGCCGTCATTCATAGAGTTCTAACTATCACCGTTTTGGTGCTAGAGTCGATACAATAATATTTCCTCAGTTCTGCCATAACTCCTAAAATAGAGCGATCGCAGAATCGGATTGTTCTTCAGTTGGTAGACATCCTTATGGCGAATACTCTACCGCCAATTGCAGAGTTCTAACTATCGCTGTTTTGGCGCTAGAGTCGATGCAGTATTATTTTTAAGTTCTGCCATAACTCCCAAAATAGAGCGATCACAGAAACCGATTGTTCTTCAGTGGGTAGACATTTTTATGGCGAATATTCTATCGTCAGTCATAGAGTTCTAACTATTGCCGTTTTGGCGCTACAGTCGCTGCAGTATTATTTTCTAAGTTCTGCTATAACTCCTAAGATAGAGCGATCACAGAATCGGCATGTTCTTCAGTAGGTAGACATTTTTATGGCCAATATTCTACCGTCAATTGCAGACTTCTAACTGTCCCCGTTTTGGTGCTAGAGTCGATACAATATTATTTTCTAAGTTCTGCCATAACTCCTAAAATAGAACGATCACAGATTCGGATTTTTCGGCAGTTGTTAGACATTTTTATGGCGAATATTCCACCGTCAGTTACGGACTTCTAACTGTCACCATTTTGGCGCTAGACTCGATAAATTATTATTTTCTAAGTTCTGCCATAACTCTTAAAATAGAGCGAACACAGAGTCGCATTTTTCGGCAGTTGTTAGATATTTTTAATGGCGAATACTCTACAGTCAGTAAACAGAATTCTAACTATCACCTTTTGCCGCTAGAGTCGATGCAGTATTATTTTCTAAGTTCTGCCATAACTCCTAAGATAGAGCGATCACAGAATCGGATTGTTCTTCAGTTGTTAGACATTTTTATGGCGAATATTCTACCGTCATTCATAGAGTTATCACTATCGCGGTTTTGGCGCTAGAGTCGATAAAATATTATTTTCTAAGTTCTGTCATAACTCCTAAAATAGAGCGATCACAGAATTGGTTTGTTCTTCAGTTCGTAGACATTTTTATGGCGAATATTCTACCGTCAATTGCAGAGTACTTACTATCCCCGTTTTGGCGCTAGAGTCGATACAATAATATTTTCTAAGTTATGCCATAACTCCTAAAATAGAACGGTCACAGAATCGGATTGTTCTTCAGTTGGTAGACATTTTTATGGCGAATATTCTACCATCAGTTACAGAGTTCTAACTATCACCGTTTTGGTGCTAGAGTCGATACAATAATATTTTCTAAGTTCTGCCATAACTCCTAAGATAGAGCGATCACAGAATCGGATTGTTCTTCAGTTGTTAGACATTTTTATGGCGAATATTCTACCATCAGTTACAGAGTTCTAACTATCACCGTTTTGGTGCTAGAGTCGATACAATAATATTTTCTAAGTTCTACTATAACTCCTAAAATAGAGCGATCACCGAATTCGATTATTCTTCAGTTGTTAGACATTTTTATGGCGAATATTCTACCGTCATTCATAGAGTTCTAACTATCACCTTTTGGCGCTAGAGTCGATGCAGTATCATTTTCTAAATTCTGCCATAACTCCTAAGATAGAGCGATCACAGAATCGGATTGTTCTTCAGTTGTTAGACATTTTTATGGCGAATATTCTACTGTCATTCATAGAGTTCTAACTATCACCGTTTTGGCGCTAGAGTCGATACAATATTATTTTCTAAGTTCTGCCATAACTCCTAAAATAGAGCGATCACAGAATTGGATTGTGCTTCACTTGTTAGACATTTTTATGGCGAATATTCCACCGTCATTCATAGAGTTCTAACTATCGCCGTTTCGGCGCTAGAGTCGATGCGGTATTATTTTCTAAATTCTGCTATAACTCCTAAGATAGAGCGATCAGAAAATCGGATTGTTCTTCAGTTGGTAGACATTTTTATGGCGAATATTCTACTGTCAGTTACTGACTTCTAACTATCAAAGTTTTGGCGCTAGAGTCGATACAATATTATTTTCTAAGTCCTGCCATAACTCCTAAAAGAGAGCAATCACTGATTCGGATTTATCGGCAGTTGTTAGATATTTTTATGGCGAATTTTCTCCCGTCAGTGACAGAATTGTAACTATTTGGTTTTTGGCGGTAGAGTCGATAAAATAATATTATATAAGTTCTGCCATAACTCCTAAAATAGAGCGATCACAGAATTGGATTGTTCTTCAGTTGTTAGGGATTTTAATGGCGAATATTCTACCGTCATTCATAGAGTTCTAACTATCGCGGTTTTGGCGCTAGAGTCGATAAAATATTATTTTCTAAGTTCTGCCATAACTCCTAAAATAGAGCTATCACAGAATTGGTTTGTTCTTCAGTTCGTAGACATTTTTATGGCGAATATTCTACCGTCAATTGCAGAGTACTTACTATCCCCGTTTTGGCGCTAGAGTCGATACAATAATATTTTCTAAGTTATGCCATAACTCCTAAAATAGAACGGTCACAGAATCGGATTGTTCTTCAGTTGGTAGACATTTTTATGGCGAATATTCTACCATCAGTTACAGAGTTCTAACTATCATCGTTTTGGTGCTAGAGTCGATACAATAATATTTTCTAAGTTCTGCCATAACTCCTAAAATAGAGCGATCACAGAATCGGATTGTTCTTCAGTTGGTAGACATCCTTGTGGCGAGTATTCTACCGCCAATTGCAGAGTTCTAACTATCGCTGTTTTGGCGCTAGAGTCGATGCAGTATTATTTTTAAGTTCTGGCATAACGACTAAAATAAATCGATCACAGAATTGGATTGTTCTTCAGTTGTTAGACATTTTTATGGCGAATATTCTACCATCAGTTACAGAGTTCTAACTATCACCGTTTTGGTGCTAGAGTCGATACAATAATATTTTCTAAGTTCTGCCATAACTCCTAAGATAGAGCGATCACAGAATCGGATTGTTCTTCAGTTGTTAGACATTTTTATGGCGAATATTCTACAGTCAGTAAACAGAATTCTAACTATCCCCGTTTTGGCGCTAGAGTCGATACAATATTATTTTCTAAGTTCTGCCATAACTCCTAAAATATAGCGATCACCGAATTGGATTGTTCTTCAGTTGTTAGACATTTTTATGGCGAATATTCTGCCGTCATTCATAGAGTTCTAACTATCACCGTTTTGGTGCTAGGGCCGATACAATAATATTTTCTAAGTTCTGCCATAACTCCTAAAATAGAGCGATCACAGAATCGGATTGTTCTTCAGTTGGTAGACATCCTTATGGCGAATACCCTACCGCCAATTGCGGAGTTCTAACTATCGCCGTTTTGGCGCTAGAGTCGATGCAGTATTATTTTTAAGTTCTGCCATAACTCCTAAAATAGAGCGATCACAGAATCCGATTGTTCTTCAGTGGGTAGACATTTTTATGGCGAATATTCTGCCGTCATTCATAGAGTTATCACTATCGCCGTTTTGGCGCTAGACTCGATAAATTATTATTTTCTAAGTTCTGCCATAACTCTTAAAATAGAGCGAACACAGAGTCGCATTTTTCGGCAGTTGTTAGATATTTTTAATGGCGAATACTCTACAGTCAGTAAACAGAATTCTAACTATCACCTTTTGGCGCTAGAGTCGATGCAGTATTATTTTCTAAGTTCTGCCATAACTCCTAAGATAGAGCGATCACAGAATTGGTTTGTTCTTCAGTTCGTAGACATTTTTATGGCGAATATTCTACCGTCAATTGCAGAGTACTTACTATCCCCGTTTTGGCGCTAGAGTCGATACAATAATATTTTCTAAGTTATGCCATAACTCCTAAAATAGAACGGTCACAGAATCGGATTGTTCTTCAGTTGGTAGACATTTTTATGGCGAATATTCTACCATCAGTTACAGAGTTCTAACTATCACCGTTTTGGTGCTAGAGTCGATACAATAATATTTTCTAAGTTCTGCCATAACTCCTAAGATAGAGCGATCACAGAATCGGATTGTTCTTCAGTTGTTAGACATTTTTATGGCGAATATTCTACCATCAGTTACAGAGTTCTAACTATCACCGTTTTGGTGCTAGAGTCGATAGAATAATATTTTCTAAGTTCTGCTATAACTCCTAAAATAGAGCGATCACCGAATTCGATTATTCTTCAGTTGTTAGACATTTTTATGGCGAATATTCTACGTCATTCATAGAGTTCTAACTATCACCTTTTGGCGCTAGAGTCGATGCAGTATCATTTTCTAAATTCTGCCATAACTCCTAAGATAGAGCGATCACAGAATCGGATTGTTCTTCAGTTGTTAGACATTTTTATGGCCAATATTCTACTGTCATTCATAGAGTTCTAACTATCACCGTTTTGGTGCTAGAGTCGATACAATATTATTTTCTAAGTTCTGCCATAACTCCTAAAATGGAGCGATCACAGAATTTGATTGTGCTTCAGTTGTTAGACATTTTTATGGCGAATATTCCACCGTCATTCATAGAGTTCTAACTATCGCCGTTTCGGCGCTAGAGTCGATGCAGTATTATTTTCTAAATTCTGCTATAACTCCTAAGATAGAGCGATCAGAAAATCGGATTGTTCTTCAGTTGGTAGACATTTTTATGGCGAATATTCTACTGTCAGTTACTGAGTTCTAACTATCAAAGTTTTGGCGCTAGAATCGATACAATATTATTTTCTAAGTCCTGCCATAACTCCTAAAAGAGAGCAATCACTGATTCGGATTTATCGGCAGTTGTTAGATATTTTTATGGCGAATTTTCTCCCGTCAGTGACAGAATTCTAACTATTTGGTTTTTGGCGGTAGAGTCGATAAAATAATATTATATAAGTTCTGCCATAACTCCTAAAATAGAGCGATCACAGAATCGGATTGTTCTTCAGTTGGTAGACATCCTTATGGCGAATACTCTACCGCCAATTGCGGAGTTCTAACTATCGCTGTTTTGGCGCTAGAGTCGATGCAGTATTATTTTTAAGTTCTGCCATAACTCCTAAAATAGAGCGATCACAGAATCCGATTGTTCTTCAGTGGGTAGACATTTTTATGGCGAATATTCTGCCGTCATTCATAGAGTTATCACTATCGCCGTTTTGGCGCTAGACTCGATAAATTATTATTTTCTAAGTTCTGCCATAACTCTTAAAATAGAGCGAACACAGAGTCGCATTTTTCGGCAGTTGTTAGATATTTTTAATGGCGAATACTCTACAGTCAGTAAACAGAATTCTAACTATCACCTTTTGGCGCTAGAGTCGATGCAGTATTATTTTCTAAGTTCTGCCATAACTCCTAAGATAGAGCGATCACAGAATTGGTTTGTTCTTCAGTTCGTAGACATTTTTATGGCGAATATTCTACCGTCAATTGCAGAGTACTTACTATCCCCGTTTTGGCGCTAGAGTCGATACAATAATATTTTCTAAGTTTTGGCATAACTCCTAAAATAGAGCGATCACAGAATCGGATTGTTCTTCAGTTGTTAGACATTTTTATGGCGAATATTCTACCGTCATTCATAGAGTTATCACTATCACCGTTTAGGTGCTAGAGTCGATACAATATTATTTTCTAAGTTCTGCCATAACTCCTAAAATACAGCGATCACAGACTTGGATTGTTCTTCAGTTGTTAGACATTCTTATGGCGAATATTCTACCGTCAATTGCAGAGTTCTAACTATCGCTGTTTTGGCGCTAGGGTCGCTGAAGTATTATTTTATAAGTTCTGCCATAACTCCTAAAATGGAGCGATCACCGAATCGGATTGTTCTTCAGTTGGTAGACATTTTTATGGCGAATATTCTACTGTCAGTTGCAGAGTTCTAACTATCCCCGTTTTGTCGCTAGAGCCGATACAAAATTATTTTCTTAGTTCTGCCATAACTCCTAAGATAGAGCGATCACAGAATCGGAATGTTCTTCAATTGGTAGACATTTTTATGGCGAATATTCTGCCGTCAATTGCAGAGTACTTACTATCCCCGTTTTGGCGCTAGGGTCGATACAATAATATTTTCTAAGTTTTGGCATAACTCCTAAAATAGAGCGATCACAGAATCGGATTGTTCTTCAGTTATTAGACATTTTTATGGCGGATATTCTACCGTCAGTTGTGGACTTCTAACTATCACGGTTTTGGCGCTACACTCGATACAATATTATTTTCTAAGTTCTGCCATAACTCCTAGAATAGAGCGATCACAGAATCCGATTGTTCTTCAGTGGGTAGACATTTTTATGGCGAATATTCTATCGTCAGTCATAGAGTTCTAACTATTGCCGTTTTGGCGCTAGAGTCGCTGCAGTATTATTTTCTAAGTTCTGCTATAACTCCTAAGATAGAGCGATCACAGAATCGGCATGTTCTTCAGTAGGTAGAGATTTTTATGGCCAATACTCTACCGTCAATTGCAGACTTCTAACTGTCCCCGTTTTGGTGCTAGAGTCTATACAATATTATTTTCTAAGTTCTGCCATAACTCCTAAGATAGAGCGATCACAGAATCGGATTGTTCTTCAGTTGTTAGACATTTTTATGGCGAATATTCTACAGTCAGTAAACAGAATTCTAACTATCCCCGTTTTGGCGCTAGAGTCGATACAATATTATTTTCTAAGTTCTGCCATAACTCCTAAAATAGAGCGATCACCGAATTGGATTGTTCTTCAGTTGTTAGACATTTTTATGGCGAATATTCTGCCGTCATTCATAGAGTTCTAACTATCACCGTTTTGGTGCTAGAGTCGATACAATAATATTTTCTAAGTTCTGCCATAACTCCTAAAATAGAGCGATCACAGAATCGGATTGTTCTTCAGTTGGTAGACATCCTTATGGCGAATATTCTACCATCAGTTACAGAGTTCTAACTATCATCGTTTTGGTGCTAGAGTCGATACAATAATATTTTCTAAGTTCTGCCATAACTCCTAAAATAGAGCTATCACAGAATTGGTTTGTTCTTCAGTTCGTAGACATTTTTATGGCGAATATTCTACCGTCAATTGCAGAGTACTTACTATCCCCGTTTTGGCGCTAGAGTCGATACAATAATATTTTCTAAGTTATGCCATAACTCCTAAAATAGAACGGTCACAGAATCGGATTGTTCTTCAGTTGGTAGACATTTTTATGGCGAATATTCTACCATCAGTTACAGAGTTCTAACTATCACCGTTTTGGTGCTAGAGTCGATACAATAATATTTTCTAAGTTCTACTATAACTCCTAAAATAGAGCGATCACCGAATTCGATTATTCTTCAGTTGTTAGACATTTTTATGGCGAATATTCTACCGTCATTCATAGAGTTCTAACTATCACCTTTTGGCGCTAGAGTCGATGCAGTATCATTTTCTAAATTCTGCCATAACTCCTAAGATAGAGCGATCACAGAATCGGATTGTTCTTCAGTTGTTAGACATTTTTATGGCGAATATTCTACTGTCATTCATAGAGTTCTAACTATCACCGTTTTGGTGCTAGAGTCGATACAATATTATTTTCTAAGTTCTGCCATAACTCCTAAAATAGAGCGATCACAGAATTGGATTGTGCTTCACTTGTTAGACATTTTTATGACGAATATTCCACCGTCATTCATAGAGTTCTAACTATCGCCGTTTCGGCGCTAG
Source organism: Xylophagus ater (assembly GCA_963422695.1). Lineage (NCBI taxonomy): Eukaryota > Metazoa > Arthropoda > Insecta > Diptera > Xylophagidae > Xylophagus > Xylophagus ater. The sequence goes on along the minus strand of OY730481.1, from coordinate 26,011,595 downwards.
AGTCGATGCGGTATTATTTTCTAAATTCTGCTATAACTCCTAAGATAGAGCGATCAGAAAATCGGATTGTTCTTCAGTTGGTAGACATTTTTATGGCGAATATTCTACTGTCAGTTACTGACTTCTAACTATCAAAGTTTTGGCGCTAGAGTCGATACAATATTATTTTCTAAGTCCTGCCATAACTCCTAAAAGAGAGCAATCACTGATTCGGATTTATCGGCAGTTGTTAGATATTTTTATGGCGAATTTTCTCCCGTCAGTGACAGAATTGTAACTATTTGGTTTTTGGCGGTAGAGTCGATAAAATAATATTATATAAGTTCTGCCATAACTCCTAAAATAGAGCGATCACAGAATCGGATTGTTCTTTAGTTGGTAGACATTTTTATGGCGGATATTCTACCGTCAGTTGTGGACTTCTAACTCTCACGGTTTTGGCGCTACACTCGATACAATATTATTTTCTAAGTTCTGCCATGACTCCTAAAATAGAGCGATCACAGAATCCGATTGTTCTTCAGTGGGTAGACATTTTTAAGGCGAATTTTCTACCGTCAGTCATAGAGTTCTAACTATTGCCGTTCTGGCGATAGAGTCGCTGCAGTATTATTTTTTAAGTTCTGCCATAACTCCTAAGATAGAGCGATCACAGAATCGGCATGTTCTTCAGTACGTAGACATTTTTATGGCCAATATTCTACCGTCAATTGCAGACTTCTAACTGTCCCCGTTTTGGCGCTAGAGTCGATACAATATTATTTTCTAAGTTCTGCCATAACTCCTAAAATAGAACGATCACAGATTCGGATTCTTCGGCAGTTGTTAGATATTTTTATTGCAAATTTTCTACCGTCAGTTCCAGAATTCTAACTATTGCCTTTTTGGCGCTAGAGTCGATACGATATTATTTTCTAAGTTCTGCCATAACTCCTAAAATAGAGCGATCACAGAATCGGATTGTTCTTCAGTTGGTAGACATTTTTATGGCGAATATTCTACTATCAGTTACTGAGTTCTAACTATCAAAGTTTTGGCGCTAGAGTCGATACAATATTATTTTCTAAGTCCTGCCATAACTCCTAAAAGAGAGCAATCACTGATTCGGAATGTTCTTCAATTGGTAGACATTTTTATGGCGAATATTCTACCGTCAATTGCAGAGTACTTACTATCCCCGTTTTGGCGCTAGGGTCGATACAATAATATTTTATAAGTTTTGGCATAACTCCTAAAATAGAGCGATCACAGAATCGGATTGTTCTTCAGTTGTTAGACATTTTTATGGCGAATATTCTACCGTCATTCATAGAGTTATCACTATCACCGTTTAGGTGCTAGAGTCGATACAATATTATTTTCTAAGTTCTGCCATAACTCCTAAAATACAGCGATCACAGACTTGGATTGTTCTTCAGTTGTTAGACATTCTTATGGCGAATATTCTACCGTCAGTTGCAGAGTTCTAACTATCCCCGTTTTGGCGCTAGAGCCGATACAAAATTATTTTCTTAGTTCTGCCATAACTCCTAAGATAGAGCGATCACAGAATCGGAATGTTCTTCAATTGGTAGACATTTTTATGGCGAATATTCTACCGTCAATTGCAGAGTACTTACTATCCCCGTTTTGGCGCTAGGGTCGATACAATAATATTTTCTAAGTTTTGGCATAACTCCTAAAATAGAGCGATCACAGAATCGGATTGTTCTTCAGTTATTAGACATTTTTATGGCGGATATTCTACAGTCAGTTGTGGACTTCTAACTATCACGGTTTTGGCGCTACACTCGATGCAATATTATTTTCTAGGTTCTGCCATAACTCCTAGAATAGAGCGATCACAGAATCCGATTGTTCTTCAGTGGGTAGACATTTTTATGGCGAATATTCTATCGTCAGTCATAGAGTTCTAACTATTGCCGTTTTGGCGCTAGAGTCGCTGAAGTATTATTTTCTAAGTTCTGCCATAACTCCTAAAATGGAGCGATCACAGAATCGGATTGTTCTTCAGTTGGTAGACATTTTTATGGCGAATATTCTACTGTCAGTTGCAGAGTTCTAACTATCCCCGTTTTGGCGCTAGAGCCGATACAAAATTATTTTCTTAGTTCTGCCATAACTCCTAAGATAGAGCGATCACAGAATCGGAATGTTCTTCAATTGGTAGACATTTTTATGGCGAATATTCTACCGTCAATTGCAGAGTACTTACTATCCCCGTTTTGGCGCTAGGGTCGATACAATAATATTTTCTAAGTTTTGGCATAACTCCTAAAATAGAGCGATCACAGAATCGGATTGTTCTTCAGTTATTAGACATTTTTATGGCGGATATTCTACAGTCAGTTGTGGACTTCTAACTATCACGGTTTTGGCGCTACACTCGATGCAATATTATTTTCTAGGTTCTGCCATAACTCCTAGAATAGAGCGATCACAGAATCCGATTGTTCTTCAGTGGGTAGACATTTTTATGGCGAATATTCTATCGTCAGTCATAGAGTTCTAACTATTGCCGTTTTGGCGCTAGAGTCGCTGCAGTATTATTTTCTAAGTTCTGCTATAACTCCTAAGATAGAGCGATCACAGAATCGGCATGTTCTTCAGTAGGTAGAGATTTTTATGGCCAATACTCTACCGTCAATTGCAGACTTCTAACTGTCCCCGTTTTGGTGCTAGAGTCTATACAATATTATTTTCTAAGTTCTGCCATAACTCCTAAAATAGAACGACCACAGAGTCGGATTTTTCGGCAGTTGGTAGACATTCTTATGGCGAATTTTCTACCGTCAGCCATAGAGTTCTAACTATCGTTGTTTTGGCGCTAGAGTCGATACAGTATTATTTTCTCAGTTCTGCTATAACTCCTAAGATAGAACGATCCCAGAATCGGATTGTTCTTCAGCTGGTAGACATTTTTATGGCGAATATTCTACCATCAGTGATAGAGTTCTAACTATCACCGTTTTGGTGCTGGAGTCGATACAATATTATTTTCTAAGTTCTGCCATAACTCCTAAAATAGAGCGATCACAGAATTGGATTGTTCTTCAGTTGTTAGGGATTTTAATGGCGAATATTCTACCGTCATTCATAGAGTTCTAACTATCGCGGTTTTGGCGCTAGAGTCGATAAAATATTATTTTCTAAGTTCTGCCATAACTCCTAAAATAGAGCTATCACAGAATTGGTTTGTTCTTCAGTTCGTAGACATTTTTATGGCGAATATTCTACCGCCAATTGCAGAGTACTTACTATCCCCGTTTTGGCGCTAGAGTCGATACAATAATATTTTCTAAGTTATGCCATAACTCCTAAAATAGAACGGTCACAGAATCGGATTGTTCTTCAGTTGGTAGACATTTTTATGGCGAATATTCTACCATCAGTTACAGAGTTCTAACTATCATCGTTTTGGTGCTAGAGTCGATACAATAATATTTTCTAAGTTCTGCCATAACTCCTAAAATAGAGCGATCACAGAATCGGATTGTTCTTCAGTTGGTAGACATCCTTGTGGCGAGTATTCTACCGCCAATTGCAGAGTTCTAACTATCGCTGTTTTGGCGCTAGAGTCGATGCAGTATTATTTTTAAGTTCTGGCATAACGACTAAAATAAATCGATCACAGAATTGGATTGTTCTTCAGTTGTTAGACATTTTTATGGCGAATATTCTACCATCAGTTACAGATTTCTAACTATCACCGTTTTGGTGCTAGAGTCGATACAATAATATTTTCTAAGTTCTGCCATAACTCCTAAGATAGAGCGATCACAGAATCGGATTGTTCTTCAGTTGTTAGACATTTTTATGGCGAATATCCTACAGTCAGTAAACAGAATTCTAACTATCCCCGTTTTGGCGCTAGAGTCGATACAATATTATTTTCTAAGTTCTGCCATAACTCCTAAAATATAGCGATCACCGAATTGGATTGTTCTTCAGTTGTTAGACATTTTTATGGCGAATATTCTGTCGTCATTCATAGAGTTCTAACTATCACCGTTTTGGTGCTAGGGTCGATACAATAATATTTTCTAAGTTCTGCCATAACTCCTAAAATAGAGCGATCACAGAATCGGATTGTTCTTCAGTTGGTAGACATCCTTATGGCGAATACTCTACCGCCAATTGCGGAGTTCTAACTATCGCCGTTTTGGCGCTAGAGTCGATGCAGTATTATTTTTAAGTTCTGCCATAACTCCTAAAATAGAGCGATCACAGAATCCGATTGTTCTTCAGTGGGTAGACATTTTTATGGCGAATATTCTGCCGTCATTCATAGAGTTATCACTATCGCCGTTTTGGCGCTAGACTCGATAAATTATTATTTTCTAAGTTCTGCCATAACTCTTAAAATAGAGCGAACACAGAGTCGCATTTTTCGGCAGTTGTTAGATATTTTTAATGGCGAATACTCTACAGTCAGTAAACAGAATTCTAACTATCACCTTTTGGCGCTAGAGTCGATGCAGTATTATTTTCTAAGTTCTGCCATAACTCCTAAGATAGAGCGATCACAGAATTGGTTTGTTCTTCAGTTCGTAGACATTTTTATGGCGAATATTCTACCGTCAATTGCAGAGTACTTACTATCCCCGTTTTGGCGCTAGAGTCGATACAATAATATTTTCTAAGTTATGCCATAACTCCTAAAATAGAACGGTCACAGAATCGGATTGTTCTTCAGTTGGTAGACATTTTTATGGCGAATATTCTACCATCAGTTACAGAGTTCTAACTATCACCGTTTTGGTGCTAGAGTCGATACAATAATATTTTCTAAGTTCTGCCATAACTCCTAAGATAGAGCGATCACAGAATCGGATTGTTCTTCAGTTGTTAGACATTTTTATGGCGAATATTCTACCATCAGTTACAGAGTTCTAACTATCACCGTTTTGGTGCTAGAGTCGATAGAATAATATTTTCTAAGTTCTGCTATAACTCCTAAAATAGAGCGATCACCGAATTCGATTATTCTTCAGTTGTTAGACATTTTTATGGCGAATATTCTACCGTCATTCATAGAGTTCTAACTATCACCTTTTGGCGCTAGAGTCGATGCAGTATCATTTTCTAAATTCTGCCATAACTCCTAAGATAGAGCGATCACAGAATCGGATTGTTCTTCAGTTGTTAGACATTTTTATGGCGAATATTCTACTGTCATTCATAGAGTTCTAACTATCACCGTTTTGGTGCTAGAGTCGATACAATATTATTTTCTAAGTTCTGCCATAACTCCTAAAATAGAGCGATCACAGAATTTGATTGTGCTTCAGTTGTTAGACATTTTTATGGCGAATATTCCACCGTCATTCATAGAGTTCTAACTATCGCCGTTTCGGCGCTAGAGTCGATGCAGTATTATTTTCTAAATTCTGCTATAACTCCTAAGATAGAGCGATCAGAAAATCGGATTGTTCTTCAGTTGGTAGACATTTTTATGGCGAATATTCTACTGTCAGTTACTGAGTTCTAACTATCAAAGTTTTGGCGCTAGAATCGATACAATATTATTTTCTAAGTCCTGCCATAACTCCTAAAAGAGAGCAATCACTGATTCGGATTTATCGGCAGTTGTTAGATATTTTTATGGCGAATTTTCTCCCGTCAGTGACAGAATTCTAACTATTTGGTTTTTGGCGGTAGAGTCGATAAAATAATATTATATAAGTATTATAATAGTATTATATAAGTAAGCGATCACAGAATTGGTTTGTTCTTCAGTTCGTAGACATTTTTATGGCGAATATTCTACCGTCAATTGCAGAGTACTTACTATCCCCGTTTTGGCGCTAGAGTCGATACAATAATATTTTCTAAGTTTTGGCATAACTCCTAAAATAGAGCGATCACAGAATCGGATTGTTCTTCAGTTGTTAGACATTTTTATGGCGAATATTCTACCGTCATTCATAGAGTTATCACTATCACCGTTTAGGTGCTAGAGTCGATACAATATTATTTTCTAAGTTCTGCCATAACTCCTAAAATACAGCGATCACAGACTTGGATTGTTCTTCAGTTGTTAGACATTCTTATGGCGAATATTCTACCGTCAATTGCAGAGTTCTAACTATCGCTGTTTTGGCGCTAGAGTCGCTGAAGTATTATTTTCTAAGTTCTGACATAACTCCTAAAATGGAGCGATCACCGAATCGGATTGTTCTTCAGTTGGTAGACATTTTTATGGCGAATATTCTACTGTCAGTTGCAGAGTTCTAACTATCCCCGTTTTGTCGCTAGAGCCGATACAAAATTATTTTCTTAGTTCTGCCATAACTCCTAAGATAGAGCGATCACAGAATCGGAATGTTCTTCAATTGGTAGACATTTTTATGGCGAATATTCTGCCGTCAATTGCAGAGTACTTACTATCCCCGTTTTGGCGCTAGGGTCGATACAATAATATTTTCTAAGTTTTGGCATAACTCCTAAAATAGAGCGATCACAGAATCGGATTGTTCTTCAGTTATTAGACATTTTTATGGCGGATATTCTACCGTCAGTTGTGGACTTCTAACTATCACGGTTTTGGCGCTACACTCGATGCAATATTATTTTCTAAGTTCTGCCATTACTCCTAGAATAGAGCGATCACAGAATCCGATTGTTCTTCAGTGGGTAGACATTTTTATGGCGAATATTCTATCGTCAGTCATAGAGTTCTAACTATTGCCGTTTTGGCGCTAGAGTCGCTGCAGTATTATTTTCTAAGTTCTGCTATAACTCCTAAGATAGAGCGATCACAGAATCGGCATGTTCTTCAGTAGGTAGAGATTTTTATGGCCAATACTCTACCGTCAATTGCAGACTTCTAACTGTCCCCGTTTTGGTGCTAGAGTCTATACAATATTATTTTCTAAGTTCTGCCATAACTCCTAAGATAGAGCGATCACAGAATCGGATTGTTCTTCAGTTGTTAGACATTTTTATGGCGAATATTCTACAGTCAGTAAACAGAATTCTAACTATCCCCGTTTTGGCGCTAGAGTCGATACAATATTATTTTCTAAGTTCTGCCATAACTCCTAAAATAGAGCGATCACCGAATTGGATTGTTCTTCAGTTGTTAGACATTTTTATGGCGAATATTCTGCCGTCATTCATAGAGTTCTAACTATCACCGTTTTGGTGCTAGAGTCGATACAATAATATTTTCTAAGTTCTGCCATAACTCCTAAAATAGAGCGATCACAGAATCGGATTGTTCTTCAGTTGGTAGACATCCTTATGGCGAATATTCTACTATCAGTTACAGAGTTCTAACAATCATCGTTTTGGTGCTAGAGTCGATACAATAATATTTTCTAAGTTCTGCCATAACTCCTAAAATAGAGCTATCACAGAATTGGTTTGTTCTTCAGTTCGTAGACATTTTTATGGCGAATATTCTACCGTCAATTGCAGAGTACTTACTATCCCCGTTTTGGCGCTAGAGTCGATACAATAATATTTTCTAAGTTATGCCATAACTCCTAAAATAGAACGGTCACAGAATCGGATTGTTCTTCAGTTGGTAGACATTTTTATGGCGAATATTCTACCATCAGTTACAGAGTTCTAACTATCATCGTTTTGGTGCTAGAGTCGATACAATAATATTTTCTAAGTTCTGCCATAACTCCTAAAATAGAGCGATCACAGAATCGGATTGTTCTTCAGTTGGTAGACATCCTTGTGGCGAATATTCTACCGCCAATTGCAGAGTTCTAACTATCGCTGTTTTGGCGCTAGAGTCGATGCAGTATTATTTTTAAGTTCTGGCATAACGACTAAAATAAATCGATCACAGAATTGGATTGTTCTTCAGTTGTTAGACATTTTTATGGCGAATATTCTACCGCCATTCATAGAGTTCTAACTATCACCTTTTGGTGCTAGAGCCGATACAATATTATTTTCTAAGTTCTGCCATAACTCCTAAAATAGAGCGATCACCGAATTGGATTGTTCTTCAGTTGTTAGACATTTTTATGGCGAATATTCTACCATCAGTTACAGAGTTCTAACTATCACCGTTTTGGTGCTAGAGTCGATACAATAATATTTTCTAAATTCTGCCATAACTCCTAAGATAGAGCGATCACAGAATCGGATTGTTCTTCAGTTGTTAGACATTTTTATGGCGAATATTCTACAGTCAGTAAACGGAATTCTAACTATCCCCGTTTTGGCGCTAGAGTCGATACAATATTATTTTCTAAGTTCTGCCATAACTCCTAAAATAGAGCGATCACCGAATTGGATTGTTCTTCAGTTGTTAGACATTTTTATGGCGAATATTCTGCCGTCATTCATAGAGTTCTAACTATCACCGTTTTGGTGCTAGAGTCGATACAATAATATTTTCTAAGTTCTGCCATAACTCCTAAAATAGAGCGATCACAGAATCGGATTGTTCTTCAGTTGGTAGACATCCTTATGGCGAATACTCTACCGCCAATTGCGGAGTTCTAACTATCGCTGTTTTGGCGCTAGAGTCGATGCAGTATTATTTTTAAGTTCTGCCATAACTCCTAAAATAGAGCGATCACAGAATCCGATTGTTCTTCAGTGGGTAGACATTTTTATGGCGAATATTCTGCCGTCATTCATAGAGTTATCACTATCGCCGTTTTGGCGCTAGACTCGATATATTATTATTTTCTAAGTTCTGCCATAACTCTTAAAATAGAGCGAACACAGAGTCGCATTTTTCGGCAGTTGTTAGATATTTTTAATGGCGAATACTCTACAGTCAGTAAACAGAATTCTAACTATCACCTTTTGGCGCTAGAGTCGATGCAGTATTATTTTCTAAGTTCTGCCATAACTCCTAAGATAGAGCGATCACAGAATTGGTTTGTTCTTCAGTTCGTAGACATTTTTATGGCGAATATTCTACCGTCAATTGCAGAGTACTTACTATCCCCGTTTTGGCGCTAGAGTCGATACAGTAATATTTTCTAAGTTATGCCATAACTCCTAAAATAGAACGGTCACAGAATCGGATTGTTCTTCAGTTGGTAGACATTTTTATGGCGAATATTCTACCATCAGTTACAGAGTTCTAACTATCACCGTTTTGGTGCTAGAGTCGATACAATAATATTTTCTAAGTTCTGCCATAACTCCTAAGATAGAGCGATCACAGAATCGGATTGTTCTTCAGTTGTTAGACATTTTTATGGCGAATATTCTACCATCAGTTACAGAGTTCTAACTATCACCGTTTTGGTGCTAGAGTCGATAGAATAATATTTTCTAAGTTCTGCTATAACTCCTAAAATAGAGCGATCACCGAATTCGATTATTCTTCAGTTGTTAGACATTTTTATGGCGAATATTCTACCGTCATTCATAGAGTTCTAACTATCACCTTTTGGCGCTAGAGTCGATGCAGTATCATTTTCTTAATTCTGCCATAACTCCTAAGATAGAGCGATCACAGAATCGGATTGTTCTTCAGTTGTTAGACATTTTTATGGCGAATATTCTACTGTCATTCATAGAGTTCTAACTATCACCGTTTTGGTGCTAGAGTCGATACAATATTATTTTCTAAGTTCTGCCATAACTCCTAAAATAGAGCGATCACAGAATTGGATTGTGCTTCAGTTGTTAGACATTTTTATGGCGAATATTCCACCGTCATTCATAGAGTTCTAACTATCGCCGTTTCGGCGCTAGAGTCGATGCAGTATTATTTTCTAAATTCTGCTATAACTCCTAAGATAGAGCGATCAGAAAATCGGATTGTTCTTCAGTTGGTAGTCATTTTTATGGCGAATATTCTACTGTCAGTTACTGAGTTCTAACTATCAAAGTTTTGGCGCTAGAATCGATACAATATTATTTTCTAAGTCCTGCCATAACTCCTAAAAGAGAGCAATCACTGATTCGGATTTATCGGCAGTTGTTAGATATTTTTATGGCGAATTTTCTCCCGTCAGTGACAGAATTCTAACTATTTGGTTTTTGGCGGTAGAGTCGATAAAATAATATTAAATAAGTTCTGCCATAACTCCTAAAATAGAGCGATCACAGAATCGGATTGTTCTTCAGTTGGTAGACATCCTTATGGCGAATACTCTACCGCCAATTGCGGAGTTCTAACTATCGCTGTTTTGGCGCTAGAGTCGATGCAGTATTATTTTTAAGTTCTGCCATAACTCCTAAAATAGAGCGATCACAGAATCCGATTGTTCTTCAGTGGGTAGACATTTTTATGGCGAATATTCTGCCGTCATTCATAGAGTTATCACTATCGCCGTTTTGGCGCTAGACTCGATAAATTATTATTTTCTAAGTTCTGCCATAACTCTTAAAATAGAGCGAACACAGAGTCGCATTTTTCGGCAGTTGTTAGATATTTTTAATGGCGAATACTCTACAGTCAGTAAACAGAATTCTAACTATCACCTTTTGGCGCTAGAGTCGATGCAGTATTATTTTCTAAGTTCTGCCATAACTCCTAAGATAGAACGATCACAGAATTGGTTTGTTCTTCAGTTCGTAGACATTTTTATGGCGAATATTCTACCGTCAATTGCAGAGTACTTACTATCCCCGTTTTGGCGCTAGAGTCGATACAATAATATTTTCTAAGTTTTGGCATAACTCCTAAAATAGAGCGATCACAGAATCGGATTGTTCTTCAGTTGTTAGACATTTTTATGGCGAATATTCTACAGTCATTCATAGAGTTATCACTATCACCGTTTAGGTGCTAGAGTCGATACAATATTATTTTCTAAGTTCTGCCATAACTCCTAAAATACAGCGATCACAGACTTGGATTGTTCTTCAGTTGTTAGACATTCTTATGGCGAATATTCTACCGTCAATTGCAGAGTTCTAACTATCGCTGTTTTGGCGCTAGAGTCGCTGAAGTATTATTTTCTAAGTTCTGCCATAACTCCTAAAATGGAGCGATCACAGAATCGGATTGTTCTTCAGTTGGTAGACATTTTTATGGCGAATATTCTACTGTCAGTTGCAGAGTTCTAACTATCCCCGTTTTGGCGCTAGAGCCGATACAAAATTATTTTCTTAGTTCTGCCATAACTCCTAAGATAGAGCGATCACAGAATCGGAATGTTCTTCAATTGGTAGACATTTTTATGGCGAATATTCTACCGTCAATTGCAGAGTACTTACTATCCCCGTTTTGGCGCTAGGGTCGATACAATAATATTTTCTAAGTTTTGGCATAACTCCTAAAATAGAGCGATCACAGAATCGGATTGTTCTTCAGTTATTAGACATTTTTATGGCGGATATTCTACCGTCAGTTGTGGACTTCTAACTATCACGGTTTTGGCGCTACACTCGATGCAATATTATTTTCTAAGTTCTGTCATAACTCCTAGAATAGAGCGATCACAGAATCCGATTGTTCTTCAGTGGGTAGACATTTTTATGGCGAATATTCTATCGTCAGTCATAGAGTTCTAACTATTGCCGTTTTGGCGCTAGAGTAACTGCAGTATTATTTTCTAAGTTCTGCTATAACTCCTAAGATAGAGCGATCACAGAATCGGCATGTTCTTCAGTAGGTAGAGATTTTCATGGCCAATACTCTACCGTCAATTGCAGACTTCTAACTGTCCCCGTTTTGGTGCTAGAGTCTATACAATATTATTTTCTAAGTTCTGCCATAACTCCTAAAATAGAACGATCACAGAGTCGGATTTTTTGGCAGTTGGTAGACATTCTTATGGCGAATATTCTACCGTCAGCCATAGAGTTCTAACTATCGTTGTTTTGGCGCTAGAGTCGATACAGTATTATTTTCTAAGTTCTGCTATAACTCCTAAGATAGAACGATCCCAGAATCGGATTGTTCTTCAGCTGGTAGACATTTTTATGGCGAATAGATAGTGATAGAGTTCTAACTATCACCGTTTTGGTGCTGGAGTCGATACAATATTATTTTCTAAGTTCTGCCATAACTCCTAAAATAGAGCGATCACAGAATTGGATTGTTCTTCAGTTGTTAGGGATTTTAATGGCGAATATTCTACCGTCATTCATAGAGTTCTAACTATCGCGGTTTTGGCGCTAGAGTCGATAAAATATTACTTTCTAAGTTCTGCCATAACTCCTAAAATAGAGCTATCACAGAATTGGTTTGTTCTTCAGTTCGTAGACATTTTTATGGCGAATATTCTACCGTGAATTGCAGAGTACTTACTATCCCTGTTTTGGCGCTAGAGTCGATACAATAATATTTTCTAAGTTATGCCATAACTCCTAAAATAGAACGGTCGCAGAATCGGATTGTTCTTCAGTTGGTAGACATTTTTATGGCGAATATTCTACCATCAGTTACAGAGTTCTAACTATCATCGTTTTGGTGCTAGAGTCGATACAATAATATTTTGTAAGTTCTGCCATAACTCCTAAAATAGAGCGATCACAGAATCGGATTGTTCTTCAGTTGGTAGACATCCTTGTGGCGAATATTCTACCGCCAATTGCAGAGTTCTAACTATCGCTGTTTTGGCGCTAGAGTCGATGCAGTATTATTTTTAAGTTCTGGCATAACGACTAAAATAAATCGATCACAGAATTGGATTGTTCTTCAGTTGTTAGACATTTTTATGGCGAATATTCTACCGCCATTCATAGAGTTCTAACTATCACCTTTTGGTGCTAGAGCCGATACAATATTATTTTCTAAGTTCTGCCATAACTCCTAAAATAGAGCGATCACCGAATTGGATTGTTCTTCAGTTGTTAGACATTTTTATGGCGAATATTCTACCATCAGTTACAGAGTTCTAACTATCACCGTTTTGGTGCTAGAGTCGATACAATAATATTTTCTAAGTTCTGCCATAACTCCTAAGATAGAGCGATCACAGAATCGGATTGCTATTCAGTTGTTAGACATTTTTATGGCGAATATTCTACAGTCAGTAAACAGAATTCTAACTATCCCCGTTTTGGCGCTAGAGTCGATACAATATTATTTTCTAAGTTCTGCCATAACTCCTAAAATAGAGCGATCACCGAATTGGATTGTTCTTCAGTTGTTAGACATTTTTATGGCGAATATTCTGCCGTCATTCATAGAGTTCTAACTATCACCGTTTTGGTGCTAGAGTCGATACAATAATATTTTCTAAGTTCTGCCATAACTCCTAAAATAGAGCGATCACAGAATCGGATTGTTCTTCAGTTGGTAGACATCCTTATGGCGAATACTCTACCGCCAATTGCGGAGTTCTAACTATCGCTGTTTTGGCGCTAGAGTCGATGCAGTATTATTTTTAAGTTCTGCCCTAACTCCTAAAATAGAGCGATCACAGAATCCGATTGTTCTTCAGTGGGTAGACATTTTTATGGCGAATATTCTGCCGTCATTCATAGAGTTATCACTATCGCCGTTTTGGCGCTAGACTCGATAAATTATTATTTTCTAAGTTCTGCCATAACTCTTAAAATAGAGCGAACACAGAGTCGCATTTTTCGGCAGTTGTTAGATATTTTTAATGGCGAATACTCTACAGTCAGTAAACAGAATTCTAACTATCACCTTTTGGCGCTAGAGTCGATGCAGTATTATTTTCTAAGTTCTGCCATAACTCCTAAGATAGAGCGATCACAGAATTGGTTTGTTCTTCAGTTCGTAGACATTTTTATGGCGAATATTCTACCGTCAATTGCAGAGTACTTACTATCTCCGTTTTGGCGCTAGAGTCGATACAATAATATTTTCTAAGTTATGCCATAACTCCTAAAATAGAACGGTCACAGAATCGGATTGTTCTTCAGTTGGTAGACATTTTTATGGCGAATATTCTACCATCAGTTACAGAGTTCTAACTATCACCGTTTTGGTGCTAGAGTCGATACAATAATATTTTCTAAGTTCTGCCATAACTCCTAAGATAGAGCGATCACAGAATCGGATTGTTCTTCAGTTGTTAGACATTTTTATGGCGAATATTCTACCATCAGTTACAGAGTTCTAACTATCACCGTTTTGGTGCTAGAGTCGATAGAATAATATTTTCTAAGTTCTGCTATAACTCCTAAAATAGAGCGATCACCGAATTCGATTATTCTTCAGTTGTTAGACATTTTTATGGCGAATATTCTACCGTCATTCATAGAGTTCTAACTATCACCTTTTGGCGCTAGAGTCGATGCAGTATCATTTTCTAAATTCTGCCATAACTCCTAAGATAGAGCGATCACAGAATCGGATTGTTCTTCAGTTGTTAGACATTTTTATGGCGAATATTCTACTGTCATTCATAGAGTTCTAACTATCACCGTTTTGGTGCTAGAGTCGATACAATATTATTTTCTAAGTTCTGCCATAACTCCTAAAATAGAGCGATCACAGAATTGGATTGTGCTTCAGTTGTTAGACATTTTTATGGCGAATATTCCACCGTCATTCATAGAGTTCTAACTATCGCCATTTCGGCGCTAGAGTCGATGCAGTATTATTTTCTAAATTCTGCTATAACTCCTAAGATAGAGCGATCAGAAAATCGGATTGTTCTTCAGTTGGTAGACATTTTTATGGCGAATATTCTACTGTCAGTTACTGAGTTCTAACTATCAAAGTTTTGGCGCTAGAATCGATACAATATTATTTTCTAAGTCCTGCCATAACTCCTAAAAGAGAGCAATCACTGATTCGGATTTATCGGCAGTTGTTAGATATTTTTATGGCGAATTTTCTCCTGTCAGTGACAGAATTCTAACTATTTGGTTTTTGGCGGTAGAGTCGATAAAATAATATTATATAAGTTCTGCCATAACTCCTAAAATAGAGCGATCACAGAATCGGATTGTTCTTCAGTTGGTAGACATTTTTATGGCGAATATTCTACCATCAGTGATAGAGTTCTAACTATCACCGTTTTGGTGCTAGAGTCGATACAATAATATTTTCTAAGTTCTGCCATAACTCCTAAAATAGAGCGATCACAGAATCGGATTGTTCTTCAGTTGGTAGACATCCTTATGGCGAATACTCTACCGCCAATTGCGGAGTTCTAACTATCGCTGTTTTGGCGCTAGAGTCGATGCAGTATTATTTTTAAGTTCTGCCATAACTCCTAAAATAGAGCGATCACAGAATCCGATTGTTCTTCAGTGGGTAGACATTTTTATGGCGAATATTCTGCCGTCATTCATAGAGTTATCACTATCGCCGTTTTGGCGGTAGACTCGATAAATTATTATTTTCTAAGTTCTGCCATAACTCTTTAAATAGAGCGAACACAGAGTCGCATTTTTCGGCAGTTGTTAGATATTTTTAATGGCGAATACTCTACAGTCAGTAAACAGAATTCTAACTATCACCTTTTGGCGCTAGAGTCGATGCAGTATTATTTTCTAAGTTCTGCCATAACTCCTAAGATAGAGCGATCACAGAATTGGTTTGTTCGTCAGTTCGTAGATATTTTTATGGCGAATATTCTACCGTCAATTGCAGAGTACTTACTATCCCCGTTTTGGCGCTAGAGTCGATACAATAATATTTTCTAAGTTATGCCATAACTCCTAAAATAGAACGGTCACAGAATTGGATTGTGCTTCAGTTGTTAGACATTTTTATGGCGAATATTCCACCGTCATTCATAGAGTTCTAACTATCGCCGTTTCGGCGCTAGAGTCGATGCAGTATTATTTTCTAAATTCTGCTATAACTCCTAAGATAGAGCGATCAGAAAATCGGATTGTTCTTCAGTTGGTAGACATTTTTATGGCGAATATTCTACTGTCAGTTACTGAGTTCTAACTATCAAAGTTTTGGCGCTGGAGTCGATACAATATTATTTTCTAAGTCCTGCCATAACTCCTAAAAGAGAGCAATCACTGATTCGGATTTATCGGCAGTTGTTAGATATTTTTATGGCGAATTTTCTCCCGTCAGTGACAGAATTCTAACTATTTGGTTTTTGGCGGTAGAGTCGATAAAATAATATTATATAAGTTCTGCTATAACTCCTAAGATAGAACGATCCCAGAATCGGATTGTTCTTCAGTTGGTAGACATTTTTATGGCGAATATTCTACCATCAGTGATAGAGTTCTAACTATCACCGTTTTGGTGCTAGAGTCGATACAATAATATTTTCTAAGTTCTGCCATAACTCCTAAAATAGAGCGATCACAGAATCGGATTGTTCTTCAGTTGGTAGACATCCTTATGGCGAATACTCTACCGCCAATTGCGGAGTTCTAACTATCGCTGTTTTGGCGCTAGAGTCGATGCAGTATTATTTTTAAGTTCTGCCATAACTCCTAAAATAGAGCGATCACAGAATCCGATTGTTCTTCAGTGGGTAGACATTTTTATGGCGAATATTCTGCCGTCATTCATAGAGTTATCACTATCGCCGTTTTGGCGCTAGACTCGATAAATTATTATTTTCTAAGTTCTGCCATAACTCTTAAAATAGAGCGAACACAGAGTCGCATTTTTCGGCAGTTGTTAGATATTTTTAATGGCGAATACTCTACAGTCAGTAAACAGAATTCTAACTATCACCTTTTGGCGCTAGAGTCGATGCAGTATTATTTTCTAAGTTCTGCCATAACTCCTAAGATAGAGCGATCACAGAATCGGATTGTTCTTCAGTTGTTAGACATTTTTATGGCGAATATTCTACCATCAGTTACAGAGTTCTAACTATCACCATTTTGGTGCTAGAGTCGATAGAATAATATTTTCTAAGTTCTGCTATAACTCCTAAAATAGAGCGATCACCGAATTCGATTATTCTTCAGTTGTTAGACATTTTTATGGCGAATATTCTACCGTCATTCATAGAGTTCTAACTATCACCTTTTGGCGCTAGAGTCGATGCAGTATCATTTTCTAAATTCTGCCATAACTCCTAAGATAGAGCGATCACAGAATCGGATTGTTCTTCAGTTGTTAGACATTTTTATGGCGAATATTCTACCGTCATTCATAGAGTTCTAACTATCACCTTTTGGCGCTAGAGTCGATGCAGTATTATTTTTAAGTTCTGCCATAACTCCTAAAATAGAGCGATCACAGAATCCGATTGTTCTTCAGTGGGTAGACATTTTTATGGCGAATATTCTGCCGTCATTCATAGAGTTATCACTATCGCCGTTTTGGCGCTAGACTCGATAAATTATTATTTTCTAAGTTCTGCCATAACTCTTAAAATAGAGCGAACACAGAGTCGCATTTTTCCGCAGTTGTTAGATATTTTTAATGGCGAATACTCTACAGTCAGTAAACAGAATTCTAACTATCACCTTTTGGCGCTAGAGTCGATGCAGTATTATTTTCTAAGTTCTGCCATAACTCCTAAGATAGAGCGATCACAGAATTGGTTTGTTCTTCAGTTCGTAGACATTTTTATGGCGAATATTCTACCATCAATTGCAGAGTACTTACTATCCCCGTTTTGGCGCTAGAGTCGATACAATAATATTTTCTAAGTTATGCCATAACTCCTAAAATAGAACGGTCACAGAATCGGATTGTTCTTCAGTTGGTAGACATTTTTATGGCGAATATTCTACCATCAGTTACAGAGTTCTAACTATCACCGTTTTGGTGCTAGAGTCGATACAATAATATTTTCTAAGTTCTGCCATAACTCCTAAGATAGAGCGATCACAGAATCGGATTGTTCTTCAGTTGTTAGACATTTTTATGGCGAATATTCTAGCATCAGTTACAGAGTTCTAACTATCACCGTTTTGGTGCTAGAGTCGATACAATAATATTTTCTAAGTTCTGCTATAACTCCTAAAATAGAGCGATCACCGAATTCGATTATTCTTCAGTTGTTAGACATTTTTATGGCGAATATTCTACTGTCATTCATAGAGTTCTAACTATCACCGTTTTGGTGCTAGAGTCGATACAATATTATTTTCTAAGTTCTGCCATAACTCCTAAAATAGAGCGATCACAGAATTGGATTGTGCTTCAGTTGTTAGACATTTTTATGGCGAATATTCCACCGTCATTCACAGAGTTCTAACTATCGCCGTTTCGGCGCTAGAGTCGATGCAGTATTATTTTCTAAATTCTGCTATAACTCCTAAGATAGAGCGATCAGAAAATCGGATTGTTCTTCAGTTGGTAGACATTTTTATGGCGAATATTCTACTGTCAGTTACTGAGTTCTAACTATCAAAGTTTTGGCGCTAGAGTCGATACAATATTATTTTCTAAGTCCTGCCATAACTCCTAAAAGAGAGCAATCACTGATTCGGATTTATCGGCAGTTGTTAAATATTTTTATGGCGAATTTTCTCCCGTCAGTGACAGAATTCTAACTATTTGGTTTTTGGCGGTAGAGTCGATAAAATAATATTATATAAGTTCTGCCATAACTCCTAAAATAGAGCGATCACAGAATCGGATTGTTCTTTAGTTGGTAGACATTTTTATGGCGGATATTCTACCGTCAGTTGTGGACTTCTTACTCTCACGGTTTTGGCGCTACATTCGATACAATATTATTTTCTAAGTTCTGCCATGACTCCTAAAATAGAGCGATCACAGAATCCGATTGTTCTTCAGTGGGTAGACATTTTTATGGCGAATTTTCTACCGTCAGTCATAGAGTTCTAACTATTGCCGTTTTGGCGATAGAGTTGCTGCAGTATTATTTTTTAAGTTCTGCTATAACTCCTAAGATAGAGCGATCACAGAATCGGAATGTTCTTCAGTAGGTAGACATTTTTATGGCCAATATTCTACCGTCAATTGCAGGCTTCTAACTATTCCCGTTTTGGCGCTAGAGTCGATACAATAATATTTTCTAAGTTCTGCCATAACTCCTAAAATAGAGCGATCACAGAATCGGATTGTTCTTCAGTTGGTAGACATTCTTATGGCGAATATTCTACCGTCAATTGCAGAGTTCTAACTATCGCTGTTTTGGCGCTAGAGTCGCTGAAGTATTATTTTCTAAGTTATGCCATAACTCCTAAAATAGAACGGTCACAGAATCGGATTGTTCTTCAGTTGGTAGACATTTTTATGGCGAATATTCTACCATCAGTTACAGAGTTCTAACTATCACCGTTTTGGTGCTAGAGTCGATAAAATAATATTTTCTAAGTTCTGCCATAACTCCTAAGATAGAGCGTTCACAGAATCGGATTGTTCTTCAGTTGTTAGACATTTTTATGGCGAATATTCTACCATCAGTTACAGAGTTCTAACTATCACCGATTTGGTGCTAGAGTCGATACAATAATATTTTCTAAGTTCTGCTATAACTCCTAAAATAGAGCGATCACCGAATTCGATTATTCTTCAGTTGTTAGAAATTTTTATGGCGAATATTCTACCGTCATTCATAGAGTTCTAACTATCACCTTTTGGCGCTAGAGTCGATACAATATTATTTTCTAAGTTCTGCCATGACTCCTAAAATAGAGCGATCACAGAATCCGATTGTTCTTCAGTGGGTAGACATTTTTATGGCGAATTTTCTACCGTCAGTCATAGAGTTCTAACTATTGTCGTTTTGGCGATAGAGTCGCTGCAGTATTATTTTTTAAGTTCTGCTATAACTCCTAAGATAGAGCGATCACAGAATCGGAATGTTCTTCAGTAGGTAGACATTTTTATGGCCAATATTTTACCGTCAATTGCAGACTTCTAACTATCCCCGTTTTGGCGCTAGAGTCGATACAATAATATTTTCTAAGTTCTGCCATAACTCCTAAAATAGAGCGATCACAGAATCGGATTGTTCTTCAGTTGGTAGACATTCTTATGGCGAATATTCTACCGTCATTTGCAGAGTTCTAACTATCGCTGTTTTGGCGCTAGAGTCGCTGAAGTATTATTTTCTAAGTTCTGCCATAACTCCTAAGATAGAGCGATCACAGAATCGGAATGTTCTTCAGTAGGTAGACGTTTTTATGGCCAATATTCTACCGTCAATTGCAGACTTCTAACTATCCCCGTTTTGGCGCTAGAGTCGATACAATAATATTTTCTAAGTTCTGCCATAACTCCTAAAATAGAGCGATCACAGAATCGGATTGTTCTTTAGTTGGTAGACATTTTTATGGCGGATATTCTACCGTCAGTTGTGGACTTCTAACTCTCACGGTTTTGGCGCTACACTCGATACAATATTATTTTCTAAGTTCTGCCATGACTCCTAAAATAGAGCGATCACAGAATCCGATTGTTCTTCAGTGGGTAGACATTTTTATGGCGAATTTTCTACCGTCAGTCATAGAGTTCTAACTATTGCCGTTTTGGCGATAGAGTCGCTGCAGTATTATTTTTTAAGTTCTGCTCTAACTCCTAAGATAGAGCGATCACAGAATCGGAATGTTCTTCAGTAGGTAGACATTTTTATGGCCAATATTCTACCGTCAATTGCAGACTTCTAACTATCCCCGTTTTGGCGCTAGAGTCGATACAATAATATTTTCTAAGTTCTGCCATAACTCCTAAAATAGAGCGATCACAGAATCGGATTGTTCTTCAGTTGGTAGACATTCTTATGGCGAATATTCTACCGTCAATTGCAGAGTTCTAACTATCGCTGTTTTGGCGCTAGAGTCGCTGAAGTATTATTTTCTAAGTTCTGCCATAACTCCTAAGATAGAGCTATCACAGAATCGGCATGTTCTTCAGTACGTAGACATTTTTATGGCCAATATTCTACCGTCAATTGGAGACTTCTAACTGTCCCCATTTTGGCGCTAGAGTCGATACAATATTAGTTTCTAAGTTCTGCCATAACTCCTAAAATAGAACGATCACAGATTCGGATTTTTCGGCAGTTGTTAGACATTTTTATGGCGAATATTCCACCGTCAGTTACGGACTTCTAACTGTCACAATTTTGGCGCTAGGCTCGATAAATTATTATTTTCTAAGTTCTGCCATAACTCTTAAAATAGAGCGAACACAGAGTCGCATTTTCCGGCAGTTGTTAGATATTTTTAATGGCGCATACTCTACAGTCAGTAAACAGACTTCTAACTGTCCCCGTTTTGGCGCTAGAGTCGATAGAATATTATTTTCTAAGTTCTGCCATAACTCCTAAAATAGAACGATCACAGATTCGGATTCTTCGGCAGTTGTTAGATATTTTTATTGCAAATTTTCTACCGTCAGTTCCAGAATTCTAACTATTGCCTTTTTGGCGCTAGAGTCGATACAATATTATTTTCTAAGTTCTGCCATAACTCCTAAAATAGAGCGATCACAGAATCGGATTGTTCTTCAGTTGGTAGACATTTTTATGGCGAATATTCTACTATCAGTTACTGAGTTCTAACTATCAAAGTTTTGGCGCTAGAGTCGATACAATATTATTTTCTAAGTCCTGCCATAACTCCTAAAAGAGAGCAATCACTGGTTCGGAATGTTCTTCAATTGGTAGACATTTTTATGGCGAATATTCTACCGTCAATTGCAGAGTACTTACTATCCCCGTTTTGGCGCTAGAGTCGATACAATAATATTTTCTAAGTTTTGGCATAACTCCTAAAATAGAGCGATCACAGAATCGGATTGTTCTTCAGTTGTTAGACATTTTTATGGCGAATATTCTACCGTCATTCATAGAGTTATCACTATCACCGTTTAGGTGCTAGAGTCGATACAATATTATTTTCTAAGTTGTGCCATAACTCCTAAAATACAGCGATCACAGACTTGGATTGTTCTTCAGTTGTTAGACATTCTTATGGCGAATATTCTACCGTCAATTGCAGAGTTCTAACTATCGCTGTTTTGGCGCTAGAGTCGCTGAAGTATTATTTTCTAAGTTCTGCCATAACTCCTAAAATGGAGCGATCACAGAATCGGATTGTTCTTCAGTTGGTAGACATTTTTATGGCGAATATTCTACTGTCAGTTGCAGAGTTCTAACTATCCCCGTTTTGGCGCTAGAGCCGATACAAAATTATTTTCTTAGTTCTGCCATAACTCCTAAGATAGAGCGATCACAGAATCGGAATGTTCTTCAATTGGTAGACATTTTTATGGCGAATATTCTACCGTCAATTGCAGAGTACTTACTATCCCCGTTTTGGCGCTAGAGTCGATACAATAATATTTTCTAAGTTTTGGCATAACTCCTAAAATAGAGCGATCACAATCGGATTGTTCTTCAGTTGGTAGACATTCTTATGGTGAATATTGTACCGTCAGTCATAGAGTTCTAACTATCCCTGTTTTGGCGCTGGAGTCGATACAATATTATTCTCTTAGTTCTGCCATTACTCCTAAGATAGAGCGATCACAGAATCGGAATGTTCTTCAGTTGGTAGACATTTTTATGGTGAATATTCTACCATCAGTTACAAAGTTCTAACTATCCCCATTTTGGCGCTAGAGTCGATACAATATTATTTTCTAAGTTCTGCCATAATTCCTAAAATAGAGCGATCACAGAATCGGATTGTTCTTCAGTTGGTAGACATTTTTATGGCGAATATTCTACCATCAGTTACAGAGTTCTAACTATCACCGTTTTGGTGCTAGAGTCGATAGAATAATATTTTCTAAGTTCTGCTATAACTCCTAAAATAGAGCGATCACCGAATTCGATTATTCTTCAGTTGTTAGACATTTTTATGGCGAATATTCTACCGTCATTCATAGAGTTCTAACTATCACCTTTTGGCGCTAGAGTCGATGCAGTATCATTTTCTAAATTCTGCCATAACTCCTAAGATAGAGCGATCACAGAATCGGATTGTTCTTCAGTTGTTAGACATTTTTATGGCGAATATTCTACCGTCATTCATAGAGTTCTAACTATCACCTTTTGGCGCTAGAGTCGATGCAGTATTATTTTTAAGTTCTGCCATAACTCCTAAAATAGAGCGATCACAGGATCCGATTGTTCTTCAGTGGGTAGACATTTTTATGGCGAATATTCTGCCGTCATTCATAGAGTTATCACTATCGCCGTTTTGGCGCTAGACTCGATAAAATATTATTTTCTAAGTTCTGCCATAACTCTTAAAATAGAGCGAACACAGAGTCGCATTTTTCGGCAGTTGTTAGACATTTTTAATGGCGAATACTCTACAGTCAGTAAACAGAATTCTAACTATCACCTTTTGGCGCTAGAGTCGATACAATAATATTTTCTAAGTTCTGCCATAACTCCTAAAATAGAGCGATCACAGAATCGGATTGTTCTTCAGTTGGTAGACATTCTTATGGCGAATATTCTACCGTCAATTGCAGAGTTCTAACTATCGCTGTTTTGGCGCTAGAGTCGCTGAAGTATTATTTTCTAAGTTCTGCAATAACTCCTAATATAGAGCGATCACAGAATCGGAATGTTCTTCAGTAGGTAGACGTTTTTATGGCCAATATTCTACCGTCAATTGCAGACTTCTAACTATCCCCGTTTTGGCGCTAGAGTCGATACAATAATATTTTCTAAGTTATGCCATAACTCCTAAAATAGAACGGTCACAGAATCGGATTGTTCTTCAGTTGGTAGACATTTTTATGGCGAATATTCTACCATCAGTTACACAGTTCTAACTATCACCGTTTTGGTGCTAGAGTCGATGCAGTATCATTTTCTAAATTCTGCCATAACTCCTAAGATAGAGCGATCACAGAATCGGATTGTTCTTCAGTTGTTAGACATTTTTATGGCGAATATTCTACTGTCATTCATAGAGTTCTAACTATCACCGTTTTGGTGCTAGAGTCGATACAATATTATTTTCTAAGTTCTGCCATAACTCCTAATATAGAGCGATCACAGAATCGGAATGTTCTTCAGTAGGTAGACGTTTTTATGGCCAATATTCTACCGTCAATTGCAGACTTCTAACTATCCCCGTTTTGGCGCTAGAGTCGATAAAATAATATTTTCTAAGTTCTGCTATAACTCCTAAGATAGAGCGATCACCGAATTCGATTATTCTTCAGTTGTTAGACATTTTTATGGCGAATATTCTACCGTCATTCATAGAGTTCTAACTATCACCTTTTGGCGCTAGAGTCGATGCAGTATCATTTTCTAAATTCTGCCATAACTCCTAAGATAGAGCGATCACAGAATCGGATTGTTCTTCAGTTGTTAGACATTTTTATGGCGAATATTCTACTGTCATTCATAGAGTTCTAACTATCACCGTTTTGGTGGTAGAGTCGATACAATATTATTTTCTAAGTTCTGCCATGACTCCTAAAATAGAGCGATCACAGAATCCGATTGTTCTTCAGTGGGTAGACATTTTTATGGCGAATTTTCCACCGTCAGTCATAGAGTTCTAACTATTGCCGTTTTGGCGATAGAGTCGCTGCAGTATTATTTTTTAAGTTCTGCTATAACTCCTAAGATAGAGCGATCACAGAATCGGAATGTTCTTCAGTAGGTAGACATTTTTATGGCCAATATTCTACCGTCAATTGCAGACTTCTAACTATCCCCGTTTTGGCGCTAGAGTCGATACAATAATATTTTCTACGTTCTGCCATAACTCCTAAAATAGAGCGATCACAGAATCGGATTGTTCTTCAGTTGGTAGACATTCTTATGGCGAATATTCTACCGTCATTTGCAGAGTTCTAACTATCGCTGTTTTGGCGCTAGAGTCGCTGAAGTATTATTTTCTAAGTTCTGCCATAACTCCTAAGATAGAGCGATCACAGAATCGGAATGTTCTTCAGTAGGTAGCCGTTTTTATGGCCAATATTCTACCGTCAATTGCAGACTTCTAACTATCCCCGTTTTGGCGCTAGAGTCGATACAATAATATTTTCTAAGTTCTGCCATAACTCCTAAAATAGAGCGATCACAGAATCGGATTGTTCTTTAGTTGGTAGACATTTTTATGGCGGATATTCTACCGTCAGTTGTGGACTTCTAACTCTCACGGTTTTGGCGCTACACTCGATACAATATTATTTTCTAAGTTCTGCCATGACTCCTAAAATAGAGCGATCACAGAATCCGATTGTTCTTCAGTGGGTAGACATTTTTATGGCGAATTTTCTACCGTCAGTCATAGAGTTCTAACTATTGCCGTTTTGGCGATAGAGTCGCTGCAGTATTATTTTTTAAGTTCTGCTATAACTCCTAAGATAGAGCGATCACAGAATCGGAATGTTCTTCAGTAGGTAGACATTTTTATGGCCAATATTCTACCGTCAATTGCAGACTTCTAACTATCCCCGTTTTGGCGCTAGAGTCGATACAATAATATTTTCTAAGTTCTGCCATAACTCCTAAAATAGAGCGATCACAGAATCGGATTGTTCTTCAGTTGGTAGACATTCTTATGGCGAATATTCTACCGTCAATTGCAGAGTTCTAACTATCGCTGTTTTGGCGCTAGAGTCGCTGAAGTATTATTTTCTAAGTTCTGCCATAACTCCTAAGATAGAGCTATCACAGAATCGGCATGTTCTTCAGTACGTAGACATTTTTATGGCCAATATTCTACCGTCAATTGGAGACTTCTAACTGTCCCCATTTTGGCGCTAGAGTCGATACAATATTAGTTTCTAAGTTCTGCCATAACTCCTAAAATAGAACGATCACAGATTCGGATTTTTCGGCAGTTGTTAGACATTTTTATGGCGAATATTCCACCGTCAGTTACGGACTTCTAACTGTCACAATTTTGGCGCTAGACTCGATAAATTATTATTTTCTAAGTTCTGCCATAACTCTTAAAATAGAGCGAACACAGAGTCGCATTTTTCGGCAGTTGTTAGATATTTTTAATGGCGCATACTCTACAGTCAGTAAACAGACTTCTAACTGTCCCCGTTTTGGCGCTAGAGTCGATACAATATTATTTTCTAAGTTCTGCCATAACTCCTAAAATAGAACGATCACAGATTCGGATTCTTCGGCAGTTGTTAGATATTTTTATTGCAAATTTTCTACCGTCAGTTCCAGAATTCTAACTATTGCCTTTTTGGCGCTAGAGTCGATACAATATTATTTTCTAAGTTCTGCCATAACTCCTAAAATAGAGCGATCACAGAATCGGATTGTTCTTCAGTTGGTAG
The DNA here is from genome assembly GCA_963422695.1 of Xylophagus ater. NCBI lineage: Eukaryota > Metazoa > Arthropoda > Insecta > Diptera > Xylophagidae > Xylophagus > Xylophagus ater. Next base: position 25,985,599 of record OY730481.1, on the reverse strand, counting down.
ACATTTTTATGGCGAATATTCTACTATCAGTTACTGAGTTCTAACTATCAAAGTTTTGGCGCTAGAGTCGATACAATATTATTTTCTAAGTCCTGCCATAACTCCTAAAAGAGAGCAATCACTGGTTCGGAATGTTCTTCAATTGGTAGACATTTTTATGGCGAATATTCTACCGTCAATTGCAGAGTACTTACTATCCCCGTTTTGGCGCTAGAGTCGATACAATAATATTTTCTAAGTTTTGGCATAACTCCTAAAATAGAGCGATCACAGAATCGGATTGTTCTTCAGTTGTTAGACATTTTTATGGCGAATATTCTACCGTCATTCATAGAGTTATCACCATCACCGTTTAGGTGCTAGAGTCGATACAATATTATTTTCTAAGTTGTGCCATAACTCCTAAAATACAGCGATCACAGACTTGGATTGTTCTTCAGTTGTTAGACATTCTTATGGCGAATATTCTACCGTCAATTGCAGAGTTCTAACTATCGCTGTTTTGGCGCTAGAGTCTCTGAAGTATTATTTTCTAAGTTCTGCCATAACTCCTAAAATGGAGCGATCACAGAATCGGATTGTTCTTCAGTTGGTAGACATTTTTATGGCGAATATTCTACTGTCAGTTGCAGAGTTCTAACTATCCCCGTTTTGGCGCTAGAGCCGATACAAAATTATTTTCTTAGTTCTGCCATAACTCCTAAGATAGAGCGATCACAGAATCGGAATGTTCTTCAATTGGTAGACATTTTTATGGCGAATATTCTACCGTCAATTGCAGAGTACTTACTATCCCCGTTTTGGCGCTAGAGTCGATACAATAATATTTTCTAAGTTTTGGCATAACTCCTAAAATAGAGCGATCACAGAATCGGATTGTTCTTCAGTTGGTAGACATTCTTATGGTGAATATTGTACCGTCAGTCATAGAGTTCTAACTATCCCTGTTTTGGCGCTGGAGTCGATACAATATTATTCTCTTAGTTCTGCCATAACTCCTAAGATAGAGCGATCACAGAATCGGAATGTTCTTCAGTTGGTAGACATTTTTATGGTGAATATTCTACCATCAGTTACAAAGTTCTAACTATCCCCATTTTGGCGCTAGAGTCGATACAATATTATTTTCTAAGTTCTGCCATAACTCCTAAAATAGAGCGATCACAGAATCGGATTGTTCTTCAGTTGGTAGACATTTTTATGGCGAATATTTTACTATCAGTTACTGAGTTCTAACTATCAAAGTTTTGGCGCTAGAGTCGATACAATATTATTTTCTAAGTCCTGCCATAACTCCTAAAAGAGAGCAATCACTGATTCGGATTTATCGGCAGTTGTTAGATATTTTTATGGCGAATTTTCTCCCGTCAGTGACAGAATTCTAACTATTTCGTTTTTTGTGGTAGAGTCGATAAAATAATATTATATAATTTCTGCCATAACTCCTAAAATAGAGCGATCACAGAATCGGATTGTTCTTTAGTTGGTAGACATTTTTACGGCGGATATTCTACCGTCAGTTGTGGACTTCTAACTATCACGGTTTTGGCGCTAGAGTCGCTGAAGTATTATTTTCTAAGTTCTGCCATAGCTCCTAAGATAGAGCGATCACAGAATCGGCATGTTCTTCAGTAGGTAGACATTTTTATGGCCAATATTCTACCGTCAATTGCAGACTTCTAACTATCCCCGTTTTGGCGCTAGAGTCGATACAATAATATTTTCTAAGTTCTGCCATAACTCCTAAAATAGAGCGATCACAGAATCGGATTGTTCTTCCGTTGGTAGACATTCTTATGGCGAATATTCTACCGTCAATTGCAGAGTTCTAACTATCGCTGTTTTGGCGCTAGAGTCGCTGAAGTATTATTTTCTAAGTTCTGCCATAACTCCTAAGATAGAGCGATCACAGAATCGGCATGTTCTTCAGTAGGTAGACATTTTTATGGCGAATATTCTACCGTCGTTCATAGAGTTATCACTATCACCGTTTAGGTGCTAGAGTCGATACAATATTATTTTCTAAGTTCTGCCATAACTCCTAAAATACAGCGATCACAGAATCGGATTGTTCTTCAGTTGGTAGACATTCTTATGGCGAATATTCTACCGTCAATTGCAGAGTTCTAACTATCGCTGTTTTGGCGCTAGAGTCGCTGAAGTATTATTTTCTAAGTTCTGCCATAACTCCTAAGATAGAGCGATCACAGAATCGGCATGTTCTTCAGTACGTAGACATTTTTATGGCCAATATTCTACCGTCAATTGCAGACTTCTAACTGTCCCCGTTTTGGCGCTAGAGTCGATACAATATTATTTTCTAAGTTCTGCCATAACTCCTAAAATAGAACGATCACAGATTCGGATTCTTCGGCAGTTGTTAGATATTTTTATTGCAAATTTTCTACCGTCAGTTCCAGAATTCTAACTATTGCCTTTTTGGCGCTAGAGTCGATACAATAATATTATCTAGGTTCTGCCATAACTCCTAAAATGGAGCGATCACAGAATCGGATTGTTCTTCAGTTGGTAGACATTTTTATGGCGAATATTCTACTTTCAGTTACAGAGTTCTAACTATCCCCGTTTTGGCGCTAGAGCCGATACAAAATTATTTTCTTAGTTCTGCCATAACTCCTAAGATAGAGCGATCACAGAATCGGTTTGTTCTGCTGTTCGTAGACATTTTTATGGCGAATATTCTACCGTCGGTTACGGACTTCTAACGGTCACCGTTTTGGCGCGAGGCTCGATAAAATATTATTTTCTAAGTTCTGCCATAACTCCTAAAATAGAGCGATCACAGAGTCGGTTTGCTCTGCTGTTCGTAGACATTTTTATGGCGAATATTCTACCGTCAATGGCAGAGTACTTACTATCCCCGTTTTGGCGCTAGAGTCGATACAATAATATTTTCTAAGTTTTGCCATAACTCCTAAAATATAGCGATCACAGAATCGGATTGTTCTTCAGTTGGTAAATATTCTTATGGCGAATATTCTACCGTCAGTCATAGAGTTCTAACTATCGCTGTTTTGGCGCTAGAGTCGATGTAGTATTATTTTCTAAGTTCTGCTATAACTCCTAAGATAGAACGATCACAGAATCGGATTGTTCTTCAGTTGGTAGACATTTTTATGGCGAATATTCTACCATCAGTGACAGAGTTTTAACTATCACCGTTTTGGTGCTGGAGTCGATACAATATTATTTTCTAAGTTCTGCCATAACTCCTAAAATAGAGCGATCACAGAATCGGATTGTTCTTCAGTTGGTAGACATTTTTATGGCGAATATTCTACTATCAGTTACTGAGTTCTAACTATCAAAGTTTTAGCACTAGAGTCGATACAATATTATTTTCTAAGTCCTGCCATAACTCCTAAAAGAGAGCAATCACTGATTCGGATTTATCGGCAGTTGTTAGATATTTTTATGGCGAATTTTCTCCCGTCAGTGACAGAATTCTAACTATTTCGTTTTTTGTGGTAGAGTCGATAAAATAATATTATATAAGTTCTGCCATAACTCCTAAAATAGAGCGATCACAGAATCGGATTGTTCTTTAGTTGGTAGGCATTTTTACGGCGGATATTCTACAGTCAGTTGTGGACTTCTAACTATCACGGTTTTGGCGCTAGAGTCGCTGAAGTATTATTTTATAAGTTCTGCCATAACTCCTAAGATAGAGCGATCACAGAATCGGCATGTTCTTCAGTAGGTAGACATTTTTATGGCCAATATTCTACCGTCAATTGCAGACTTCTAGCTATCCCCGTTTTGGCGCTAGAGTCGATACAATAATATTTTCTAAGTTCTGCCATAACTCCTAAAATAGAGCGATCACAGAATCGGATTGTTCTTCAGTTGGTAGACATTCTTATGGCGAATATTCTACCGTCAATTGCAGAGTTCTAACTATCGCTGTTTTGGCGCTAGAGTCGCTGAAGTATTATTTTCTAAGTTCTGCGATAACTCCTAAGATAGAGCGATCACAGAATCGGCATGTTCTTCAGTACGTAGACATTTTTATGGCCAATATTCTACCGTCAATTGCAGACTTCTAACTGTCCCCGTTTTGGCGCTAGAGTCGATACAATATTATTTTCTAAGTTCTGCCATAACTCCTAAAATAGAATGATTACAGATTCGGATTTTTCGGCAGTTCTTAGACATTTTTATGGCGAATATTCCACCGTCAGTTACGGACTTCTAACTGTCACCATTTTGGTGCTAGACTCGATAAATTATTATTTTCTAAGTTCTGCCATAACTCTTAAAATAGAGCGAACACAGAGTCGCATTTTTCGGCAGTTGTTAGATATTTTTAATGGCGAATACTCTACAGTCAGTAAACAGAATTCTAACTATCACCTTTTGGCGCTAGAGTCGATGCAGTATTATTTTCTAAGTTCTGCCATAACTCCTAAGATAGAGCGATCACAGAATCGGATTGTTCTTCAGTTGTTAGACATTTTTATGGCGAATATTCTACCGTCATTCATAGAGTTATCACTATCACCGTTTTGGTGCTAGAGTCGATACAATATTATTTTCTAAGTTTTGCCATAACTCCTAAAATACAGCGATCACAGAATTGGATTGTTCTTCAGTTCTTAGACATTTTTATGGCGAATATTCTACCGTCATTCATATGGTTCTAACTATCACCTTTTGGCGCTAGAGTCGATGCAGTATTATTTTCTAACTTCTGCCATAACTCCTAAGATAGAGCGATCACAGAGTCGGATTCTTCGGCAGTTGTTAGATATTTTTATTGCAAATTTTCTACCGTCAGTACCAGAATTCTAACTATCCCCCTTTTGGCGCTAGAGCCGTTACAAAATTATTTTCTTAGTTCTGCCATAACTCCTAAGATAGAGCGCTCACAGAATCGGAATATTCTTCAATTGGTAGACATTTTTATGGCGAATGTTCTACCGTCATTTGCAGAGTTCTAACTATCGCTGTTTTGGCGCTAGAGTCGCTGAAGTATTATTTTCTAAGTTCTGCCATAACTCCTAAGATAGAGCGATCACAGAATCGGAATGTTCTTCAGTAGGTAGCCGTTTTTATGGCCAATATTCTACCGTCAATTGCAGACTTCTAACTATCCCCGTTTTGGCGCTAGAGTCGATACAATAATATTTTCTAAGTTCTGCCATAACTCCTAAAATAGAGCGATCACAGAATCGGATTGTTCTTCAGTGGGTAGACATTTTTATGGCGAATTTTCTACCGTCAGTCATAGAGTTCTAACTATTGCCGTTTTGGCGATAGAGTCGCTGCAGTATTATTTTTTAAGTTCTGCTATAACTCCTAAGATAGAGCGATCACAGAATCGGAATGTTCTTCAGTAGGTAGACATTTTTATGGCCAATATTCTACCGTCAATTTCAGACTTCTAACTATCCCCGTTTTGGCGCTAGAGTCGATACAATAATATTTTCTAAGTTCTGCCATAACTCCTAAAATAGAGCGATCACAGAATCGGATTGTTCTTCAGTTGGTAGACATTCTTATGGCGAATATTCTACCGTCATTTGCAGAGTTCTAACTATCGCTGTTTTGGCGCTAGAGTCGCTGAAGTATTATTTTCTAAGTTCTGCCATAACTCCTAAGATAGAGCGATCACAGAATCGGAATGTTCTTCAGTAGGTAGCCGTTTTTATGGCCAATATTCTACCGTCAATTGCAGACTTCTAACTATCCCCGTTTTGGCGCTAGAGTCGATACAATAATATTTTCTAAGTTCTGCCATAACTCCTAAAATAGAGCGATCACAGAATCGGATTGTTCTTTAGTTGGTAGACATTTTTATGGCGGATATTCTACCGTCAGTTGTGGACTTCTAACTCTCACGGTTTTGGCGCTACACTCGATACAATATTATTTTCTAAGTTCTGCCATGACTCCTAAAATAGAGCGATCACAGAATCCGATTGTTCTTCAGTGGGTAGACATTTTTATGGCGAATTTTCTACCGTCAGTCATAGAGTTCTAACTATTGCCGTTTTGGCGATAGAGTCGCTGCAGTATTATTTTTTAAGTTCTGCTATAACTCCTAAGATAGAGCGATCACAGAATCGGAATGTTCTTCAGTAGGTAGACATTTTTATGGCCAATATTCTACCGTCAATTGCAGACTTCTAACTATCCCCGTTTTGGCGCTAGAGTCGATACAATAATATTTTCTAAGTTCTGCCATAACTCCTAAAATAGAGCGATCACAGAATCGGATTGTTCTTCAGTTGGTAGACATTCTTATGGCGAATATTCTACCGTCAATTGCAGAGTTCTAACTATCGCTGTTTTGGCGCTAGAGTCGCTGAAGTATTATTTTCTAAGTTCTGCCATAACTCCTAAGATAGAGCTATCACAGAATCGGCATGTTCTTCAGTACGTAGACATTTTTATGGCCAATATTCTACCGTCAATTGGAGACTTCTAACTGTCCCCATTTTGGCGCTAGAGTCGATACAATATTAGTTTCTAAGTTCTGCCATAACTCCTAAAATAGAACGATCACAGATTCGGATTTTTCGGCAGTTGTTAGACATTTTTATGGCGAATATTCCACCGTCAGTTACGGACTTCTAACTGTCACAATTTTGGCGCTAGACTCGATAAATTATTATTTTCTAAGTTCTGCCATAACTCTTAAAATAGAGCGAACACAGAGTCGCATTTTTCGGCAGTTGTTAGATATTTTTAATGGCGCATACTCTACAGTCAGTAAACAGACTTCTAACTGTCCCCGTTTTGGCGCTAGAGTCGATACAATATTATTTTCTAAGTTCTGCCATAACTCCTAAAATAGAACGATCACAGATTCGGATTCTTCGGCAGTTGTTAGATATTTTTATTGCAAATTTTCTACCGTCAGTTCCAGAATTCTAACTATTGCCTTTTTGGCGCTAGAGTCGATACAATATTATTTTCTAAGTTCTGCCATAACTCCTAAAATAGAGCGATCACAGAATCGGATTGTTCTTCAGTTGGTAGACATTTTTATGGCGAATATTCTACTATCAGTTACTGAGTTCTAACTATCAAAGTTTTGGCGCTAGAGTCGATACAATATTATTTTCTAAGTCCTGCCATAACTCCTAAAAGAGAGCAATCACTGGTTCGGAATGTTCTTCAATTGGTAGACATTTTTATGGCGAATATTCTACCGTCAATTGCAGAGTACTTACTATCCCCGTTTTGGCGCTAGAGTCGATACAATAATATTTCCTAAGTTTTGGCATAACTCCTAAAATAGAGCGATCACAGAATCGGATTGTTCTTCAGTTGTTAGACATTTTTATGGCGAATATTCTACCGTCATTCATAGAGTTATCACTATCACCGTTTAGGTGCTAGAGTCGATACAATATTATTTTCTAAGTTGTGCCATAACTCCTAAAATACAGCGATCACAGACTTGGATTGTTCTTCAGTTGTTAGACATTCTTATGGCGAATATTCTGCCGTCAATTGCAGAGTTCTAACTATCGCTGTTTTGGCGCTAGAGTCTCTGAAGTATTATTTTCTAAGTTCTGCCATAACTCCTAAAATGGAGCGATCACAGAATCGGATTGTTCTTCAGTTGGTAGACATTTTTATGGCGAATATTCTACTGTCAGTTGCAGAGTTCTAACTATCCCCGTTTTGGCGCTAGAGCCGATACAAAATTATTTTCTTAGTTCTGCCATAACTCCTAAGATAGAGCGATCACAGAATCGGAATGTTCTTCAATTGGTAGACATTTTTATGGCGAATATTCTACCGTCAATTGCAGAGTACTTACTATCCCCGTTTTGGCGCTAGAGTCGATACAATAATATTTTCTAAGTTTTGGCATAACTCCTAAAATAGAGCGATCACAGAATCGGATTGTTCTTCAGTTGGTAGACATTCTTATGGTGAATATTGTACCGTCAGTCATAGAGTTCTAACTATCCCTGTTTTGGCGCTGGAGTCGATACAATATTATTCTCTTAGTTCTGCCATAACTCCTAAGATAGAGCGATCACAGAATCGGAATGTTCTTCAGTTGGTAGACATTTTTATGGTGAATATTCTACCATCAGTTACAAAGTTCTAACTATCCCCATTTTGGCGCTAGAGTCGATACAATATTATTTTCTAAGTTCTGCCATAACTCCTAAAATAGAGCGATCACAGAATCGGATTGTTCTTCAGTTGGTAGACATTTTTATGGCGAATATTTTACTATCAGTTACTGAGTTCTAACTATCAAAGTTTTGGCGCTAGAGTCGATACAATATTATTTTCTAAGTCCTGCCATAACTCCTAAAAGAGAGCAATCACTGATTCGGATTTATCGGCAGTTGTTAGATATTTTTATGGCGAATTTTCTCCCGTCAGTGACAGAATTCTAACTATTTCGTTTTTTGTGGTAGAGTCGATAAAATAATATTATATAATTTCTGCCATAACTCCTAAAATAGAGCGATCACAGAATCGGATTGTTCTTTAGTTGGTAGACATTTTTACGGCGGATATTCTACCGTCAGTTGTGGACTTCTAACTATGACGGTTTTGGCGCTAGAGTCGCTGAAGTATTATTTTCTAAGTTCTGCCATAGCTCCTAAGATAGAGCGATCACAGAATCGGCATGTTCTTCAGTAGGTAGACATTTTTATGGCCAATATTCTACCGTCAATTGCAGACTTCTAACTATCCCCGTTTTGGCGCTAGAGTCGATACAATAATATTTTCTAAGTTCTGCCATAACTCCTAAAATAGAGCGATCACAGAATCGGATTGTTCTTCCGTTGGTAGACATTCTTATGGCGAATATTCTACCGTCAATTGCAGAGTTCTAACTATCGCTGTTTTGGCGCTAGAGTCGCTGAAGTATTATTTTCTAAGTTCTGCCATAACTCCTAAGATAGAGCGATCACAGAATCGGCATGTTCTTCAGTAGGTAGACATTTTTATGGCGAATATTCTACCGTCGTTCATAGAGTTATCACTATCACCGTTTAGGTGCTAGAGTCGATACAATATTATTTTCTAAGTTCTGCCATAACTCCTAAAATACAGCGATCACAGAATCGGATTGTTCTTCAGTTGGTAGACATTCTTATGGCGAATATTCTACCGTCAATTGCAGAGTTCTAACTATCGCTGTTTTGGCGCTAGAGTCGCTGAAGTATTATTTTCTAAGTTCTGCCATAACTCCTAAGATAGAGCGATCACAGAATCGGCATGTTCTTCAGTACGTAGACATTTTTATGGCCAATATTCTACCGTCAATTGCAGACTTCTAACTGTCCCCGTTTTGGCGCTAGAGTCGATACAATATTATTTTCTAAGTTCTGCCATAACTCCTAAAATAGAACGATCACAGATTCGGATTCTTCGGCAGTTGTTAGATATTTTTATTGCAAATTTTCTACCGTCAGTTCCAGAATTCTAACTATTGCCTTTTTGGCGCTAGAGTCGATACAATAATATTATCTAGGTTCTGCCATAACTCCTAAAATGGAGCGATCACAGAATCGGATTGTTCTTCAGTTGGTAGACATTTTTATGGCGAATATTCTACTTTCAGTTACAGAGTTCTAACTATCCCCGTTTTGGCGCTAGAGCCGATACAAAATTATTTTCTTAGTTCTGCCATAACTCCTAAGATAGAGCGATCACAGAATCGGTTTGTTCTGCTGTTCGTAGACATTTTTATGGCGAATATTCTACCGTCGGTTACGGACTTCTAACGGTCACCGTTTTGGCGCGAGGCTCGATAAAATATTATTTTCTAAGTTCTGCCATAACTCCTAAAATAGAGCGATCACAGAGTCGGTTTGCTCTGCTGTTCGTAGACATTTTTATGGCGAATATTCTACCGTCAATGGCAGAGTACTTACTATCCCCGTTTTGGCGCTAGAGTCGATACAATAATATTTTCTAAGTTTTGCCATAACTCCTAAAATATAGCGATCACAGAATCGGATTGTTCTTCAGTTGGTAAATATTCTTATGGCGAATATTCTACCGTCAGTCATAGAGTTCTAACTATCGCTGTTTTGGCGCTAGAGTCGATGTAGTATTATTTTCTAAGTTCTGCTATAACTCCTAAGATAGAACGATCACAGAATCGGATTGTTCTTCAGTTGGTAGACATTTTTATGGCGAATATTCTACCATCAGTGACAGAGTTTTAACTATCACCGTTTTGGTGCTGGAGTCGATACAATATTATTTTCTAAGTTCTGCCATAACTCCTAAAATAGAGCGATCACAGAATCGGATTGTTCTTCAGTTGGTAGACATTTTTATGGCGAATATTCTACTATCAGTTACTGAGTTCTAACTATCAAAGTTTTAGCACTAGAGTCGATACAATATTATTTTCTAAGTCCTGCCATAACTCCTAAAAGAGAGCAATCACTGATTCGGATTTATCGGCAGTTGTTAGATATTTTTATGGCGAATTTTCTCCCGTCAGTGACAGAATTCTAACTATTTCGTTTTTTGTGGTAGAGTCGATAAAATAATATTATATAAGTTCTGCCATAACTCCTAAAATAGAGCGATCACAGAATCGGATTGTTCTTTAGTTGGTAGGCATTTTTACGGCGGATATTCTACAGTCAGTTGTGGACTTCTAACTATCACGGTTTTGGCGCTAGAGTCGCTGAAGTATTATTTTATAAGTTCTGCCATAACTCCTAAGATAGAGCGATCACAGAATCGGCATGTTCTTCAGTAGGTAGACATTTTTATGGCCAATATTCTACCGTCAATTGCAGACTTCTAACTATCCCCGTTTTGGCGCTAGAGTCGATACAATAATATTTTCTAAGTTCTGCCATAACTCCTAAAATAGAGCGATCACAGAATCGGATTGTTCTTCAGTTGGTAGACATTCTTATGGCGAATATTCTACCGTCAATTGCAGAGTTCTAACTATCGCTGTTTTGGCGCTAGAGTCGCTGAAGTATTATTTTCTAAGTTCTGCGATAACTCCTAAGATAGAGCGATCACAGAATCGGCATGTTCTTCAGTACGTAGACATTTTTATGGCCAATATTCTACCGTCAATTGCAGACTTCTAACTGTCCCCGTTTTGGCGCTAGAGTCGATACAATATTATTTTCTAAGTTCTGCCATAACTCCTAAAATAGAATGATTACAGATTCGGATTTTTCGGCAGTTCTTAGACATTTTTATGGCGAATATTCCACCGTCAGTTACGGACTTCTAACTGTCACCATTTTGGTGCTAGACTCGATAAATTATTATTTTCTAAGTTCTGCCATAACTCTTAAAATAGAGCGAACACAGAGTCGCATTTTTCGGCAGTTGTTAGATATTTTTAATGGCGAATACTCTACAGTCAGTAAACAGAATTCTAACTATCACCTTTTGGCGCTAGAGTCGATGCAGTATTATTTTCTAAGTTCTGCCATAACTCCTAAGATAGAGCGATCACAGAATCGGATTGTTCTTCAGTTGTTAGACATTTTTATGGCGAATATTCTACCGTCATTCATAGAGTTATCACTATCACCGTTTTGGTGCTAGAGTCGATACAATATTATTTTCTAAGTTTTGCCATAACTCCTAAAATACAGCGATCACAGAATTGGATTGTTCTTCAGTTCTTAGACATTTTTATGGCGAATATTCTACCGTCATTCATATGGTTCTAACTATCACCTTTTGGCGCTAGAGTCGATGCAGTATTATTTTCTAACTTCTGCCATAACTCCTAAGATAGAGCGATCACAGAGTCGGATTCTTCGGCAGTTGTTAGATATTTTTATTGCAAATTTTCTACCGTCAGTACCAGAATTCTAACTATCCCCCTTTTGGCGCTAGAGCCGTTACAAAATTATTTTCTTAGTTCTGCCATAACTCCTAAGATAGAGCGCTCACAGAATCGGAATATTCTTCAATTGGTAGACATTTTTATGGCGAATGTTCTACCGTCAATTGCAGAGTACTTACTATCCCTGTTTTGGCGCTAGAGTCGATACAATAATATTTTCTAAGTTTTGGCATAACTCCTAAAATAGAGCGATCACAGAATCGGATTGTTCTTCAGTTGGCAGACATTTTTATGGTGAATATTCTACCATCAGTTACAAAGTTCTAACTATCCCCATTTTGGCGCTAGGGTCGATACAATGTTATTTTCTTAGTTCTGCCATAACTCCTAAAATAGAGCGATCACAGATTCGGACTTTTCGGCAGTTGTTAGACATTTTTATGGCGAATATTCTACCGTCGGTTACGGACTTCTAACGGTCACCGTTTTGGCGCGAGGCTCGATAAAATATTATTTTCTAAGTTCTGCCATAACTCCTAAAATAGAGCGATCACAGAATTGGATTGTGCTTCAGTTGTTAGACATTTTTATGGAGAATATTCTACCGTCAATGGCAGAGTACTTACTATCCCCGTTTTGGCGCTAGAGTCGATACAATAATATTTTCTAAGTTTTGCCATAACGCCTAAAATATAGCGATCACAGAATCGGATTGTTCTTCAGTTGGTAAACATTCTTATGGCGAATATTCTACCGTCAGTCATAGAGTTCTAACTATCGCTGTTTTGGCGCTAGAGTCGATGTAGTATTATTTTCTAAGTTCTGCTATAACTCCTAAGATAGAACGATCACAGAATCGGATTGTTCTTCAGTTGGTAGACATTTTTATGGCGAATATTCTACCATCAGTGACAGACTTTTAACTATCACCGTTTGGGTGCTGGAGTCGATACAATATTATTTTCTAAGTTCTGCCATAACTCCTAAAATAGAGCGATCACAGAATTGGAATGTTCTTCAGTTGTTAGGGATTTTAATGGCGAATATTCTACCGTCATTGATAGAGTTCTAACTATCGCCGTTTTGGCGCTAGAGTCGATAAAATATTATTTCCTAAGTTCTGCCATAACTCCTAAAATAGAGCGATGACAGAATCGGTTTGTTCTTCAGTTCGTAGACATTTTTATGGCGAATATTCTACCGTCAATTGCAGGGTACTTACTATCCCCGTTTTGGCGCTAGAGTCGATAAAATATTATTTTCTAAGTTCTGCCATAACTCCTAAAATAGAGCGATCACAGAATTGGATTGTGCTTCAGTTGTTAGACATTTTTATGGAGAATATTCTACCGACATTCATTGAGTTCTAACTATCGCCGTTTTGGCGCTAGAGTCGATGCAGTATTATTTTCTAAGTTCTGCTATAACTCCTAAGATAGAGCGATCACAGAATCGGATTGTTCTTCAGTTGGTAGACATTTTTACGGCGGATATTCTACAGTCAGTTGTGGACTTCTAACTATCACGGTTTTGGCGCTAGAGTCGCTGAAGTATTATTTTCTAAGTTCTGCCATAACTCCTAAGATAGAGCGATCACAGAATCGGCATGTTCTTAATTAGGTAGACATTTTTATGGCCAATATTCTACCGTCATTCATAGAGTTATCACTATCACCGTTTTGGTGCTAGAGTCGATACAATATTATTTTCTAAGTTTTGCCATAACTCCTAAAATACAGCGATCACAGAATTGGATTGTTCTTCAGTTCTTAGACATTTTTATGGCGAATATTCTACCGTCATTCATATGGTTCTAACTATCACCTTTTGGCGCTAGAGTCGATGCAGTATTATTTTCTAACTTCTGCCATAACTCCTAAGATAGAGCGATCACAGAGTCGGATTCTTCGGCAGTTGGTAGACATTTTTATGGCGAATATTCTACCATCAGTGACAGAGTTTTAACTATCACCGTTTTGGTGCTGGAGTCGATACAATATTATTTTCTAAGTTCTGCCATAACTCCTAAAATAGAGCGATCACAGAATCGGATTGTTCTTCAGTTGGTAGACATTTTTATGGCGAATATTCTACTATCAGTTACTGAGTTCTAACTATCAAAGTTTTAGCACTAGAGTCGATACAATATTATTTTCTAAGTCCTGCCATAACTCCTAAAAGAGAGCAATCACTGATTCGGATTTATCGGCAGTTGTTAGATATTTTTATGGCGAATTTTCTCCCGTCAGTGACAGAATTCTAACTATTTCGTTTTTTGTGGTAGAGTCGATAAAATAATATTATATAAGTTCTGCCATAACTCCTAAAATAGAGCGATCACAGAATCGGATTGTTCTTTAGTTGGTAGACATTTTTACGGCGGATATTCTACAGTCAGTTGTGGACTTCTAACTATCACGGTTTTGGCGCTAGAGTCGCTGAAGTATTATTTTCTAAGTTCTGCCATAACTCCTAAGATAGAGCGATCACAGAATCGGCATGTTCTTCAGTAGGTAGACATTTTTATGGCCAATATTCTACCGTCAATTGCAGACTTCTAACTATCCCCGTTTTGGCGCTAGAGTCGATACAATAATATTTTCTAAGTTCTGCCATAACTCCTAAAATAGAGCGATCACAGAATCGGATTGTTCTTCAGTTGGTAGACATTCTTATGGCGAATATTCTACCGTCAATTGCAGAGTTCTAACTATCGCTGTTTTGGCGCTAGAGTCGCTGAAGTATTATTTTCTAAGTTCTGCGATAACTCCTAAGATAGAGCGATCACAGAATCGGCATGTTCTTCAGTACGTAGACATTTTTATGGCCAATATTCTACCGTCAATTGCAGACTTCTAACTGTCCCCGTTTTGGCGCTAGAGTCGATACAATATTATTTTCTAAGTTCTGCCATAACTCCTAAAATAGAATGATTACAGATTCGGATTTTTCGGCAGTTCTTAGACATTTTTATGGCGAATATTCCACCGTCAGTTACGGACTTCTAACTGTCACCATTTTGGTGCTAGACTCGATAAATTATTATTTTCTAAGTTCTGCCATAACTCTTAAAATAGAGCGAACACAGAGTCGCATTTTTCGGCAGTTGTTAGATATTTTTAATGGCGAATACTCTACAGTCAGTAAACAGAATTCTAACTATCACCTTTTGGCGCTAGAGTCGATGCAGTATTATTTTCTAAGTTCTGCCATAACTCCTAAGATAGAGCGATCACAGAATCGGATTGTTCTTCAGTTGTTAGACATTTTTATGGCGAATATTCTACCGTCATTCATAGAGTTATCACTATCACCGTTTTGGTGCTAGAGTCGATACAATATTATTTTCTAAGTTTTGCCATAACTCCTAAAATACAGCGATCACAGAATTGGATTGTTCTTCAGTTCTTAGACATTTTTATGGCGAATATTCTACCGTCATTCATATGGTTCTAACTATCACCTTTTGGCGCTAGAGTCGATGCAGTATTATTTTCTAACTTCTGCCATAACTCCTAAGATAGAGCGATCACAGAGTCGGATTCTTCGGCAGTTGTTAGATATTTTTATTGCAAATTTTCTACCGTCAGTACCAGAATTCTAACTATTGCCTTTTTGGCGCTAGAGTCGATACAATAATATTATCTAAGTTCTGCCATAACTCCTAAAATGGAGCGATCACAGAATCGGATTGTTCTTCAGTTGATAGACATTTTTATGGCGAATATTCTACTGTCAGTTACAGAGTTCTAACTATCCCCCTTTTGGCGCTAGAGCCGTTACAAAATTATTTTCTTAGTTCTGCCATAACTCCTAAGATAGAGCGCTCACAGAATCGGAATATTCTTCAATTGGTAGACATTTTTATGGCGAATGTTCTACCGTCAATTGCAGAGTACTTACTATCCCTGTTTTGGCGCTAGAGTCGATACAATAATATTTTCTAAGTTTTGGCATAACTCCTAAAATAGAGCGATCACAGAATCGGATTGTTCTTCAGTTGGCAGACATTCTTATGGTGAATATTGTACCGTCAGTCATAGAGTTCTAACTATCCCTGTTTTGGCGCTAGAGTCGATACAATATTATTTTCTTAGTTCTGCCATAACTCCTAAGATAGAGCGATCACAGAATCGGAATGTTCTTCAGTTGGTAGACATTTTTATGGTGAATATTCTACCATCAGTTACAAAGTTCTAACTATCCCCATTTTGGCGCTAGGGTCGATACAATGTTATTTTCTTAGTTCTGCCATAACTCCTAAAATAGAGCGATCACAGATTCGGATTTTTCGGCAGTTGTTAGACATTTTTATGGCGAATATTCTACCGTCGGTTACGGAATTCTAACGGTCACCGTTTTGGCGCGAGGCTCGATAAAATATTATTTTCTAAGTTCTGCCATAACTCCTAAAATAGAGCGATCACAGAATTGGATTGTGCTTCAGTTGTTAGACATTTTTATGGAGAATATTCTACCGTCAATGGCAGAGTACTTACTATCCCCGTTTTGGCGCTAGAGTCGATACAATAATATTTTCTAAGTTTTGCCATAACGCCTAAAATATAGCGATCACAGAATCGGATTGTTCTTCAGTTGGTAAACATTCTTATGGCGAATATTCTACCGTCAGTCATAGAGTTCTAACTATCGCTGTTTTGGCGCTAGAGTCGATGTAGTATTATTTTCTAAGTTCTGCTATAACTCCTAAGATAGAACGATCACAGAATCGGATTGTTCTTCAGTTGGTAGACATTTTTATGGCGAATATTCTACCATCAGTGACAGACTTTTAACTATCACCGTTTGGGTGCTGGAGTCGATACAATATTATTTTCTAAGTTCTGCCATAACTCCTAAAATAGAGCGATCACAGAATTGGAATGTTCTTCAGTTGTTAGGGATTTTAATGGCGAATATTCTACCGTCATTGATAGAGTTCTAACTATCGCAGTTTTGGCGCTAGAGTCGATAAAATATTATTTCCTAAGTTCTGCCATAACTCCTAAAATAGAGCGATGACAGAATCGGTTTGTTCTTCAGTTCGTAGACATTTTTATGGCGAATATTCTACCGTCAATTGCAGAGTACTTACTATCCCCGTTTTGGCGCTAGAGTCGATGCAGTATTATTTTCTAAGTTCTGCTATAACTCCTAAGATAGAGCGATCACAGAATCGGATTGTTCTTCAGTTGGTAGACATTTTTATGGCGAATATTCTACTGTCAGTTACAGAGTTCTAGCTATCAAAGTTTTGGCGCTAGAGTCGATACAATATTATTTTCTAAGTCCTGCCATAACTCCTAAAAGAGAGCAATCACTGATTCGGATTAATCGGCAGTTGTTAGATATTTTTATTTCGTATTTTCTCCCGTCAGTGACAGAATTCTAACTATTACCTTTTTGGGGCTAGAGTCGATAAAATAATATTATCTAAGTTTTGCCATAACCCCTAAAATAGAGCGATCACAGAATCGGATTGTTCTTCAGTTATTAGACATTTTTATGGCGGATATTCTACCGTCAGTTGTGGACTTCTAACTATCACGGTTTTGGCGCTACACTCGGTGCAATATTATTTTCTAAGTTCTGCCATAACTCCTAAAATAGAGCGATCACAGAATCCGATTGTTCTTCAGTGGGTAGACATTCTTATGGCGAATATTCTACCGTCAGTCATAGAGTTCTAACTATTGCCGTTTTGGCGCTAGAGTCGCTGCAATACTATTTTCTAAGTTCTGCTATAACTCCTAAGATAGAGCGATCACATAATCGGCAAGTTCTTCAGTAGGTAGACATTTTTATGGCCAATATTGTACCGTCAATTGCAGACTTCTAACTGTCCCCGTTTTGGTGCTAGAGTCGATACAATATTATTTTCTAAGTTCTGCCATAACTCCTAAAATAGAACGATCACAGATTCGGATTTTTCGGCACTTGTTAGACATTTTTATGGCGAATATTCCACCGTCAGTTACGGACTTCTAACTGTCACCATTTTGGCGCTAGACTCGATAAATTATTATTTTCTAAGTTCTGCCATAACTCCTAAAACAGAGCGTTCACAGAGTCGGATTATTCGGCAGTTGTTAGATATTTTTAATGGCGAATACTCTACAGTCAGTTACAGAATTCTAACTATCACCGTTTTGGTGCTAGAGTCGATACAATATTATTTTCTAAGTTCTGCCATAACTCCTAAAATAGAGCGATCACAGAATCGGATTGTTCTTCAGTTGGTAGACATTTTTATGGCGAATATTCTACTGTCAGTTACAGAGTTCTAACTATCCCCGTTTTGGCGCTAGAGCCGATACAAAATTATTTTCTAAGTTCTGCCATAACTCCTAAAATAGAGCGATCACAGAATCCGATTGTTCTTCAGTGGGTAGACATTTTTATGGCGAATATTCTACCGTCAGTCATAGAGTTCTAACTATTGCCGTTTTGGCGCTAGAGTCGCTGCAATATTATTTTCTAAGTTCTGCTATAACTCCTAAGATAGAGCGATCACACAATCGGCATGTTCTTCAGTAGGTAGACATTTTTATGGCGAATATTCTACTGTCAGTTACAGAGTTCTAACTATCCCCGTTTTGGCGCTAGAGTCGATACAATATTATTTTCTTAGTTCCGCCATAACTCCTAAGATAGAGCGATCACAGAATCGGAATGTTCTTCAGTTGGTAGACATTTTTATGGTGAATATTCTACCATCAGTTACAAAGTTCTAACTATCCCCATTTTGGCGCTAGGGTCGATACAATGTTATTTTCTTAGTTCTGCCATAACTCCTAAAATAGAGCGATCACAGATTCGGATTTTTCGGCAGTTTTTAGACATTTTTATGGCGAATATTCTACCGTCGGTTACGGACTTCTAACGGTCACCGTTTTGGCGCGAGGCTCGATAAAATATTATTTTCTAAGTTCTGCCATAACTCCTAAAATAGAGCGATCACAGAATTGGATTGTGCTTCAGTTGTTAGACATTTTTATGGAGAATATTCTACCGTCAATGGCAGAGTACTTACTATCCCCGTTTTGGCGCTAGAGTCGATACAATAATATTTTCTAAGTTTTGCCATAACGCCTAAAATATAGCGATCACAGAATCGGATTGTTCTTCAGTTGGTAAACATTCTTATGGCGAATATTCTACCGTCAGTCATAGAGTTCTAACTATCGCTGTTTTGGCGCTAGAGTCGATGTAGTATTATTTTCTAAGTTCTGCTATAACTCCTAAGATAGAACGATCACAGAATCGGATTGTTCTTCAGTTGGTAGACATTTTTATGGCGAATATTCTACCATCAGTGACAGACTTTTAACTATCACCGTTTGGGTGCTGGAGTCGATACAATATTATTTTCTAAGTTCTGCCATAACTCCTAAAATAGAGCGATCACAGAATTGGAATGTTCTTCAGTTGTTAGGGATTTTAATGGCGAATATTCTACCGTCATTGATAGAGTTCTAACTATCGCCGTTTTGGCGCTAGAGTCGATAAAATATTATTTCCTAAGTTCTGCCATAACTCCTAAAATAGAGCGATGACAGAATCGGTTTGTTCTTCAGTTCGTAGACATTTTTATGGCGAATATTCTACCGTCAATTGCAGAGTACTTACTATCCCCGTTTTGGCGCTAGAGTCGATAAAATATTATTTTCTAAGTTCTGCCATAACTCCTAAAATAGAGCGATCACAGAATTGGATTGTGCTTCAGTTGTTAGACATTTTTATGGAGAATATTCTACCGACATTCATTGAGTTCTAACTATCGCCGTTTTGGCGCTTGAGTCGATGCAGTACTATTTTCTAAGTTCTCTTATAACTCCTAAGATAGAGCGATCACAGAATCGGATTGTTCTTCAGTTGGTAGACATTTTTATGGCGAATATTCTACTGTCAGTTACAGAGTTCTAACTATCAAAGTTTTGGCGCTAGAGTCGATACAATATTATTTTCTAAGTCCTGCCATAACTCCTAAAAGAGAGCAATCACTGATTCGGATTAATCGGCAGTTGTTAGATATTTTTATTTCGTATTTTCTCCCGTCAGTGACAGAATTCTAACTATTACCTTTTTGGGGCTAGAGTCGATAAAATAATATTATCTAAGTTTTGCCATAACCCCTAAAATAGAGCGATCACAGAATCGGATTGTTCTTCAGTTATTAGACATTTTTATGGCGGATATTCTACCGTCAGTTGTGGACTTCTAACTATCACGGTTTTGGCGCTACACTCGGTGCAATATTATTTTCTAAGTTCTGCCATAACTCCTAAAATAGAGCGATCACAGAATCCGATTGTTCTTCAGTGGGTAGACATTCTTATGGCGAATATTCTACCGTCAGTCATAGAGTTCTAACTATTGCCGTTTTGGCGCTAGAGTCGCTGCAATACTATTTTCTAAGTTCTGCTATAACTCCTAAGATAGAGCGATCACATAATCGGCAAGTTCTTCAGTAGGTAGACATTTTTATGGCCAATATTGTACCGTCAATTGCAGACTTCTAACTGTCCCCGTTTTGGTGCTAGAGTCGATACAATATTATTTTCTAAGTTCTGCCATAACTCCTAAAATAGAACGATCACAGATTCGGATTTTTCGGCACTTGTTAGACATTTTTATGGCGAATATTCCACCGTCAGTTACGGACTTCTAACTGTCACCATTTTGGCGGTAGACTCGATAAATTATTATTTTCTAAGTTCTGCCATAACTCCTAAAACAGAGCGTTCACAGAGTCGGATTATTCGGCAGTTGTTAGATATTTTTAATGGCGAATACTCTACAGTCAGTTACAGAATTCTAACTATCACCGTTTTGATGCTAGAGTCGATACAATATTATTTTCTAAGTTCTGCCATAACTCCTAAAATAGAGCGATCACAGAATCGGATTGTTCTTCAGTTGGTAGACATTTTTATGGCGAATATTCTACTGTCAGTTACAGAGTTCTAACTATCCCCGTTTTGGCGCTAGAGCC
This sequence comes from Xylophagus ater, assembly GCA_963422695.1. Classification (NCBI taxonomy): domain Eukaryota; kingdom Metazoa; phylum Arthropoda; class Insecta; order Diptera; family Xylophagidae; genus Xylophagus; species Xylophagus ater. The sequence goes on along the minus strand of OY730481.1, from coordinate 25,964,816 downwards.
GATACAAAATTATTTTCTAAGTTCTGCCATAACTCCTAAAATAGAGCGATCACAGAATCCGATTGTTCTTCAGTGGGTAGACATTTTTATGGCGAATATTCTACCGTCAGTCATAGAGTTCTAACTATTGCCGTTTTGGCGCTAGAGTCGCTGCAATATTATTTTCTAAGTTCTGCTATAACTCCTAAGATAGAGCGATCACACAATCGGCATGTTCTTCAGTAGGTAGACATTTTTATGGCGAATATTCTACTGTCAGTTACAGAGTTCTAACTATCCCCGTTTTGGCGCTAGAGTCGATACAATATTATTTTCTTAGTTCCGCCATAACTCCTAAGATAGAGCGATCACAGAATCGGAATGTTCTTCAGTTGGTAGACATTTTTATGGTGAATATTCTACCGTCAATTACAAAGTTCTAACTATCCCCATTTTGGTACTAGAGTCGATACAATATTATTTTCTTAGTTCTGCCATAACTCCTAAAATAGAGCGATCACAGATTCGGATTTTTCGGCAGTTGTTAGACATGTTTATGGCGAATATTCTACCGTCGGTTACGGACTTCTAACGGTCACCGTTTTGGCGCGAGACTCGATAAAATATTATTTTCTAAGTTCTGCCATAACTCCTAAAATGGAGCGATCACAGAATCGGTTTGTTCTTCTGTTCGTAGACATTTTTATGGCGAATATTCTACTGTCAGTTACAGAGTTCTAACTATCCCCGTTTTGGCGCTAGAGTCGATACAATATTATTTTCTTAGTTCTGCCATAACTCCTAAGATAGAGCGATCACAGAATCGGAATGTTTTTCAATTGGTAGACATTTTTATGGCGAATATTCTACCGCCATTCATATGGTTCTAACTATCACCTTTTGGCGCTAGAGTCGATGCAGTAATATCTTCTAACTTCTGCCATAACTCCTAAGATAGAGCGATCACAGAATCGGATTGTTCTTCAGTTGGTAGTTATTTTTATGGCGAATATTCCACCGTCAATTGCAGAGTTCTAACTATCCCCATTTTGGCGCTAGAGTCGAGACAATATTATTTTCTAAGTTCGGCCATAACTCCTAAAATAGAGCGATCACAGAGTCGGATTTTTCGGCAGTTGTTAGATATTTTTATGGCAAAATTTCTACCGTCAGTGCCAGAATTCTAACTATTCCCTTTTTGGCGCTAGAGTCGATGCAGTATTATTTTCTAACTTCTGCCATAACTCCTAAGATAGAGCGATCACAGAATCGGATTGTTCTTCAGTTGGTAGACATTTTTATGGCGAATATTCTACTGTCAGTTACAGAGTTCTAACTATCCCCGTTTTGGCGCTAGAGTCGATACAAAATTATTTTCTTAGTTCTGCCATAACTCCTAAGATAGAGCGATCACAGAAGCGGAATGTTCTTCTATTGGTAGACATTTTCATGGCGAATATTCTACCGTCAATTGCAGAGTACTTACTATCCCCGTTTTGGCGCTAGAGTTGATACAATAATATTTTCTAAGTTTTGCCATAACTCCTAAAATAGAGCAATCACAGAATCGGATTGTTCTTCAGTTGGTAGACATTCTTATGGTGAATATTGTACTGTCAGTCATTGAGTTCTAACTATCCCCGTTTTGGCGCTAGAGTCGATACAATATTATTTTCTTAGTTCTGCCATAACTCCTAAGATAGAGCGATCACAGAATCGGAATTTTCTCCAGTTGGTAGACATTTTTATGGTGAATATTCTGCCATCAATTACAAAGTTCTAACTATCCCCATTTTGGCGCTAGAGTCGATACAATATTATTTTCTTCGTTCTGATATAACTCCTAAAATAGAGCGATCACAGATTCGGATTTTTCGGCAGTTGTTAGACATTTTCATGGCGAATATTCTACCGTTGGTTACGGACTTCTAACGGTAACCGTTTTGGCGCGAGACTCGATAAAATATTATTTTCTAAGTTCTGCCATAACTCCTAAAATAGAGCGATCACAGAATCGGTTTGTTCTTCTGTTCGTAGACATTTTTATGGCGAATATTCTACCGTCAATGGCAGAGTACTTACTATCCCCGTTTTGGCGCTAGAGTCGATACAATAATATTTTCTAAGTTTTGCCATAACTCCTAAAATATAGCGATCACAGAATCGGATTGTTCTTCAGTTGGTAAATATTCTTATGGCGAATATTCTACCGTTAGTCATAGAGTTCTAACTATCGCTGTTTTGGCGCTAGAGTCGATGTAGTATTATTTTCTAAGTTCTGCTATAACTCCTAAGATAGAACGATCACAGAATCGGATTGTTCTTCAGTTGGTAGACATTTTTATGGCGAATATTCTACCATCAGTGACAGAGTTTTAACTATCACCGTTTTGGTGCTGGAGTCGATACAATATAATTTTCTAAGTTCTGCCATAACTCCTAAAATAGAGCCATCACAGAATCGGATTGTTCTTCAGTTGGTAGACATTTTTATGGCGAATATTCTACTATCAGTTACTGAGTTCTAACTATCAAAGTTTTAGCGCTAGATTCGATACAATATTATTTTCTAAGTCCTGCCATAACTCCTAAAATAGAGCAATCACTGATTCGGATTTATCGGCAGTTGTTAGATATTTTTATGGCGAATTTTCTCCCGTCAGTGACAGAATTCTAACTATTTCGTTTTTTGTGGTAGAGTCGATAAAATAATATTATATAAGTTCTGCCATAACTCCTAAAATAGAGCGATCACAGAATCGGATTGTTCTTTAGTTGGTAGACATTTTTACGGCGGATATTCTACCGTCAGTTGTGGACTTCTAACTATCACGGTTTTGGCGCTAGAGTCGCTGAAGTATTATTTTCTAAGTTCTGCCATAACTCCTAAGATAGAGCGATCACAGAATCGGCATGTTTTTCAGTAGGTAGACATTTTTATGGCCAATATTCTACCGTCAATTGCAGACTTCTAACTATCCCCGTTTTGGCGCTAGAGTCGATACAATAATATTTTCTAAGTTCTGCCATTACTCCTAAAATAGAGCGATCACAGAATCGGAATGTTCTTCACTTGGTAGACATTTTTATGGTGAATATTCTACCGTCAATTACAAAGTTCTAACTATCCCCATTTTGGTACTAGAGTCGATACAATATTATTTTCTTAGTTCTGCCATAACTCCTAAAATAGAGCGATCACAGATTCGGATTTTTCGGCAGTTGTTAGACATGTTTATGGCGAATATTCTACCGTCGGTTACGGACTTCTAACGGTCACCGTTTTGGCGCGAGACTCGATAAAATATTATTTTCTAAGTTCTGCCATAACTCCTAAAATGGAGCGATCACAGAATCGGTTTGTTCTTCTGTTCGTAGACATTTTTATGGCGAATATTCTACTGTCAGTTACAGAGTTCTAACTATCCCCGTTTTGGCGCTAGAGTCGATACAATATTATTTTCTTAGTTCTGCCATAACTCCTAAGATAGAGCGATCACAGAATCGGAATGTTTTTCAATTGGTAGACATTTTTATGGCGAATATTCTACCGCCATTCATATGGTTCTAACTATCACCTTTTGGCGCTAGAGTCGATGCAGTAATATCTTCTAACTTCTGCCATAACTCCTAAGATAGAGCGATCACAGAATCGGATTGTTCTTCAGTTGGTAGTTATTTTTATGGCGAATATTCCACCGTCAATTGCAGAGTTCTAACTATCCCCATTTTGGCGCTAGAGTCGAGACAATATTATTTTCTAAGTTCGGCCATAACTCCTAAAATAGAGCGATCACAGAGTCGGATTTTTCGGCAGTTGTTAGATATTTTTATGGCAAAATTTCTACCGTCAGTGCCAGAATTCTAACTATTCCCTTTTTGGCGCTAGAGTCGATGCAGTATTATTTTCTAACTTCTGCCATAACTCCTAAGATAGAGCGATCACAGAATCGGATTGTTCTTCAGTTGGTAGACATTTTTATGGCGAATATTCTACTGTCAGTTACAGAGTTCTAACTATCCCCGTTTTGGCGCTAGAGTCGATACAAAATTATTTTCTTAGTTCTGCCATAACTCCTAAGATAGAGCGATCACAGAAGCGGAATGTTCTTCTATTGGTAGACATTTTCATGGCGAATATTCTACCGTCAATTGCAGAGTACTTACTATCCCCGTTTTGGCGCTAGAGTTGATACAATAATATTTTCTAAGTTTTGCCATAACTCCTAAAATAGAGCAATCACAGAATCGGATTGTTCTTCAGTTGGTAGACATTCTTATGGTGAATATTGTACTGTCAGTCATTGAGTTCTAACTATCCCCGTTTTGGCGCTAGAGTCGATACAATATTATTTTCTTAGTTCTGCCATAACTCCTAAGATAGAGCGATCACAGAATCGGAATTTTCTCCAGTTGGTAGACATTTTTATGGTGAATATTCTGCCATCAATTACAAAGTTCTAACTATCCCCATTTTGGCGCTAGAGTCGATACAATATTATTTTCTTCGTTCTGATATAACTCCTAAAATAGAGCGATCACAGATTCGGATTTTTCGGCAGTTGTTAGACATTTTCATGGCGAATATTCTACCGTTGGTTACGGACTTCTAACGGTAACCGTTTTGGCGCGAGACTCGATAAAATATTATTTTCTAAGTTCTGCCATAACTCCTAAAATAGAGCGATCACAGAATCGGTTTGTTCTTCTGTTCGTAGACATTTTTATGGCGAATATTCTACCGTCAATGGCAGAGTACTTACTATCCCCGTTTTGGCGCTAGAGTCGATACAATAATATTTTCTAAGTTTTGCCATAACTCCTAAAATATAGCGATCACAGAATCGGATTGTTCTTCAGTTGGTAAATATTCTTATGGCGAATATTCTACCGTCAGTCATAGAGTTCTAACTATCGCTGTTTTGGCGCTAGAGTCGATGTAGTATTATTTTCTAAGTTCTGCTATAACTCCTAAGATAGAACGATCACAGAATCGGATTGTTCTTCAGTTGGTAGACATTTTTATGGCGAATATTCTACCATCAGTGACAGAGTTTTAACTATCACCGTTTTGGTGCTGGAGTCGATACAATATAATTTTCTAAGTTCTGCCATAACTCCTAAAATAGAGCGATCACAGAATCGGATTGTTCTTCAGTTGGTAGACATTTTTATGGCGAATATTCTACTATCAGTTACTGAGTTCTAACTATCAAAGTTTTAGCGCTAGAGTCGATACAATATTATTTTCTAAGTCCTGCCATAACTCCTAAAATAGAGCAATCACTGATTCGGATTTATCGGCAGTTGTTAGATATTTTTATGGCGAATTTTCTCCCGTCAGTGACAGAATTCTAACTATTTCGTTTTTTGTGGTAGAGTCGATAAAATAATATTATATAAGTTCTGCCATAACTCCTAAAATAGAGCGATCACAGAATCGGATTGTTCTTTAGTTGGTAGACATTTTTACGACGGATATTCTACCGTCAGTTGTGGACTTCTAACTATCACGGTTTTGGCGCTAGAGTCGCTGAAGTATTATTTTCTAAGTTCTGCCATAACTCCTAAGATAGAGCGATCACAGAATCGGCATGTTTTTCAGTAGGTAGACATTTTTATGGCCAATATTCTACCGTCAATTGCAGACTTCTAACTATCCCCGTTTTGGCGCTAGAGTCGATACAATAATATTTTCTAAGTTCTGCCATAACTCCTAAAATAGAGCGATCACAGAATCGGATTGTTCTTCAGTTGGTAGACATTCTTATGGCGAATATTCTACCGTCAATTGCAGACTTCTAACTGTCCCCGTTTTGGCGCTAGAGTCGATACAATATTATTTTCTGAGTTCTGCCATAACTCCTAAAATAGAATGATCACAGATTCGGATTTTTCGGCAGTTGTTAGACATTTTTATGGCGAATATTCCACCGTCAGTTACGGACTTCTAACTGTCACCATTTTGGTGCTAGACTCGATAAATTATTATTTTCTAAGTTCTGCCATAACTCTTAAAATAGAGCGAACACAGAGTCGCATTTTTCGGCAGTTGTTAGATATTTTTAATGGCGAATACTCTACAGTCAGTAAACAGAATTCTAACTATCACCTTTTGGCGCTAGAGTCGATGCAGTATTATTTTCTAAGTTCTGCCATAACTCCTAAGATAGAGCGATCACAGAATCGGATTGTTCTTCAGTTGCTAGACATTTTTATGGCGAATATTCTACCGTCATTCATAGAGTTATCACTATCACCGTTTTGGTGCTAGAGTCGATACAATATTATTTTCTAAGTTCTGCCATAACTCCTAAAATACAGCGATCACAGAATTGGATTGTTCTTCAGTTGTTAGACATTTTTATGGCGAATATTCTACCGTCATTCATATGGTTCTAACTATCACCTTTTGGCGCTAAAGTCGATGCAGTATTATTTTCTAACTTCTGCCATAACTCCTAAGATAGAGCGATCACAGAGTCGGATTCTTCGGCAGTTGTTAGATATTTTTATTGCAAATTTTCTACCGTCAGTACCAGAATTCTAACTATTGCCTTTTTGGCGCTAGAGTCGATACAATAATATTATCTAAGTTCTGCCATAACTCCTAAAATGGAGCGATCACAGAATCGGATTGTTCTTCAGTTGGTAGACATTTTTATGGCGAATATTCTACTGTCAGTTACAGAGTTTTAACTATCCCCGTTTTGGCGCTAGAGCCGTTACAAAATTATTTTCTTAGTTCTGCCATAACTCCTAAGATAGAGCGATCACAGAATCGGAATATTCTTCAATTGGTAGACATTTTGATGGCGAATATTCTACCGTCAATTGCAGAGTACTTACTATCCCCGTTTTGGCGCTAGAGTCGATACAATAATATTTTCTAAGTTTTGGCATAACTCCTAAAATAGAGCGATCATAGATTCGGATTGTTCTTCAGTTGGTAGACATTCTTATGGTGAATATTGTACCGTCAGTCATAGAGTTCTAACTATCCCTGTTTTGGCGCTAGAGTCGATACAATATTATTTTCTTAGTTCTGCCATAACTCCTAAGATAGAGCGATCACAGAATCGGAATGTTCTTCAGTTGGTAGACATTTTTATGGTGAATATTCTACCATCAGTTACAAAGTTCTAACTATCCCCATTTTGGCGCTAGAGTCGATACAATATTATTTTCTTAGTTCTGCCATAACTCCTAAAATAGAGCGATCACAGATTCGGATTTTTCGGCAGTTGTTAGACATTTTTATGGCGAATATTCTACCGTCGGTTACGGACATCTAACGGTCACCGTTTTGGCGCGAGGCTCGATAAAATATTATTTTCTAAGTTCTGCCATAACTCCTAAAATAGAGCGATCACAGAATCGGTTTGTTCTTCTGTTCGTAGACATTTTTATGGCGAATATTCTACCGTCAATGGCAGAGTACTTACTATCCCCGTTTTGGCGCTAGACTCGATACAATAATATTTTCTAAGTTTTGCCATAACGCCTAAAATATAGCGATCACAGAATCGGATTGTTCTTCAGTTGGTAAACATTCTTATGGCGAATATTCTACCGTCAGTCATAGAGTGCTAACTATCGCTGTTTTGGCGCTAGAGTCGATGTAGTATTATTTTCTAAGTTCTGCTATAACTCCTAAGATAGAACGATCACAGAATCGGATTGTTCTTCAGTTGGTAGACATTTTTATGGCGAATATTCTACCATCAGTGACAGACTTTTAACTATCACCGTTTTGGTGCTGGAGTCGATACAATATTATTTTCTAAGTTCTGCCATAACTCCTAAAATAGAGCGATCACAGAATTGGAATGTTCTTCAGTTGTTAGGAATTTTAATGGCGAATATTCTACCGTCATTGATAGAGTTCTAACTATCGCCGTTTTGGCGCTAGAGTCGATAAAATATTATTTCCTACGTTCTGCCATAACTCCTAAAATAGAGCGATGACAGAATCGGTTTGTCCTTCAGTTCGTAGACATTTTTATGGCGAATATTCTACTGTCAATTGCAGAGTACTTACTATCCCCGTTTTGGCGCTAGAGTCGATACAATATTATTTTCTAAGTTCTGCCATAACTCCTAAAATAGAGCGATCACCGAATTGGATTGTTCTTCAGTTGTTAGACATTTTTATGGCGAATATTCTGCCGTCATTCATAGAGTTCTAACTATCACCGTTTTGGTGCTAGAGTCGATAAAATATTATTTTCTAAGTTCTGCCATAACTCCTAAAATAGAGCGATCCCAGAATTGGATTGTGCTTCAGTTGTTAGACATTTTTATGGGGAATATTCTTCCGACATTCATTGAGTTCTAACTATCGCCGTTTTGGCGCTAGAGTCGATGCAGTATTATTTTCTAAGTTTTGCTATAACTCCTAAGATAGAGCGATCACAGAATCGGATTGTTCTTCAGTTGGTAGACATTTTTATGGCGAATATTCTACTGTCAGTTACAGAGTTCTAACTATCAAAGTTTTGGCGCTAGAGTCGATACAATATTATTTTCTAAGTCCTGCCATAACTCCTAAAAGAGAGCAATCACTGATTCGGATTAATCGGCAGTTGTTAGATATTTTTATGGCGTATTTTCTCCCGTCAGTGACAGAATTCTAACTATTATCTTTTTGGGGCTAGAGTCGATAAAATAATATTATCTAAGTTTTGCCATAACCCCTAAAATAGAGCGATCACAGAATCGGATTGTTCTTCAGTTATTAGACATTTTTATGGCGGATATTCTACCGTCACTTGTGGACTTCTAACTATCACGGTTTTGGCGCTACACTCGATGCAATATTATTTTCTAAGTTCTGCCATAACTCCTAAAATAGAGCGATCACAGAATCCGATTGTTCTTCAGTGGGTAGACATTCTTATGGCGAATATTCTACCGTCAGTCATAGAGTTCTAACTATTGCCGTTTTGGCGCTAGAGTCGCTGCAATATTATTTTCTAAGTTCTGCTATAACTCTTAAGATAGAGCGATCACACAATCGGCAAGTTCTTCAGTAGGTAGACATTTTTATGGCCAATATTGTACCGTCAATTGCAGACTTCTAACTGTCCCCGTTTTGGTGCTAGAGTCGATAAAATATTATTTTCTAAGTTCTGCCATAACTCCTAAAATAGAACGATCACAGATTCGGATTTTTCGGCACTTGTTAGACATTTTTATGGCGAATATTCCACCGTCAGTTACGGACTTCTAACTGTCACCATTTTGGCGCTAGACTCGATAAATTATTATTTTCTAAGTTCTGCCATAACTCCTAAAACAGAGCGTTCACAGAGTTGGATTATTCGGCAGTTGTTAGATATTTTTAATGGCGAATATTCTACCGTCGGTTACGGACTTCTAACGGTCACCGTTTTGGCGCGAGACTCGATAAAATATTATTTTCTAAGTTCTGCCATAACTCCTAAAATGGAGCGATCACAGAATCGGATTGTTCTTCAGTTGGTAGTTATTTTTATGGCGAATATCCCACCGTCAATTGCAGAGATCTAACTATCCCCATTTTGGCGCTAGAGTCGAGACAATATTATTTTCTAAGTTCTGCCATAACTCCTAAAATAGAGCGATCACAGAGTCGGATTTTTCGGCAGTTGTTAGATATTTTTATGGCAAAATTTCTACCGTCAGTGCCAGAATTCTAACTTTTCCCTTTTTGGCGCTAGAGTCGATGCAGTATTATTTTCTAACTTCTGCCATAACTCCTAAGATAGAGCGATCACAGAATCGGATTGTTCTTCAGTTGGTAGACATTTTTATGGCGAATATTCTACTGTCAGTTACAGAGTTCTAACTATCCCCGTTTTGGCGCTAGAGTCGATACAAAATTATTTTCTTAGTTCTGCCATAACTCCTAAGATAGAGCGATCACAGAAGCGGAATGTTCTTCTATTGGTAGACATTTTCATGGCGAATATTCTACCGTCAATTGCAGAGTACTTACTATCCCCGTTTTGGCGCTAGAGTTGATACAATAATATTTTCTAAGTTTTGCCATAACTCCTAAAATAGAGCAATCACAGAATCGGATTGTTCTTCAGTTGGTAGACATTCTTATGGTGAATATTGTACCGTCAGTCATTGAGTTCTAACTATCCCCGTTTTGGCGCTAGAGTCGATACAATATTATTTTCTTAGTTCTGCCATAACTCCTAAGATAGAACGATCACAGAATCGGAATGTTCTCCAGTTGGTAGACATTTTTATGGCGAATATTCTACCGTTGGTTACGGACTTCTAACGGTAACCGTTTTGGCGCGCGACTCGATAAAATATTATTATCTAAGTTCTGCCATAACTCCTAAAATAGAGCGATCACAGAATCGGTTTGTTCTTCTGTTCGTAGACGTTTTTATGGCGAATATTCTACCGTCAATGGCAGAGTACTTACTATCCCCGTTTTGGCGCTAGAGTCGATACAATAATATTTTCTAAGTTTTGCCATAACTCCTAAAATATAGCGATCACAGAATCGGATTGTTCTTCAGTTGGTAAACATTCTTATGGCGAATATTCTACCGTCAGTCATAGAGTTCTAACTATCGCTGTTTTGGTGCTAGAGTCGATGCAGTATTATTTTCTAAGTTCTGCTATAAATCCTAAGATAGAACGATCACAGAATCGGATTGTTCTTCAGTTGGTAGACATTTTTATGGCGAATATTCTACCATCAGTGACAGAGTTTTAACTATTACCGTTTTGGTGCTGGAGTCGATACAATATTATTTTCTAAGTTCTGCCATAATTCCTAAAATAGAGCGATCACCGAATTGGATTGTTCTTCAGTTGTTAGACATTTTTATGGCGAATATTCTGCCGTCATTCATAGAGTTCTAACTATCACCTTTTGGCGCTAGAGTCGATGCAGTATTATTTTCTAAGTTCTGCCATAACTCCTAAGATAGAGCGATCACAGAATCGGATTGTTCTTCAGTTGTTAGACATTTTTATGGCGAATATTCTACCGTCATTCATAGAGTTATCACTATCACCGTTTTGGTGCTAGAGTCGATAAAATATTATTTTCTAAGTTCTGCCATAACTCCTAAAATACAGCGATCACAGAATTGGATTGTGCTTCAGTTGTTAGACATTTTTATGGCGAATATTCTACGACATTCATAGAGTTCTAACTATCACCGTTTTGGCGCTAGAGTCGATGCAGTATTATTTTCTAAGTTCTGCTATAAATCCTAAGATAGAACGATCACAGAATCGGATTGTTCTTCAGTTGGTAGACATTTTTATGGCGAATATTCTACCATCAGTGACAGAGTTTTAACTATTACCGTTTTGGTGCTGGAGTCGATACAATATTATTTTCTAAGTTCTGCCATAATTCCTAAAATAGAGCGATCACCGAATTGGATTGTTCTTCAGTTGTTAGACATTTTTATGGCGAATATTCTGCCGTCATTCATAGAGTTCTAACTGTCACGCTCTGGCGCTAGCGTCGATGCAGTATTATTTTCTAAGTTCTGCCATAACTCCTAAGATAGAGCGATCACAGAAGCGGAATGTTCTTCTATTGGTAGACATTTTCATGGCGAATATTCTACCGTCAATTGCAGAGTACTTACTATCCCCGTTTTGGCGCTAGAGTTGATACAATAATATTTTCTAAGTTTTGCCATAACTCCTAAAATAGAGCAATCACAGAATCGGATTGTTCTTCAGTTGGTAGACATTCTTATGGTGAATATTGTACCGTCAGTCATTGAGTTCTAACTATCCCCGTTTTGGCGCTAGAGTCGATACAATATTATTTTCTTAGTTCTGCCATAACTCCTAAGATAGAACGATCACAGAATCGGAATATTCTCCAGTTGGTAGACATTTTTATGGCGAATATTCTACCGTTGGTTACGGACTTCTAACGGTAACCGTTTTGGCGCGAGACTCGATAAAATATTATTTTCTAAGTTCTGCCATAACTCCTAAAATAGAGCGATCACAGAATCGGTTTGTTCTTCTGTTCGTAGACATTTTTATGGCGAATATTCTACCGTCAATGGCAGAGTACTTACTATCCCCGTTTTGGCGCTAGAGTCGATACAATAATATTTTCTAAGTTTTGCCATAACTCCTAAAATATAGCGATCACAGAATCGGATTGTTCTTCAGTTGGTAAACATTCTTATGGCGAATATTCTACCGTCAGTCATAGAGTTCTAACTATCGCTGTTTTGGTGCTAGAGTCGATGCAGTATTATTTTCTAAGTTCTGCTATAAATCCTAAGATAGAACGATCACAGAATCGGATTGTTCTTCAGTTGGTAGACATTTTTATGGCGAATATTCTACCATCAGTGACAGAGTTTTAACTATTACCGTTTTGGTGCTGGAGTCGATACAATATTATTTTCTAAGTTCTGCCATAATTCCTAAAATAAAGCGATCACCGAATTGGATTGTTCTTCAGTTGTTAGACATTTTTATGGCGAATATTCTGCCGTCATTCATAGAGTTCTAACTATCACCTTTTGGCGCTAGAGTCGATGCAGTATCATTTTCTAAGTTCTGCAATAACTCCTAAGATAGAGCGATCACAGAATCGGATTGTCCTTCAGTTGTTAGACATTTTTATGGCGAATATTCTACCGTCATTCATAGAGTTCTAACTATCAACGTTTTCGTGCTAGAGTCGATACAATATTATTTTCTAAGTTCTGCCATAACTACTAAAATAGAGCGATCACAGAATTGGATTGTGCTTCAGTTGTTAGACATTTTTATGGCGAATATTCTACGACATTCATAGAGTTCTAACTATCACCGTTTTGGCGCTAGAGTCGATGCAGTATTATTTTCTAAGTTCTGCTATAAATCCTAAGATAGAACGATCACAGAATCGGATTGTTCTTCAGTTGGTAGACATTTTTATGGCGAATATTCTATCATCAGTGACAGAGTTTTAACTATTACCGTTTTGGTGCTGGAGTCGATACAATATTATTTTCTAAGTTCTGCCATAATTCCTAAAATAGAGCGATCACCGAATTGGATTGTTCTTCAGTTGTTAGACATTTTTATGGCGAATATTCTGCCGTCATTCATAGAGTTCTAACTATCACGCTCTGGCGCTAGCGTCGATGCAGTATTATTTTCTAAGTTCTGCCATAACTCCTAAGATAGAGCGATCACCGAATTGGATTGTCCTTCAGTTGTTAGACATTTTTATGGCGAATATTCTACCGTCATTCATAGAGTTCTCACTATCACGCTCTGGCGCTAGCGTCGATGCAGTATTATTTTCTAAGTTCTGCCATAATTCCTAAAATAGAGCGATCACCGAATTGGATTGTCCTTCAGTTGTTAGACATTTTTATGGCGAATATTCTACCGTCATTCATAGAGTTCTAACTATCAACGTTTTGGTGCTAGAGTCGATACAATATTATTTTCTAAGTTCTGCCATAACTACTAAAATAGAGCGATCACAGAATTGGATTGTGCTTCAGTTGTTAGACATTTTTATGGCGAATATTCTACGACATTCATAGAGTTCTAACTATCGCTGTTTTGGTGCTAGAGTCGATGCAGTATTATTTTCTAAGTTCTGCTATAAATCCTAAGATAGAACGATCACAGAATTGGATTGTTCTTCAGTTGTTAGACATTTTTATGGCGAATATTCTGCCGTCATTCATAGAGTTCTAACTATCACGCTCTGGCGCTAGCGTCGATGCAGTATTATTTTCTAAGTTCTGCCATAATTCCTAAAATAGAGCGATCACCGAATTGGATTGTCCTTCAGTTGTTAGACATTTTTATGGCAAATATTCTGCCGTCATTCATAGAGTTCTAACTATCACCTTTTGGCGCTAGAGTCGATGCAGTATCATTTTCTAAGTTCTGCCATAACTCCTAAGATAGAGCGATCACAGAATCGGATTGTCCTTCAGTTGTTAGACATTTTTATGGCGAATATTCTACCGTCATTCATAGAGTTCTAACTATCAACGTTTTGGTGCTAGAGTCGATACAATATTATTTTCTAAGTTCTGCCATAACTACTAAAATAGAGCGATCACAGAATTGGATTGTGCTTCAGTTGTTAGACATTTTTATGGCGAATATTCTACGACATTCATAGAGTTCTAACTATCGCTGTTTTGGTGCTAGAGTCGATGCAGTATTATTTTCTAAGTTCTGCTATAAATCCTAAGATAGAACGATCACAGAATCGGATTGTTCTTCAGTTGGTAGACATTTTTATGGCGAATATTCTACCATCAGTGACAGAGTTTTAACTATTACCGTTTTGGTGCTGGAGTCGATAAAATATTATTTTCTAAGTTCTGCCATAATTCCTAAAATAGAGCGATCACAGAATTGGATTGTGCTTCAGTTGTTAGACATTTTTATGGCGAATATTCTACGACATTCATAGAGTTCTAACCATCACGCTCTGGCGCTAGCGTCGATGCAGTATTATTTTCTAAGTTCTGCCATAACTCCTAAGATAGAGCGATCACAGAATCGGATTGTTCTTCAGTTGTTAGACATTTTTATGGCGAATATTCTGCTGTCAGTTACAGAGTTCTAACTATCAAAGTTTTGGCGCTAGAGTCGATACAATATTATTTTCTAAGACCTGCCATAACTCCTAAAAGAGAGCAAACACTGATTCGGATTTATCGGCAGTTGTTAGATATTTTTATGGCGAATTTTCTCCCGTCAGTGACAGAATTCTAACTATTACCTTTTTGGGGCTAGAATCGATAAAATAATATTATCTAAGTTCTGCCATAACCCCTAAAATAGAGCGATCTCAGAATCGGATTGTGCTTCAGTTATTAGACATTTTTATGGCGGATATTCTACCGTCAGTTGTGGACTTCTAACTATCACGGTTTTGGCGCTACACTCGATGCAATATTATTTTCTAAGTTCTGCCATAACTCCTAAAATAGAGCGATCACAGAATCCGATTGTTCTTCAGTGGGTAGACATTTTTATGGCGAATATTCTACCGTCAGTCATAGAGTTCTAACTATTGCCGTTTTGGCGCTAGAGTCGCTGCAGTATTATTTTCTAAGTTCTGCTATAACTCCTAAGTTAGAGCGATCACAGAATCGGCATGTTCTTCAGTAGGTAGACATTTTTATGGCTAATATTCTACCGTCAATTGCAGACTTCTAACTGTCCCCGTTTTGGTGCTAGAGTCGATACAATATTATTTTCTAAGTTCTGCAATAACTCCTAAAATAGGACGATCACAGATTCGGATTTTTCGGCAGTTGTTAGACATTTTTATGGCGAATATTCTACGACATTCATAGAGTTCTAACTATCGCTGTTTTGGTGCTAGAGTCGATGCAGTATTATTTTCTAAGTTCTGCCATAACTCCTAAGATAGAGCGATCACAGAATTGGATTGTTCTTCAGTTGTTAGACATTTTTATGGCGAATATTCTGCCGTCATTCATAGAGTTCTAACTATCACGCTCTGGCGCTAGCGTCGATGCAGTATTATTTTCTAAGTTCTGCCATAATTCCTAAAATAGAGCGATCACCGAATTGGATTGTCCTTCAGTTGTTAGACATTTTTATGGCGAATATTCTGCCGTCATTCATAGAGTTCTAACTATCACCTTTTGGCGCTAGAGTCGATGCAGTATCATTTTCTAAGTTCTGCCATAACTCCTAAGATAGAGCGATCACAGAATCGGATTGTCCTTCAGTTGTTAGACATTTTTATGGCGAATATTCTACCGTCATTCATAGAGTTCTAACTATCAACGTTTTGGTGCTAGAGTCGATACAATATTATTTTCTAAGTTCTGCCATAACTACTAAAATAGAGCGATCACAGAATTGGATTGCGCTTCAGTTGTTAGACATTTTTATGGCGAATATTCTACGACATTCATAGAGTTCTAACTATCGCTGTTTTGGTGCTAGAGTCGATGCAGTATTATTTTCTAAGTTCTGCTATAAATCCTAAGATAGAACGATCACAGAATCGGATTGTTCTTCAGTTGGTAGACATTTTTATGGCGAATATTCTACCATCAGTGACAGAGTTTTAACTATTACCGTTTTCGTGCTGGAGTCGATACAATATTATTTTCTAAGTTCTGCCATAATTCCTAAAATAGAGCGATCACCGAATTGGATTGTTCTTCAGTTGTTAGACATTTTTATGGCGAATATTCTGCCGTCATTCATAGAGTTCTAACTATCACGCTCTGGCGCTAGCGTCGATGCAGTATTATTTTCTAAGTTCTGCCATAACTCCTAAGATAGAGCGATCACAGAATCGGATTGTTCTTCAGTTGTTAGACATTTTTATGGCGAATATTCTACTGTCAGTTACAGAGATCTAACTATCAAAGTTTTGGCGCTAGAGTCGATACAATATTATTTTCTAAGACCTGCCATAACTCCTAAAAGAGAGCAATCACTGATTCGGATTTATCGGCAGTTGTTAGATATTTTTATGGCGAATTTTCTCCCGTCAGTGACAGAATTCTAACTATTACCTTTTTGGGGCTAGAATCGATAAAATAATATTATCTAAGTTCTGCCATAACCCCTAAAATAGAGCGATCTCAGAATCGGATTGTGCTTCAGTTATTAGACATTTTTATGGCGGATATTCTACCGTCAGTTGTGGACTTCTAACTATCACGGTTTTGGCGCTACACTCGATGCAATATTATATTCTAAGTTCTGCCATAACTCCTAAAATAGAGCGATCACAGAATCCCATTGTTCTTCAGTGGGTAGACATTTTTATGGCGAATATTCTACCGTCAGTCATAGAGTTCTAACTATTGCCGTTTTGGCGCTAGAGTCGCTGCAGTATTATTTTCTAAGTTCTGCTATAACTCCTAAGTTAGAGCGATCACAGAATCGGCATGTTCTTTAGTAGGTAGACATTTTTATGGCTAATATTCTACCGTCAATTGCAGACTCCTAACTGTCCCCGTTTTGGTGCTAGAGTCGATACAATATTATTTTCTAAGTTCTGCCATAACTCCTAAAATAGGACGATCACAGATTCGGATTTTTCGGCAGTTGTTAGACATTTTCATGGCGAATATTCCACCGTCAGTTACGGACATCTTACTGTGATTATTTTGGCGCTAGACTCGATAAATTATTATTTTCTAAGTTCTGCCATAACTCCTAAAACAGAGCGATCACAGCGTCGGATTTTTCGGCAGTTGTTAGATATTTTTAATGGCGAATACTCTACAGTCAGTTACAGAATTCTAACTATCACCGTTTTGGTGCTAGAGTCGATACAATATTATTTTCTAAGTTCTGCCATAACTCCTAAAATAGAGCGATCACAGAATTGGATTGTTCTTCAGTTGTTAGACATTTTTATGGCGAATATTCTACCGCCATTCATATGGTTCTAACTATCACCTTTTGGCGCTAGAGTCGATGCAGTAATATGTTCTAACTTCTGCCGTAACTCCTAAGATAGAGCGATCACAGAATCGGATTGTTCTTCAGTTCGTAGACATTTTTATGGCGAATATTCTACCATCAATGGCACAGTACTTACTATCCCCGTTTTGGCGCTAGAGTCGATACAATAATATTTTCTAAGTTTTGCCATAACTCCTAAAATATAGCGATCACAGAATCGGATTGTTCTTCAGTTGGTAAACATTCTTATGGCGAATATTCTACCGTCAGTCATAGAGTTCTAACTATCGCTGTTTTGGTGCTAGAGTCGATGCAGTATTATTTTCTGGTTCTGCTATAACTCCTAAGATAGAACGATCACAGAATCGGATTGTTCTTCAGTTGGTAGACATTTTTATGGCGAATATTCTACCATTAGTGACAGAGTTTTAACTATCACCGTTTTGGTGCTGGAGTCGATAAAATATTATTTTCTAAGTTCTGCCATAACTCCTAAAATAGAGCGATCACAGAATTGGATTGTTCTTCAGTTTTTAGGGATTTTAATGGCGAATATTCTACCGTCAATTGCAGAGTACTTACTATGCCCGTTTTGGCGCTAGAGTCAATACAATATTATTTTCTAAGTTCTGCCATAACTCCTAAAATAGAGCGATCACCGAATTGGATTGTTCTTCAGTTGTTAGACATTTTTATGGCGAATATTCTGCCGTCATTCATAGAGTTCTAACTATCGCCTTTTGGCGCTAGAGTCGATGCAGTATCATTTTCTAAGTTCTGCCATAACTCCTAAGATAGAGCGATCACAGAATCGGATTGTCCTTCAGTTGTTAGACATTTTTATGGCGAATATTCTACCGTCATTCATAGAGTTCTAACTATCAACGTTTTGGTGCTAGAGTCGATACAATATTATTTTCTAAGTTCTGCCATAACTACTAAAATAGAGCGATCACAGAATTGGATTGTGCTTCAGTTCTTAGACATTTTTATTGCGAATATTCTACCGACATTCATAGAGTTCTAACTATCACCGTTTTGGCGCTAGAGTCGATGCAGTATTATTTTCTAAGTTCTGCTATATCTCCTAAGATAGAGCGATCACAGAATCGGATTGTTCTTCAGTTGTTAGACATTTTTATGGCGAATATTCTACTGTCAGTTACAGAGTTCTAACTATCAAAGTTTTGGCGCTAGAGTCGATAAAATATTATTTTCTAAGTCCTGCCATAACTCCTAAAAGAGAGCAATCACTGATTCGGATTTATCGGCAGTTGTTAGATATTTTTATGGCGAATTTTCTCCCGTCAGTGACAGAATTCTAACTATTACCTTTTTGGGGCTAGAATCGATAAAATAATATTATCTAAGTTCTGCCATAACTCCTAAAATAGAGCGATCACAGAATCCGATTGTTCTTCAGTGGGTAGACATTTTTATGGCGAATATTCTACCGTCAGTCATAGAGTTCTAACTATTGCCGTTTTGGCGCTAGAGTCGCTGCAGTATTATTTTCTAAGTTCTGCTATAACTCCTAAGTTAGGGCGATCAAAGAATCGGCATGTTCTTCAGTAGGTAGACATTTTTATGGCTAATATTCTACCGTCAATTGCAGACTTCTAACTGTCCCCGTTTTGGCGCTAGAGTCGATACAATATTATTTTCTAAGTTCTGCCATAACTCCTAAAATAGGCCGATCACAGATTCGGATTTTTCGGCAGTTGTTAGACATTTTTATGGCGAATATTCCACCGTCAGTTACGGACTTCTAACTGTCACCATTTTGGCGCTAGACTCGATAAATTATTATTTTCTAAGTTCTGCCATAACTCCTAAAACAGAGCGATCACAGAGTCGGATTTTTCGGCAGTTGTTAGATATTTTTAATGGCGAATACTCTACAGTCAGTTACAGAATTCTAACTATCACCGTTTTGGTTCTAGAGTGGATACAATATTATTTTCTAAGTTCTGCCATAACTCCTAAAATAGAGCGATCACAGAATTGGATTGTTCTTCAGTTGTTAGACATTTTTATGGCGAATATTCTACCGCCATTCATATGGTTCTAACTATCACCTTTTGGCGCTAGAGTCGATGCAGTAATATGTTCTAACTTCTGCCATAACTCCTAAGATAGAGCGATCACAGAATCGGATTGTTCTTCAGTTGGTAGATATTTTTATGGCGAATATTCCACCGTCAATTGCAGAGTTCTAACTATCCCCATTTTGGCGCTAGAGTCGATGCAATATTATTTTCTAAGTTCTGCCATAACTCCTAAAATAGATCGATCACAGAGTCGGATTTTTCGGCAGTTGTTAGATATTTTTATGGCAAAATTTATACCGTCAGTGCCAGAATTCTAACTATTCCCTTTTTGGCGCTAGAGTCGATGCAGTATTATTTTCTAACTTCTGCCATAACTCCTAAGATAGAGCGATCACAGAATCGGATTGTTTTCCAGTTGGTATATATTTTTATGGCGAATATTCTACCGCCATTCATATGGTTCTAACTATCACCTTTTGGCGCTAGAGTCGATGCAGTAATATTTTCTAACTTCTGCCATAACTCCTAAGATAGAGCGATCACAGAATCGGATTGTTCTTCAGTTGGTAGATATTTTTATGGCGAATATTCCACCGTCAATTGCAGAGTTCTAACTATCCCCATTTTGGCGCTAGAGTCGATACAATATTATTTTCTAAGTTCTGCCATAACTCCTAAAATAGAGCGATCACAGAGTCGGATTTTTCGGCAGTTGTTAGATATTTTTAATGGCGATTACTCTACAGTCAGTTACAGAATTCTAACTATCACCGTTTTGGTGCTAGAGTCGATACAATATTATTTTCTAAGTTCTGCCATAACTCCTAAAATAGAGCGATCACAGAATTGGATTGTTCTTCAGTTGTTAGACATTTTTATGGCGAATATTCTACCGCCATTCATATGGTTCTAACTATCACCTTTTGGCGCTAGAGTCGATGCAGTAATATGTTCTAACTTCTGCCATAACTCCTAAGATAGAGCGATCACAGAATCGGATTGTTCTTCAGTTGGTAGATATTTTTATGGCGAATATTCCACCGTCAATTGCAGAGTTCTAACTATCCCCATTTTGGCGCTAGAGTCGATGCAATATTATTTTCTAAGTTCTGCCATAACTCCTAAAAGAGAGCAATCACTGATTCGGATTTATCGGCAGTTGTTAGATATTTTTAATGGCGAATACTCTACAGTCAGTTACAGAATTCTAACTATCACCTTTTGGCGCTAGAGTCGATGCAGTATCATTTTCTAAGTTCTGCCATAACTCCTAAGATAGAGCGATCACAGAATCGGATTGTCCTTCAGTTGTTAGACATTTTTATGGCGAATATTCTACCGTCATTCATAGAGTTCTAACTATCAACGTTTTGGTGCTAGAGTCGATACAATATTATTTTCTAAGTTCTGCCATAACTACTAAAATAGAGCGATCACAGAATTGGATTGTGCTTCAGTTGTTAGACATTTTTATGGCGAATATTCTACGACATTCATAGAGTTCTAACTATCACCGTTTTGGCGCTAGAGTCGATGCAGTATTAGTTTCTAAGTTCTGCTATATCTCCTAAGATAGAGCGATCACAGAATCGGATTGTTCTTCAGTTGTTAGACATTTTTATGGCGAATATTCTACTGTCAGTTACAGAGTTCTAACTATCAAAGTTTTGGCGCTAGAGTCGATACAATATTATTTTCTAAGTCCTGCCATAACTCCTAAAAGAGAGCAATCACTGATTCGGATTTATCGGCAGTTGTTAGATATTTTTATGGCAAATTTTCTCCCGTCAGTGACAGAATTCTAACTATTACCTTTTTGGGGCTAGAATCGATAAAATAATATTATCTAACTTCTGCCATAACCCCTAAAATAGAGCGATCACAGAATCGGATTGTGCTTCAGTTATTAGACATTTTTATGGCGGATATTCTACCGTCAGTTGTGGACTTCTAATTATCACGGTTTTGGCGCTACACTCGATGCAATATTATTTTCTAAGTTCTGCCATAACTCCTAAAATAGAGCGATCACAGAATCCGATTGTTCTTCAGTGGGTAGACATTTTTATGGCGAATATTCTACCGTCAGTCATAAAGTTCTAACTATTGCCGTTTTGGCGCTAGAGTCGCTGCAGTATTATTTTCTAAGTTCTGCTATAACTCCTAAGTTAGAGCGATCACAGAATCGGCATGTTCTTCAGTAGGTAGACATTTTTATGGCTAATAGTCTACCGTCAATTGCAGACTTCTAGCTGTCCCCGTTTTGGTGCTAGAGTCGATACAATATTATTTTCTAAGTTCTGCCATAACTCCTAAAATAGGACGATCACAGATTCGGATTTTTCGGCAGTTGTTAGACATTTTTATGGCGAATATTCCACCGTCAGTTACGGACTTCTAACTGTGATTATTTTGGCGCTAGACTCGATAAATTATTATTTTCTAAGTTCTGCCATAACTCCTAAAACAGAGCGATCACAGCGTCGGATTTTTCGGGAGTTGTTAGATATTTTTAATGGCGAATACGCTACAGTCAGTTACAGAATTCTAACTATCACCGTTTTGGTGCTAGAGTCGATACAATATTATTTTCTAAGTTCTGCCATAACTCCTAAAATAGAGCGATCACAGAATTGGATTGTTCTTCAGTTGTTAGACATTTTTATGGCGAATATTCTACCGCCATTCATATGGTTCTAACTATCACCTTTTGGCGCTAGAGTCGATGCAGTTATATGTTCTAACTTCTGCCATAACTCCTAAGATAGAGCGATCACAGAATCGGATTGTTCTTCAGTTCGTAGACATTTTTATGGCGAATATTCTACCATCAATGGCAGAGTACTTACTATCCCCGTTTTGGCGCTAGAGTCGATACAATAATATTTTCTAAGTTTTGCCATAACTCCTAAAATATAGCGATCACAGAATCGGATTGTTCTTCAGTTGGTAAACATTCTTATGGCGAATATTCTACCGTCAATTGCAGACTTCTAACTGTCCCCGTTTTGGCGCTAGAGTCGATACAATATTATTTTCTAAGTTCTGCCATAACTCCTAAAATAGGCCGATCACAGATTCGGATTTTTCGGCAGTTGTTAGACATTTTTATGGCGAATATTCCACCGTCAGTTACGGACTTCTAACTGTCACCATTTTGGCGCTAGACTCGATAAATTATTATTTTCTAAGTTCTGCCATAACTCCTAAAACAGAGCGATCACAGAGTCGGATTTTTCGGCAGTTGTTAGATATTTTTAATGGCGAATACTCTACAGTCAGTTACAGAATTCTAACTATCACCGTTTTGGTTCTAGAGTGGATACAATATTATTTTCTAAGTTCTGCCATAACTCCTAAAATAGAGCGATCACAGAATTGGATTGTTCTTCAGTTGTTAGACATTTTTATGGCGAATATTCTACCGCCATTCATATGGTTCTAACTATCACCTTTTGGCGCTAGAGTCGATGCAGTAATATGTTCTAACTTCTGCCATAACTCCTAAAATAGAGCGATCACAGAATCGGATTGTTCTTCAGTTGGTAGATATTTTTATGGCGAATATTCCACCGTCAATTGCAGAGTTCTAACTATCCCCATTTTGGCGCTAGAGTCGATGCAATATTATTTTCTAAGTTCTGCCATAACTCCTAAAATAGAGCGATCACAGAGTCGGATTTTTCGGCAGTTGTTAGATATTTTTATGGCAAAATTTATACCGTCAGTGCCAGAATTCTAACTATTCCCTTTTTGGCGCTAGAGTCGATGCAGTATTATTTTCTAACTTCTGCCATAACTCCTAAGATAGAGCGATCACAGAATCGGATTGTTCTTCAGTTGGTAGATATTTTTATGGCGAATATTCCACCGTCAATTGCAGGGTTCTAACTATCCCCATTTTGGCGCTAGAGTCGATACAATATTATTTTCTAAGTTCTGCCATAACTCCTAAAATAGAGCGATCACAGAGTCGGATTTTTCGGCAGTTGTTAGATATTTTTAATGGCGAATACTCTACAGTCAGTTACAGAATTCTAACTATCACCGTTTTGGTGCTAGAGTCGATACAATATTATTTTCTAAGTTCTGCCATAACTCCTAAAATAGAGCGATCACAGAATTGGATTGTTCTTCAGTTGTTAGACATTTTTATGGCGAATATTCTACCGCCATTCATATGGTTCTAACTATCACCTTTTGGCGCTAGAGTCGATGCAGTAATATGTTCTAACTTCTGCCATAACTCCTAAGATAGAGCGATCACAGAATCGGATTGTTCTTCAGTTGGTAGATATTTTTATGGCGAATATTCCACCGTCAATTGCAGAGTTCTAACTATCCCCATTTTGGCGCTAGAGTCGATACAATATTATTTTCTAAGTTCTGCCATAACTCCTAAAAGAGAGCAATCACTGATTCGGATTTATCGGCAGTTGTTAGATATTTTTAATGGCGAATACTCTACAGTCAGTTACAGAATTCTAACTATCACCTTTTGGCGCTAGAGTCGATGCAGTATCATTTTCTAAGTTCTGCCATAACTCCTAAGATAGAGCGATCACAGAATCGGATTGTCCTTCAGTTGTTAGACATTTTTATGGCGAATATTCTACCGTCATTCATAGAGTTCTAACTATCAACGTTTTGGTGCTAGAGTCGATACAATATTATTTTCTAAGTTCTGCCATAACTACTAAAATAGAGCGATCACAGAATTGGATTGTGCTTCAGTTGTTAGACATTTTTATGGCGAATATTCTACGACATTCATAGAGTTCTAACTATCACCGTTTTGGCGCTAGAGTCAATGCAGTATTAGTTTCTAAGTTCTGCTATATCTCCTAAGATAGAGCGATCACAGAATCGGATTGTTCTTCAGTTGTTAGACATTTTTATGGCGAATATTCTACTGTCAGTTACAGAGTTCTAACTATCAAAGTTTTGGCGCTAGAGTCGATACAATATTATTTTCTAAGTCCTGCCATAACTCCTAAAAGAGAGCAATCACTGATTCGGATTTATCGGCAGTTGTTAGATATTTTTATGGCGAATTTTCTCCCGTCAGTGACAGAATTCTAACTATTACCTTTTTGGGGCTAGAATCGATAAAATAATATTATCTAACTTCTGCCATAACCCCTAAAATAGAGCGATCACAGAATCGGATTGTGCTTCAGTTATTAGACATTTTTATGGCGGATATTCTACCGTCAGTTGTGGACTTCTAATTATCACGGTTTTGGCGCTACACTCGATGCAATATTATTTTCTAAGTTCTGCCATAACTCCTAAAATAGAGCGATCACAGAATCCGATTGTTCTTCAGTGGGTAGACATTTTTATGGCGAATATTCTACCGTCAGTCATAAAGTTCTAACTATTGCCGTTTTGGCGCTAGAGTCGCTGCAGTATTATTTTCTAAGTTCTGCTATAACTCCTAAGTTAGAGCGATCACAGAATCGGCATGTTCTTCAGTAGGTAGACATTTTTATGGCTAATAGTCTACCGTCAATTGCAGACTTCTAGCTGTCCCCGTTTTGGTGCTAGAGTCGATACAATATTATTTTCTAAGTTCTGCCATAACTCCTAAAATAGGACGATCACAGATTCGGATTTTTCGGCAGTTGTTAGACATTTTTATGGCGAATATTCCACCGTCAGTTACGGACTTCTAACTGTGATTATTTTGGCGCTAGACTCGATAAATTATTATTTTCTAAGTTCTGCCATAACTCCTAAAACAGAGCGATCACAGCGTCGGATTTTTCGGGAGTTGTTAGATATTTTTAATGGCGAATACGCTACAGTCAGTTACAGAATTCTAACTATCACCGTTTTGGTGCTAGAGTCGATACAATATTATTTTCTAAGTTCTGCCATAACTCCTAAAATAGAGCGATCACAGAATTGGATTGTTCTTCAGTTGTTAGACATTTTTATGGCGAATATTCTACCGCCATTCATATGGTTCTAACTATCACCTTTTGGCGCTAGAGTCGATGCAGTTATATGTTCTAACTTCTGCCATAACTCCTAAGATAGAGCGATCACAGAATCGGATTGTTCTTCAGTTCGTAGACATTTTTATGGCGAATATTCTACCATCAATGGCAGAGTACTTACTATCCCCGTTTTGGCGCTAGAGTCGATACAATAATATTTTCTAAGTTTTGCCATAACTCCTAAAATATAGCGATCACAGAATCGGATTGTTCTTCAGTTGGTAAACATTCTTATGGCGAATATTCTACCGTCAGTCATAGAGTTCTAACTATCGCTGTTTTGGTGCTAGAGTCGATGCAGTATTATTTTCTGAGTTCTGCTATAACTCCTAAGATAGAACGATCACAGAATCGGATTGTTCTTCAGTTGGTAGACATTTTCATGGCGAATATTCTACCATCAGTGACAGAGTTTTAACTATCACCGTTTTGGTGCTGGAGTCGATACAATATTATTTTCTAAGTTCTGCCATAACTCCTAAAATAGAGCGATCACAGAATTGGATTGTTCTTCAGTTTTTAGGGATTTTAATGGCGAATATTCTACCGTCAATTGCAGAGTACTTACTATCCCCGTTTTGGCGCTAGAGTCAATACAATATTATTTTCTAAGTTCTGCCATAACTCCTAAAATAGAGCGATCACCGAATTGGATTGTTCTTCAGTTGTTAGACATTTTTATGGCGAATATTCTGCCGTCATTCATAGAGTTCTAACTATCACCTTTTGGCGCTAGAGTCGATGCAGTATCATTTTCTAAGTTCTGCCATAACTCCTAAGATAGAGCGATCACAGAATCGGATTGTCCTTCAGTTGTTAGACATTTTTATGGCGAATATTCTACCGTCATTCATAGAGTTCTAACTATCAACGTTTTGGTGCTAGAGTCGATACAATACTATTTTCTAAGTTCTGCCATAACTACTAAAATAGAGCGATCACAGAATTGGATTGTGCTTCAGTTCTTAGACATTTTTATTGCGAATATTCTACGACATTCATAGAGTTCTAACTATCACCGTTTTGGCGCTAGAGTCGATGCAGTATTATTTTGTAAGTTCTGCTATAACTCCTAAGTTAGAGCGATCAAAGAATCGGCATGTTCTTCAGTAGGTAGACATTTTTATGGCTAATATTCTACCGTCAATTGCAGACTTCTAACTGTCCCCGTTTTGGTGCTAGAGTCGATACAATATTATTTTCTAAGTTCTGCCATAACTCCTAAAATAGGACGATCACAGATTCGGATTTTTCGGCAGTTGTTAGACATTTTTATGGCGAATATTCCACCGTCAGTTACGGACTTCTAACTGTCACCATTTTGGCGCTAGACTCGATAAATTATTATTTTCTAAGTTCTGCCATAACTCCTAAAACAGAGCGATCACAGAGTCGGATTTTTCGGCAGTTGTTAGATATTTTTAATGGCGAATACTCTACAGTCAGTTACAGAATTCTAATTATCACCGTTTTGGCGCTAGAGTGGATACAATATTATTTTCTAAGTTCTGCCATAACTCCTAAAATAGAGCGATCACAGAATTGGATTGTTCTTCAGTTGTTAGACATTTTTATGGCGAATATTCTACCGCCATTCATATGGTTCTAACTATCACCTTTTGGCGCTAGAGTCGATGCAGTAATATGTTCTAACTTCTGCCATAACTCCTAAGATAGAGCGATCACAGAATCGGATTGTTCTTCAGTTGGTAGATATTTTTATGGCGAATATTCCACCGTCAATTGCAGAGTTCTAACTATCCCCATTTTGGCGCTAGAGTCGATACAATATTATTTTCTAAGTTCTGCCATAACTCCTAAAATAGAGCGATCACAGAATTGGATTGTTCTTCAGTTGGTAGACATTTTTCATGGCGGATATTCTACCGTCAGTTGTGGACATGTAACTATCACGGTTTTGGCGCTAGACTCGATACAATATTATTTTCTAAGTTGCGCCATAACTCCTAAAATAGAGCGATCACAGAATTGGATTGTTCTTCAGTTGTTAGACATTTTTATGGCGGATATTCTACCGCCATTCATATGGTTCTAACTATCACCTTTTGGCGCTAGAGTCGATGCAGTATTATTTACTAAGTTCTGCTATAACTCCTAAGATAGAGCGATCACAGAATCGGAATGTTCTTCAGTTGGTAGACATTTTTATGGTGAATATTCTACCGTCAATTGCAGACTTCTAACTATCCCCGTTTTGGCGCTAGAGTGGATACAATATTATTTTCTAAGTTCTGCCGTAACTCCTAAAATAGAACGATCACAGAGTCGGATTTTTCGGCAGTTGTTAGTCATTTTTATGGCGAATATTCTACCGTCAGTCATATAGTTCTAACTATCCCCGTTTTGGCGCTAGAGTCGATGCAGTAATATGTTCTAACTTCTGCCATAACTCCTAAGATAGAGCGATCACAGAATCGGATTGTTCTTCAGTTCGTAGACATTTTTATGGCGAAAATTCTACCATCAATGGCAGAGTACTTACTATCCCCGTTTTGGCGCTAGAGTCAATACAATATTATTTTCTAAGTTCTGCCATAACTCCTAAAATAGAGCGATCACAGAATTGGATTGTTCTTCAGTTGTTAGACATTTTTATGGCGAATATTCTACCGCCATTCATATGGTTCTAACTATCACCTTTTGGCGCTAGAGTCGATGCAGTAATATGTTCTAACTTCTGCCATAACTCCTAAGATAGAGCGATCACCGAATCGGATTGTTCTTCAGTTGGTAGATATTTTTATGGCGAATATTCCACCGTCAACTGCAGAGTTCTAACTATCCCCATTTTGGCGCTAGAGTCGATGGAATATTATTTTCTAAGTTCTGCCATAACTCCTAAAATAGAGCGATCACAGAGTCGGATTTTTCGGCAGTTGTTAGATATTTTTATGGCAAAATTTATACCGTCGGTGCCAGAATTCTAACTATTCCCTTTTTGGCGCTAGAGTCGATGCAGTATTATTTTCTAACTTCTGCCATAACTCCTAAGATAGAGCGATCACAGAATCGGATTGTTTTTCAGTTGGTAGATATTTTTATGGCGAATATTTTACCGCCATTCATATGGTTCTAACTATCACCTTTTGGCGCTAGAGTCGATGCAGTAATATTTTCTAACTTCTGCCATAACTCCTAAGATAGAGCGATCACAGAATCGGATTGTTCTTCAGTTGGTAGATATTTTTATGGCGAATATTCCACCGTCAATTGCAGAGTTCTAACTATCCCCATTTTGGCGCTAGAGTCGATACAATATTATTTTCTAAGTTCTGCCATAACTCCTAAAATAGAGCGATCACAGAGTCGGATTTTTCGGCAGTTGTTAGATATTTTTAATGGCGAATACTCTACAGTCAGTTACAGAATTCTAACTATCACCGTTTTGGTGCTAGAGTCGATACAATATTATTTTCTAAGTTCTGCCATAACTCCTAAAATAGAGCGATCACAGAATTGGATTGTTCTTCAGTTGTTAGACATTTTTATGGCGAATATTCTAAAGCCATTCATATGGTTCTAACTATCACCTTTTGGCGCTAGAGTCGATGCAGTAATATGTTCTAACTTCTGCCATAACTCCTAAGATAGAGCGATCACAGAATCGGATTGTTCTTCAGTTGGTAGATATTTTTATGGCGAATATTCCACCGTCAATTGCAGAGTTCTAACTATCCCCATTTTGGCGCTAGAGTCGATACAATATTATTTTCTAAGTTCTGCCATAACTCCTAAAATAGAGCGATCACAGAATTGGATTGTTCTTCAGTTGGTAGACATTTTTCATGGCGGATATTCTACCGTCAGTTGTGGACATGTAACTATCACGGTTTTGGCGCTAGACTCGATACAATATTATTTTCTAAGTTGCGCCATAACTCCTAAAATAGAGCGATCACAGAATCGGATTGTTCTTCAGTTGGTAGACATTTTTATGGTGAATGTTCTACCGTCAGTTACAGAGTTCTAACTATCCCCGTTTTGGCGCTAGAGTCGATACAATATTATTTTCTAAGTTCTGCCATAACTCCTAAAATAGAGCGATCACAGAATTGGATTGTTCTTCAGTTGGTATACATTTTTATGGCGAATATTCTACCGTCAGTCATAGAGTTCTAACTATCCCCGTTTTGGCGCTAGAGTCGATGCAGTATTATTTACTAAGTTCTCCTATAACTCCTAAGATAGAGCGATCACAGAATCGGAATGTTCTTCAGTTGGTAGACATTTTTATGGTGAATATTCTACCGTCAATTGCAGACTTCTAACTATCCCCGTTTTGGCGCTAGAGTGGATACAATATTATTTTCTAAGTTCTGCCGTAACTCCTAAAATAGAACGATCACAGAGTCGGATTTTTCGGCAGTTGTTAGTCATTTTTATGGCGAATATTCTTTCGTCAGTTACGGACTTCTAACTGTCACCCTTTTGGCGGTAGACCCGATGCCATATTATTTTCTAAGTTCTGCCATAACTCCCAAAATAGAGCGATCACAGATTCGGATTGTTCTTCAGTTTGTAGACATTTTTATGGCGAATATTCTACCGTCAATTGCAGAGTTGTAACTATCCCCGTTTTGGCGCTAGAGTCGATACAATACTATTTTCTAAGTTCTGCCATAACTCCTAAAATAGAGCGATCACAGAATCAGATTGTTCTTCAGTGGTAGACATTTTGATGGCGAATATTCTACCGTCAATTGCAGAGTTGTAACTATCCCCGTTTTGGCGCTAGAGTCGATAAAATATTATTTTCTAAGTTCTGCCATAACTCCTAAAATAGAGCGATCACAGAATTGGATTGTTCTTCAGTTGGTAGACATTTTTCATGGCGGATATTCTACCGTCAGTTGTGGACATGTAACTATCACGGTTTTGGCGCTAGACTCGATACAATATTATTTTCTAAGTTGCGCCATAACTCCTAAAATAGAGCGATCACAGAATCGGATTGTTCTTCAGTTGGTAGACATTTTTATGGTGAATGTTCTACCGTCAGTTACAGAGTTGTAACTATCCCCGTTTTGGCGCTAGAGTCGATAAAATATTATTTTCTAAGTTGCGCCATAACTCCTAAAATAGAGCGATCACAGAATTGGATTGTTCTTCAGTTGTTAGACATTTTTATGGCGAATATTCTACCGCCATTCATATGGTTCTAACTATC
Organism: Xylophagus ater; assembly: GCA_963422695.1. Classification (NCBI taxonomy): domain Eukaryota; kingdom Metazoa; phylum Arthropoda; class Insecta; order Diptera; family Xylophagidae; genus Xylophagus; species Xylophagus ater. The sequence continues at coordinate 25,934,169 of OY730481.1, read as the reverse complement.
ACCTTTTGGCGCTAGAGTCGATGCAGTATTATTTACTAAGTTCTGCTATAACTCCTAAGATAGAGCGATCACAGAATCGGAATGTTCTTCAGTTGGTAGACATTTTTATGGTGAATATTCTACCGTCAATTGCAGACTTCTAACTATCCCCGTTTTGGCGCTAGAGTGGATACAATATTATTTTCTAAGTTCTGCCGTAACTCCTAAAATAGAACGATCACAGAGTCGGATTTTTCGGCAGTTGTTAGTCATTTTTATGGCGAATATTCTACCGTCAGTCATATAGTTCTAACTATCCCCGTTTTGGCGCTAGAGTCGATGCAGTAATATGTTCTAACTTCTGCCATAACTCCTAAGATAGAGCGATCACAGAATCGGATTGTTCTTCAGTTCGTAGACATTTTTATGGCGAAAATTCTACCATCAATGGCAGAGTACTTACTATCCCCGTTTTGGCGCTAGAGTCAATACAATATTATTTTCTAAGTTCTGCCATAACTCCTAAAATAGAGCGATCACAGAATTGGATTGTTCTTCAGTTGTTAGACATTTTTATGGCGAATATTCTACCGCCATTCATATGGTTCTAACTATCACCTTTTGGCGCTAGAGTCGATGCAGTAATATGTTCTAACTTCTGCCATAACTCCTAAGATAGAGCGATCACAGAATCGGATTGTTCTTCAGTTGGTAGATATTTTTATGGCGAATATTCCACCGTCAATTGCAGAGTTCTAACTATCCCCATTTTGGCGCTAGAGTCGATGGAATATTATTTTCTAAGTTCTGCCATAACTCCTAAAATAGAGCGATCACAGAGTCGGATTTTTCGGCAGTTGTTAGATATTTTTATGGCAAAATTTATACCGTCGGTGCCAGAATTCTAACTATTCCCTTTTTGGCGCTAGAGTCGATGCAGTATTATTTTCTAACTTCTGCCATAACTCCTAAGATAGAGCGATCACAGAATCGGATTGTTTTTCAGTTGGTAGATATTTTTATGGCGAATATTCCACCGCCATTCATATGGTTCTAACTATCACCTTTTGGCGCTAGAGTCGATGCAGTAATATTTTCTAACTTCTGCCATAACTCCTAAGATAGAGCGATCACAGAATCGGATTGTTCTTCAGTTGGTAGATATTTTTATGGCGAATATTCCACCGTCAATTGCAGAGTTCTAACTATCCCCATTTTGGCGCTAGAGTCGATACAATATTATTTTCTAAGTTCTGCCATAACTCCTAAAATAGAGCGATCACAGAGTCGGATTTTTCGGCAGTTGTTAGATATTTTTAATGGCGAATACTCTACAGTCAGTTACAGAATTCTAACTATCACCGTTTTGGTGCTAGAGTCGATACAATATTATTTTCTAAGTTCTGCCATAACTCCTAAAATAGAGCGATCACAGAATTGGATTGTTCTTCAGTTGTTAGACATTTTTATGGCGAATATTCTAAAGCCATTCATATGGTTCTAACTATCACCTTTTGGCGCTAGAGTCGATGCAGTAATATGTTCTAACTTCTGCCATAACTCCTAAGACAGAGCGATCACAGAATCGGATTGTTCTTCAGTTGGTAGATATTTTTATGGCGAATATTCCACCGTCAATTGCAGAGTTCTAACTATCCCCATTTTGGCGCTAGAGTCGATACAATATTATTTTCTAAGTTCTGCCATAACTCCTAAAATAGAGCGATCACAGAATTGGATTGTTCTTCAGTTGGTAGACATTTTTCATGGCGGATATTCTACCGTCAGTTGTGGACATGTAACTATCACGGTTTTGGCGCTAGACTCGATACAATATTATTTTCTAAGTTGCGCCATAACTCCTAAAATAGAGCGATCACAGAATCGGATTGTTCTTCAGTTGGTAGACATTTTTATGGTGAATGTTCTACCGTCAGTTACAGAGTTCTAACTATCCCCGTTTTGGCGCTAGAGTCGATACAATATTATTTTCTAAGTTCTGCCATAACTCCTAAAATAGAGCGATCACAGAATTGGATTGTTCTTCAGTTGGTATACATTTTTATGGCGAATATTCTACCGTCAGTCATAGAGTTCTAACTATCCCCGTTTTGGCGCTAGAGTCGATGCAGTATTATTTACTAAGTTCTCCTATAACTCCTAAGATAGAGCGATCACAGAATCGGAATGTTCTTCAGTTGGTAGACATTTTTATGGTGAATATTCTACCGTCAATTGCAGACTTCTAACTATCCCCGTTTTGGCGCTAGAGTGGATACAATATTATTTTCTAAGTTCTGCCGTAACTCCTAAAATAGAACGATCACAGAGTCGGATTTTTCGGCAGTTGTTAGTCATTTTTATGGCGAATATTCTTTCGTCAGTTACGGACTTCTAACTGTCACCCTTTTGGCGGTAGACCCGATGCCATATTATTTTCTAAGTTCTGCCATAACTCCCAAAATAGAGCGATCACAGATTCGGATTGTTCTTCAGTTTGTAGACATTTTTATGGCGAATATTCTACCGTCAATTGCAGAGTTGTAACTATCCCCGTTTTGGCGCTAGAGTCGATACAATACTATTTTCTAAGTTCTGCCATAACTCCTAAAATAGAGCGATCACAGAATCAGATTGTTCTTCAGTGGTAGACATTTTGATGGCGAATATTCTACCGTCAATTGCAGAGTTGTAACTATCCCCGTTTTGGCGCTAGAGTCGATAAAATATTATTTTTTAAGTTCTGCCATAACTCATAAAATAGAGCGATCACAGAATCGGATTGTTCTTCAGTTGGTAAACATTCTTATGGCGAATATTCTACCGTCAGTCATAGAGTTCTAACTATCGCTGTTTTGGTGCTAGAGTCGATGCAGTACTATTTTCTAAGTTCTGCTATAACTCCTAAGATAGACCGATCACAGAATCGGATTGTTCTTCAGTTGGTAGACATTTTTATGGCGAATATTCTACCATCAGTGACAGAGTTTTAACTATCACCGTTTTGGTGCTGGAGTCGATACAATATTATTTTCTAAGTTCTGCCATAACTCCTAAAATAGAGCGATCACCGAATTGGATTGTTCTTCAGTTGTTAGACATTTTTATGGCGAATATTCTGCCGTCATTCATAGAGTTCTAACTATCACCTTTTGGCGCTAGAGTCGATGCAGTATCATTTTCTAAGTTCTGCCATAACTCCTAAGATAGAGCTATCACAGAATCGGATTGTCCTTCAGTTGTTAGACATTTTTATGGCGAATATTCTACCGTCATTCATAGAGTTCTAACTATCAAAGTTTTGGTGCTAGAGTCGATACAATATTATTTTCTAAGTTCTGCCATAACTACTAAAATAGAGCGATCACAGAATTGGATTGTGCTTCAGTTGTTAGACATTTTTATGGCGAATATTCTACCGACATTCATAGAGTTCTAACTATCGCTGTTTTGGTGCTAGAGTCGATGCAGTATTATTTTCTAAGTTCTGCTATAACTCCTAAGATAGACCGATCACAGAATCGGATTGTTCTTCAGTTGGTAGACATTTTTATGGCGAATATGCTACCATCAGTGACAGAGTTTTAACTATCACCGTTTTGGTGCTGGAGTCGATACAATATTATTTTCTAAGTTCTGCCATAACTCCTAAAATAGAGCGATCACCGAATTGGATTGTTCTTCAGTTGTTAGACATTTTTATGGCGAATATTCTGCCGTCATTCATAGAGTTCTAACTATCACCGTTTTGGCGCTAGAGTCGATGCAGTATTATTTTCTAAGTTCTGCTATATCTCCTAAGATAGAGCGATCACAGAATCGGATTGTTCTTCAGTTGTTAGACATTTTTATGGCGAATATTCTACTGTCAGTTACAGAGTTCTAACTATCAAAGTTTTGGCGCTAGAGTCGATACAATATTATTTTCTAAGTCCTGCCATAACTCCTAAAAGAGAGCAATCACTGATTCGGATTTATCGGCAGTTGTTAGATATTTTTATGGCGAATTTTCTCCCGTCAGTGACAGAATTCTAACTATTACCTTTTTGGGGCTAGAATCGATAAAATAATAATATCTAAGTTCTGCCATAACCCCTAAAATAGAGCGATCACAGAATCGGATTGTTCTTCAGTTATTAGACATTTTTATGGCGGATATTCTACCGTCAGTTGTGGACTTCTAACTGTCAGGGTTTTGGCGCTACACTCGATGCAATATTATTTTCTAAGTTCTGCCATAACTACTAAAATAGAGCGATCACAGAATCCGATTGTTCTTCAGTGGGTAGACATTTTTATGGCGAATATTCTACCGTCAGTCATAGAGTTCTAACTATTGCCGTTTTGGCGCTAGAGTCGCTGCAGTATTATTTTCTAAGTTCTGCCATAACTCCTAAAATAGAGCGATCACAGAATCAGATTGTTCTTCAGTGGTAGACATTTTGATGGCGAATATTCTACCGTCAATTGCAGAGTTTTAACTATCACCTTTTGGCGCTAGAGTCGATGCAGTAATATGTTCTAACTTCTGCCATAACTCCTAAGATAGAGCGATCACAGAATCGGATTGTTCTTCAGTTGGTAGATATTTTTATGGCGAATATTCCACCGTCAATTGCAGAGTTCTAACTATCCCCATTTTGGCGCTAGAGTCGATACAATATTATTTTCTAAGTTCTGCCATAACTCCTAAAATAGAGCGATCACAGAATTGGATTGTTCTTCAGTTGGTAGACATTTTTCATGGCGGATATTCTACCGTCAGTTGTGGACATGTAACTATCACGGTTTTGGCGCTAGACTCGATACAATATTATTTTCTAAGTTGCGCCATAACTCCTAAAATAGAGCGATCACAGAATTGGATTGTTCTTCAGTTGTTAGACATTTTTATGGCGAATATTCTACCGCCATTCATATGGTTCTAACTATCACCTTTTGGCGCTTGAGTCGATGCAGTATTATTTACTAAGTTCTGCTATAACTCCTAAGATAGAGCGATCACAGAATCGGAATGTTCTTCAGTTGGTAGACATTTTTATGGTGAATATTCTACCGTCAATTGCAGATTTCTAACTATCCCCGTTTTGGCGCTAGAGTGGATACAATATTATTTTCTAAGTTCTGCCGTAACTCCTAAAATAGAACGATCACAGAGTCGGATTTTTCGGCAGTTGTTAGTCATTTTTATGGCGAATATTCTACCGTCAGTCATAGAGTTCTAACTATCCCCGTTTTGGCGCTAGAGTCGATGCAGTAATATGTTCTAACTTCTGCCATAACTCCTAAGATAGAGCGATCACAGAATCGGATTGTTCTTCAGTTCGTAGACATTTTTATGGCGAATATTCTACCATCAATGGCAGAGTACTTACTATCCCCGTTTTGGCGCTAGAGTCAATACAATATTATTTTCTAAGTTCTGCCATAACTCCTAAAATAGAGCGATCACAGAATTGGATTGTTCTTCAGTTGTTAGACATTTTTATGGCGAATATTCTACCGCCATTCATATGGTTCTAACTATCACCTTTTGGCGCTAGAGTCGATGCAGTAATATGTTCTAACTTCTGCCATAACTCCTAAGATAGAGCGATCACAGAATCGGATTGTTCTTCAGTTGGTAGATATTTTTATGGCGAATATTCCACCGTCAATTGCAGAGATCTAACTATCCCCATTTTGGCGCTAGAGTCGATGGAATATTATTTTCTAAGTTCTGCCATAACTCCTAAAATAGAGCGATCACAGTGTCGGATTTTTCGGCAGTTGTTAGATATTTTTAATGGCGAATACTCTACAGTCAGTTACAGAATTCTAACTATCACCGTTTTGGTGCTAGAGTCGATACAATATTATTTTCTAAGTTCTGCCATAACTCCTAAAATAGAGCGATCACAGAATTGGATTGTTCTTCAGTTGTTAGACATTTTTATGGCGAATATTCTAAAGCCATTCATATGGTTCTAACTATCACCTTTTGGCGCTAGAGTCGATGCAGTAATATGTTCTAACTTCTGCCATAACTCCTAAGATAGAGCGATCACAGAATCGGATTGTTCTTCAGTTGGTAGATATTTTTATGGCGAATATTCCACCGTCAATTGCAGAGTTCTAACTATCCCCATTTTGGCGCTAGAGTCGATACAATATTATTTTCTAAGTTCTGCCATAACTCCTAAAATAGAGCGATCACAGAATTGGATTGTTCTTCAGTTGGTAGACATTTTTCATGGCGGATATTCTACCGTCAGTTGTGGACATGTAACTATCACGGTTTTGGCGCTAGACTCGATACAATATTATTTTCTAAGTTGCGCCATAACTCCTAAAATAGAGCGATCACAGAATCGGATTGTTCTTCAGTTGGTAGACATTTTTATGGTGAATGTTCTACCGTCAGTTACAGAGTTCTAACTATCCCCGTTTTGGCGCTAGAGTCGATACAATATTATTTTCTAAGTTCTGCCATAACTCCTAAAATAGAGCGATCACAGAATTGGATTGTTCTTCAGTTGGTATACATTTTTATGGCGAATATTCTACCGTCAGTCATAGAGTTCTAACTATCCCCGTTTTGGCGCTAGAGTCGATGCAGTATTATTTACTAAGTTCTGCTATAACTCCTAAGATAGAGCGATCACAGAATCGGAATGTTCTTCAGTTGGTAGACATTTTTATGGTGAATATTCTACCGTCAATTGCAGACTTCTAACTATCCCCGTTTTGGCGCTAGAGTGGATACAATATTATTTTCTAAGTTCTGCCGTAACTCCTAAAATAGAACGATCACAGAGTCGGATTTTTCGGCAGTTGTTAGTCATTTTTATGGCGAATATTCTTTCGTCAGTTACGGACTTCTAACTGTCACCCTTTTGGCGGTAGACCCGATGCCATATTATTTTCTAAGTTCTGCCATAACTCCCAAAATAGAGCGATCACAGATTCGGATTGTTCTTCAGTTTGTAGACATTTTTATGGCGAATATTCTACCGTCAATTGCAGAGTTGTAACTATCCCCGTTTTGGCGCTAGAGTCGATACAATACTATTTTCTAAGTTCTGCCATAACTCCTAAAATAGAGCGATCACAGAATCAGATTGTTCTTCAGTGGTAGACATTTTGATGGCGAATATTCTACCGTCAATTGCAGAGTTGTAACTATCCCCGTTTTGGCGCTAGAGTCGATAAAATATTATTTTTTAAGTTCTGCCATAACTCATAAAATAGAGCGATCACAGAATCGGATTGTTCTTCAGTTGGTAAACATTCTTATGGCGAATATTCTACCGTCAGTCATAGAGTTCTAACTATCGCTGTTTTGGTGCTAGAGTCGATGCAGTACTATTTTCTAAGTTCTGCTATAACTCCTAAGATAGACCGATCACAGAATCGGATTGTTCTTCAGTTGGTAGACATTTTTATGGCGAATATTCTACCATCAGTGACAGAGTTTTAACTATCACCGTTTTGGTGCTGGAGTCGATACATTATTATTTTCTAAGTTCTGCCATAACTCCTAAAATAGAGCGATCACCGAATTGGATTGTTCTTCAGTTGTTAGACATTTTTATGGCGAATATTCTGCCGTCATTCATAGAGTTCTAACTATCACCTTTTGGCGCTAGAGTCGATGCAGTATCATTTTCTAAGTTCTGCCATAACTCCTAAGATAGAGCTATCACAGAATCGGATTGTCCTTCAGTTGTTAGACATTTTTATGGCGAATATTCTACCGTCATTCATAGAGTTCTAACTATCAAAGTTTTGGTGCTAGAGTCGATACAATATTATTTTCTAAGTTCTGCCATAACTACTAAAATAGAGCGATCACAGAATTGGATTGTGCTTCAGTTGTTAGACATTTTTATGGCGAATATTCTACCGACATTCATAGAGTTCTAACTATCGCTGTTTTGGTGCTAGAGTCGATGCAGTATTATTTTCTAAGTTCTGCTATAACTCCTAAGATAGACCGATCACAGAATCGGATTGTTCTTCAGTTGGTAGACATTTTTATGGCGAATATGCTACCATCAGTGACAGAGTTTTAACTATCACCGTTTTGGTGCTGGAGTCGATACAATATTATTTTCTAAGTTCTGCCATAACTCCTAAAATAGAGCGATCACCGAATTGGATTGTTCTTCAGTTGTTAGACATTTTTATGGCGAATATTCTGCCGTCATTCATAGAGTTCTAACTATCACCGTTTTGGCGCTAGAGTCGATGCAGTATTATTTTCTAAGTTCTGCTATATCTCCTAAGATAGAGCGATCACAGAATCGGATTGTTCTTCAGTTGTTAGACATTTTTATGGCGAATATTCTACCGTCAGTCATAGAGTTCTAACTATTGCCGTTTTGGCGCTAGAGTCGCTGCAGTATTATTTTCTAAGTTCTGCCATAACTCCTAAAATAGAGCGATCACAGAATCAGATTGTTCTTCAGTGGTAGACATTTTGATGGCGAATATTCTACCGTCAATTGCAGAGTTTTAACTATCACCTTTTGGCGCTAGAGTCGATGCAGTAATATGTTCTAACTTCTGCCATAACTCCTAAGATAGAGCGATCACAGAATCCGATTGTTCTTCAGTGGGTAGACATTTTTATGGCGAATATTCTACTGTCAGTTACAGAGTTCTAACTATCAAAGTTTTGGCGCTAGAGTCGATACAATATTATTTTCTAAGTCCTGCCATAACTCCTAAAAGAGAGCAATCACTGATTCGGATTTATCGGCAGTTGTTAGATATTTTTATGGCGAATTTTCTCCCGTCAGTGACAGAATTCTAACTATTACCTTTTTGGGGCTAGAATCGATAAAATAATAATATCTAAGTTCTGCCATAACCCCTAAAATAGAGCGATCACAGAATCGGATTGTTCTTCAGTTATTAGACATTTTTATGGCGGATATTCTACCGTCAGTTGTGGACTTCTAACTGTCACGGTTTTGGCGCTACACTCGATGCAATATTATTTTCTAAGTTCTGCCATAACTACTAAAATAGAGCGATCACAGAATCCGATTGTTCTTCAGTGGGTAGACATTTTTATGGCGAATATTCTACCGTCAGTCATAGAGTTCTAACTATTGCCGTTTTGGCGCTAGAGTCGCTGCAGTATTATTTTCTAAGTTCTGCCATAACTCCTAAAATAGAGCGATCACAGAATCAGATTGTTCTTCAGTGGTAGACATTTTGATGGCGAATATTCTACCGTCAATTGCAGAGTTTTAACTATCACCTTTTGGCGCTAGAGTCGATGCAGTAATATGTTCTAACTTCTGCCATAACTCCTAAGATAGAGCGATCACAGAATCGGATTGTTCTTCAGTTGGTAGATATTTTTATGGCGAATATTCCACCGTCAATTGCAGAGTTCTAACTATCCCCATTTTGGCGCTAGAGTCGATACAATATTATTTTCTAAGTTCTGCCATAACTCCTAAAATAGAGCGATCACAGAGTCGGATTTTTCGGCAGTTGTTAGATATTTTTATGGCAAAATTTCTACCGTCAGTGCCAGAATTCTAACTATTCCCTTTTTGGCGCTAGAGTCGATACAATAATAATATCTAAGTTCTGCCATAACCCCTAAAATAGAGCGATCACAGAATCGGATTGTTCTTCAGTTATTAGACATTTTTATGGCGGATATTCTACCGTCAGTTGTGGACATGTAACTATCACGGTTTTGGCGCTAGACTCGATACAATATTATTTTCTAAGTTGCGCCATAACTCCTAAAATAGAGCGATCACAGAATTGGATTGTTCTTCAGTTGTTAGACATTTTTATGGCGAATATTCTACCGCCATTCATATGGTTCTAACTATCACCTTTTGGCGCTAGAGTCGATGCAGTATTATTTACTAAGTTCTGCTATAACTCCTAAGATAGAGCGATCACACAATCGGAATGTTCTTCAGTTGGTAGACATTTTTATGGTGAATATTCTACCGTCAATTGCAGATTTCTAACTATCCCCGTTTTGGCGCTAGAGTGGATACAATATTATTTTCTAAGTTCTGCTGTAACTCCTAAAATAGAACGATCACAGAGTCGGATTTTTCGGCAGTTGTTAGTCATTTTTATGGCGAATATTCTACCGTCAGTCATAGAGTTCTAACTATCCCCGTTTTGGCGCTAGAGTCGATGCAGTAATATGTTCTAACTTCTGCCATAACTCCTAAGATAGAGCGATCACAGAATCGGATTGTTCTTCAGTTCGTAGACATTTTTATGGCGAATATTCTACCATCAATGGCAGAGTACTTACTATCCCCGTTTTGGCGCTAGAGTCAATACAATATTATTTTCTAAGTTCTGCCATAACTCCTAAAATAGAGCGATCACAGAATTGGATTGTTCTTCAGTTGTTAGACATTTTTATGGCGAATATTCTACCGCCATTCATATGGTTCTAACTATCACCTTTTGGCGCTAGAGTCGATGCAGTAATATTTTCTAACTTCTGCCATAACTCCTAAGATAGAGCGATCACAGAATCGGATTGTTCTTCAGTTGGTAGATATTTTTATGGCGAATATTCCACCGTCAATTGCAGAGTTCTAACTATCCCCATTTTGGCGCTAGAGTCGATACAATATTATTTTCTAAGTTCTGCCATAACTCCTAAAATAGAGCGATCACAGAGTCGGATTTTTCGGAAGTTGTTAGATATTTTTATGGCAAAATTTCTACCGTCAGTGCCAGAATTCTGACTATTCCGTTTTTGGCGCTAGAGTGGATAAAATATTATTTTCTAAGTTCTGCCATAACTCCTAAAATAGAACGATCACAGAGTCGGATTTTTCGGCAGTTGTTAGACATTTTTATGGCGAATATTCTAGCGTCAGTTACGGACTTGTAACTGTCACCCTTTTGGCGCTAGACCCGATGCAATATTATTTTATAAGTTCTGCCATAACTCCCAAAATAGAGCGATCACAGAATCGGAATTTTCTTCAGTTGGTAGATATTTTTATGGCGAATATTCCACCGTCAATTGCAGAGTAATAACTATACCCATTTTGGCGCTAGAGTCGATACAATATTATTTTCTAAGTTCTGTCATAACTCGTAAAATAGAGCGATCACAGAGTTGGATTTTTCGGCAGTTGTTAGATATTTTTGTGGCAAAATTTCTACCGTCAGTGCCAGAATTCTAACTATTCCCTTTTTGGCGCTAGAGTCGATACAATAATATTATCTAAGTTCTGCCATAACTCCTAAGATAGAGCGATCACAGAATCGGATTGTTCTTCAGTTGGTAGATATTTTTATGGCGAATATTCCACCGTCAATTGCAGAGTTCTAACTATCCCCATTTTGGCGCTAGAGTCGATACAATATTATTTTCTAAGTTCTGCCATAACTCCTAAAATAGAGCGATCACAGAGTCGGATTTTTCGGCAGTTGTTAGATATTTTTATGGCAAAATTTCTACCGTCAGTGCCAGAATTCTAACTATTCCCTTTTTGGCGCTAGAGTGGATAAAATATTATTTTCTAAGTTCTGCCATAACTCCTAAAATAGAACGATCACAGAGTCGGATTTTTCGGCAGTTGTTAGACATTTTTATGGGGAATATTCTAGCGTCAGTTACGGACTTGTAACTGTCACCCTTTCGGCGCTAGACCCGATGCAATATTATTTTATAAGTTCTGCCATAACTCCCAAAATAGAGCGATCACAGAATCCTAATTTTCTTCAGTTGGTAGATATTTTTATGGCTAATATTCTACCGTCAATTGCAGACTTCTAACTGTCACCATTTTGGCGCTAGACTCGATAAATTATTATTTTCTAAGTTCTGCCATAACTCCTAAAACAGAGCGATCACAGAGTCGGATTTTTCGGCAGTTGTTAGATATTTTTAATGGCGAATACTCTACAGTCAGTTACAGAATTCTAACTATCACCGTTTTGGTTCTAGAGTGGATACAATATTATTTTCTAAGTTCTGCCATAACTCCTAAAATAGAGCGATCACAGAATTGGATTGTTCTTCAGTTGTTAGACATTTTTATGGCGAATATTCTACCGCCATTCATATGGTTCTAACTATCACCTTTTGGCGCTAGAGTCGATGCAGTAATATGTTCTAACTTCTGCCATAACTCCTAAGATAGAGCGATCACAGAATCGGATTGTTCTTCAGTTGGTAGATATTTTTATGGCGAATATTCCACCGTCAATTGCAGAGTTCTAACTATCCCCATTTTGGCGCTAGAGTCGATGCAATATTATTTTCTAAGTTCTGCCATAACTCCTAAAATAGAGCGATCACAGAGTCGGATTTTTCGGCAGTTGTTAGATATTTTTATGGCAAAATTTATACCGTCAGTGCCAGAATTCTAACTATTCCCTTTTTGGCGCTAGAGTCGATGCAGTATTATTTTCTAACTTCTGCCATAACTCCTAAGATAGAGCGATCACAGAATCGGATTGTTTTTCAGTTGGTAGATATTTTTATGGCGAATATTCTACCGCCATTCATATGGTTCTAACTATCACCTTTTGGCGCTAGAGTCGATGCAGTAATATTTTCTAACTTCTGCCATAACTCCTAAGATAGAGCGATCACAGAATCGGATTGTTCTTCAGTTGGTAGATATTTTTATGGCGAATATTCCACCGTCAATTGCAGAGTTCTAACTATCCCCATTTTGGCGCTAGAGTCGATACAATTTTATTTTCTAAGTTCTGCCATAACTCCTAAAATAGAGCGATCACAGAGTCGGATTTTTCGGCAGTTGTTAGATATTTTTAATGGCGAATACTCTACAGTCAGTTACAGAATTCTAACTATCACCGTTTTGGTGCTAGAGTCGATACAATATTATTTTCTAAGTTCTGCATAACTACTAAAATAGAGCGATCACAGAATTGGATTGTTCTTCAGTTGTTAGACATTTTTATGGCGAATATTCTACCGCCATTCATATGATTCTAACTATTACCTTTTGGCGGTAGAGTCGATGCAGTAATATGTTCTAACTTCTGCCATAACTCCTAAGATAGAGCGATCACAGAATCGGATTGTTCTTCAGTTGGTAGATATTTTTATGGCGAATATCCCACCGTCAATTGCAGAGTTCTAACTATCCCCATTTTGGCGCTAGAGTCGATGCAATATTATTTTCTAAGTTCTGCCATAACTCCTAAAATAGAGCGATCACAGAGTCGGATTTTTCGGCAGTTGTTAGATATTTTTATGGCAAAATTTATACCGTCAGTGCCAGAATTCTAACTATTCCCTTTTTGGCGCTAGAGTCGATGCAGTATTATTTTCTAACTTCTGCCATAACTCCTAAGATAGAGCGATCACAGAATCGGATTGTTTTTCAGTTGGTAGATATTTTTATGGCGAATATTCTACCGCCATTCATATGGTTCTAACTATCACCTTTTGGCGCTAGAGTCGATGCAGTAATATTTTCTAACTTCTGCCATAACTCCTAAGATAGAGCGATCACAGAATCGGATTGTTCTTCAGTTGGTAGATATTTTTATGGCGAATATTCCACCGTCAATTGCAGAGTTCTAACTATCCCCATTTTGGCGCTAGAGTCGATACAATATTATTTTCTAAGTTCTGCCATAACTCCTAAAATAGAGCGATCACAGAGTCGGATTTTTCGGCAGTTGTTAGATATTTTTAATGGCGAATACTCTACAGTCAGTTACAGAATTCTAACTATCACCGTTTTGGTGCTAGAGTCGATACAATATTATTTTCTGAGTTCTGCCATAACTCCCAAAATAGAGCGATCACAGAATCGGATTGTTCCTCAGTTGGTAGCCATTCTTATGTGCGAATATTCTACCGTCAGTCATAGAGTTCTAACTATCGCTGTTTTGGCGCTAGAGTCGATGCAGTATTATATTCTATTATTTTATGGCGAATATTCTACCATCAATGGCAGAGTACTTACTATCCCCGTTTTGGCGCTAGAGTCAATACAATATTATTTTCTAAGTTCTGCCATAACTCCTAAAATAGAGCGATCACAGAATTGGATTGTTCTTCAGTTGTTAGACATTTTTATGGCGAATATTCTACCGCCATTCATATGGTTCTAACTATCACCTTTTGGCGCTAGAGTCGATGCAGTAATATGTTCTAACTTCTGCCATAACTCCTAAGATAGAGCGATCACAGAATCGGATTGTTCTTCAGTTGGTAGATATTTTTATGGCGAATATTCCACCGTCAATTGCAGAGTTCTAACTATCCCCATTTTGGCGCTAGAGTCGATGCAATATTATTTTCTAAGTTCTGCCATAACTCCTAAAATAGAGCGATCACAGAGTCGGATTTTTCGGCAGTTGTTAGATATTTTTATGGCAAAATTTATACCGTCGGTGCCAGAATTCTAACTATTCCCTTTTTGGCGCTAGAGTCGATGCAGTATTATTTTCTAACTTCTGCCATAACTCCTAAGATAGAGCGATCACAGAATCGGATTGTTTTTCAGTTGGTAGATATTTTTATGGCGAATATTCTACCGCCATTCATATGGTTCTAACTATCACCTTTTGGCGCTAGAGTCGATGCAGTAATATTTTCTAACTTCTGCCATAACTCCTAAGATAGAGCGATCACAGAATCGGATTGTTCTTCAGTTGGTAGATATTTTTATGGCAAATATTCCACCGTCAATTGCAGAGTTCTAACTATCCCCATTTTGGCGCTAGAGTCGATACAATATTATTTTCTAAGTTCTGCCATAACTCCTAAAATAGAGCGATCACAGAGTCGGATTTTTCGGCAGTTGTTAGATATTTTTAATGGCGAATACTCTACAGTCAGTTACAGAATTCTAACTATCACCGTTTTGGTGCTAGAGTCGATACAATATTATTTTCTAAGTTCTGCCATAACTCCTAAAATAGAGCGATCACAGAATTGGATTGTTCTTTAGTTGTTAGACATTTTTATGGCGAATATTCTACCGCCATTCATATGGTTCTAACTATCACCTTTTGGCGCTAGAGTCGATGCAGTAATATGTTCTAACTTCTGCCATAACTCCTAAAACAGAGCGATCACAGCGTCGGATTTTTCCGCAGTTGTTAGATATTTTTAATGGCGAATACTCTACAGTCAGTTACAGAATTCTAACTATCACCGTTTTGGTGCTAGACTCGATAAATTACTATTTTCTAAGTTCTGCCATAACTCCTAAAACAGAGCGATCACAGCGTCGGATTTTTCCGCAGTTGTTAGATATTTTTAATGGCGAATACTCTACAGTCAGTTACAGAATTCTAACTATCACCGTTTTGGTGCTAGAGTCGATACAATATTATTTTCTAAGTTCTGCCATAACTCCTAAAATAGAGCGATCACAGAATTGGATTGTTCTTCAGTTGTTAGACATTTTTATGGCGGATATTCTACCGTCAGTTGTGGACTTCTAACTATCACGGTTTTGGCGCTACACTCGATGCAATATTATTTTCTAAGTTCTGCCATAACTCCTAAAATAGAGCGATCACAGAATCCGATTGTTCTTCAGTGGGTAGACATTTTTATGGCGAATATTCTACCGTCAGTCATAGAGTTCTAACTATTGCCGTTTTGGCGCTAGAGTCGCTGCAGTATTATTTTCTAAGTTCTGCTATAACTCCTAAGTTAGAGCGATCACAGGATCGGCATGTTCTTCAGTAGGTAGACATTTTTATGGCTAATATTCTACCGTCAATTGCAGACTTCTAACTGTCCCCGTTTTGGTGCTAGAGTCGATACAATATTATTTTCTAAGTTCTGCCATAACTCCTAAAATAGGACGATCACAGATTCGGATTGTTCTTCAGTTGTTAGACATTTTTATGGCGAATATTCTACCGCCATTCATATGATTCTAACTATTACCTTTTGGCGCTAGAGTCGATGCAGTAATATGTTCTAACTTCTGCCATAACTCCTAAGATAGAGCGATCACAGAATCGGATTGTTCTTCAGTTGGTAGATATTTTTATGGCGAATATCCCACCGTCAATTGCAGAGTTCTAACTATCCCCATTTTGGCGCTAGAGTCGATGCAATATTATTTTCTAAGTTCTGCCATAACTCCTAAAATAGAGCGATCACAGAGTCGGATTTTTCGGCAGTTGTTAGATATTTTTATGGCAAAATTTATACCGTCAGTGCCAGAATTCTAACTATTCCCTTTTTGGCGCTAGAGTCGATGCAGTATTATTTTCTAACTTCTGCCATAACTCCTAAGATAGAGCGATCACAGAATCGGATTGTTTTTCAGTTGGTAGATATTTTTATGGCGAATATTCTACCGCCATTCATATGGTTCTAACTATCACCTTTTGGCGCTAGAGTCGATGCAGTAATATTTTCTAACTTCTGCCATAACTCCTAAGATAGAGCGATCACAGAATCGGATTGTTCTTCAGTTGGTAGATATTTTTATGGCGAATATTCCACCGTCAATTGCAGAGTTCTAACTATCCCCATTTTGGCGCTAGAGTCGATACAATATTATTTTCTAAGTTCTGCCATAACTCCTAAAATAGAGCGATCACAGAGTCGGATTTTTCGGCAGTTGTTAGATATTTTTAATGGCGAATACTCTACAGTCAGTTACAGAATTCTAACTATCACCGTTTTGGTGCTAGAGTCGATACAATATTATTTTCTGAGTTCTGCCATAACTCCCAAAATAGAGCGATCACAGAATCGGATTGTTCCTCAGTTGGTAGCCATTCTTATGTGCGAATATTCTACCGTCAGTCATAGAGTTCTAACTATCGCTGTTTTGGCGCTAGAGTCGATGCAGTATTATATTCTATTATTTTATGGCGAATATTCTACCATCAATGGCAGAGTACTTACTATCCCCGTTTTGGCGCTAGAGTCAATACAATATTATTTTCTAAGTTCTGCCATAACTCCTAAAATAGAGCGATCACAGAATTGGATTGTTCTTCAGTTGTTAGACATTTTTATGGCGAATATTCTACCGCCATTCATATGGTTCTAACTATCACCTTTTGGCGCTAGAGTCGATGCAGTAATATGTTCTAACTTCTGCCATAACTCCTAAGATAGAGCGATCACAGAATCGGATTGTTCTTCAGTTGGTAGATATTTTTATGGCGAATATTCCACCGTCAATTGCAGAGTTCTAACTATCCCCATTTTGGCGCTAGAGTCGATGCAATATTATTTTCTAAGTTCTGCCATAACTCCTAAAATAGAGCGATCACAGAGTCGGATTTTTCGGCAGTTGTTAGATATTTTTATGGCAAAATTTATACCGTCGGTGCCAGAATTCTAACTATTCCCTTTTTGGCGCTAGAGTCGATGCAGTATTATTTTCTAACTTCTGCCATAACTCCTAAGATAGAGCGATCACAGAATCGGATTGTTTTTCAGTTGGTAGATATTTTTATGGCGAATATTCTACCGCCATTCATATGGTTCTAACTATCACCTTTTGGCGCTAGAGTCGATGCAGTAATATTTTCTAACTTCTGCCATAACTCCTAAGATAGAGCGATCACAGAATCGGATTGTTCTTCAGTTGGTAGATATTTTTATGGCAAATATTCCACCGTCAATTGCAGAGTTCTAACTATCCCCATTTTGGCGCTAGAGTCGATACAATATTATTTTCTAAGTTCTGCCATAACTCCTAAAATAGAGCGATCACAGAGTCGGATTTTTCGGCAGTTGTTAGATATTTTTAATGGCGAATACTCTACAGTCAGTTACAGAATTCTAACTATCACCGTTTTGGTGCTAGAGTCGATACAATATTATTTTCTAAGTTCTGCCATAACTCCTAAAATAGAGCGATCACAGAATTGGATTGTTCTTTAGTTGTTAGACATTTTTATGGCGAATATTCTACCG
Source organism: Xylophagus ater (assembly GCA_963422695.1). Taxonomy (NCBI): domain Eukaryota; kingdom Metazoa; phylum Arthropoda; class Insecta; order Diptera; family Xylophagidae; genus Xylophagus; species Xylophagus ater. The sequence continues at coordinate 25,916,303 of OY730481.1, read as the reverse complement.
CCATTCATATGGTTCTAACTATCACCTTTTGGCGCTAGAGTCGATGCAGTAATATGTTCTAACTTCTGCCATAACTCCTAAAACAGAGCGATCACAGCGTCGGATTTTTCCGCAGTTGTTAGATATTTTTAATGGCGAATACTCTACAGTCAGTTACAGAATTCTAACTATCACCGTTTTGGTGCTAGACTCGATAAATTACTATTTTCTAAGTTCTGCCATAACTCCTAAAACAGAGCGATCACAGCGTCGGATTTTTCCGCAGTTGTTAGATATTTTTAATGGCGAATACTCTACAGTCAGTTACAGAATTCTAACTATCACCGTTTTGGTGCTAGAGTCGATACAATATTATTTTCTAAGTTCTGCCATAACTCCTAAAATAGAGCGATCACAGAATTGGATTGTTCTTCAGTTGTTAGACATTTTTATGGCGGATATTCTACCGTCAGTTGTGGACTTCTAACTATCACGGTTTTGGCGCTACACTCGATGCAATATTATTTTCTAAGTTCTGCCATAACTCCTAAAATAGAGCGATCACAGAATCCGATTGTTCTTCAGTGGGTAGACATTTTTATGGCGAATATTCTACCGTCAGTCATAGAGTTCTAACTATTGCCGTTTTGGCGCTAGAGTCGCTGCAGTATTATTTTCTAAGTTCTGCTATAACTCCTAAGTTAGAGCGATCACAGGATCGGCATGTTCTTCAGTAGGTAGACATTTTTATGGCTAATATTCTACCGTCAATTGCAGACTTCTAACTGTCCCCGTTTTGGTGCTAGAGTCGATACAATATTATTTTCTAAGTTCTGCCATAACTCCTAAAATAGGACGATCACAGATTCGGATTTTTCGGCAGTTGTTAGACATTTTTATGGCGAATATTCCACCGTCAGTTACGGACTTCTAACTGTCACCATTTTGGCGCTAGACTCGATAAATTATTATTTTCTAAGTTCTGCCATAACTCCTAAAACAGAGCGATCACAGAGTCGGATTTTTCGGCAGTTGTTAGATATTTTTAATGGCGAATACTCTACAGTCAGTTACAGAATTCTAATTATCACCGTTTTGGCGCTAGAGTGGATACAATATTATTTTCTAAGTTCTGCCATAACTCCTAAAATAGAGCGATCACAGAATTGGATTGTTCTTCAGTTGTTAGACATTTTTATGGCGAATATTCTACCGCCATTCATATGGTTCTAACTATCACCTTTTGGCGCTAGAGTCGATGCAGTTATATGTTCTAACTTCTGCCATAACTCCTAAGATAGAGCGATCACAGAATCGGATTGTTCTTCAGTTCGTAGACATTTTTATGGCGAATATTCTACCATCAATGGCAGAGTACTTACTATCCCCGTTTTGGCGCTAGAGTCGATACAATAATATTTTCTAAGTTTTGCCATAACTCCTAAAATATAGCGATCACAGAATCGGATTGTTCTTCAGTTGGTAAACATTCTTATGGCGAATATTCTACCGTCAGTCATAGAGTTCTAACTATCGCTGTTTTGGTGCTAGAGTCGATGCAGTATTATTTTCTGAGTTCTGCTATAACTCCTAAGATAGAACGATCACAGAATCGGATTGTTCTTCAGTTGGTAGACATTTTCATGGCGAATATTCTACCATCAGTGACAGAGTTTTAACTATCACCGTTTTGGTGCTGGAGTCGATACAATATTATTTTCTAAGTTCTGCCATAACTCCTAAAATAGAGCGATCACAGAATTGGATTGTTCTTCAGTTTTTAGGGATTTTAATGGCGAATATTCTACCGTCAATTGCAGAGTACTTACTATCCCCGTTTTGGCGCTAGAGTCAATACAATATTATTTTCTAAGTTCTGCCATAACTCCTAAAATAGAGCGATCACCGAATTGGATTGCTCTTCAGTTGTTAGACATTTTTATGGCGAATATTCTGCCGTCATTCATAGAGTTCTAACTATCACCTTTTGGCGCTAGAGTCGATGCAGTATCATTTTCTAAGTTCTGCCATAACTCCTAAGATAGAGCGATCACAGAATCGGATTGTCCTTCAGTTGTTAGACATTTTTATGGCGAATATTCTACCGTCATTCATAGAGTTCTAACTATCAACGTTTTGGTGCTAGAGTCGATACAATATTATTTTCTAAGTTCTGCCATAACTACTAAAATAGAGCGATCACAGAATTGGATTGTGCTTCAGTTCTTAGACATTTTTATTGCGAATATTCTACGACATTCATAGAGTTCTAACTATCACCGTTTTGGCGCTAGAGTCGATGCAGTATTATTTTGTAAGTTCTGCTATAACTCCTAAGTTAGAGCGATCAAAGAATCGGCATGTTCTTCAGTAGGTAGACATTTTTATGGCTAATATTCTACCGTCAATTGCAGACTTCTAACTGTCCCCGTTTTGGTGCTAGAGTCGATACAATATTATTTTCTAAGTTCTGCCATAACTCCTAAAATAGGACGATCACAGATTCGGATTTTTCGGCAGTTGTTAGACATTTTTATGGCGAATATTCCACCGTCAGTTACGGACTTCTAACTGTCACCATTTTGGCGCTAGACTCGATAAATTATTATTTTCTAAGTTCTGCCATAACTCCTAAAACAGAGCGATCACAGAGTCGGATTTTTCGGCAGTTGTTAGATATTTTTAATGGCGAATACTCTACAGTCAGTTACAGAATTCTAATTATCACCGTTTTGGCGCTAGAGTGGATACAATATTATTTTCTAAGTTCTGCCATAACTCCTAAAATAGAGCGATCACAGAATTGGATTGTTCTTCAGTTGTTAGACATTTTTATGGCGAATATTCTACCGCCATTCATATGGTTCTAACTATCACCTTTTGGCGCTAGAGTCGATGCAGTTATATGTTCTAACTTCTGCCATAACTCCTAAGATAGAGCGATCACAGAATCGGATTGTTCTTCAGTTCGTAGACATTTTTATGGCGAATATTCTACCATCAATGGCAGAGTACTTACTATCCCCGTTTTGGCGCTAGAGTCGATACAATAATATTTTCTAAGTTTTGCCATAACTCCTAAAATATAGCGATCACAGAATCGGATTGTTCTTCAGTTGGTAAACATTCTTATGGCGAATATTCTACCGTCAGTCATAGAGTTCTAACTATCGCTGTTTTGGTGCTAGAGTCGATGCAGTATTATTTTCTGAGTTCTGCTATAACTCCTAAGATAGAACGATCACAGAATCGGATTGTTCTTCAGTTGGTAGACATTTTCATGGCGAATATTCTACCATCAGTGACAGAGTTTTAACTATCACCGTTTTGGTGCTGGAGTCGATACAATATTATTTTCTAAGTTCTGCCATAACTCCTAAAATAGAGCGATCACAGAATTGGATTGTTCTTCAGTTTTTAGGGATTTTAATGGCGAATATTCTACCGTCAATTGCAGAGTACTTACTATCCCCGTTTTGGCGCTAGAGTCAATACAATATTATTTTCTAAGTTCTGCCATAACTCCTAAAATAGAGCGATCACCGAATTGGATTGCTCTTCAGTTGTTAGACATTTTTATGGCGAATATTCTGCCGTCATTCATAGAGTTCTAACTATCACCTTTTGGCGCTAGAGTCGATGCAGTATCATTTTCTAAGTTCTGCCATAACTCCTAAGATAGAGCGATCACAGAATCGGATTGTCCTTCAGTTGTTAGACATTTTTATGGCGAATATTCTACCGTCATTCATAGAGTTCTAACTATCAACGTTTTGGTGCTAGAGTCGATACAATATTATTTTCTAAGTTCTGCCATAACTACTAAAATAGAGCGATCACAGAATTGGATTGTGCTTCAGTTCTTAGACATTTTTATTGCGAATATTCTACGACATTCATAGAGTTCTAACTATCACCGTTTTGGCGCTAGAGTCGATGCAGTATTATTTTGTAAGTTCTGCTATAACTCCTAAGTTAGAGCGATCAAAGAATCGGCATGTTCTTCAGTAGGTAGACATTTTTATGGCTAATATTCTACCGTCAATTGCAGACTTCTAACTGTCCCCGTTTTGGTGCTAGAGTCGATACAATATTATTTTCTAAGTTCTGCCATAACTCCTAAAATAGGACGATCACAGATTCGGATTTTTCGGCAGTTGTTAGACATTTTTATGGCGAATATTCCACCGTCAGTTACGGACTTCTAACTGTCACCATTTTGGCGCTAGACTCGATAAATTATTATTTTCTAAGTTCTGCCATAACTCCTAAAACAGAGCGATCACAGAGTCGGATTTTTCGGCAGTTGTTAGATATTTTTAATGGCGAATACTCTACAGTCAGTTACAGAATTCTAATTATCACCGTTTTGGCGCTAGAGTGGATACAATATTATTTTCTAAGTTCTGCCATAACTCCTAAAATAGAGCGATCACAGAATTGGATTGTTCTTCAGTTGTTAGACATTTTTATGGCGAATATTCTACCGCCATTCATATGGTTCTAACTATCACCTTTTGGCGCTAGAGTCGATGCAGTAATATGTTCTAACTTCTGCCATAACTCCTAAGATAGAGCGATCACAGAATCGGATTGTTCTTCAGTTGGTAGATATTTTTATGGCGAATATTCCACCGTCAATTGCAGAGTTCTAACTATCCCCATTTTGGCGCTAGAGTCGATACAATATTATTTTCTAAGTTCTGCCATAACTCCTAAAATAGAGCGATCACAGAATTGGATTGTTCTTCAGTTGGTAGACATTTTTCATGGCGGATATTCTACCGTCAGTTGTGGACATGTAACTATCACGGTTTTGGCGCTAGACTCGATACAATATTATTTTCTAAGTTGCGCCATAACTCCTAAAATAGAGCGATCACAGAATTGGATTGTTCTTCAGTTGTTAGACATTTTTATGGCGAATATTCTACCGCCATTCATATGGTTCTAACTATCACCTTTTGGCGCTAGAGTCGATGCAGTATTATTTACTAAGTTCTGCTATAACTCCTAAGATAGAGCGATCACAGAATCGGAATGTTCTTCAGTTGGTAGACATTTTTATGGTGAATATTCTACCGTCAATTGCAGACTTCTAACTATCCCCGTTTTGGCGCTAGAGTGGATACAATATTATTTTCTAAGTTCTGCCGTAACTCCTAAAATAGAACGATCACAGAGTCGGATTTTTCGGCAGTTGTTAGTCATTTTTATGGCGAATATTCTACCGTCAGTCATATAGTTCTAACTATCCCCGTTTTGGCGCTAGAGTCGATGCAATAATATGTTCTAACTTCTGCCATAACTCCTAAGATAGAGCGATCACAGAATCGGATTGTTCTTCAGTTCGTAGACATTTTTATGGCGAAAATTCTACCATCAATGGCAGAGTACTTACTATCCCCGTTTTGGCGCTAGAGTCAATACAATATTATTTTCTAAGTTCTGCCATAACTCCTAAAATAGAGCGATCACAGAATTTGATTGTTCTTCAGTTGTTAGACATTTTTATGGCGAATATTCTACCGCCATTCATATGGTTCTAACTATCACCTTTTGGCGCTAGAGTCGATGCAGTAATATGTTCTAACTTCTGCCATAACTCCTAAGATAGAGCGATCACAGAATCGGATTGTTCTTCAGTTGGTAGATATTTTTATGGCGAATATTCCACCGTCAATTGCAGAGTTCTAACTATCCCCATTTTGGCGCTAGAGTCGATGGAATATTATTTTCTAAGTTCTGCCATAACTCCTAAAATAGAGCGATCACAGTGTCGGATTTTTCGGCAGTTGTTAGATATTTTTATGGCAAAATTTATACCGTCGGTGTCAGAATTCTAACTATTCCCTTTTTGGCGCTAGAGTCGATGCAGTATTATTTTCTAACTTCTGCCATAACTCCTAAGATAGAGCGATCACAGAATCGGATTGTTTTTCAGTTGGTAGATATTTTTATGGCGAATATTCCACCGCCATTCATATGGTTCTAACTATCACCTTTTGGCGCTAGAGTCGATGCAGTAATATTTTCTAACTTCTGCCATAACTCCTAAGATAGAGCGATCACAGAATCGGATTGTTCTTCAGTTGGTAGATATTTTTATGGCGAATATTCCACCGTCAATTGCAGAGTTCTAACTATCCCCATTTTGGCGCTAGAGTCGATACAATATTATTTTCTAAGTTCTGCCATAACTCCTAAAATAGAGCGATCACAGAGTCGGATTTTTCGGCAGTTGTTAGATATTTTTAATGGCGAATACTCTACAGTCAGTTACAGAATTCTAACTATCACCGTTTTGGTGCTAGAGTCGATACAATATTATTTTCTAAGTTCTGCCATAACTCCTAAAATAGAGCGATCACAGAATTGGATTGTTCTTCAGTTGTTAGACATTTTTATGGCGAATATTCTAAAGCCATTCATATGGTTCTAACTATCACCTTTTGGCGCTAGAGTCGATGCAGTAATATGTTCTAACTTCTGCCATAACTCCTAAGATAGAGCGATCACAGAATCGGATTGTTCTTCAGTTGGTAGATATTTTTATGGCGAATATTCCACCGTCAATTGCAGAGTTCTAACTATCCCCATTTTGGCGCTAGAGTCGATACAATATTATTTTCTAAGTTCTGCCATAACTCCTAAAATAGAGCGATCACAGAATTGGATTGTTCTTCAGTTGGTAGACATTTTTCATGGCGGATATTCTACCGTCAGTTGTGGACATGTAACTATCACGGTTTTGGCGCTAGACTCGATACAATATTATTTTCTAAGTTGCGCCATAACTCCTAAAATAGAGCGATCACAGAATCGGATTGTTCTTCAGTTGGTAGACATTTTTATGGTGAATGTTCTACCGTCAGTTACAGAGTTCTAACTATCCCCGTTTTGGCGCTAGAGTCGATACAATATTATTTTCTAAGTTCTGCCATAACTCCTAAAATAGAGCGATCACAGAATTGGATTGTTCTTCAGTTGGTATACATTTTTATGGCGAATATTCTACCGTCAGTCATAGAGTTCTAACTATCCCCGTTTTGGCGCTAGAGTCGATGCAGTATTATTTACTAAGTTCTGCTATAACTCCTAAGATAGAGCGATCACAGAATCGGAATGTTCTTCAGTTGGTAGACATTTTTATGGTGAATATTCTACCGTCAATTGCAGACTTCTAACTATCCCCGTTTTGGCGCTAGAGTGGATACAATATTATTTTCTAAGTTCTGCCGTAACTCCTAAAATAGAACGATCACAGAGTCGGATTTTTCGGCAGTTGTTAGTCATTTTTATGGCGAATATTCTTTCGTCAGTTACGGACTTCTAACTGTCACCCTTTTGGTGGTAGACCCGATGCCATATTATTTTCTAAGTTCTGCCATAACTCCCAAAATAGAGCGATCACAGATTCGGATTGTTCTTCAGTTTGTAGACATTTTTATGGCGAATATTCTACCGTCAATTGCAGAGTTGTAACTATCCCCGTTTTGGCGCTAGAGTCGATACAATACTATTTTCTAAGTTCTGCCATAACTCCTAAAATAGAGCGATCACAGAATCAGATTGTTCTTCAGTGGTAGACATTTTGATGGCGAATATTCTACCGTCAATTGCAGAGTTGTAACTATCCCCGTTTTGGCGCTAGAGTCGATAAAATATTATTTTTTAAGTTCTGCCATAACTCATAAAATAGAGCGATCACAGAATCGGATTGTTCTTCAGTTGGTAAACATTCTTATGGCGAATATTCTACCGTCAGTCATAGAGTTCTAACTATCGCTGTTTTGGTGCTAGAGTCGATGCAGTATTATTTTCTAAGTTCTGCTATAACTCCTAAGATAGACCGATCACAGAATCGGATTGTTCTTCAGTTGGTAGACATTTTTATGGCGAATATTCTACCATCAGTGACAGAGTTTTAACTATCACCGTTTTGGTGCTGGAGTCGATACAATATTATTTTCTAAGTTCTGCCATAACTCCTAAAATAGAGCGATCACCGAATTGGATTGTTCTTCAGTTGTTAGACATTTTTATGGCGAATATTCTGCCGTCATTCATAGAGTTCTAACTATCACCTTTTGGCGCTAGAGTCGATGCAGTATCATTTTCTAAGTTCTGCCATAACTCCTAAGATAGAGCTATCACAGAATCGGATTGTCCTTCAGTTGTTAGACATTTTTATGGCGAATATTCTACCGTCATTCATAGAGTTCTAACTATCAAAGTTTTGGTGCTAGAGTCGATACAATATTATTTTCTAAGTTCTGCCATAACTACTAAAATAGAGCGATCACAGAATTGGATTGTGCTTCAGTTGTTAGACATTTTTATGGCGAATATTCTACCGACATTCATAGAGTTCTAACTATCGCTGTTTTGGTGCTAGAGTCGATGCAGTATTATTTTCTAAGTTCTGCTATAACTCCTAAGATAGACCGATCACAGAATCGGATTGTTCTTCAGTTGGTAGACATTTTTATGGCGAATATGCTACCATCAGTGACAGAGTTTTAACTATCACCGTTTTGGTGCTGGAGTCGATACAATATTATTTTCTAAGTTCTGCCATAACTCCTAAAATAGAGCGATCACCGAATTGGATTGTTCTTCAGTTGTTAGACATTTTTATGGCGAATATTCTGCCGTCATTCATAGAGTTCTAACTATCACCGTTTTGGCGCTAGAGTCGATGCAGTATTATTTTCTAAGTTCTGCTATATCTCCTAAGATAGAGCGATCACAGAATCGGATTGTTCTTCAGTTGTTAGACATTTTTATGGCGAATATTCTACTGTCAGTTACAGAGTTCTAACTATCAAAGTTTTGGCGCTAGAGTCGATACAATATTATTTTCTAAGTCCTGCCATAACTCCTAAAAGAGAGCAATCACTGATTCGGATTTATCGGCAGTTGTTAGATATTTTTATGGCGAATTTTCTCCCGTCAGTGACAGAATTCTAACTATTACCTTTTTGGGGCTAGAATCGATAAAATAATAATATCTAAGTTCTGCCATAACCCCTAAAATAGAGCGATCACAGAATCGGATTGTTCTTCAGTTATTAGACATTTTTATGGCGGATATTCTACCGTCAGTTGTGGACTTCTAACTGTCACGGTTTTGGCGCTACACTCGATGCAATATTATTTTCTAAGTTCTGCCACAACTACTAAAATAGAGCGATCACAGAATCCGATTGTTCTTCAGTGGGTAGACATTTTTATGGCGAATATTCTACCGTCAGTCATAGAGTTCTAACTGTTGCCGTTTTGGCGCTAGAGTCGCTGCAGTATTATTTTCTAAGTTCTGCCATAACTCCTAAAATAGAGCGATCACAGAATCAGATTGTTCTTCAGTGGTAGACATTTTGATGGCGAATATTCTACCGTCAATTGCAGAGTTTTAACTATCACCTTTTGGCGCTAGAGTCGATGCAGTAATATGTTCTAACTTCTGCCATAACTCCTAAGATAGAGCGATCACAGAATCGGATTGTTCTTCAGTTGGTAGATATTTTTATGGCGAATATTCCACCGTCAATTGCAGAGTTCTAACTATCCCCATTTTGGCGCTAGAGTCGATACAATATTATTTTCTAAGTTCTGCCATAACTCCTAAAATAGAGCGATCACAGAATTGGATTGTTCTTCAGTTGGTAGACATTTTTCATGGCGGATATTCTACCGTCAGTTGTGGACATGTAACTATCACGGTTTTGGCGCTAGACTCGATACAATATTATTTTCTAAGTTGCGCCATAACTCCTAAAATAGAGCGATCACAGAATTGGATTGTTCTTCAGTTGTTAGACATTTTTATGGCGAATATTCTACCGCCATTCATATGGTTCTAACTATCACCTTTTGGCGCTAGAGTCGATGCAGTATTATTTACTAAGTTCTGCTATAACTCCTAAGATAGAGCGATCACAGAATCGGAATGTTCTTCAGTTGGTAGACATTTTTATGGTGAATATTCTACCGTCAATTGCAGATTTCTAACTATCCCCGTTTTGGCGCTAGAGTGGATACAATATTATTTTCTAAGTTCTGCCGTAACTCCTAAAATAGAACGATCACAGAGTCGGATTTTTCGGCAGTTGTTAGTCATTTTTATGGCGAATATTCTACCGTCAGTCATAGAGTTCTAACTATCCCCGTTTTGGCGCTAGAGTCGATGCAGTAATATGTTCTAACTTCTGCCATAACTCCTAAGATAGAGCGATCACAGAATCGGATTGTTCTTCAGTTCGTAGACATTTTTATGGCGAATATTCTACCATCAATGGCAGAGTACTTACTATCCCCGTTTTGGCGCTAGAGTCAATACAATATTATTTTCTAAGTTCTGCCATAACTCCTAAAATAGAGCGATCACAGAATTGGATTGTTCTTCAGTTGTTAGACATTTTTATGGCGAATATTCTACCGCCATTCATATGGTTCTAACTATCACCTTTTGGCGCTAGAGTCGATGCAGTAATATTTTCTAACTTCTGCCATAACTCCTAAGATAGAGCGATCACAGAATCGGATTGTTCTTCAGTTGGTAGATATTTTTATGGCGAATATTCCACCGTCAATTGCAGAGTTCTAACTATCCCCATTTTGGCGCTAGAGTCGATACAATATTATTTTCTAAGTTCTGCCATAACTCCTAAAATAGAGCGATCACAGAGTCGGATTTTTCGGCAGTTGTTAGATATTTTTATGGCAAAATTTCTACCGTCAGTGCCAGAATTCTGACTATTCCGTTTTTGGCGCTAGAGTGGATAAAATATTATTTTCTAAGTTCTGCCATAACTCCTAAAATAGAACGATCACAGAGTCGGATTTTTCGGCAGTTGTTAGACATTTTTATGGCGAATATTCTAGCGTCAGTTACGGACTTGTAACTGTCACCCTTTTGGCGCTAGACCCGATGCAATATTATTTTATAAGTTCTGCCATAACTCCCAAAATAGAGCGATCACAGAATCGGAATTTTCTTCAGTTGGTAGATATTTTTATGGCGAATATTCCACCGTCAATTGCAGAGTAATAACTATCCCCATTTTGGCGCTAGAGTCGATACAATATTATTTTCTAAGTTCTGTCATAACTCGTAAAATAGAGCGATCACAGAGTTGGATTTTTCGGCAGTTGTTAGATATTTTTGTGGCAAAATTTCTACCGTCAGTGCCAGAATTCTAACTATTCCCTTTTTGGCGCTAGAGTCGATACAATAATATTATCTAAGTTCTGCCATAACTCCTAAGATAGAGCGATCACAGAATCGGATTGTTCTTCAGTTGGTAGATATTTTTATGGCGAATATTCCACCGTCAATTGCAGAGTTCTAACTATCCCCATTTTGGCGCTAGAGTCGATACAATATTATTTTCTAAGTTCTGCCATAACTCCTAAAATAGAGCGATCACAGAGTCGGATTTTTCGGCAGTTGTTAGATATTTTTATGGCAAAATTTCTACCGTCAGTGCCAGAATTCTAACTATTCCCTTTTTGGCGCTAGAGTGGATAAAATATTATTTTCTAAGTTCTGCCATAACTCCTAAAATAGAACGATCACAGAGTCGGATTTTTCGGCAGTTGTTAGACATTTTTATGGGGAATATTCTAGCGTCAGTTACGGACTTGTAACTGTCACCCTTTCGGCGCTAGACCCGATGCAATATTATTTTATAAGTTCTGCCATAACTCCCAAAATAGAGCGATCACAGAATCCTAATTTTCTTCAGTTGGTAGATATTTTTATGGCTAATATTCTACCGTCAATTGCAGACTTCTAACTGTCACCATTTTGGCGCTAGACTCGATAAATTATTATTTTCTAAGTTCTGCCATAACTCCTAAAACAGAGCGATCACAGAGTCGGATTTTTCGGCAGTTGTTAGATATTTTTAATGGCGAATACTCTACAGTCAGTTACAGAATTCTAACTATCACCGTTTTGGTTCTAGAGTGGATACAATATTATTTTCTAAGTTCTGCCATAACTCCTAAAATAGAGCGATCACAGAATTGGATTGTTCTTCAGTTGTTAGACATTTTTATGGCGAATATTCTACCGCCATTCATATGGTTCTAACTATCACCTTTTGGCGCTAGAGTCGATGCAGTAATATGTTCTAACTTCTGCCATAACTCCTAAGATAGAGCGATCACAGAATCGGATTGTTCTTCAGTTGGTAGATATTTTTATGGCGAATATTCCACCGTCAATTGCAGAGTTCTAACTATCCCCATTTTGGCGCTAGAGTCGATGCAATATTATTTTCTAAGTTCTGCCATAACTCCTAAAATAGAGCGATCACAGAGTCGGATTTTTCGGCAGTTGTTAGATATTTTTATGGCAAAATTTATACCGTCAGTGCCAGAATTCTAACTATTCCCTTTTTGGCGCTAGAGTCGATGCAGTATTATTTTCTAACTTCTGCCATAACTCCTAAGATAGAGCGATCACAGAATCGGATTGTTTTTCAGTTGGTAGATATTTTTATGGCGAATATTCTACCGCCATTCATATGGTTCTAACTATCACCTTTTGGCGCTAGAGTCGATGCAGTAATATTTTCTAACTTCTGCCATAACTCCTAAGATAGAGCGATCACAGAATCGGATTGTTCTTCAGTTGGTAGATATTTTTATGGCGAATATTCCACCGTCAATTGCAGAGTTCTAACTATCCCCATTTTGGCGCTAGAGTCGATACAATTTTATTTTCTAAGTTCTGCCATAACTCCTAAAATAGAGCGATCACAGAGTCGGATTTTTCGGCAGTTGTTAGATATTTTTAATGGCGAATACTCTACAGTCAGTTACAGAATTCTAACTATCACCGTTTTGGTGCTAGAGTCGATAAAATATTATTTTCTAAGTTCTGCCATAACTCCTAAAATAGAGCGATCACAGAATTGGATTGTTCTTCAGTTGTTAGACATTTTTATGGCGAATATTCTACCGCCATTCATATGATTCTAACTATCACCTTTTGGCGCTAGAGTCGATGCAGTAATATGTTCTAACTTCTGCCATAACTCCTAAGATAGAGCGATCACAGAATCGGATTGTTCTTCAGTTGGTAGATATTTTTATGGCGAATATTCCACCGTCAATTGCAGAGTTCTAACTATCCCCATTTTGGCGCTAGAGTCGATGGAATATTATTTTCTAAGTTCTGCCATAACTCCTAAAATAGAGCGATCACAGAGTCGGATTTTTCGGCAGTTGTTAGATATTTTTATGGCAAAATTTATACCGTCAGTGCCAGAATTCTAACTATTCCCTTTTTGGCGCTAGAGTCGATGCAGTATTATTTTCTAACTTCTGCCATAACTCCTAAGATAGAGCGATCACAGAATCGGATTGTTTTTCAGTTGGTAGATATTTTTATGGCGAATATTCTACCGCCATTCATATGGTTCTAACTATCACCTTTTGGCGCTAGAGTCGATGCAGTAATATTTTCTAACTTCTGCCATAACTCCTAAGATAGAGCGATCACAGAATCGGATTGTTCTTCAGTTGGTAGATATTTTTATGGCGAATATTCCACCGTCAATTGCAGAGTTCTAACTATCCCCATTTTGGCGCTAGAGTCGATACAATATTATTTTCTAAGTTCTGCCATAACTCCTAAAATAGAGCGATCACAGAGTCGGATTTTTCGGCAGTTGTTAGATATTTTTAATGGCGAATACTCTACAGTCAGTTACAGAATTCTAACTATCACCGTTTTGGTGCTAGAGTCGATACAATATTATTTTCTGAGTTCTGCCATAACTCCCAAAATAGAGCGATCACAGAATCGGATTGTTCCTCAGTTGGTAGCCATTCTTATGTGCGAATATTCTACCGTCAGTCATAGAGTTCTAACTATCGCTGTTTTGGCGCTAGAGTCGATGCAGTATTATATTCTATTATTTTATGGCGAATATTCTACCATCAATGGCAGAGTACTTACTATCCCCGTTTTGGCGCTAGAGTCAATACAATATTATTTTCTAAGTTCTGCCATAACTCCTAAAATAGAGCGATCACAGAATTGGATTGTTCTTCAGTTGTTAGACATTTTTATGGCGAATATTCTACCGCCATTCATATGGTTCTAACTATCACCTTTTGGCGCTAGAGTCGATGCAGTAATATGTTCTAACTTCTGCCATAACTCCTAAGATAGAGCGATCACAGAATCGGATTGTTCTTCAGTTGGTAGATATTTTTATGGCGAATATTCCACCGTCAATTGCAGAGTTCTAACTATCCCCATTTTGGCGCTAGAGTCGATGCAATATTATTTTCTAAGTTCTGCCATAACTCCTAAAATAGAGCGATCACAGAGTCGGATTTTTCGGCAGTTGTTAGATATTTTTATGGCAAAATTTATACCGTCGGTGCCAGAATTCTAACTATTCCCCTTTTGGCGCTAGAGTCGATGCAGTATTATTTTCTAACTTCTGCCATAACTCCTAAGATAGAGCGATCACAGAATCGGATTGTTTTTCAGTTGGTAGATATTTTTATGGCGAATATTCTACCGCCATTCATATGGTTCTAACTATCACCTTTTGGCGCTAGAGTCGATGCAGTAATATTTTCTAACTTCTGCCATAACTCCTAAGATAGAGCGATCACAGAATCGGATTGTTCTTCAGTTGGTAGATATTTTTATGGCAAATATTCCACCGTCAATTGCAGAGTTCTAACTATCCCCATTTTGGCGCTAGAGTCGATACAATATTATTTTCTAAGTTCTGCCATAACTCCTAAAATAGAGCGATCACAGAGTCGGATTTTTCGGCAGTTGTTAGATATTTTTAATGGCGAATACTCTACAGTCAGTTACAGAATTCTAACTATCACCGTTTTGGTGCTAGAGTCGATACAATATTATTTTCTAAGTTCTGCCATAACTCCTAAAATAGAGCGATCACAGAATTGGATTGTTCTTTAGTTGTTAGACATTTTTATGGCGAATATTCTACCGCCATTCATATGGTTCTAACTATCACCTTTTGGCGCTAGTGTCGATGCAGTAATATGTTCTAACTTCTGCCATAACTCCTAAAACAGAGCGATCACAGCGTCGGATTTTTCCGCAGTTGTTAGATATTTTGAATGGAGAATACTCTACAGTCAGTTACAGAATTCTAACTATCACCGTTTTGGTGCTAGACTCGATAAATTACTATTTTCTAAGTTCTGCCATAACTCCTAAAACAGAGCGATCACAGCGTCGGATTTTTCCGCAGTTGTTAGATATTTTTAATGGCGAATACTCTACAGTCAGTTACAGAATTCTAACTATCACCGTTTTGGTGCTAGAGTCGATACAATATTATTTTCTAAGTTCTGCCATAACTCCTAAAATAGAGCGATCACAGAATTGGATTGTTCTTCAGTTGTTAGACATTTTTATGGCGGATATTCTACCGTCAGTTGTGGACTTCTAACTATCACGGTTTTGGCGCTACACTCGATGCAATATTATTTTCTAAGTTCTGCCATAACTCCTAAAATAGAGCGATCACAGAATCCGATTGTTCTTCAGTGGGTAGACATTTTTATGGCGAATATTCTACCGTCAGTCCTAGAGTTCTCACTATTGCCGTTTTGGCGCTAGAGTCGCTGCAGTATTATTTTCTAAGTTCTGCTATAACTCCTAAGTTAGAGCGATCACAGGATCGGCATGTTCTTCAGTAGGTAGACATTTTTATGGCTAATATTCTACCGTCAATTGCAGACTTCTAACTGTCCCCGTTTTGGTGCTAGAGTCGATACAATATTATTTTCTAAGTTCTGCCATAACTCCTAAAATAGGACGATCACAGATTCGGATTTTTCGGCAGTTGTTAGACATTTTTATGGCGAATATTCCACCGTCAGTTACGGACTTCTAACTGTGACCATTTTGGCGCTAGACTCGATAAATTATTATTTTCTAAGTTCTGCCATAACTCCTAAAACAGAGCGATCACAGCGTCGGATTTTTCCGCAGTTGTTAGATATTTTTAATGGCGAATACTCTACAGTCAGTTACAGAATTCTAACTATCACCGTTTTGGTGCTAGAGTCGATACAATATTATTTTCTAAGTTCTGCCATAACTCCTAAAATAGAGCGATCACAGAATTGGATTGTTCTTCAGTTGTTACACATTTTTATGGCGAATATCCTACCGCCATTTATATGTTTCTAACTATCACCTTTTGGCGCTAGAGTCGATGCAGTAATATGTTCTAACTTCTGCCATAACTCCTAAGATAGAGCGATCACAGATTCGGATTGTTATTCAGTTCGTAGACATTTTTATGGCGAATATTCTACCGTCAATGGCAGAGTACTTACTATCCCCGTTTTGGCGCTAGAGTCGATACAATAATATTTTCTAAGTTTTGCCATAACTCCTAAAATATAGCGATCACAGAATCGGATTGTTCTTCAGTTGGTAAACATTCTTATAGCGAATATTCTGCCGTCATTCATAGAGTTCTAACTATCACCTTTTGGCGCTAGAGTCGATGCAGTATCATTTTCTAAGTTCTGCCATAACTCCTAAGATAGAGCGATCACAGAATCGGATTGTCCTTCAGTTGTTAGACATTTTTATGGCGAATATTCTACCGTCATTCATAGAGTTCTAACTATCAACGTTTTGGTGCTAGAGTCGATACAATATTATTTTCTAAGTTCTGCCATAACTACTAAAATAGAGCGATCACAGAATTGGATTGTGCTTCAGTTGTTAGACATTTTTATTGCGAATATTCTACCGACATTCATAGAGTTCTAACTATCACCGTTTTGGCGCTAGAGTTTGATGCAGTATTATTTTCTAAGTTCTGCTATATCTCCTAAGATAGAGCGATCACAGAATCGGATTGTTCTTCAGTTGTTAGACATTTTTATGGCGAATATTCTACTGTCAGTTACAGAGTTCTAACTATCAAAGTTTTGGCGCTAGAGTCGATACAATATTATTTTCTAAGTCCTGCCATAACTCCTAAAAGAGAGCAATCACTGATTCGGATTTATCGGCAGTTGTTAGATATTTTTATGGCGAATTTTCTCCCGTCAGTGACAGAATTCTAACTATTACTTTTTGGGGCTAGAATCGATAAAATAATATTATCTAAGTTCTGCCATAACCCCTAAAATAGAGCGATCACAGAATCGGATTGTGCTTCAGTTATTAGACATTTTTATGGCGGATATTCTACCGTCAGTTGTGGACTTCTAACTATCACGGTTTTGGCGCTACACTCGATGCAATATTATTTTCCAAGTTCTGCCATAACTCCTAAAATAGAGCGATCACAGAATCCGATTGTTCTTCAGTGGGTAGACATTTTTATGGCGAATATTCTACCGTCAGTCATAGAGTTCTAACTATTGCCGTTTTGGCGCTAGAGTCGCTGCAGTATTATTTTCTAAGTTCTGCTATAACTCCTAAGTTAGAGCGATCACAGAATCGGCATGTTCTTCAGTAGGTAGACATTTTTATGGCTAATATTCTACCGTCAATTGCAGACTTCTAACTGTCCCCGTTTTGGTGCTAGAGTCGATACAATATTATTTTCTAAGTTCTGCCATAACTCCTAAAATAGGACGATCACAGATTCGGATTTTTCGGCAGTTGTTAGACATTTTTATGGCGAATATTCCACCGTCAGTTACGGACTTCTAACTGTGATTATTTTGGCGCCAGACTCGATAAATTATTATTTTCTAAGTTCTGCCATAACTCCTAAAACAGAGCGATCACAGCGTCGGATTTTTCGGGAGTTGTTAGATATTTTTAATGGCGAATACTCTACAGTCAGTTACAGAATTCTAACTATCACCGTTTTGGTGCTAGAGTCGATACAATATTATTTTCTAAGTTCTGCCATAACTCCTAAAATAGAGCGATCACAGAATTGGATTGTTCTTCAGTTGTTAGACATTTTTATGGCGAATATTCTACCGCCATTCATATGGTTCTAACTATCACCTTTTGGCGCTAGAGTCGATGCAGTAATATGTTCTAACTTCTGCCATAACTCCTAAGATAGAGCGATCACAGAATCGGATTGTTCTTCAGTTCGTAGACATTTTTATGGCGAATATTCTACCATCAATGGCAGAGTACTTACTATCCCCGTTTTGGCGCTAGAGTCGATACAATAATATTTTCTAAGTTTTGCCATAACTCCTAAAATATAGCGATCACAGAATCGGATTGTTCTTCAGTTGGTAAACATTCTTATGGCGAATATTCTACCGTCAGTCATAGAGTTCTAACTATCGCTGTTTTGGTGCTAGAGTCGATGCAGTATTATTTTCTGAGTTCTGCTATAACTCCTAAGATAGAACGATCACAGAATCGGATTGTTCTTCAGTTGGTAGACATTTTTATGGCGAATATTCTACCATCAGTGACAGAGTTTTAACTATCACCGTTTTGGTGCTGGAGTCGATACAATATTATTTTCTAAGTTCTGCCATAACTCCTAAAATAGAGCGATCACAGAATTGGTTTGTTCTTCAGTTTTTAGGGATTTTAATGGCGAATATTCTACCGTCAATTGCAGAGTACTTACTATCCCCGTTTTGGCGCTAGAGTCAATACAATATTATTTTCTAAGTTCTGCCATAACTCCTAAAATAGAGCGATCACCGAATTGGATTGTTCTTCAGTTGTTAGACATTTTTATGGCGAATATTCTGCCGTCATTCATAGAGTTCTAACTATCACCTTTTGGCGCTAGAGTCGATGCAGTATCATTTTCTAACTTCTGCCATAACTCCTAAGATAGAGCGATCACAGAATCGGATTGTCCTTCAGTTGTTAGACATTTTTATGGCGAATATTCTACCGTCATTCATAGAGTTCTAACTATCAACGTTTTGGTGCTAGAGTCGATACAATATTATTTTCTAAGTTCTGCCATAACTACTAAAATAGAGCGATCACAGAATTGGATTGTGCTTCAGTTCTTAGACATTTTTATTGCGAATATTCTACCGACATTCATAGAGTTCTAACTATCACCGTTTTGGCGCTAGAGTCGATGCAGTATTATTTTCTAAGTTCTGCTATAACTCCTAAGTTAGAGCGATCAAAGAATCGGCATGTTCTTCAGTAGGTAGACATTTTTATGGCTAATATTCCACCGTCAGTTACGGACTTCTAACTATCACCATTTTGGCGCTAGACTCGATAAATTATTATTTTTTAAGTTCTGCCATAACTCCTAAAACAGAGCGATCACAGAGTCGGATTTTTCGGCAGTTGTTAGATATTTTTAATGGCGAATACTCTACAGTCAGTTACAGAATTCTAACTATCACCGTTTTGGTGCTAGAGTGGATACAATATTATTTTCTAAGTTCTGCCATAACTCCTAAAATAGAGCGATCACAGAATTGGATTGTTCTTCAGTTGTTAGACATTTTTATGGCGAATATTCTACCGCCATTCATATGGTTCTAACTATCACCTTTTGGCGCTAGAGTCGATGCAGTAATATGTTCTAACTTCTGCCATAACTCCTAAGATAGAGCGATCACAGAATCGGATTGTTCTTCAGTTGGTAGAAATTTTTATGGCGAATATTCCACCGTCAATTGCAGAGTTCTAACTATCCCCATTTTGGCGCTAGAGTCGATGCAATATTATTTTCTAAGTTCTGCCATAACTCCTAAAATAGAGCGATCACAGAGTCGGATTTTTCGGCAGTTGTTAGATATTTTTATGGCAAAATTTATACCGTCAGTGCCAGAATTCTAACTATTCCCTTTTTGGCGCTAGAGTCGATGCAGTATTATTTTCTAACTTCTGCCATAACTCCTAAGATAGAGCGATCACAGAATCGGATTGTTTTTCAGTTGGTAGATATTTTTATGGCGAATATTCTACCGCCATTCATATGGTTCTAACTATCACCTTTTGGCGCTAGAGTCGATGCAGTAATATTTTCTAACTTCTGCCATAACTCCTAAGATAGAGCGATCACAGAATCGGATTGTTCTTCAGTTGGTAGATATTTTTATGGCGAATATTCCACCGTCAATTGCAGCGTTCTAACTATCCCCATTTTGGCGCTAGAGTCGATACAATATTATTTTCTAAGTTCTCCCATAACTCCTAAAATAGAGCGATCACAGAATCGGTTTGTTCTTCAGTTCGTAGACATTTTGATGGCGAATATTCTACCATCAGTTACAGAGTTCTAACTATCACCGTTTTGGCGCTAGAATCGATGCAGTAATATTTTCTAATTTCTGCCATAACTCCTAAAATAGAGTGATCACAGAGTTGTATTTTTCGGCAGTTGTTAGATATTTTTATGGCGAACATTCTACCGTCAGTTATAGAGTTCTAACTATCACCTTTTGGCGCTAGAGCCGTTGCAGTATTATTTTATAAGTTCTGCCATAACTCCTAAGATAGAGCGATCACAGAATCGGATTATTCTTCAGTTGGTAGATATTTTTATGGCGAATATTCTACCGTCAATTGCAGAGTACTTACTATAATCGTTTTGGCGCTAGAGTCGATGCAGTAATATTTTCTAATTTCTGCCATAACTCCTAAAATAGAGTGATCATAGAGTCGGATTTTTCGGCAGTTGTTAGATATTTTTATGGCGAATTTTCTACCGTCAGTGACAGAATTCTAACTATTCCCTTTTTGGCGCTAGAGTCGATAAAAAAATATTATCTAAGTTCTGCCATAACTCCTAAAATAGAGCGATCACAGAATCGGATTGTTCTTCAGTTGGTAGACATTTTTATGGCGGATATTCTACCGTCAGTTGCAGAGTTGTAACTATCTCCGTTTTGGCGCTAGAGTCGATACAATATTATTTTCTAAGTTCTGCCATAGCTCCTAAAATAGAGCGATCACAGAGTCGGATTTTTCGGCAGTTGTTAGATATTTTTATGGCGAATTTTCTACCGTCAGTGACAGAATTCTAACTATTCCCTTTTTGGCGCTAGAGTCGATAAAAAAATATTATCTAAGTTCTTCCATAACTCCTAAAATAGAGCGATCACAGAATCGGATTGTTCTTCAGTTGGTAGACATTTTTATGGCGAATATTCTACCATCAGTTACAGAGTTCTAACTATCACCGTTTTGGCGCTAGAGTCGATGCAGTAATATTTTCTAATTTCTGCCATAACTCCTAAAATAGAGTGATCACAGAGTCGTATTTTTCGGCAGTTGTTAGATATTTATATGGCGAACATTCTACCGTCAGTTATAGAGTTCTAATTATCACCTTTTGGCGCTAGAGCCGTTGCAGTATTATTTTATAAGTTCTGCCATAACTCCTAAGATAGAGCGATCATAGAATCGGGTTGTTCTTCAGTTGGTAGACATTTTTATGGCGAATATTCTACCGTCAATTGCAGAGTTGTAACTATCTCCGTTTTGGCGCTAGAGTCGATACAATATTATTTTCTAAGTTCTGCCATAGCTCCTAAAATAGAGCGATCACAGAGTCGGATTTTTCGGCAGTTGTTAGATATTTTTATGGCGAATTTTCTACCGTCAGTGGCAAAATTCTAACTATTCCCTTTTTGGCGCTAGAGTCGATAAAAAAATATTATCTAAGTTCTGCCATAACTCCTAAGATAGAGCGATCATAGAATCGGGTTGTTCTTCAGTTGGTAGACATTTTTATGGCGGATATTCTACCGTCAGTTGTGGACTTCTAACTATCACCGTTTTGGTGCTAGATTCGATACAATATTATTTTCTAAGTTCTGCCATAACTCCTAAAATAGAGCGATCACAGAATTGGATTGTGCTTCAGTTGTTAGACATTTTTATGGCGAATATTCTACCGTCATTCATAGAGTTCTAACTATCGACGTTTTGGCGCTAGAGTCGATGCAGTATTATTTTCTAAGTTCTGCTATAACTCCTAAGATAGAGCGATCACAGAATCGGATTGTTCTTCAGTTGGTAGACATTCCTATGACGAATATACTACCGTCAGTCATAGAGTTCTAACTATCGCTGTTTTGGCGCTAGCGTCGTTACAATATTATTTTCTAAGTTCTGCTATGCTCCTAAAATAGAGCGATCACAGAATCTTATTGTTCTTCAGTTGGCAGACATATTTATGGTGAATATTCTACCGTCAGTTACAGAGTTCTAACTATCCCCGTTTTGGCGCTAGAGTCGATGCAATATTATTTTCTAAGTTCTGCCATAACTCCTAAGATAGAGCGATCACAGAATCGGATTTTTCGGCAGTTGTTAGACATTTTTATGGCAAATATTCTACCGTCAGTGACAGAATGCTAACTATTCCCTTTTTGGCGCTAGAGTCGATAAAATAATATTATCTAAGTTCTGCCATAACTCCTAAAATAGAGCGATCGCAGAGTCGGATTTTTCGGCAGTTGTTAGATATTTTTATGGCGAACATTCTACCGTCAGTTATAGAGTTCTAACTATCACCGTTTGGCGCTAGAGCCGTTGCAGTATTATTTTATAAGTTCTGCCATAACGCCTAAGATAGGGCGATCACAGAATCGGATTGTTCTTCAGTTGGTAGATATTTTTATGGCGAATATTCTACCGTCAATTGCAGAGTTGTACCTATCCCTGTTTTGGCGCTAGAGCCGATACAATATTATTTTCTAAGTTCTGCCATAACTCCTAAAGTAGAGCGATCGCAGAGTCGGTTTTTTCGGCAGTTGTTAGATATTTTTATGGCGAATTTTCTACCGACAGTGACAGAATTCTAACTATCACCTTTTGGCGCTAGAGCCGTTGCAGTATTATTTTCTAAGTTCTGCCATAACTCCTAAAATAGAGCGATCACAGAATCGGTTTGTTCTTCAGTTCGTAGACATTTTTATTGCGAATATTCTACCGTCAATTGCAGAGTACTCACTATCCACGCTTTGGCGCTAGAGTCGATACAATAATATTTTCTAAGTTATGCCATAACTCCTAAAATAGAACGATCACAGAATCGGATTTTTCTTCAGTTGGTAGACATTTTGATGGCGAATATTCTACCATCAGTTACAGAGTTCTAACTATCACGGTTTTGGCGCTAGAATCGATGCAGTAATATTTTCTAATTTCTGCCATAACTCCTAA
This sequence comes from Xylophagus ater, assembly GCA_963422695.1. Lineage (NCBI taxonomy): Eukaryota > Metazoa > Arthropoda > Insecta > Diptera > Xylophagidae > Xylophagus > Xylophagus ater. Next base: position 25,893,205 of record OY730481.1, on the reverse strand, counting down.
AATAGAGTGATCACAGAGTTGTATTTTTCGGCAGTTGTTAGATATTTTTATGGCGAACATTCTACCGTCAGTTATAGAGTTCTAACTATCAACTTTTGGCGCTAGAGCCGTTGCAGTATTATTTTATAAGTTCTGCCATAACTCCTAAGATAGAGCGATCACAGAATCGGATTGTTCTTCAGTTGGTAGATATTTTTATGGCGAATATTCTACCGTCAATTGCAGAGTTGTAACTATCCCTGTTTTGCCGCTAGAGCCGATACAATATTATTTTCTAAGGTCTGCCATAACTCCTAAAATAGAGCGATCACAGAGTCGGATTTTTCGGCAGTTGTTAGATATTTTTATGGCGAATTTTCTACCGTCAGTGACAGAATTCTAACTATTCCCTTTTTGGCGCTAGAGTCGATAAAATAATATTATCTAAGTTCTGCCATAACTCCTAAAATAGAGCGATCACAGAATCGGATTTTTCGGCAGTTGTTAGATATTTTTATGGCGAATATTCTACCATCAGTCATAGAGTTCTAACTATCGCTGTTTTGGCGCTACAGTCGATGCAGTATTATAATCTAAGTTCTGATATAACTCCTAAAATAGAGCGATCACAGAATCGGTTTGTTCTTCAGTTGGTAGACATTTTTATGGCGAATATTCTACCGTCAATTGCAGAGTTGTAACTATCCCGTTTTGGCGCTAGAGTCGATACAATATTATTTTCTAAGTTCTGCCATAACTCCTAAAATAGAGCGATCACAGAATCGGTTTGTTCTTCAGTTCGTAGACATTTTTATTGCGAAAATTCTATCGTCAATTACAGAGTACTTACTATCCACGCTTTGGCGCTAGAGTCGATACAATAATATTTTCTAAGTTATGCCATAACTCCTAAAATAGAACGATCACAGAATCGGATTGCTCTTCAGTTGGTAGACATTTTTATGGCGAATATTCTACCATCAGTTACAGAGTTCTAACTATCACCGTTTTGGCGCTAGAGTCGATGCAGTAATATTTTCTAATTTCTGCCATAACTCCTAAAATAGAGTGATCACAGAGTCGTATTTTTCGGCAGTTGTTAGATATTTATATGGCGAACATTCTACCGTCAGTTATAGAGTTCTAATTATCACCTTTTGGCGCTAGAGCCGTTGCAGTATTATTTTATAAGTTCTGATATAACTCCTAAGATAGAGCGATCACAGAATCGGATTGTTCTTCAGTTGGTAGATATTTTTATGGCGAAGATTCTAACCGTCAATTGCAGACGTGTAACTATCCGCGTTTTGGCGCTAGAGTCGATACAATATTATTTTCTAAGTTCTGCCATAACTCCTAAAATAGAGCGATCACAGAGTCGGATTTTTCGGCAGTTGTTAGATATTTTTATGGCGAATTTTCTACCGTCAGTGACAGAATTCTAACTATTCCCTTTTTGGCGCTAGAGTCGATAAAATAATATTATCTAAGTTCTGCCATAACTCCTAAAATAGAGCGATCACAGAATCGGATTTTTCGGCAGTTGTTAGATATTTTTATGGCGAATATTCTACCATCAGTCATAGAGTTCTAACTATCGCTGTTTTGGCGCTACAGTCGATGCAGTATTATAATCTAAGTTCTGATATAACTCCTAAAATAGAGCGATCACAGAATCGGTTTGTTCTTCAGTTCGTAGACATTTTGATGGCGAATATTCTACCATCAGTTGCAGAGTTCTAACTATCACCGTTTTGGCGCTAGAATCGATGCAGTAATATTTTCTAATTTCTGCCATAACTCCTAAAATAGAGTGATCACAGAGTTGTATTTTTCGGCAGTTGTTAGATATTTTTATGGCGAACATTCTACCGTCAGTTATAGAGTTCTAACTATCACCTTTTGGCGCTAGAGCCGTTGCAGTATTATTTTATAAGTTCTGCCATAACTCCTAAGATAGAGCGATCACAGAATCGGATTATTCTTCAGTTGGTAGATATTTTTATGGCGAATATTCTACCGTCAATTGCAGAGTACTTACTATAATCGTTTTGGCGCTAGAGTCGATGCAGTAATATTTTCTAATTTCTGCCATAACTCCTAAAATAGAGTGATCATAGAGTCGGATTTTTCGGCAGTTGTTAGATATTTTTATGGCGAATTTTCTACCGTCAGTGACAGAATTCTAACTATTCCCTTTTTGGCGCTAGAGTCGATAAAAAAATATTATCTAAGTTCTGCCATAACTCCTAAAATAGAGCGATCACAGAATCGGATTGTTCTTCAGTTGGTAGACATTTTTATGGCGGATATTCTACCGTCAGTTGCAGAGTTGTAACTATCTCCGTTTTGGCGCTAGAGTCGATACAATATTATTTTCTAAGTTCTGCCATAGCTCCTAAAATAGAGCGATCACAGAGTCGGATTTTTCGGCAGTTGTTAGATATTTTTATGGCGAATTTTCTACCGTCAGTGACAGAATTCTAACTATTCCCTTTTTGGCGCTAGAGTCGATAAAAAAATATTATCTAAGTTCTGCCATAACTCCTAAAATAGAGCGATCACAGAATCGGATTGTTCTTCAGTTGGTAGACATTTTTATGGCGAATATTCTACCATCAGTTACAGAGTTCTAACTATCACCGTTTTGGCGCTAGAGTCGATGCAGTAATATTTTCTAATTTCTGCCATAACTCCTAAAATAGAGTGATCACAGAGTCGTATTTTTCAGCAGTTGTTAGATATTTATATGGCGAACATTCTACCGTCAGTTATAGAGTTCTAATTATCACCTTTTGGCGCTAGAGCCGTTGCAGTATTATTTTATAAGTTCTGCCATAACTCCTAAGATAGAGCGATCATAGAATCGGGTTGTTCTTCAGTTGGTAGACATTTTTATGGCGAATATTCTACCGTCAATTGCAGAGTTGTAACTATCTCCGTTTTGGCGCTAGAGTCGATACAATATTATTTTCTAAGTTCTGCCATAGCTCCTAAAATAGAGCGATCACAGAGTCGGATTTTTCGGCAGTTGTTAGATATTTTTATGGCGAATTTTCTACCGTCAGTGGCAGAATTCTAACTATTCCCTTTTTGGCGCTAGAGTCGATAAAAAAATATTATCTAAGTTCTGCCATAACTCCTAAAATAGAGCGATCACAGAATCGGATTGTTCTTCAGTTGGTAGACATTTTTATGGCGGATATTCTACCGTCAGTTGTGGACTTCTAACTATCACCGTTTTGGTGCTAGATTCGATACAATATTATTTTCTAAGTTCTGCCATAACCCCTAAAATAGAGCGATCACAGAATTGGATTGTGCTTCAGTTGTTAGACATTTTTATGGCGAATATTCTACCGTCATTCATAGAGTTCTAACTATCGACGTTTTGGCGCTAGAGTCGATGCAGTATTATTTTCTAAGTTCTGCTATAACTCCTAAGATAGAGCGATCACAGAATCGGATTGTTCTTCAGTTGGTAGACATTCCTATGACGAATATACTACCGTCAGTCATAAAGTTCTAACTATCGCTGTTTTGGCGCTAGCGTCGATACAATATTATTTTCTAAGTTCTGCTATGCTCCTAAAATAGAGCGATCACAGAATCTTATTGTTCTTCAGTTGGCAGACATATTTATGGTGAATATTCTACCGTCAGTTACAGAGTTCTAACTATCCCCGTTTTGGCGCTAGAGTCGATGCAATATTATTTTCTAAGTTCTGCCATAACTCCTAAGATAGAGCGATCACAGAATCGGATTTTTCGGCAGTTGTTAGACATTTTTATGGCAAATATTCTACCGTCAGTGACAGAATGCTAACTATTCCCTTTTTGGCGCTAGAGTCGATAAAATAATATTATCTAAGTTCTGCCATAACTCCTAAAATAGAGCGATCGCAGAGTCGGATTTTTCGGCAGTTGTTAGATATTTTTATGGCGAACATTCTACCGTCAGTTATAGAGTTCTAACTATCACCGTTTGGCGCTAGAGCCGTTGCAGTATTATTTTATAAGTTCTGCCATAACGCCTAAGATAGGGCGATCACAGAATCGGATTGTTCTTCAGTTGGTAGATATTTTTATGGCGAATATTCTACCGTCAATTGCAGAGTTGTACCTATCCCTGTTTTGGCGCTAGAGCCGATACAATATTATTTTCTAAGTTCTGCCATAACTCCTAAAGTAGAGCGATCGCAGAGTCGGATTTTTCGGCAGTTGTTAGATATTTTTATGGCGAATTTTCTACCGTCAGTGACAGAATTCTAACTATCACCTTTTGGCGCTAGAGCCGTTGCAGTATTATTTTCTAAGTTCTGCCATAACTCCTAAAATAGAGCGATCACAGAATCGGTTTGTTCTTCAGTTCGTAGACATTTTTATTGCGAATATTCTACCGTCAATTGCAGAGTACTCACTATCCACGCTTTGGCGCTAGAGTCGATACAATAATATTTTCTAAGTTATGCCATAACTCCTAAAATAGAACGATCACAGAATCGGATTTTTCTTCAGTTGGTAGACATTTTGATGGCGAATATTCTACCATCAGTTACAGAGTTCTAGCTATCACGGTTTTGGCGCTAGAATCGATGCAGTAATATTTTCTAATTTCTGCCATAACTCCTAAAATAGAGTGATCACAGAGTTGTATTTTTCGGCAGTTGTTAGATATTTTTATGGCGAACATTCTACCGTCAGTTATAGAGTTCTAACTATCAACTTTTGGCGCTAGAGCCGTTGCAGTATTATTTTATAAGTTCTGCCATAACTCCTAAGATAGAGCGATCACAGAATCGGATTGTTCTTCAGTTGGTAGATATTTTTATGGCGAATATTCTACCGTCAATTGCAGAGTTGTAACTATCCCTGTTTTGCCGCTAGAGCCGATACAATATTATTTTCTAAGGTCTGCCATAACTCCTAAAATAGAGCGATCACAGAGTCGGATTTTTCGGCAGTTGTTAGATATTTTTATGGCGAATTTTCTACCGTCAGTGACAGAATTCCAACTATTCGCTTTTTGGCGCTAGAGTCGATAAAAAAATATTATCTAAGTTCTGCCATAACTCCTAAAATAGAGCGATCACAGAATCCGATTTTTCGGCAGTTGTTAGATATTTTTATGACGAATATTATACCATCAGTTACAGCGTTCTAACTATCACCGTTTTGGTGCTAGAGTCGATAAAATAATATTTTCTAAGTTCTGCCATAACTCCTAAAATAGAGCGATCACAGAATCGGATTGTTCTTCAGTTGGTAGACATTTTTATGGCGAATATTCTACCGTCAATTGCAGAGTTGTAACTATCCCGTTTTGGCGCTAGAGTCGATACAATATTATTTTCTAAGTTCTGCCATAACTCCTAAAATAGAGCGATCGCAGAATCGGTTTGTTCTTCAGTTCGTAGACATTTTTATTGCGAATATTCTACCGTCGATTGCAGAGTACTTACTATCCACGCTTTGGCGCTAGAGTCGATACAATAATATTTTCTAAGTTATGCCATAATTCCTAAAATAGAACGATCACAGAATCGGATTGCTCTTCAGTTCGTAGACATTTTTATGGCGAATATTCTACCATCAGTTACAGAGTTCTAACTATCACCGTTTTGGCGCTAGAGTCGATGCAGCAATATTTTCTAATTTCTGCCATAACTCCTAAAATAGAGTGATCACAGAGTCGTATTTTTCGGCAGTTGTTAGATATTTACATGGCGAACATTCTACCGTCAGTTATAGAGTTCTAATTATCACCTTTTGGCGCTAGAGCCGTTGCAGTTGTAGGGCTCCTTTGTGAGCTCTACATATTTTGCGTACGATTTAATTAAATAAAAAATGTTATTTTAATTTAATATATAATTTGTTTATTCAATTGAGAAAACAGAACTTATTTTTTAACATAGAATATTATGTTTTAAATAAAGTTTTTAGTTTTGGAATTAAAAATTATTTTTTAAATTAGGTCCTTTTTAGTTTAGGTTTATAAATTGACTGAAAAATATTTTTCATCACGAAAAATTATTATAACTAAAAACGGTTACTTGTGATGAAAAATATTTATTTTCAAAATTTAAAACAAGTATCTTAAATACTAGATCAAAAATTAAAACTAAGAAAAATATTAAAAACTAAGTAAAATTGTAGGTTCCCTACAATACTCCCCTTCCAGTTAATTTATTATAAAAGTAACCTTTTTCTTAGGTTTAATTTCTTCGGTCGGAGAGTTTAAGATGTGTGCGGGTTTAGTTCTACTGACGTGAATTGGAATTATTTTTTCTTCTCTCCTGATATAAACATGGTCCCTTGTACGTCGAATAATTTCAAAAGGCCCTTCATAAGGAGGGGTTAAACCAGGACGAGAACGGTCAATTTTAATGAAAATGTGAGTACAGGTATTCTGATTTGGATGTAAAAACGTTTTGCCTGTATCATTAGAACGTGTTTCAGTCCCTTTAATGTCTTTAAACGTTTTTTTAAGTTCCAATATTATTTGTGGAGTGTCCAGAGTGGATTCCGATGTTGTAAAAAACTCTCCTGGGAGTCGAAGACTCTGTCCATAAACTAATTCTGCTGGAGAACAACCAAGGTCCTCCTTGAAAGCTGTACGTATACCCATTAGAATGATAGGCACTTCCATTTTCCAGTTCGAACAATTAAGACGTGCCATTAGTGCTGCTTTTAACGTCCTATGAAACCTTTCTACCATCCCATTACTTTGAGGATGATAAGTTGATGTATGAATTTTATGCGCCCCCAGAAAATTAATTAGTTCTGTAAATAATTTGGATTCAAATTGTCTACCTTGATCCGTAGTGATTGTGTGTGGAACTCCGAATCTAGATATAAATTGCGTGAAGAATGTTTCGGCAACAGTTTGTGCCGTACTATCTTTGATGGGGTATGCTTCAGGCCATCGAGTAAAACGATCTATTAAAGTAAGGATATAGTTGCACCCACCTGAAGACGGAAAAGGCCCTACCAAGTCTAAATGGATGTGTTCAAATCGTCCTTTCGATATATGGAAGAGATTTGGATTAACTTTGTTGTGCCGATGTGTCTTTGATTGCTGACAATTTAAGCAAGTCTTTGACCACATGTTAATTTGTGTGTTCATGTGAGGCCAGTAATACTTTTGGGCTACAAGAGCCCGTGTTGAACGAATACCTGGGTGTGTAACGTTATGAAATTTATGGAATATAACTTTCCTAAATACTTTGGGAACAAAAGGTCTGTGTTCCAAAGTGGAGACGTCACACCACAAATTGTAATTAGAGAAAGGAATATTAATTTCTCGAAGCGTGATTTTGTGATTAGTTGAATTATTTGAGATAATTGATTTCAGTTCGGAATCGTGTTGTTGTGCGTTACAGAAAGTTTCGATATCCAATTCCTTTGTAGTTAAAACTGATATGTCGTCTAATCTAGATAGGGTATCTGCAACAACATTCATTTTACCTGAAATATGTCGAACATCTGTTGTAAATTGTGCGATGAATTCCATGTGCCGCATTTGTCGGGGACTCCTATCCGTTTTAGCCAATAAAGCGGTAATCAATGGTTTGTGGTCAGTGTATATTATGCAGCTACGACCTTCAATGAAGTGTCTGAAATGTTTAACTGCTGCATACATGGCTAACAGCTCCCTATCAAAAGCTGAATATCGAGACTCAGTTGCAGACATTTTTTGGGAAAAATGTGCTATAGGCTCCCAAACTTTCTGTTCATGTTGTTCTAACGTCGCTCCTAGGGCCGAGGATGAAGCATCTACAGTGAGAGTTAGGTAACCTTCGTTTTTAGGGTGAGCTAATAAAGTGACATCCGCTAGTTTAGTTTTAATGGAGCAAAAACTGTTTTCGTTTTCCCGAGTCCAATCAGCAATTTGTTTAATTTTATTTTTATTCAAATGTGCTACTAGAGTATGTAAAGAAGCTAAACTTTGGGAAAGATTTGGAAGAAACCTATGATAATATGTTACCATGCCAATAAATCGTTGTAGTTGCTTAAGAGTAGAAGGACGAGGAAAATCTTTAATAGCTTGTATGCGATCTTCAGCGGGGTCACCAATTATGTAGGGCTCCTTTGTGAGCTCTACATATTTTGCGTACGATTTAATTAAATAAAAAATGTTATTTTAATTTAATATATAATTTGTTTATTCAATTGAGAAAACAGAACTTATTTTTTAACATAGAATATTATGTTTTAAATAAAGTTTTTAGTTTTGGAATTAAAAATTATTTTTTAAATTAGGTCCTTTTTAGTTTAGGTTTATAAATTGACTGAAAAATATTTTTCATCACGAAAAATTATTATAACTAAAAACGGTTACTTGTGATGAAAAATATTTATTTTCAAAATTTAAAACAAGTATCTTAAATACTAGATCAAAAATTAAAACTAAGAAAAATATTAAAAACTACGTAAAATTTGTAGGTTCCCTACACAGTATTATTTTATAAGTTCTGCCATAACTCCTAAGATAGAGCGATCACAGAATCGGATTGTTCTTCAGTTGGTAGATATTTTTATGGCGAATATTCTACCGTCAATTGCAGAGTTGTAACCATCCGCGTTTTGGCGCTGGAGTCGATACAATATTATTTTCTAAGTTCTGCCATAACTCCTAAAATAGAGCGATCACAGAGTCGGATTTTTCGGCAGTTGTTAGATATTTTTATGGCGAATTTTCTACCGTCAGTGACAGAATTCTAACTATTCCCTTTTTGGCGCTAGAGTCGATAAAATAATATTATCTAAGTTCTGCCATAACTCCTAAAATAGAGTGATCACAGAGTCGTATTTTTCGGCAGTTGTTAGATATTTATATGGCGAACATTCTACCGTCAGTTATAGAGTTCTAATTATCACCTTTTGGCGCTAGAGCCGTTGCAGTATTATTTTATAAGTTCTGCCATAACTCCTAAGATAGAGCGATCACAGAATCGGATTGTTCTTCAGTTGGTAGATATTTTTATGGCGAATACTCTACCGTTAATTGCAGAGTTGTAACTATCCGCGTTTTGGCGCTAGAGTCGATACAATATTATTTTCTAAGTTCTGCCATAACTCCTAAAATAGAGCGATCACAGAGTCGGATTTTTCGGCAGTTGTTAGATATTTTTATGGCGAATTTTCTACCGTCAGTGACAGAATTCTAACTATTGCCTTTTTGGCGCTAGAGTCGATAAAATACTATTATCTAAGTTCTGCCATAACTCCTAAAATAGAGCGATCACAGACTCGGATTTTTCGGCAGTTATTAGATATTTTTATGGCGAATATTCTACCGTCAGTCATAGAGTTCTAACTATCGCTGTTTTGGCGTTACAGTCGATGCAGTATTATAATCTAAGTTCTGATATAACTCCTAAAATAGAGCGATCACAGAATCGGTTTGTTCTTCAGTTCGTAGACATTTTTATTGCGAATATTCTACCGTCAATTGCAGAGTACTTACTATCCACGCTTTGGCGCTAGAGTCGATACAATAATATTTTCTAAGTTATGCCATAACTCCTAAAATAGAACGATCACAGAATCGGATTTTTCTTCAGTTGGTAGACATTTTGATGGCGAATATTCTACCATCAGTTACAGAGTTCTAACTATCACCGTTTTGGCGCTAGAGTCGATGCAGTATTATAATCTAAGTTCTGATATAACTCCTAAAATAGAGCGATCACAGAATCGGTTTGTTCTTCAGTTCGTAGACATTTTTATTGCGAATATTCTACCGTCAATTGCAGAGTACTTACTATCCACGCTTTGGCGCTAGAGTCGATACAATAATATTTTCTAAGTTATGCCATAACTCCTAAAATAGAACGATCACAGAATCGGATTTTTCTTCAGTTGGTAGACATTTTGATGACGAATATTCTACCATCAGTTACAGAGTTCTAACTATAATCGTTTTGGCGCTAGAGTCGATGCAGTAATATTTTATAATTTCTGCCATAAATCCTAAAATAGAGTGATCATAGAGTCGGATTTTTCGGCAGTTGTTAGATATTTTTATGGCGAATTTTCTACCGTCAGTGACAGAATTCTAACTATTCCCTTTTTGGCGCTGGAGTCGATAAAAAAATATTATCTAAGTTCTGCCATAACTCCTAAAATAGAGCGATCACAGAATCGGATTGTTCTTCAGTTGGTAGACATTTTTATGGCGGATATTCTACCGTCAGTTGTGGACTTCTAACTATCACGGTTTTGGCGCTAGAGTCGATACAATATTATTCTCTAAGTTCTGCCATAACTCCTAAAATAAAGCGATCACAGAATTGGATTGTTCTTCAGTTGTTAGACATTTTTATGGCGAATATTCTACCGTCATTCATAGAGTTCTAACTATCACCGTTTTGGTGCTAGATTCGATACAATATTATTTTCTAAGTTCTGCCATAACTCCTAAAATAGAGCGATCACAGAATTGGATTGTGCTTCAGTTGTTAGACATTTTTATGGCGAATATTCTACCGTCATTCATAGAGTTCTAACTATCGCCGTTTTGGCGCTAGAGTCGATGCAGTATTATTTTCTAAGTTCTGCTATAACTCCTAAGATAGAGCGATCACAGAATCGGATTGTTCTTCAGTTGGTAGACATTCCTATGACGAATATACTACCGTCAGTCATAGAGTTCTAACTATCGCTGTTTTGGCGCTAGCGTCGATACAATATTATTTTCTAAGTTCTGCTATGCTCCTAAAATAGAGCGATCACAGAATCCTATTGTTCTTCAGTTGGCAGACATATTTATGGTGAATATTCTACCGTCAGTTACAGAGTTCTAACTATCCCCGTTTTGGCGCTAGAGTCGATGCAATATTATTTTCTAAGTTCTGCCATAACTCCTAAGATAGAGCGATCACAGAATCGGATTTTTCGGCAGTTGTTAGACATTTTTATGGCAAATATTCTACCGTCAGTGACAGAATTCTAACTATTCCCTTTTTGGCGCTAGAGTCGATAAAATAATATTATCTAAGTTCTGCCATAACTCCTAAAATAGAGCGATCGCAGAGTCGGATTTTTCGGCAGTTGTTAGATATTTTTATGGTGAACATTCTACCGTCAGTTATAGAGTTCTAACTATCACCTTTTGGCGCTAGAGCCGTTGCAGTATTATTTTATAAGTTCTGCCATAACTCCTAAGATAGGGCGATCACAGAATCGGATTGTTCTTCAGTTGGTAGATATTTTTATGGCGAATATTCTACCGTCAATTGCAGAGTTGTAACTATCCCTGTTTTGGCGCTAGAGCCGATACAATATTATTTTCTAAGTTCTGCCATAACTCCTAAAGTAGAGCGATCACAGAGCCGGATTTTTCGGCAGTTGTTAGATATTTTTATGGCGAATTTTCTACCGTCAGTGACAGAATTCTAACTATCACCTTTTGGCGCTAGAGCCGTTGCAGTATTATTTTCTAAGTTCTGCCATAACTCCTAAAATAGAGCGATCACAGAATCGGATTTTTCGGCAGTTGTTAGATATTTTTATGGCGAATATTCTACCATCAGTCATAGAGTTCTAACTATCGCTGTTTTGGCGCTACAGTCGATGCAGTATTATAATCTAAGTTCTGATATAACTCCTAAAATAGAGCGATCACAGAATCGGTTTGTTCTTCAGTTCGTAGACATTTTTATTGCGAATATTCTACCGTCAATTGCAGAGTACTCACTATCCACGCTTTGGCGCTAGAGTCGATACAATAATATTTTCTAAGTTATGCCATAACTCCTAAAATAGAACGATCACAGAATCGGATTTTTCTTCAGTTGGTAGACATTTTGATGGCGAATATTCTACCATCAGTTACAGAGTTCTAACTATCACGGTTTTGGCGCTAGAATCGATGCAGTAATATTTTCTAATTTCTGCCATAACTCCTAAAATAGAGTGATCACAGAGTTGTATTTTTCGGCAGTTGTTAGATATTTTTATGGCGAACATTCTACCGTCAGTTATAGAGTTCTAACTATCAACTTTTGGCGCTAGAGCCGTTGCAGTATTATTTTATAAGTTCTGCCATAACTCCTAAGATAGAGCGATCACAGAATCGGATTGTTCTTCAGTTGGTAGATATTTTTATGGCGAATATTCTACCGTTAATTGCAGAGTTGTAACTATCCCTGTTTTGCCGCTAGAGCCGATACAATATTATTTTCTAAGGTCTGCCATAACTCCTAAAATAGAGCGATCACAGAGTCGGATTTTTCGGCAGTTGTTAGATATTTTTATGGCGAATTTTCTACCGTCAGTGACAGAATTCCAACTATTCGCTTTTTGGCGCTAGAGTCGATAAAAAAATATTATCTTAGTTCTGCCATAACTCCTAAAATAGAGCGATCACAGAATCGGATTTTTCGGCAGTTGTTAGATATTTTTATGACGAATATTATACCATCAGTTACAGCGTTCTAACTATCACCGTTTTGGTGCTAGAGTCGATAAAATAATATTTTCTAAGTTCTGCCATAACTCCTAAAATAGAGCGATCACAGAATCGGATTGTTCTTCAGTTGGTAGACATTTTTATGGCGAATATTCTACCGTCAATTGCAGAGTTGTAACTATCCCGTTTTGGCGCTAGAGTCGATACAATATTATTTTCTAAGTTCTGCCATAACTCCTAAAATAGAGCGATCGCAGAATCGGTTTGTTCTTCAGTTCGTAGACATTTTTATTGCGAATATTCTACCGTCGATTGCAGAGTACTTACTATCCACGCTTTGGCGCTAGAGTCGATACAATAATATTTTCTAAGTTATGCCATAATTCCTAAAATAGAACGTTCACAGAATCGGATTGCTCTTCAGTTCGTAGACATTTTTATGGCGAATATTCTACCATCAGTTACAGAGTTCTAACTATCACCGTTTTGGCGCTAGAGTCGATGCAGCAATATTTTCTAATTTCTGCCATAACTCCTAAAATAGAGTGATCACAGAGTCGTATTTTTCGGCAGTTGTTAGATATTTACATGGCGAACATTCTACCGTCAGTTATAGAGTTCTAATTATCACCTTTTGGCGCTAGAGCCGTTGCAGTTGTAGGGCTCCTTTGTGAGCTCTACATATTTTGCCTACGATTTAATTAAATAAAAAATGTTATTTTAATTTAATATATAATTTGTTTATTCAATTGAGAAAACAGAACTTATTTTTTAACATAGAATATTATGTTTTAAATAAAGTTTTTAGTTTTGGAATTAAAAATTATTTTTTAAATTAGGTCCTTTTTAGTTTAGGTTTATAAATTGACTGAAAAATATTTTTCATCACGAAAAATTATTATAACTAAAAACGGTTACTTGTGATGAAAAATATTTATTTTCAAAATTTAAAACAAGTATCTTAAATACTAGATCAAAAATTAAAACTAAGAAAAATATTAAAAACTAAGTAAAATTGTAGGTTCCCTACAATACTCCCCTTCCAGTTAATTTATTATAAAAGTAACCTTTTTCTTAGGTTTAATTTCTTCGGTCGGAGAGTTTAAGATGTGTGCGGGTTTAGTTCTACTGACGTGAATTGGAATTATTTTTTCTTCTCTCCTGATATAAACATGGTCCCTTGTACGTCGAATAATTTCAAAAGGCCCTTCATAAGGAGGGGTTAAACCAGGACGAGAACGGTCAATTTTAATGAAAATGTGAGTACAGGTATTCTGATTTGGATGTAAAAACGTTTTGCCTGTATCATTAGAACGTGTTTCAGTCCCTTTAATGTCTTTAAACGTTTTTTTAAGTTCCAATATTATTTGTGGAGTGTCCAGAGTGGATTCCGATGTTGTAAAAAACTCTCCTGGGAGTCGAAGACTCTGTCCATAAACTAATTCTGCTGGAGAACAACCAAGGTCCTCCTTGAAAGCTGTACGTATACCCATTAGAATGATAGGCACTTCCATTTTCCAGTTCGAACAATTAAGACGTGCCATTAGTGCTGCTTTTAACGTCCTATGAAACCTTTCTACCATCCCATTACTTTGAGGATGATAAGTTGATGTATGAATTTTATGCGCCCCCAGAAAATTAATTAGTTCTGTAAATAATTTGGATTCAAATTGTCTACCTTGATCCGTACTGATTGTGTGTGGAACTCCGAATCTAGATATAAATTGCGTGAAGAATGTTTCGGCAACAGTTTGTGCCGTACTATCTTTGATGGGTATGCTTCAGGCCATCGAGTAAAACGATCTATTAAAGTAAGGATATAGTTGCACCCACCTGAAGACGGAAAAGGCCCTACCAAGTCTAAATGGATGCGTTCAAATCGTCCTTTCGATATATGGAAGAGATTTGGATTAACTTTGTTGTGCCGATGTGTCTTTGATTGCTGACAATTTAAGCAAGTCTTTGACCACATGTTAATTTGTGTGTTCATGTGAGGCCAGTAATACTTTTGGGCTACAAGAGCCCGTGTTGAACGAATACCTGGGTGTGTAACGTTATGAAATTTATCGAATATAATTTTCCTAAATACTTTGGGAACAAAAGGTCTGTGTTCCAAAGTGGAGACGTCACACCACAAATTGTAATTAGAGAAAGGAATATTAATTTCTCGAAGCGTGATTTTGTGATTAGTTGAATTATTTGAGATAATTGATTTCAGTTCGGAATTGTGTTGTTGTGCGTTACAGAAAGTTTCGATATCCAATTCCTTTGTAGTTAAAACTGATATGTCGTCTAATCTAGATAGGGTATCTGCAACAACATTCATTTTACCTGAAATATGTCGAATATCTGTTGTAAATTGTGCGATGAATTCCATGTGCCGCATTTGTCGGGGACTCCTATCCGTTTTAGCCAATAAAGCGGTAATCAATGGTTTGTGGTCAGTGTATATTATGCAGCTACGACCTTCAATGAAGTGTCTGAAATGTTTAACTGCTGCATACATGGCTAACAGCTCCCTATCAAAAGCTGAATATCGAGACTCAGTTGCAGACATTTTTTGGGAAAAATGTGCTATAGGCTCCCAAACTTTCTGTTCATGTTGTTCTAACGTCGCTCCTAGGGCCGAGGATGAAGCATCTACAGTGAGAGTTAGGTAACCTTCGTTTTTAGGGTGAGCTAATAAAGTGACATCCGCTAGTTTAGTTTTAATGGAGCAAAAACTGTTTTCGTTTTCCCGAGTCCAATCAGCAATTTGTTTAATTTTGTTTTTATTCAAATGTGCTACTAGAGTATGTAAAGAAGCTAAACTTTGGGAAAGATTTGGAAGAAACCTATGATAATATGTTACCATGCCAATAAATCGTTGTAGTTGCTTAAGAGTAGAAGGACGAGGAAAATCTTTAATAACTTGTATGCGATCTTCAGCGGGGTCACCAATTATGTAGGGCTCCTTTGTGAGCTCTACATATTTTGCGTACGATTTAATTAAATAAAAAATGTTATTTTAATTTAATATATAATTTGTTTATTCAATTGAGAAAACAGAACTTATTTTTTAACATAGAATATTATGTTTTAAATAAAGTTTTTAGTTTTGGAATTAAAAATTATTTTTTAAATTAGGTCCTTTTTAGTTTAGGTTTATAAATTGACTGAAAAATATTTTTCATCACGAAAAATTATTATAACTAAAAACGGTTACTTGTGATGAAAAATATTTATTTTCAAAATTTAAAACAAGTATCTTAAATACTAGATCAAAAATTAAAACTAAGAAAAATATTAAAAACTAAGTAAAATTTGTAGGTTCCCTACACAGTATTATTTTATAAGTTCTGCCATAACTCCTAAGATAGAGCGATCACAGAATCGGATTGTTCTTCAGTTGGTAGATATTTTTATGGCGAATATTCTACCGTCAATTGCAGAGTTGTAACCATCCGCGTTTTGGCGCTGGAGTCGATACAATATTATTTTCTAAGTTCTGCCATAACTCCTAAAATAGAGCGATCACAGAGTCGGATTTTTCGGCAGTTGTTAGATATTTTTATGGCGAATTTTCTACCGTCAGTGACAGAATTCTAACTATTCCCTTTTTGGCGCTAGAGTCGATAAAATAATATTATCTAAGTTCTGCCATAACTCCTAAAATAGAGTGATCACAGAGTCGTATTTTTCGGCAGTTGTTAGATATTTATATGGCGAACATTCTACCGTCAGTTATAGAGTTCTAATTATCACCTTTTGGCGCTAGAGCCGTTTCAGTATTATTTTATAAGTTCTGCCATAACTCCTAAGATAGAGCGATCACAGAATCGGATTGTTCTTCAGTTGGTAGATATTTTTATGGCGAAGATTCTAACCGTCAATTGCAGAGGTGTAACTATCCGCGTTTTGGCGCTAGAGTCGATACAATATTATTTTCTAAGTTCTGCCATAACTCCTAAAATAGAGCGATCACAGAGTCGGATTTTTCGGCAGTTGTTAGATATTTTTATGGCTAATTTTCTACCGTCAGTGACAGAATTCTAACTATTCCCTTTTTGGCGCTAGAGTCGATAAAATAATATTATCTAAGTTCTGCCATAACTCCTAAAATAGAGCGATCACAGAATCGGATTTTTCGGCAGTTGTTAGATATTTTTATGGCGAATATTCTACCATCAGTCATAGAGTTCGAACTATCGCTGTTTTGGCGCTACAGTCGATGCAGTATTATAATCTAAGTTCTGATATAACTCCTAAAATAGAGCGATCACAGAATCGGTTTGTTCTTCAGTTCGTAGACATTTTTATTGCGAATATTCTACCGTCAATTGCAGAGTACTTACTATCCACGCTTTGGCGCTAGAGTCGATACAATAATATTTTCTAAGTTATGCCATAACTCCTAAAATAGAACGATCACAGAATCGGATTTTTCTTCAGTTGGTAGACATTTTGATGGCGAATATTCTCCCATCAGTTACAGAGTTCTAACTATCACCGTTTTGGCGCTAGAATCGATGCAGTAATATTTTCTAATTTCTGCCATAACTCCTAAAATAGAGTGATCACAGAGTTGTATTTTTCGGCAGTTGTTAGATATTTTTATGGCGAACATTCTACCGTCAGTTATAGAGTTCTAACTATCACCTTTTGGCGCTAGAGCCGTTGCAGTATTATTTTATAAGTTCTGCCATAACTCCTAAGATAGAGCGGTCACAGAATCGGATTGTTCTTCAGTTGGTAGATATTTTTATGGCGAATATTCTACCGTCAATTGCTGAGTTGTAACTATCCCTGTTTTGGCGCTAGAGTCGATACAATATTATTTTCTAAGTTCTGCCATAACTCCTAAAATAGAGCGATCACAGAGTCGGATTTTTCGGCAGTTGTTAGATATTTTTATGGCGAATTTTCTACCGTCAGTGACAGAATTCTAACTATTCCCTTTTTGGCGCTAGAGTCGACAAAAAAATATTATCTAAGTTCTGCCATAACTCCTAAAATAGAGTGGTCACAGAGTCGTATTTTTCGGCAGTTGTTAGATATTTATATGGCGAACATTCTACCGTCAGTGATAGAGTTCTAATTATCACCTTTTGGCGCTAGAGCCGTTGCAGTATTATTTTATAAGTTCTGCCATAACTCCTAAGATAGAGCGATCACAGAATCGGATTGTTCTTCAGTTGGTAGATATTTTTATGGCGAATATTCTACCGTCAATTGCAGAGTTGTAACTATCCGCGTTTTGGCGCTAGAGTCGATACAATATTATTTTGTAAGTTCTGCCATAACTCCTAAAATAGAGCGATCACAGAGTCGGATTTTTCGGCAGTTGTTAGATATTTTTATGGCGAATTTTCTACCGTCAGCGACAGAATTCTAACTATTCCCTTTTTGGCACTAGAGTCGATAAAATAATATTATCTAAGTTCTGCCATAACTCCTAAAATAGAGCGATCACAGACTCGGATTTTTCTGCAGTTATTAGATATTTTTATGGCGAATATTCTACCGTCAGTCATAGAGTTCTAACTATCGCTGTTTTGGCGCTACAGTCGATGCAGTATTATAATCTAAGTTCTGATATAACTCCTAAAATAGAGCGATCACAGAATCGGTTTGTTCTTCAGTTCGTAGACATTTTTATTGCGAATATTCTACCGTCAATTGCAGAGTACTTACTATCCACGCTTTGGCGCTAGAGTCGATACAATAATATTTTCTAAGTTATGCCATAACTCCTAAAATAGAACGATCACAGAATCGGATTTTTCTTCAGTTGGTAGACATTTTGATGGCGAATATTCTACCATCAGTTACAGAGTTCTAACTATCACCGTTTTGGCGCTAGAGTCGATGCAGTATTATAATCTAAGTTCTGATATAACTCCTAAAATAGAGCGATCACAGAATGGGTTTGTTTTTCAGTTCGTAGACATTTTTATTGCGAATATTCTACCGTCAATTGCAGAGTACTTACTATCCACGCTTTGGCGCTAGAGTCGATACAATAATATTTTCTAAGTTATGCCATAACTCCTAAAATAGAACGATCACAGAATCGGATTTTTCTTCAGTTGGTAGACATTTTGATGGCGAATATTCTACCATCAGTTACAGAGTTCTAACTATCATCGTTTTGGCGCTAGAGTCGATGCAGTAATATTTTCTAATTTCTGCCATAACTCCTAAAATAGAGTGATCATAGAGTCGGATTTTTCGGCAGTTGTTAGATATTTTTATGGCGAATTTTCTACCGTCAGTGACAGAATTCTAACTATTCCCTTTTTGGCGCTAGAGTCGATAAAAAAATATTATCTAAGTTCTGCCATAACTCCTAAAATAGAGCGATCACAGAATCGGATTGTTCTTCAGTTGGTAGACATTTTTATGGCGGATATTCTACCGTCAGTTGTGGACTTCTAACTATCACGGTATTGGCGCTAGAGTCGATACAATATTATTCTCTAAGTTCTGCCATAACTCCTAAAATAAAGCGATCACAGAATTGGATTGTTCTTCAGTTGTTAGACATTTTTATGGCGAATATTCTACCGTCATTCATAGAGTTCTAACTATCACCGTTTTGGTGCTAGATTCGATACAATATTATTTTCTAAGTTCTGCCATAACTCCTAAAATAGAGCAATCACAGAATTGGATTGTGCTTCAGTTGTTAGACATTTTTATGGCGAATATTCTACCGTCATTCATAGAGTTCTAACTATCGCCGTTTTGGCGCTAGAGTCGATGCAGTATTATTTTCTAAGTTCTGCTATAACTCCTAAGATAGAGCGATCACAGAATCGGATTGTTCTTCAGTTGGTAGACATTCCTATGACGAATATACTACCGTCAGTCATAGAGTTCTAACTATCGCTGTTTTGGCGCTAGCGTCGATACAATATTATTTTCTAAGTTCTGCCATAACTCCTAAGATAGAGCGATCACAGAATCGGATTTTTCGGCAGTTGTTAGACATTTTTATGGCAAATATTCTACCGTCAGTGACAGAATTCTAACTATTCCCTTTTTCGCGCTAGAGTCGATAAAATAATATTATCTAAGTTCTGCCATAACTCCTAAAATAGAGCGATCGCAGAGTCGGATTTTTCGGCAGTTGTTAGATATTTTTATGGCGAACATTCTACCGTCAGTTATAGAGTTCTAACTATCACCTTTTGGCGCTAGAGCCGTTGCAGTATTATTTTATAAGTTCTGCCATAACTCCTAAGATAGGGCGATCACAGAATCGGATTGTTCTTCAGTTGGTAGATATTTTTATGGCGAATATTCTACCGTCAATTGCAGAGTTGTAACTATCCCTGTTTTGGCGCTAGAGCCGATACAATATTATTTTCTAAGTTCTGCCATAACTCCTAAAATAGAGCGATCACAGAGTCGGATTTTTCGGCAGTTGTTAGATATTTTTATGGCGAATTTTCTACCGTCAGTGACAGAATTCTAACTATTTGCTTTTTGGCGCTACAGTCGATGCAGTATTATAATCTAAGTTCTGATATAACTCCTAAAATAGAGCGATCACAGAATCGGTTTGTTCTTCAGTTCGTAGACATTTTTATTGCGAATATTCTACCGTCAATTGCAGAGTACTCACTATCCACGCTTTGGCGCTAGAGTCGATACAATAATATTTTCTAAGTTATGCCATAACTCCTAAAATAGAACGATCACAGAATCGGATTTTTCTTCAGTTGGTAGACATTTTGATGGCGAATATTCTACCATCAGTTACAGAGTTCTAACTATCACGGTTTTGGCGCTAGAATCGATGCAGTAATATTTTCTAATTTCTGCCATAACTCCTAAAATAGAGTTATCACAGAGTTGTATTTTTCGGCAGTTGTTAGATATTTTTATGGCGAACATTCTACCGTCAGTTATAGAGTTCTAACTATCAACTTTTGGCGCTAGAGCCGTTGCAGTATTATTTTATAAGTTCTGCCATAACTCCTAAGATAGAGCGATCACAGAATCGGATTGTTCTTCAGTTGGTAGATATTTTTATGGCGAATATTCTACCGTCAATTGCAGAGTTGTAACTATCCCTGTTTTGCCGCTAGAGCCGATACAATATTATTTTCTAAGGTCTGCCATAACTCCTAAAATAGAACGATCACAGAGTCGGATTTTTCGGCAGTTGTTAGATATTTTTATGGCGAATTTTCTACCGTCAGCGACAGAATTCTAACTATTCGCTTTTTGGCGCTAGAGTCGATAAAAAAATATTATCTAAGTTCTGCCATAACTCCTAAAATAGAGCGATCACAGAATCGGATTTTTCGGCAGTTGTTAGATATTTTTATGACGAATATTATACCATCAGTTACAGCGTTCTAACTATCACCGTTTTGGTGCTAGAGTCGATAAAATAATATTTTCTAAGTTCTGCCATAACTCCTAAAATAGAGCGATCACAGAATCGGATTGTTCTTCAGTTGGTAGACATTTTTATGGCGAATATTCTACCGTCAATTGCAGAGTTGTAACTATCCCGTTTTGGCGCTAGAGTCGATACAATATTATTTTCTAAGTTCTGCCATAACTCCTAAAATAGAGCGATCGCAGAATCGGTTTGTTCTTCAGTTCGTAGACATTTTTATTGCGAATATTCTACCGTCGATTGCAGAGTACTTACTATCCACGCTTTGGCGCTAGAGTCGATACAATAATATTTTCTAAGTTATGCCATAATTCCTAAAATAGAACGATCACAGAATCGGATTGCTCTTCAGTTCGAAGACATTTTTATGGCGAATATTCTACCATCAGTTACAGAGTTCTAACTATCACCGTTTTGGCGCTAGAGTCGATGCAGCAATATTTTCTAATTTCTGGCATAACTCCTAAAATAGAGTGATCACAGAGTCGTATTTTTCGGCAGTTGTTAGATATTTACATGGCGAACATTCTACCGTCAGTTATAGAGTTCTAATTATCACCTTTTGGCGCTAGAGCCGTTGCAGTTGTAGGGCTCCTTTGTGAGCTCTACATATTTTGCGTACGATTTAATTAAATAAAAAATGTTATTTTAATTTAATATATAATTTGTTTATTCAATTGAGAAAAAAGAACTTATTTTTTAACATAGAATATTATGTTTTAAATAAAGTTTTTAGTTTTGGAATTAAAAATTATTTTTTAAATTAGGTCCTTTTTAGTTTAGGTTTATAAATTGACTGAAAAATATTTTTCATCACGAAAAATTATTATAACTAAAAACGGTTACTTGTGATGAAAAATATTTATTTTCAAAATTTAAAACAAGTATCTTAAATACTAGATCAAAAATTAAAACTAAGAAAAATATTAAAAACTAAGTAAAATTGTAGGTTCCCTACAATACTCCCCTTCCAGTTAATTTATTATAAAAGTAACCTTTTTCTTAGGTTTAATTTCTTCGGTCGGAGAGTTTAAGATGTGTGCGGGTTTAGTTCTACTGACGTGAATTGGAATTATTTTTTCTTCTCTCCTGATATAAACATGGTCCCTTGTACGTCGAATAATTTCAAAAGGCCCTTCGTAAGGAGGGGTTAAACCAGGACGAGAACGGTCAATTTTAATGAAAATGTGAGTACAGGTATTCTGATTTGGATGTAAAAACGTTTTGCCTGTATCATTAGAACGTGTTTCAGTCCCTTTAATGTCTTTAAACGTTTTTTTAAGTTCCAATATTATTTGTGGAGTGTCCAGAGTGGATTCCGATGTTGTAAAAAACTCTCCTGGGAGTCGAAGACTCTGTCCATAAACTAATTCTGCTGGAGAACAACCAAGGTCCTCCTTGAAAGCTGTACGTATACCCATTAGAATGATAGGCACTTCCATTTTCCAGTTCGAACAATTAAGACGTGCCATTAGTGCTGCTTTTAACCTCCTATGAAACCTTTCTACCATCCCATTACTTTGAGGATGATAAGTTGATGTATGAATTTTATGCGCCCCCAGAAAATTAATTAGTTCTGTAAATAATTTGGATTCAAATTGTCTACCTTGATCCGTAGTGATTGTGTGTGGAACTCCGAATCTAGATATAAATTGCGTGAAGAATGTTTCGGCAACAGTTTGTGCCGTACTATCTTTGATGGGGTATGCTTCAGGCCATCGAGTAAAACGATCTATTAAAGTAAGGATATAGTTGCACCCACCTGAAGACGGAAAAGGCCCTACCAAGTCTAAATGGATGTGTTCAAATCGTCCTTTCGATATATGGAAGAGATTTGGATTAACTTTGTTGTGCCGATGTGTCTTTGATTGCTGACAATTTAAGCAAGTCTTTGACCACATGTTAATTTGTGTGTTCATGTGAGGCCAGTAATACTTTTGGGCTACAAGAGCCCGTGTTGAACGAATACCTGGGTGTGTAACGTTATGAAATTTATCGAATATAATTTTCCTAAATACTTTGGGAACAAAAGGTCTGTGTTCCAAAGTGGAGACGTCACACCACAAATTGTAATTAGAGAAAGGAATATTAATTTCTCGAAGCGTGATTTTGTGATTAGTTGAATTATTTGAGATAATTGATTTCAGTTCGGAATCGTGTTGTTGTGCGTTACAGAAAGTTTCGATATCCAATTCCTTTGTAGTTAAAACTGATATGTCGTCTAATCTAGATAGGGTATCTGCAACAACATTCATTTTACCTGAAATATGTCGAACATCTGTTGTAAATTGTGCGATGAATTCCATGTGCCGCATTTGTCGGGGACTCCTATCCGTTTTAGCCAATAAAGCGGTAATCAATGGTTTGTGGTCAGTGTATATTATGCAGCTACGACCTTCAATGAAGTGTCTGAAATGTTTAACTGCTGCATACATGGCTAACAGCTCCCTATCAAAAGCTGAATATCGAGACTCAGTTGCAGACATTTTTTGGGAAAAATGTGCTATAGGCTCCCAAACTTTCTGTTCATGTTGTTCTAACGTCGCTCCTAGGGCCGAGGATGAAGCATCTACAGTGAGAGTTAGGCAACCTTCGTTTTTAGGGTGAGCTAATAAAGTGACATCCGCTAGTTTAGTTTTAATGGAGCAAAAACTGTTTTCGTTTTCCCGAGTCCAATCAGCAATTTGTTTAATTTTATTTTTATTCAAATGTGCTACTAGAGTATGTAAAGAAGCTAAACTTTGGGAAAGATTTGGAAGAAACCTATGATAATATGTTACCATGCCAATAAATCGTTGTAGTTGCTTAAGAGTAGAAGGACGAGGAAAATCTTTAATAACTTGTATGCGATCTTCAGCGGGGTCACCAATTATGTAGGGCTCCTTTGTGAGCTCTACATATTTTGCGTACGATTTAATTAAATAAAAAATGTTATTTTAATTTAATATATAATTTGTTTATTCAATTGAGAAAACAGAACTTATTTTTTAACATAGAATATTATGTTTTAAATAAAGTTTTTAGTTTTGGAATTAAAAATTATTTTTTAAATTAGGTCCTTTTTAGTTTAGGTTTATAAATTGACTGAAAAATATTTTTCATCACGAAAAATTATTATAACTAAAAACGGTTACTTGTGATGAAAAATATTTATTTTCAAAATTTAAAACAAGTATCTTAAATACTAGATCAAAAATTAAAACTAAGAAAAATATTAAAAACTAAGTAAAATTGTAGGTTCCCTACACAGTATTATTTTATAAGTTCTGCCATAACTCCTAAGATAGAGCGATCACAGAATCGGATTGTTCTTCAGTTGGTAGATATTTTTATGGCGAATATTCTACCGTCAATTGCAGAGTTGTAACCATCCGCGTTTTGGCGCTGGAGTCGATACAATATTATTTTCTAAGTTCTGCCATAACTCCTAAAATAGAGCGATCACAGAGTCGGATTTTTCGGCAGTTGTTAGATATTTTTATGGCGAATTTTCTACCGTCAGTGACAGAATTCTAACTATTCCCTTTTTGGCGCTAGAGTCGATAAAATAATATTATCTAAGTTCTGCCATAACTCCTAAAATGGAGCGATCACAGACTCGGATTTTTCGGCAGTTATTAGATATTTTTATGGCGAATATTCTACCATCAGTCATACAGTTCTAACTATCGCTGTTTTGGCGCTACAGTCGATGCAGTATTATAATCTAAGTTCTGATATAACTCCTAAAATAGAGTGATCACAGAATCGGTTTGTTCTTCAGTTCGTAGACATTTTTATTGCGAATATTCTACCGTCAATTGCGGAGTACTTACTATCCACGCTTTGGCGCTAGAGTCGATACAATAATATTTTCTAAGTTATGCCATAACTCCTAAAATAGAACGATCACAGAATCGGATTTTTCTTCAGTTGGTAGACATTTTGATGGCGAATATTCTACCATCAGTTACAGAGTTCTAACTATCACCGTTTTGGCGCTAGAGTCGATGCAGTATTATAATCTAAGTTCTGATATAACTCCTAAGATAGAGCGATCACAGAATCGGTTTGTTCTTCAGTTCGTAGACATTTTTATTGCGAATATTCTACCGTCAATTGCAGAGTACTTACTATCCACGCTTTGGCGCTAGAGTCGATACAATAATATTTTCTAAGTTATGCCATAACTCCTAAAATAGAACGATCACAGAATCGGATTTTTCTTCAGTTGGTAGACATTTTGATGGCGAATATTCTACCATCAGTTACAGAGTTCTAACTATCATCGTTTTGGCGCTAGAGTCGATGCAGTAATATTTTCTAATTTCTGCCATAACTCCTAAAATAGAGTGATCACAGAGTCGGATTTTTCGGCAGTTGTTAGATATTTTTATGGCGAATTTTCTACCGTCAGTGACAGAAGTCTAACTATTCCCTTTTTGGCGCTAGAGTCGATAAAAAAATATTATCTACGTTCTGCCATAACTCCTAAAATAGAGCGATCACAGAATCGGATTGTTCTTCAGTTGGTAGACATTTTTATGGCGGATATTCTACCGTCAGTTGTGGACTTCTAACTATCACAGTTTTGGCGCTAGAAATCGATACAATATTATTCTCTAAGTTCTGCCATAACTCCTAAAATAAAGCGATCACAGATTTGGATTGTTCTTCAGTTGTTAGATATTTTTATGGCGAATTTTCTACCGTCAGTGACAGAATTCTAACTATTCCCTTTTTGGCGCTAGAGTCGATAAAAAAATATTATCTAAGTTCTGCCATAACTCCTAAAATAGAGCGATCACAGAATCGGATTGTTCGGCAGTTGTTAGACATTTTTATGGCGAATTTTCTACCGTCAGTGACAGAATTCTAACTATTCCCTTTTTGGCGCTAGAGCCGATGCAATATTATTTTCTAAGTTCTGCCATAACTCCTAAGATAGAGCGATCACAGAATCGGATTTTTCGGCAGTTGTTAGACATTTTTATGGCAAATATTCTACCGTCAGTTACGGATTTCTAACGGTCACCGTTTTGGTGCTAGAGTCGAAACAATAATATTTTCTAAGTTCTGCCATAACTCCTAAAATAGAGCGATCACAAAATCGGATTGTTCTTCAGTTGGTAGACATTCTTATGGCGAATATTCTACCGTCAGTCATAGAGTTCTAACTATCACCTTTTGGCGCTAGAGCCGTTGCAGTATTATTTTATAAGTTCTGCCATAACTCCTAAGATAGAGCGATCACA
Source organism: Xylophagus ater (assembly GCA_963422695.1). NCBI lineage: Eukaryota > Metazoa > Arthropoda > Insecta > Diptera > Xylophagidae > Xylophagus > Xylophagus ater. Next base: position 25,867,182 of record OY730481.1, on the reverse strand, counting down.
GAGTCTGATTGTTCTTCAGTTGTTAGATATTTTTATGGCGAATTTTCTACCGTCAGTGACACAATTCTAACTATTCGCTTTTTGGCGCTAGAGTCGATAAAATAATATTATCTAAGTTCTGCCATAACTCCTAAAATAGAGCGATCACAGAATCCGATTTTTCGGCAGTTGTTAGATATTTTTATGGCGAATATTCTACCATCAGTTACAGAGTTCTAACTATCACCGTTTTGGTGCTAGAGTCGATACAATAATATTTTCTAAGTTCTGCCATAACACCTAAAATAGAGCGATCACAAAATCGGATTGTTCTTCAGTTGGTAGACATTCTTATGGCGAATATTCTACCGTCAGTCATAGAGTTCTAACTATCACCTTTTGGCGCTAGAGCCGTTGCAGTATTATTTTATAAGTTCTACCATAACTCCTAAGATAGAGCGATCACAGAATCGGATTGTACTTCAGTTGGTAGATATTTTTATGGCGAATTTTCTACCGTCAATTGCAGAGTTGTAACTATCCGCGTTTTAGGGCTAGAGTCAATACAGTATTATTTTCTAAGTTCTGCCATAACTCCTAAAATAGAGCGATCACATTGTCGGATTTTTCGGCAGTTGTTAGATATTTTTATGGCGAATTTTTTACCGTCAGTGACAGAATTCTAACTATTCCCTTTTTGGCGCTAGAGTCGATAAAATGTTATTTTCTAAGTTCTGCCATAACTCCGAAAATAGAGCGATCACAGAGTCGGATTTTTCGGCAGTTGTTAGATATTTTTATGACGAATATTATACCATCAGTTACAGAGTTCTAACTATCACCATTTTGGTGCTAGAGTCGATAAAATAATATTTTCTAAGTTCTGCCATAACTCCTAAAATAGAGCGATCACAGAATCGGATTGTTCTTCAGTTGGTAGACATTCTTATGGCGAATATTCTACCGTCAGTCATAGAGCTCTAACTATCGCTGTTTTGGCGCTAGAGTTGATGCAGTATTATATTCTAAGTTCTGATATAACGCTTAAAATAGAGCGATCACAGAATCGGTTTGTCCTTCAGTTCGTAGACATTTTTATTTCGAATATTCTACCGTCAATTACAGAGTACTTACTATCCACGCTTTGGCGCTAGAGTCGACACAATAATATTTTCTAAGTTATGCCATAACTCCTAAAATAGAACGATCACAGAATCGGATTGCTCTTCAGTTGGTAGACATTTTTATGGCGAATATTCTACCATCAGTTACAGAGTTCTAACTATCACCGTTTTGGCGTTAGAGTCGATGCAGTAATATTTTCTAATTTCTGCCATAACTCCTAAAATAGAGTGATCACAGAGTCGCATTTTTCGGCAGTTGTTAGATATTTATATGGCGAACATTCTACCGTCAGTTATAGAGTTCTAATTATCACCTTTTGGCGCTAGAGCCGTTGCAGTATTATATTATAAGTTCTGCCATAACTCCTAAGATAGAGCGATCACAGAATCGGATTGTTCTTCAGTTGGTAGACATTTTTATGGCGAAGATTCTAACCGTCAATTGCAGAGTTGTAACTATCCGCGTTTTGGCGCTAGAGTCGATACAATATTATTTTCTAAGTTCTGCCATAACTCCTAAAATAGAGCGATCACAGAGTCGAATTTTTCGGCAGTTGTTAGATATTTTTATGGCGAATTTTCTACCGTCAGTGACAGAATTGTAACTATTCCCTTTTTGGCGCTAGAGTCGATAAAATAATATTATCTAAGTTCTGCCATAACTCCTAAAATAGAGCGATCACAGAATCGGATTTTTCGGCAGTTGTTAGATATTTTTATGGCGAATATTCTACCATCAGTCATAGAGTTCTAACTATCGCTGTTTTGGCGCTTCAGTCGATGCAGTATTATAATCTAAGTTCTGATATAACTCCTAAAATAGAGCGATCACAGAATCGGTTTGTTCTTCAGTTCGTAGACATTTTTATTGTGAATATTCTACCGTCAATTGCAGAGTACTTACTATCCACGCTTTGGCGCTAGAGTCGATACAATAATATTTTCTAAGTTATGCTATAACTCCTAAAATAGAACGATCACAGAATCGGATTTTTCTTTAGTTGGTAGACATTTTGATGGCGAATATTCTACCATCAGTTACAGAGTTCTAACTATCACCGTTTTGGCGCTAGAATCGATGCAGTAATATTTTCTAATTTCTGCCATAACTCCTAAAATAGAGTGATCACAGAGTCGTATTTTTCGGCAGTTGTTAGATATTTTTATGGCGAACATTCTACCGTCAGTTATAGAGTTCTAACTATCACCGTTTGGCGCTAGAGCCGTTGCAGTATTATTTTATAAGTTCTGCCATAACTCCTAAGATAGAGCGATCACAGAATCGGATTGTTCTTCAGTTGGTAAATATTTTTATGGCGAATATTCTACCGTCAATTGCAGAGCTGTAACTATCCCTGTTTTGGCGCTAGAGTCGATACAATATTATTTTCTAAGTTCTGCCATAACTCCTAAAATAGAGCGATCACAGAGTCGGATTTTTCTGCAGTTGTTAGATATTTTTATGACGAATATTATACCATCAGTTACAGCGTTCTAACTATCACCGTTTTGGTGCTAGAGTCGATAAAATAATATTTTCTAAGTTCTGCCATAACTCCTAAAATAGAGCGATCACAGAATCGGATTGTTCTTCAGTTGGTAGACATTTTTATGGCGAATATTCTACCGTCAATTGCAGAGTTGTAACTATCCCGTTTTGGCGCTAGAGTCGATACAATATTATTTTCTAAGTTCTGCCATAACTCCTAAAATAGAGCGATCGCAGAATCGGTTTGTTCTTCAGTTCGTAGACATTTTTATTGCGAATATTCTACCGTCGATTGCAGAGTACTTACTATCCACGCTTTGGCGCTAGAGTCGACACAATAATATTTTCTAAGTTATGCCATAATTCCTAAAATAGAACGATCACAGAATCGGATTGCTCTTCAGTTCGAAGACATTTTTATGGCGAATATTCTACCATCAGTTACAGAGTTCTAACTATCACCGTTTTGGCGCTAGAGTCGATGCAGCAATATTTTCTAATTTCTGCCATAACTCCTAAAATAGAGTGATCACAGAGTCGTATTTTTCGGCAGTTGTTAGATATTTACATGGCGAACATTCTACCGTCAGTTATAGAGTTCTAATTATCACCTTTTGGCGCTAGAGCCGTTGCAGTTGTAGGGCTCCTTTGTGAGCTCTACATATTTTGCGTACGATTTAATTAAATAAAAAATGTTATTTTAATTTAATATATAATTTGTTTATTCAATTGAGAAAAAAGAACTTATTTTTTAACATAGAATATTATGTTTTAAATAAAGTTTTTAGTTTTGGAATTAAAAATTATTTTTTAAATTAGGTCCTTTTTAGTTTAGGTTTATAAATTGACTGAAAAATATTTTTCATCACGAAAAATTATTATAACTAAAAACGGTTACTTGTGATGAAAAATATTTATTTTCAAAATTTAAAACAAGTATCTTAAATACTAGATCAAAAATTAAAACTAAGAAAAATATTAAAAACTAAGTAAAATTGTAGGTTCCCTACAATACTCCCCTTCCAGTTAATTTATTATAAAAGTAACCTTTTTCTTAGGTTTAATTTCTTCGGTCGGAGAGTTTAAGATGTGTGCGGGTTTAGTTCTACTGACGTGAATTGGAATTATTTTTTCTTCTCTCCTGATATAAACATGGTCCCTTGTACGTCGAATAATTTCAAAAGGCCCTTCGTAAGGAGGGGTTAAACCAGGACGAGAACGGTCAATTTTAATGAAAATGTGAGTACAGGTATTCTGATTTGGATGTAAAAACGTTTTGCCTGTATCATTAGAACGTGTTTCAGTCCCTTTAATGTCTTTAAACGTTTTTTTAAGTTCCAATATTATTTGTGGAGTGTCCAGAGTGGATTCCGATGTTGTAAAAAACTCTCCTGGGAGTCGAAGACTCTGTCCATAAACTAATTCTGCTGGAGAACAACCAAGGTCCTCCTTGAAAGCTGTACGTATACCCATTAGAATGATAGGCACTTCCATTTTCCAGTTCGAACAATTAAGACGTGCCATTAGTGCTGCTTTTAACGTCCTATGAAACCTTTCTACCATCCCATTACTTTGAGGATGATAAGTTGATGTATGAATTTTATGCGCCCCCAGAAAATTAATTAGTTCTGTAAATAATTTGGATTCAAATTGTCTACCTTGATCCGTAGTGATTGTGTGTGGAACTCCGAATCTAGATATAAATTGCGTGAAGAATGTTTCGGCAACAGTTTGTGCCGTACTATCTTTGATGGGGTATGCTTCAGGCCATCGAGTAAAACGATCTATTAAAGTAAGGATATAGTTGCACCCACCTGAAGACGGAAAAGGCCCTACCAAGTCTAAATGGATGTGTTCAAATCGTCCTTTCGATATATGGAAGAGATTTGGATTAACTTTGTTGTGCCGATGTGTCTTTGATTGCTGACAATTTAAGCAAGTCTTTGACCACATGTTAATTTGTGTGTTCATGTGAGGCCAGTAATACTTTTGGGCTACAAGAGCCCGTGTTGAACGAATACCTGGGTGTGTAACGTTATGAAATTTATCGAATATAATTTTCCTAAATACTTTGGGAACAAAAGGTCTGTGTTCCAAAGTGGAGACGTCACACCACAAATTGTAATTAGAGAAAGGAATATTAATTTCTCGAAGCGTGATTTTGTGATTAGTTGAATTATTTGAGATAATTGATTTCAGTTCGGAATCGTGTTGTTGTGCGTTACAGAAAGTTTCGATATCCAATTCCTTTGTAGTTAAAACTGATATGTCGTCTAATCTAGATAGGGTATCTGCAACAACATTCATTTTACCTGAAATATGTCGAACATCTGTTGTAAATTGTGCGATGAATTCCATGTGCCGCATTTGTCGGGGACTCCTATCCGTTTTAGCCAATAAAGCGGTAATCAATGGTTTGTGGTCAGTGTATATTATGCAGCTACGACCTTCAATGAAGTGTCTGAAATGTTTAACTGCTGCATACATGGCTAACAGCTCCCTATCAAAAGCTGAATATCGAGACTCAGTTGCAGACATTTTTTGGGAAAAATGTGCTATAGGCTCCCAAACTTTCTGTTCATGTTGTTCTAACGTCGCTCCTAGGGCCGAGGATGAAGCATCTACAGTGAGAGTTAGGCAACCTTCGTTTTTAGGGTGAGCTAATAAAGTGACATCCGCTAGTTTAGTTTTAATGGAGCAAAAACTGTTTTCGTTTTCCCGAGTCCAATCAGCAATTTGTTTAATTTTATTTTTATTCAAATGTGCTACTAGAGTATGTAAAGAAGCTAAACTTTGGGAAAGATTTGGAAGAAACCTATGATAATATGTTACCATGCCAATAAATCGTTGTAGTTGCTTAAGAGTAGAAGGACGAGGAAAATCTTTAATAACTTGTATGCGATCTTCAGCGGGGTCACCAATTATGTAGGGCTCCTTTGTGAGCTCTACATATTTTGCGTACGATTTAATTAAATAAAAAATGTTATTTTAATTTAATATATAATTTGTTTATTCAATTGAGAAAACAGAACTTATTTTTTAACATAGAATATTATGTTTTAAATAAAGTTTTTAGTTTTGGAATTAAAAATTATTTTTTAAATTAGGTCCTTTTTAGTTTAGGTTTATAAATTGACTGAAAAATATTTTTCATCACGAAAAATTATTATAACTAAAAACGGTTACTTGTGATGAAAAATATTTATTTTCAAAATTTAAAACAAGTATCTTAAATACTAGATCAAAAATTAAAACTAAGAAAAATATTAAAAACTAAGTAAAATTGTAGGTTCCCTACACAGTATTATTTTATAAGTTCTGCCATAACTCCTAAGATAGAGCGATCACAGAATCGGATTGTTCTTCAGTTGGTAGATATTTTTATGGCGAATATTCTACCGTCAATTGCAGAGTTGTAACCATCCGCGTTTTGGCGCTGGAGTCGATACAATATTATTTTCTAAGTTCTGCCATAACTCCTAAAATAGAGCGATCACAGAGTCGGATTTTTCGGCAGTTGTTAGATATTTTTATGGCGAATTTTCTACCGTCAGTGACAGAATTCTAACTATTCCCTTTTTGGCGCTAGAGTCGATAAAATAATATTATCTAAGTTCTGCCATAACTCCTAAAATGGAGCGATCACAGACTCGGATTTTTCGGCAGTTATTAGATATTTTTATGGCGAATATTCTACCATCAGTCATACAGTTCTAACTATCGCTGTTTTGGCGCTACAGTCGATGCAGTATTATAATCTAAGTTCTGATATAACTCCTAAAATAGAGTGATCACAGAATCGGTTTGTTCTTCAGTTCGTAGACATTTTTATTGCGAATATTCTACCGTCAATTGCGGAGTACTTACTATCCACGCTTTGGCGCTAGAGTCGATACAATAATATTTTCTAAGTTATGCCATAACTCCTAAAATAGAACGATCACAGAATCGGATTTTTCTTCAGTTGGTAGACATTTTGATGGCGAATATTCTACCATCAGTTACAGAATTCTAACTATCACCGTTTTGGCGCTAGAGTCGATGCAGTATTATAATCTAAGTTCTGATATAACTCCTAAGATAGAGCGATCACAGAATCGGTTTGTTCTTCAGTTCGTAGACATTTTTATTGCGAATATTCTACCGTCAATTGCAGAGTACTTACTATCCACGCTTTGGCGCTAGAGTCGATACAATAATATTTTCTAAGTTATGCCATAACTCCTAAAATAGAACGATCACAGAATCGGATTTTTCTTCAGTTGGTAGACATTTTGATGGCGAATATTCTACCATCAGTTACAGAGTTCTAACTATCATCGTTTTGGCGCTAGAGTCGATGCAGTAATATTTTCTAATTTCTGCCATAACTCCTAAAATAGGGTGATCACAGAGTCGGATTTTTCGGCAGTTGTTAGATATTTTTATGGCGAATTTTCTACCGTCAATGACAGAAGTCTAACTATTCCCTTTTTGGCGCTAGAGTCGATAAAAAAATATTATCTACGTTCTGCCATAACTCCTAAAATAGAGCGATCACAGAATCGGATTGTTCTTCAGTTGGTAGACATTTTTATGGCGGATATTCTACCGTCAGTTGTGGACTTCTAACTATCACAGTTTTGGCGCTAGAAATCGATACAATATTATTCTCTAAGTTCTGCCATAACTCCTAAAATAAAGCGATCACAGAATTGGATTGTTCTTCAGTTGTTAGATATTTTTATGGCGAATTTTCTACCGTCAGTGACAGAATTCTAACTATTCCCTTTTTGGCGCTAGAGTCGATAAAAAAATATTATCTAAGTTCTGCCATAACTCCTAAAATAGAGCGATCACAGAATCGGATTGTTCGGCAGTTGTTAGACATTTTTATGGCGAATTTTCTACCGTCAGTGACAGAATTCTAACTATTCCCTTTTTGGCGCTAGAGCCGATGCAATATTATTTTCTAAGTTCTGCCATAACTCCTAAGATAGAGCGATCACAGAATCGGATTTTTCGGCAGTTGTTAGACATTTTTATGGCAAATATTCTACCGTCAGTTACGGACTTCTAACGGTCACCGTTTTGGTGCTAGAGTCGAAACAATAATATTTTCTAAGTTCTGCCATAACTCCTAAAATAGAGCGATCACAAAATCGGATTGTTCTTCAGTTGGTAGACATTCTTATGGCGAATATTCTACCGTCAGTCATAGAGTTCTAACTATCACCTTTTGGCGCTAGAGCCGTTGCAGTATTATTTTATAAGTTCTGCCATAACTCCTAAGATAGAGCGATCACAGAGTCTGATTGTTCTTCAGTTGTTAGATATTTTTATGGCGAATTTTCTACCGTCAGTGACACAATTCTAACTATTCGCTTTTTGGCGCTAGAGTCGATAAAATAATATTATCTAAGTTCTGCCATAACTCCTAAAATAGAGCGATCACAGAATCCGATTTTTCGGCAGTTGTTAGATATTTTTATGGCGAATATTCTACCATCAGTTACAGAGTTCTAACTATCACCGTTTTGGTGCTAGAGTCGATACAATAATATTTTCTAAGTTCTGCCATAACACCTAAAATAGAGCGATCACAAAATCGGATTGTTCTTCAGTTGGTAGACATTCTTATGGCGAATATTCTACCGTCAGTCATAGAGTTCTAACTATCACCTTTTGGCGCTAGAGCCGTTGCAGTATTATTTTATAAGTTCTGCCATAACTCCTAAGATAGAGCGATCACAGAATCGGATTGTACTTCAGTTGGTAGATATTTTTATGGCGAATTTTCTACCGTCAATTGCAGAGTTGTAACTATCCGCGTTTTAGGGCTAGAGTCAATACAGTATTATTTTCTAAGTTCTGCCATAACTCCTAAAATAGAGCGATCACATTGTCGGATTTTTCGGCTGTTGTTAGATATTTTTATGGCGAATTTTTTACCGTCAGTGACAGAATTCTAACTATTCCCTTTTTGGCGCTAGAGTCGATAAAATGTTATTTTCTAAGTTCTGCCATAACTCCGAAAATAGAGCGATCACAGAGTCGGATTTTTCGGCAGTTGTTAGATATTTTTATGACGAATATTATACCATCAGTTACAGAGTTCTAACTATCACTATTTTGGTGCTAGAGTCGATAAAATAATATTTTCTAAGTTCTGCCATAACTCCTAAAATAGAGCGATCACAGAATCGGATTGTTCTTCAGTTGGTAGACATTCTTATGGCGAATATTCTACCGTCAGTCATAGAGCTCTAACTATCGCTGTTTTGGCGCTAGAGTTGATGCAGTATTATATTCTAAGTTCTGATATAACTCCTAAGATAGAACGATCACAGAATCGGATTGTTCTTCAGTTGGTAGACATTTTTATGGTGAATATTCTACCGTCAATTGCAGAGTTGTAACTATCCCGTTTTGGCGCTAGAGACGATACAATATTATTTTCTAAGTTCTGCCATAACTCTTAAAATAGAGCGATCACAGAATCGGTTTGTTCTTCAGTTCGTAGACATTTTTATTTCGAATATTCTACCGTCAATTACAGAGTACTTACTATCCACGCTTTGGCGCTAGAGTCGACACAATAATATTTTCTAAGTTATGCCATAACTCCTAAAATAGAACGATCACAGAATCGGATTGCTCTTCAGTTGGTAGACATTTTTATGGCGAATATTCTACCATCAGTTACAGAGTTCTAACTATCACCGTTTTGGCGTTAGAGTCGATGCAGTAATATTTTCTAATTTCTGCCATAACTCCTAAAATAGATTGATCACAGAGTCGCATTTTTCGGCAGTTGTTAGATATTTATATGGCGAACATTCTACCGTCAGTTATAGAGTTCTAATTATCACCTTTTGGCGCTAGAGCCGTTGCAGTATTATATTATAAGTTCTGCCATAACTCCTAAGATAGAGCGATCACAGAATCGGATTGTTCTTCAGTTGGTAGACATTTTTATGGCGAAGATTCTAACCGTCAATTGCAGAGTTGTAACTATCCGCGTTTTGGCGCTAGAGTCGATACAATATTATTTTCTAAGTTCTGCCATAACTCCTAAAATAGAGCGATCACAGAGTCGAATTTTTCGGCAGTTGTTAGATATTTTTATGGCGAATTTTCTACCGTCAGTGACAGAATTGTAACTATTCCCTTTTTGGCGCTAGAGTCGATAAAATAATATTATTTAAGTTCTGCCATAACTCCTAAAATAGAGCGATCACAGAATCGGATTTTTCGGCAGTTGTTAGATATTTTTATGGCGAATATTCTACCATCAGTCATAGAGTTCTAACTATCGCTGTTTTGGCGCTTCAGTCGATGCAGTATTATAATCTAAGTTCTGATATAACTCCTAAAATAGAGCGATCACAGAATCGGTTTGTTCTTCAGTTCGTAGACATTTTTATTGCGAATATTCTACCGTCAATTGCAGAGTACTTACTATCCACGCTTTGGCGCTAGAGTCGATACAATAATATTTTCTAAGTTATGCCATAACTCCTAAAATAGAACGATCACAGAATCGGATTTTTCTTTAGTTGGTAGACATTTTGATGGCGAATATTCTACCATCAGTTACAGAGTTCTAACTATCACCGTTTTGGCGCTAGAATCGATGCAGTAATATTTTCTAATTTCTGCCATAACTCCTAAAATAGAGTGATCACAGAGTCGTATTTTTCGGCAGTTGTTAGATATTTTTATGGCGAACATTCTACCGTCAGTTATAGAGTTCTAACTATCACCGTTTGGCGCTAGAGCCGTTGCAGTATTATTTTATAAGTTCTGCCATAACTCCTAAGATAGAGCGATCACAGAATCGGATTGTTCTTCAGTTGGTAAATATTTTTATGGCGAATATTCTACCGTCAATTGCAGAGCTGTAACTATCCCTGTTTTGGCGCTAGAGTCGATACAATATTATTTTCTAAGTTCTGCCATAACTCCTAAAATAGAGCGATCACAGAGTCGGATTTTTCTGCAGTTGTTAGATATTTTTATGACGAATATTATACCATCAGTTACAGCGTTCTAACTATCACCGTTTTGGTGCTAGAGTCGATAAAATAATATTTTCTAAGTTCTGCCATAACTCCTAAAATAGAGCGATCACAGAATCGGATTTTTCGGCAGTTGTTAGATATTTTTATGACGAATATTATACCATCAGTTACAGCGTTCTAACTATCACCGTTTTGTTGCTAGAGTCGATAAAATAATATTTTCTAAGTTCTGCCATAACTAATAAAATAGAGCGATCACAGAATCGGATTTTTCGGCAGTTGTTAGATATTTTTATGGCGAACATTCTACCGTCAGTTATAGAGTTCTAACTATCACCTTTTGGCGCTAGAGCCGTTGCAGTATTATTTTATAAGTTCTGCCATAACTCCTAAGGTAGAGCGATCACAGAATCGGATTGTTCTTCAGTTGGTAAATATTTTTATGGCGAATATTCCACCGTCAATTGCAGAGTTGTAACTATCCCTGTTTTGGCGCTAGAGTCGATACAATATTATTTTCTAAGTTCTGCCATAACTCCTAAAATAGAGCGATCACAGAGTCGGATTTTTCGGCAGTTATTAGATATTTTTATGGCGAATATTCTACCATCAGTCATACAGTTCTAACTATCGCTGTTTTGGCGCTACAGTCGATGCAGTATTATAATCTAAGTTCTGATATAACTCCTAAAATAGAGTGATCACGGAATCGGTTTGTTCTTCAGTTCGTAGACATTTTTATTGCGAATATTCTACCGTCAATTGCGGAGTACTTACTATCCACGCTTTGGCGCTAGAGTCGATCCAATAATATTTTCTAAGTTATGCCATAACTCCTAAAATAGAACGATCACAGAATCGGATTTTTCTTCAGTTGGTAGACATTTTGATGGCGAATATTCTACCATCAGTTACAGAGTTCTAACTATCATCGTTTTGGCGCTAGAGTCGATACAGTAATATTTTCTAATTTCTGCCATAACTCCTAAAATAGAGTGATCACAGAGTCGGATTTTTCGGCAGTTGTTAGATATTTTTATGGCGAATTTTCTACCGTCAGTGACAGAAGTCTAACTATTCCCTTTTTGGCGCTAGAGTCGATAAAAAATATTATCTACGTTCTGCCATAACTCCTAAAATAGAGCGATCACAGAATCGGATTGTTCTTCAGTTGGTAGACATTTTTATGGCGGATATTCTACCGTCAGTTGTGGACTTCTAACTATCACGGTTTTGGCGCTAGAAATCGATACAATATTATTCTCTAAGTTCTGCCATAACTCCTAAAATAAAGAGATCACAGAATTGGATTGTTCTTCAGTTGTTAGATATTTTTATGGCGAATTTACTACCGTCAGTGACAGAATTCTAACTATTCCCTTTTTGGCGCTAGAGTCGATAAAAAAATATTATCTAAGTTCTGCCATAACTCCTAAAATAGAGCGATCACAGAATCGGATTGTTCGGCAGTTGTTAGACATTTTTATGGCGAATTTTCTACCGTCAGTGACAGAATTCTAACTATTCCCTTTTTGGCGCTAGAGCCGATGCAATATTATTTTCTAAGTTCTGCCATAACTCCTAAGATAGAGCGATCACAGAATCGGATTTTTCGGCAGTTGTTAGACATTTTTATGGCAAATATTCTACCGTCAGTTACGGACTTCTAACGGTCACCGTTTTGGTGCTAGAGTCGAAACAATAATATTTTCTAAGTTCTGCCATAACTCCTAAAATAGAGCGATCACAAAATCGGATTGTTCTTCAGTTGGTAGACATTCTTATGGCGAATATTCTACCGTCAGTCATAGAGTTCTAACTATCACCTTTTGGCGCTAGAGCCGTTGCAGTATTATTTTATAAGTTCTGCCATAACTCCTAAGATAGAGCGATCACAGAGTCGGATTGTTCTTCAGTTGTTAGATATTTTTATGGCGAATTTTCTACCGTCAGTGACACAATTCTAACTATTCGCTTTTTGGCGCTAGAGTCGATAAAATAATATTATCTAAGTTCTGCCATAACTCCTAAAATAGAGCGATCACAGAATCCGATTTTTCGGCAGTTGTTAGATATTTTTATGGCGAATATTCTACCATCAGTTACAGAGTTCTAACTATCACCGTTTTGGTGCTAGAGTCGATACAATAATATTTTCTAAGTTCTGCCATAACACCTAAAATAGAGCGATCACAAAATCGGATTGTTCTTCAGTTGGTAGACATTCTTATGGCGAATATTCTACCGTCAGTCATAGAGTTCTAACTATCACCTTTTGGCGCTAGAGCCGTTGCAGTATTATTTTATAAGTTCTGCCATAACTCCTAAGATAGAGCGATCACAGAATCGGATTGTACTTCAGTTGGTAGATATTTTTATGGCGAATGTTCTACCGTCAATTGCAGAGTTGTAACTATCCGCGTTTTAGGGCTAGAGTCAATACAGTATTATTTTCTAAGTTCTGCCATAACTCCTAAAATAGAGCGATCACATTGTCGGATTTTTCGGCAGTTGTTAGATATTTTTATGGCGAATTTTTTACCGTCAGTGACAGAATTCTAACTATTCCCTTTTTGGCGCTAGAGTCGATAAAATGTTATTTTCTAAGTTCTGCCATAACTCCGAAAATAGAGCGATCACAGAGTCGGATTTTTCGGCAGTTGTTAGATATTTTTATGACGAATATTATACCATCAGTTACAGAGTTCTAACTATCACCGTTTTGGTGCTAGAGTCGATAAAATAATATTTTCTAAGTTCTGCCATAACTCCTAAAATAGAGCGATCACAGAATCGGATTGTTCTTCAGTTGGTAGACATTCTTATGGCGAATATTCTACCGTCAGTCATAGAGCTCTAACTATCGCTGTTTTGGCGCTAGAGTCGATGCAGTATTATATTCTAAGTTCTGATATAACTCCTAAGATAGAACGATCACAGAATCGGATTGTTCTTCAGTTGGTAGACATTTTTATGGTGAATATTCTACCGTCAATTGCAGAGTTGTAACTATCCCGTTTTGGCGCTAGAGACGATACAATATTATTCTCTAAGTTCTGCCATAACTCCTAAAATAAAGAGATCACAGAATTGGATTGTTCTTCAGTTGTTAGATATTTTTATGGCGAATTTACTACCGTCAGTGACAGAATTCTAACTATTCCCTTTTTGGCGCTAGAGTCGATAAAAAAATATTATCTAAGTTCTGCCATAACTCCTAAAATAGAGCGATCACAGAATCGGATTGTTCGGCAGTTGTTAGACATTTTTATGGCGAATTTTCTACCGTCAGTGACAGAATTCTAACTATTCCCTTTTTGGCGCTAGAGCCGATGCAATATTATTTTCTAAGTTCTGCCATAACTCCTAAGATAGAGCGATCACAGAATCGGATTTTTCGGCAGTTGTTAGACATTTTTATGGCAAATATTCTACCGTCAGTTACGGACTTCTAACGGTCACCGTTTTGGTGCTAGAGTCGAAACAATAATATTTTCTAAGTTCTGCCATAACTCCTAAAATAGAGCGATCACAAAATCGGATTGTTCTTCAGTTGGTAGACATTCTTATGGCGAATATTCTACCGTCAGTCATAGAGTTCTAACTATCACCTTTTGGCGCTAGAGCCGTTGCAGTATTATTTTATAAGTTCTGCCATAACTCCTAAGATAGAGCGATCACAGAGTCGGATTGTTCTTCAGTTGTTAGATATTTTTATGGCGAATTTTCTACCGTCAGTGACACAATTCTAACTATTCGCTTTTTGGCGCTAGAGTCGATAAAATAATATTATATAAGTTCTGCCATAACTCCTAAAATAGAGCGATCACAGAATCCGATTTTTCGGCAGTTGTTAGATATTTTTATGGCGAATATTCTACCATCAGTTACAGAGTTCTAACTATCACCGTTTTGGTGCTAGAGTCGATACAATAATATTTTCTAAGTTCTGCCATAACACCTAAAATAGAGCGATCACAAAATCGGATTGTTCTTCAGTTGGTAGACATTCTTATGGCGAATATTCTACCGTCAGTCATAGAGTTCTAACTATCACCTTTTGGCGCTAGAGCCGTTGCAGTATTATTTTATAAGTTCTGCCATAACTCCTAAGATAGAGCGATCACAGAATCGGATTGTACTTCAGTTGGTAGATATTTTTATGGCGAATGTTCTACCGTCAATTGCAGAGTTGTAACTATCCGCGTTTTAGGGCTAGAGTCAATACAGTATTATTTTCTAAGTTCTGCCATAACTCCTAAAATAGAGCGATCACATTGTCGGATTTTTCGGCAGTTGTTAGATATTTTTATGGCGAATTTTTTACCGTCAGTGACAGAATTCTAACTATTCCCTTTTTGGCGCTAGAGTCGATAAAATGTTATTTTCTAAGTTCTGCCATAACTCCGAAAATAGAGCGATCACAGAGTCGGATTTTTCGGCAGTTGTTAGATATTTTTATGACGAATATTATACCATCAGTTACAGAGTTCTAACTATCACCGTTTTGGTGCTAGAGTCGATAAAATAATATTTTCTAAGTTCTGCCATAACTCCTAAAATAGAGCGATCACAGAATCGGATTGTTCTTCAGTTGGTAGACATTCTTATGGCGAATATTCTACCGTCAGTCATAGAGCTCTAACTATCGCTGTTTTGGCGCTAGAGTCGATGCAGTATTATATTCTAAGTTCTGATATAACTCCTAAGATAGAACGATCACAGAATCGGATTGTTCTTCAGTTGGTAGACATTTTTATGGTGAATATTCTACCGTCAATTGCAGAGTTGTAACTATCCCGTTTTGGCGCTAGAGACGATACAATATTATTTTCTAAGTTCTGCCATAACTCCTAAAATAGAGCGATCACAGAATCGGTTTGTTCTTCAGTTCGTAGACATTTTTATTTCGAATATTCTACCGTCAATTACAGAGTACTTACTATCCACGCTTTGGCGCTAGAGTCGACACAATAATATTTTCTAAGTTATGCCATAACTCCTAAAATAGAACGATCACAGAATCGGATTGCTCTTCAGTTGGTAGACATTTTTATGGCGAATATTCTACCATCAGTTACAGAGTTCTAACTATCACCGTTTTGGCGTTAGAGTCGATGCAGTAATATTTTCTAATTTCTGCCATAACTCCTAAAATAGAGTGATCACAGAGTCGCATTTTTCGGCAGTTGTTAGATATTTATATGGCGAACATTCTACCGTCAGTTATAGAGTTCTAATTATCACCTTTTGGCGCTAGAGCCGTTGCAGTATTATATTATAAGTTCTGCCATAACTCCTAAGATAGAGCGATCACAGAATCGGATTGTTCTTCAGTTGGTAGACATTTTTATGGCGAAGATTCTAACCGTCAATTGCAGAGTTGTAACTATCCGCGTTTTGGCGCTAGAGTCGATACAATATTATTTTCTAAGTTCTGCCATAACTCCTAAAATAGAGCGATCACAGAGTCGGATTTTTCGGCAGTTGTTAGATATTTTTATGGCGAATTTTCTACCGTCAGTGACAGAATTGTAACTATTCCCTTTTTGGCGCTAGAGTCGATAAAATAATATTATCTAAGTTCTGCCATAACTCCTAAAATAGAGCGATCACAGAATCGGATTTTTCGGCAGTTGTTAGATATTTTTATGGCGAATATTCTACCATCAGTGACAGAATTCTAACTATTCCCTTTTTGGCGCTAGAGTCGATAAAATGTTATTTTCTAAGTTCTGCCATAACTCCGAAAATAGAGCGATCACAGAGTCGGATTTTTCGGCAGTTGTTAGATATTTTTATGACGAATATTATACCATCAGTTACAGAGTTCTAACTATCACCGTTTTGGTGCTAGAGTCGATAAAATAATATTTTCTAAGTTCTGCCATAACTCCTAAAATAGAGCGATCACAGAATCGGATTGTTCTTCAGTTGGTAGACATTCTTATGGCGAATATTCTACCGTCAGTCATAGAGCTCTAACTATCGCTGTTTTGGCGCTAGAGTTGATGCAGTATTATATTCTAAGTTCTGATATAACTCCTAAGATAGAACGATCACAGAATCGGATTGTTCTTCAGTTGGTAGACATTTTTATGGTGAATATTCTACCGTCAATTGCAGAGTTGTAACTATCCCGTTTTGGCGCTAGAGACGATACAATATTATTTTCTAAGTTCTGCCATAACTCTTAAAATAGAGCGATCACAGAATCGGTTTGTTCTTCAGTTCGTAGACATTTTTATTTCGAATATTCTACCGTCAATTACAGAGTACTTACTATCCACGCTTTGGCGCTAGAGTCGACACAATAATATTTTCTAAGTTATGCCATAACTCCTAAAATAGAACGATCACAGAATCGGATTGCTCTTCAGTTGGTAGACATTTTTATGGCGAATATTCTACCATCAGTTACAGAGTTCTAACTATCACCGTTTTGGCGTTAGAGTCGATGCAGTAATATTTTCTAATTTCTGCCATAACTCCTAAAATAGAGTGATCACAGAGTCGCATTTTTCGGCAGTTGTTAGATATTTATATGGCGAACATTCTACCGTCAGTTATAGAGTTCTAATTATCACCTTTTGGCGCTAGAGCCGTTGCAGTATTATATTATAAGTTCTGCCATAACTCCTAAGATAGAGCGATCACAGAATCGGATTGTTCTTCAGTTGGTAGACATTTTTATGGCGAAGATTCTAACCGTCAATTGCAGAGTTGTAACTATCCGCGTTTTGGCGCTAGAGTCGATACAATATTATTTTCTAAGTTCTGCCATAACTCCTAAAATAGAGCGATCACAGAGTCGAATTTTTCGGCAGTTGTTAGATATTTTTATGGCGAATTTTCTACCGTCAGTGACAGAATTGTAACTATTCCCTTTTTGGCGCTAGAGTCGATAAAATAATATTATCTAAGTTCTGCCATAACTCCTAAAATAGAGCGATCACAGAATCGGATTTTTCGGCAGTTGTTAGATATTTTTATGGCGAATATTCTACCATCAGTCATAGAGTTCTAACTATCGCTGTTTTGGCGCTTCAGTCGATGCAGTATTATAATCTAAGTTCTGATATAACTCCTAAAATAGAGCGATCACAGAATCGGTTTGTTCTTCAGTTCGTAGACATTTTTATTGCGAATATTCTACCGTCAATTGCAGAGTACTTACTATCCACGCTTTGGCGCTAGAGTCGATACAATAATATTTTCTAAGTTATGCCATAACTCCTAAAATAGAACGATCACAGAATCGGATTTTTCTTTAGTTGGTAGACATTTTGATGGCGAATATTCTACCATCAGTTACAGAGTTCTAACTATCACCGTTTTGGCGCTAGAATCGATGCAGTAATATTTTCTAATTTCTGCCATAACTCCTAAAATAGAGTGATCACAGAGTCGTATTTTTCGGCAGTTGTTAGATATTTTTATGGCGAACATTCTACCGTCAGTTATAGAGTTCTAACTATCACCGTTTGGCGCTAGAGCCGTTGCAGTATTATTTTATAAGTTCTGCCATAACTCCTAAGATAGAGCGATCACAGAATCGGATTGTTCTTCAGTTGGTAAATATTTTTATGGCGAATATTCTACCGTCAATTGCAGAGCTGTAACTATCCCTGTTTTGGCGCTAGAGTCGATACAATATTATTTTCTAAGTTCTGCCATAACTCCTAAAATAGAGCGATCACAGAGTCGGATTTTTCTGCAGTTGTTAGATATTTTTATGACGAATATTATACCATCAGTTACAGCGTTCTAACTATCACCGTTTTGGTGCTAGAGTCGATAAAATAATATTTTCTAAGTTCTGCCATAACTCCTAAAATAGAGCGATCACAGAATCGGATTTTTCGGCAGTTGTTAGATATTTTTATGACGAATATTATACCATCAGTTACAGCGTTCTAACTATCACCGTTTTGGTGCTAGAGTCGATAAAATAATATTTTCTAAGTTCTGCCATAACTAATAAAATAGAGCGATCACAGAATCGGATTTTTCGGCAGTTGTTAGATATTTTTATGGCGAACATTCTACCGTCAGTTATAGAGTTCTAACTATCACCTTTTGGCGCTAGAGCCGTTGCAGTATTATTTTATAAGTTCTGCCATAACTCCTAAGGTAGAGCGATCACAGAATCGGATTGTTCTTCAGTTGGTAAATATTTTTATGGCGAATATTCCACCGTCAATTGCAGAGTTGTAACTATCCCTGTTTTGGCGCTAGAGTCGATACAATATTATTTTCTAAGTTCTGCCATAACTCCTAAAATAGAGCGATCACAGAGTCGGATTTTTCGGCAATTATTAGATATTTTTATGGCGAATATTCTACCATCAGTCATACAGTTCTAACTATCGCTGTTTTGGCGCTACAGTCGATGCAGTATTATAATCTAAGTTCTGATATAACTCCTAAAATAGAGTGATCACAGAATCGGTTTGTTCTTCAGTTCGTAGACATTTTTATTGCGAATATTCTACCGTCAATTGCGGAGTACTTACTATCCACGCTTTGGCGCTAGAGTCGATACAATAATATTTTCTAAGTTATGCCATAACTCCTAAAATAGAACGATCACAGAATCGGATTTTTCTTCAGTTGGTAGACATTTTGATGGCGAATATTCTACCATCAGTTACAGAGTTCTAACTATCATCGTTTTGGCGCTAGAGTCGATACAGTAATATTTTCTAATTTCTGCCATAACTCCTAAAATAGAGTGATCACAGAGTCGGATTTTTCGGCAGTTGTTAGATATTTTTATGGCGAATTTTCTACCGTCAGTGACAGAAGTCTAACTATTCCCTTTTTGGCGCTAGAGTCGATAAAAAAATATTATCTACGTTCTGCCATAACTCCTAAAATAGAGCGATCACAGAATCGGATTGTTCTTCAGTTGGTAGACATTTTTATGGCGGATATTCTACCGTCAGTTGTGGACTTCTAACTATCACGGTTTTGGCGCTAGAAATCGATACAATATTATTCTCTAAGTTCTGCCATAACTCCTAAAATAAAGCGATCACAGAATTGGATTGTTCTTCAGTTGTTAGATATTTTTATGGCGAATTTACTACCGTCAGTGACAGAATTCTAACTATTCCCTTTTTGGCGCTAGAGTCGATAAAAAAATATTATCTAAGTTCTGCCATAACTCCTAAAATAGAGCGATCACAGAATCGGATTGTTCGGCAGTTGTTAGACATTTTTATGGCGAATTTTCTACCGTCAGTGACAGAATTCTAACTATTCCCTTTTTGGCGCTAGAGCCGATGCAATATTATTTTCTAAGTTCTGCCATAACTCCTAAGATAGAGCGATCACAGAATCGGATTTTTCGGCAGTTGTTAGACATTTTTATGGCAAATATTCTACCGTCAGTTACGGACTTCTAACGGTCACCGTTTTGGTGCTAGAGTCGAAACAATAATATTTTCTAAGTTCTGCCATAACTCCTAAAATAGAGCGATCACAAAATCGGATTGTTCTTCAGTTGGTAGACATTCTTATGGCGAATATTCTACCGTCAGTCATAGAGTTCTAACTATCACCTTTTGGCGCTAGAGCCGTTGCAGTATTATTTTATAAGTTCTGCCATAACTCCTAAGATAGAGCGATCACAGAGTCGGATTGTTCTTCAGTTGTTAGATATTTTTATGGCGAATTTTCTACCGTCAGTGACACAATTCTAACTATTCGCTTTTTGGTGCTAGAGTCGATAAAATAATATTATCTAAGTTCTGCCATAACTCCTAAAATAGAGCGATCACAGAATCCGATTTTTCGGCAGTTGTTAGACATTTTTATTTCGAATATTCTACCGTCAATTACAGAGTACTTACTATCCACGCTTTGGCGCTAGAGTCGACACAATAATATTTTCTAAGTTATGCCATAACTCCTAAAATAGAACGATCACAGAATCGGATTGCTCTTCAGTTGGTAGACATTTTTATGGCGAATATTCTACCATCAGTTACAGAGTTCTAACTATCACCGTTTTGGCGTTAGAGTCGATGCAGTAATATTTTCTAATTTCTGCCATAACTCCTAAAATAGAGTGATCACAGAGTCGCATTTTTCGGCAGTTGTTAGATATTTATATGGCGAACATTCTACCGTCAATTGCAGAGTTGTAACTATCCGCGTTTTAGGGCTAGAGTCAATACAGTATTATTTTCTAAGTTCTGCCATAACTCCTAAAATAGAGCGATCACATTGTCGGATTTTTCGGCAGTTGTTAGATATTTTTATGGCGAATTTTTTACCGTCAGTTACAGAGTTCTAATTATCACCTTTTGGTGCTAGAGCCGTTGCAGTATTATATTATAAGTTCTGCCATAACTCCTAAGATAGAGCGATCACAGAATCGGATTGTTCTTCAGTTGGTAGACATTTTTATGGCGAAGATTCTAACCGTCAATTGCAGAGTTGTAACTATCCGCGTTTTGGCGCTAGAGTCGATACAATATTATTTTCTAAGTTCTGCCATAACTCCTAAAATAGAGCGATCACAGAGTCGGATTTTTCGGCAGTTGTTAGATATTTTTATGGCGAATTTTCTACCGTCAGTGACAGAATTGTAACTATTCCCTTTTTGGCGCTAGAGTCGATAAAATAATATTATCTAAGTTCTGCCATAACTCCTAAAATAGAGCGATCACAGAATCGGATTTTTCGGCAGTTGTTAGATATTTTTATGGCGAATATTCTACCATCAGTCATAGAGTTCTAACTATCGCTGTTTTGGCGCTTCAGTCGATGCAGTATTATAATCTAAGTTCTGATATAACTCCTAAAATAGAGCGATCACAGAATCGGTTTGTTCTTCAGTTCGTAGACATTTTTATTGCGAATATTCTAGCGTCAATTGCAGAGTACTTACTATCCACGCTTTGGCGCTAGAGTCGATACAATAATATTTTCTAAGTTATGCCATAACTCCTAAAATAGAACGATCACAGAATCGGATTTTTCTTTAGTTGGTAGACATTTTGATGGCGAATATTCTACCATCAGTTACAGAGTTCTAACTATCACCGTTTGGCGCTAGAGCCGTTGCAGTATTATTTTATAAGTTCTGCCATAACTCCTAAGATAGAGCGATCACAGAATCGGATTGTTCTTGAGTTGGTAAATATTTTTATGGCGAATATTCTACCGTCAATTGCAGAGTTGTAACTATCCCTGTTTTGGCGCTAGAGTCGATACAATATTATTTTCTAAGTTCTGCCATAACTCCTAAAATAGAGCGATCACAGAGTCGGATTTTTCTGCAGTTGTTAGATATTTTTATGACGAATATTATACCATCAGTTACAGCGTTCTAACTATCACCGTTTTGGTGCTAGAGTCGATAAAATAATATTTTCTAAGTTCTGCCATAACTCCTAAAATAGAGCGATCACAGAATCGGATTTTTCGGCAGTTGTTAGATATTTTTATGACGAATATTATACCATCAGTTACAGCGTTCTAACTATCACCGTTTTGGCGCTAGAATCGATGCAGTAATATTTTCTAATTTCTGCCATAACTCCTAAAATAGAGTGATCACAGAGTCGTATTTTTCGGCAGTTGTTAGATATTTTTATGGCGAACATTCTACCGTCAGTTATAGAGTTCTAACTATCACCGTTTGGCGCTAGAGCAGTTGCAGTATTATTTTATAAGTTCTGCCATAACTCCTAAGATAGAGCGATCACAGAATCGGATTGTTCTTCAGTTGGTAAATATTTTTATGGCGAATATTCTACCGTCAATTGCAGAGTTGTAACTATCCCTGTTTTGGCGCTAGAGTCGATACAATATTATTTTCTAAGTTCTGCCATAACTCCTAAAATAGAGCGATCACAGAGTCGGATTTTTCTGCAGTTGTTAGATATTTTTATGACGAATATTATACCATCAGTTACAGCGTTCTAACTATCACCGTTTTGGTGCTAGAGTCGATAAAATAATATTTTCTAAGTTCTGCCATAACTCCTAAAATAGAGCGATCACAGAATCGGATTTTTCGGCAGTTGTTAGATATTTTTATGACGAATATTATACCACCAGTTACAGCGTTCTAACTATCACCGTTTTGGTGCTAGAGTCGATAAAATAATATTTTCTAAGTTCTGCCATAACTCCTAAAATAGAGCGATCACAGAATCGGATTTTTCGGCAGTTGTTAGATATTTTTATGGCGAACATTCTACCGTCAGTTATAGAGTTCTAACTATCACCTTTTGGCGCTAGAGCCGTTGCAGTATTATTTTATAAGTTCTGCCATAACTCCTAAGGTAGAGCGATCACAGAATCGGATTGTTCTTCAGTTGGTAAATATTTTTATGGCGAATATTCCACCGTCAATTGCAGAGTTGTAACTATCCCTGTTTTGGCGCTAGAGTCGATACAATATTATTTTCTAAGTTCTGCCATAACTCCTAAAATAGAGCGATCACAGAGTCGGATTTTTCGGCAGTTGTTAGATATTTTTATGACGAATATTATACCGTCGGTGACAGAATTCTGACTATACCCTTTTTGGCGCTAGAGTCGATAAAAAAACATTATCTAAGTTCTGCCATAACTCCTAAAATAGAGCGATCACAGAATCGGATTTTTCGGCAGTTGTTAGATATTTTTATGACGAATATTATACCATCAGTTACAGCGTTCTAACTATCACCGTTTTGGTGCTAAAGTCGATAAAATAATATTTTCTAAGTTCTGCTATAACTCCTAAAATAGAGCGATCACAGAATCGGATTTTTCGGCAGTTGTTAGATATTTTTATGGCGAATATTCTACCATCAGTCATAGAGTTCTAACTATCGCTGTTTTGGCGCTTCAGTCGATGCAGTATTATAATCTAAGTTCTGATATAACTCCTAAAATAGAGCGATCACAGAATCGGTTTGTTCTTCAGTTCGTAGACATTTTTATTGCGAATATTCTACCGTCAATTGCAGAGTACTTACTATCCACGCTTTGGCGCTAGAGTCGATACAATATTATTTTCTAAGTTCTGCCATAACTCCTAAAATAGAGCGATCACAGAGTCGGATTTATCGGCAGTTGTTAGATATTTTTATGACGAATATTATACCGTCAGTGACAGAATTCTGACTATTCCCTTTTTGGCGCTAGAGTCGATAAAAAAATATTATCTAAGTTCTGCCATAACTCCTAAAATAGAGCGATCACGGAATCGGATTTTTCGGCAGTTGTTAGATATTTTTATGACGAATATTATACCATCAGTTACAGCGTTCTAACTATCACCGTTTTGGTGCTAGAGTCGATAAAATAATATTTTCTAAGTTCTGCCATAACTCCTAAAATAGAGCGATCACAGAATCGGATTGTTCTTCAGTTGGTAGACATTTTTATGGCGAATATTCCACCGTCAATTGCAGAGTTGTAACTATCCCGTTTTGGCGCTAGAGTCGATACAATATTATTTTCTAAGTTCTGCGATAACTCCTAAAATAGAGCGATCACATTGTCGGATTTTTCGGCAGTTGTTAGATATTTTTATGGCGAATTTTTTACCGTCAGTGACAGAATTCTAACTATTCCCTTTTTGGCGCTAGAGTCGATAAAATGTTATTTTGTAAGTTCTGCCATAACTCCGAAAATAGAGCGATCACAGAGTCGGATTTTTCGGCAGTTGTTAGATATTTTTATGACGAATATTATACCATCAGTTACAGCGTTCTAACTATCACCGTTTTGGTGCTGGAGTCGATAAAATAATATTTTCTAAGTTCTGCCATAACTCCTAAAATAGAGCGATCACAGAATGGGATTGTTCTTCAGTTGGTAGATATTTTTATGGCGAATTTTCTACCGTGAATTGCAGAGTTGTAACTATCCGCGTTTTAGGGCTAGAGTCAATACAGTATTATTTTCTAAGTTCTGCCATAACTCCTAAAATAGAGCGATCACATTGTCGGATTTTTCGGCAGTTGTTAGATATTTTTATGGCGAATTTTTTACCGTCAGTGACAGAATTCTAACTATTCCCTTTTTGGCGCTAGAGTCGATAAAATGTTATTTTCTAAGTTCTGCCATAACTCTGAAAATAGAGCGATCACAGAGTCGGATTTTTCGGCAGTTGTTAGATATTTTTATGACGAATATTACACCATCAGTTACAGAGTTCTAACTATCACCGTTTTGGTGCTAGAGTCGATAAAATAATATTTTCTAAGTTCTGCCATAACTCCTAAAATAGAGCGATCACAGAATCGGATTGTTCTTCAGTTGGTAGACATTCTTATGGCGAATATTCTACCGTCAGTCATAGAGCTCTAACTATCGCTGTTTTGGCGCTAGAGTCGATGCAGTATTATATTCTAAGTTCTGGTATAACTCCTAAGATAGAACGATCACAGAATCGGATTGTTCTTCAGTTGGTAGACATTTTTATGGTGAATATTCTACCGTCAATTGCAGAGTTGTAACTATCCCGTTTTGGCGCTAGAGTCGATACAATATTATTTTCTAAGTTCTGCCATAACTCCTAAAATAGAGCGATCACAGAATCGGTTTGTTCTTCAGTTCGTAGACATTTTTATTTCGAATATTCTACCGTCAATTACAGAGTACTTACTATCCACGCTTTG
The DNA here is from genome assembly GCA_963422695.1 of Xylophagus ater. Taxonomy (NCBI): domain Eukaryota; kingdom Metazoa; phylum Arthropoda; class Insecta; order Diptera; family Xylophagidae; genus Xylophagus; species Xylophagus ater. Next base: position 25,841,954 of record OY730481.1, on the reverse strand, counting down.
GCGCTAGAGTCGACACAATAATATTTTCTAAGTTCTGCCATAACTCCGAAAATAGAGCGATCACAGAGTCGGATTTTTCGGCAGTTGTTAGATATTTTTATGACGAATATTACACCATCAGTTACAGAGTTCTAACTATCACCGTTTTGGTGCTAGAGTCGATAAAATAATATTTTCTAAGTTCTGCCATAACTCCTAAAATAGAGCGATCACAGAATCGGATTGTTCTTCAGTTGGTAGACATTCTTATGGCGAATATTCTACCGTCAGTCATAGAGCTCTAACTATCGCTGTTTTGGCGCTAGAGTCGATGCAGTATTATATTCTAAGTTCTGATATAACTCCTAAGATAGAACGATCACAGAATCGGATTGCTCTTCAGTTGGTAGACATTTTTATGGCGAATATTCTACCATCAGTTACAGAGTTCTAACTATCACCGTTTTGGCGTTAGAGTCGATGCAGTAATATTTTCTAATTTCTGCCATAACTCCTAAAATAGAGTGATCACAGAGTCGCATTTTTCGGCAGTTGTTAGATATTTATATGGCGAATATTCTATCGTCAGTTATAGAGTTCTAATTATCACCTTTTGGCGCTAGAGCCGTTGCAGTATTATATTATAAGTTCTGCCATAACTCCTAAGATAGAGCGATCACAGAATCGGATTGTTCTTCAGTTGGTAGACATTTTTATGGCGAAGATTCTAACCGTCAATTGCAGAGTTGTAACTATCCGCGTTTTGGCGCTAGAGTCGATACAATATTATTTTCTAAGTTCTGCCATAACTCCTAAAATAGAGCGATCACAGAGTCGGATTTTTCGGCAGTTGTTAGATATTTTTATGGCGAATTTTCTACCGTCAGTGACAGAATTCTAACTATTCCCTTTTTGGCGCTAGAGTCGATAAAATAATATTATCTAAGTTCTGCCATAACTCCTAAAATAGAGCGATCACAGAATCGGATTTTTCGGCAGTTGTTAGATATTTTTATGGCGAATATTCTACCATCAGTCATAGAGTTCTAACTATCGCTGTTTTGGCGCTTCAGTCGATGCAGTATTATAATCTAAGTTCTGATATAACTCCTAAAATAGAGCGATCACAGAATCGGTTTGTTCTTCAGTTCGTAGACATTTTTATTGCGAATATTCTACCGTCAATTGCAGAGTACTTACTATCCACGCTTTGGCGCTAGGGTCGATACAATAATATTTTCTAAGTTATACCATAACTCCTAAAATAGAACGATCACAGAATCGGATTTTTCTTTAGTTGGTAGACATTTTGATGGCGAATATTCTACCATCAGTTACAGAGTTCTAACTATCACCGTTTTGGCGCTAGAATCGATGCAGTAATATTTTCTAATTTCTGCCATAACTCCTAAAATAGAGTGATCACAGAGTCGTATTTTTCGGCAGTTGTTAGATATTTTTATGGCGAACATTCTACCGTCAGTTATAGAGTTCTAACTATCACCGTTTGGCGCTAGAGCCGTTGCAGTATTATTTTATAAGTTCTGCCATAACTCCTAAGATAGAGCGATCACAGAATTGGATTGTTCTTCAGTTGCTAAATATTTTTATGGCGAATATTCTACCGTCAATTGCAGAGTTGTAACTATCCCTGTTTTGGCGCCAGAGTCGATACAATATTATTTTCTAAGTTCTGCCATAACTCCTAAAATAGAGCGATCACAGAGTCGGATTTTTCTGCAGTTGTTAGATATTTTTATGACGAATATTATACCATCAGTTACAGCGTTCTAACTATCACCGTTTTGGTGCTAGAGTCGATAAAATAATATTTTCTAAGTTCTGCCATAACTCCTAAAATAGAGCGATCACAGAATCGGATTTTTCGGCAGTTGTTAGATATTTTTATGACGAATATTATACCATCAGTTACAGCGTTCTAACTATCACCGTTTTGGTGCTAGAGTCGATAAAATAATATTTTCTAAGTTCTGCCATAACTCCTAAAATAGAGCGATCACAGAATCGGATTTTTCGGCAGTTGTTAGATATTTTATGGCGAACATTCTACCGTCAGTTATAGAGTTCTAACTATCACCTTTTGGCGCTAGAGCCGTTGCAGTATTATTTTATAAGTTCTGCCATAACTCCTAAGATAGAGCGATCACAGAATCGAATTGTTCTTCAGTTGGTAAATATTTTTATGGCGAATATTCCACCGTCAATTGCAGAGTTGTAACTATCCCTGTTTTGGCGCTAGAGTCGATACAATATTATTTTCTAAGTTCTGCCATAACTCCTAAAATAGAGCGATCACAGAGTCGGATTTTTCGGCAGTTGTTAGATATTTTTATGACGAATATTATACCGTCGGTGACAGAATTCTGACTATACCCTTTTTGGCGCTAGAGTCGATAAAAAAATATTATCTAAGTTCTGCCATAACTCCTAAAATAGAGCGATCACAGAATCCGATTTTTCGGCAGTTGTTAGATATTTTTATGACGAATATTATACCATCAGTTACAGCGTTCTAACTATCACCGTTTTGGTGCTAGAGTCGATAAAATAATATTTTCTAAGTTCTGCTATAACTCCTAAAATAGAGCGATCACAGAATCGGATTTTTCGGCAGTTGTTAGATATTTTTATGGCGAATATTCTACCATCAGTCATAGAGTTCTAACTATCGCTGTTTGGCGCTTCAGTCGATGCAGTATTATAATCTAAGTTCTGATATAACTCCTAAAATAGAGCGATCACAGAATCGGTTTGTTCTTCAGTTCGTAGACATTTTTATTGCGAATATTCTACCGTCAATTGCAGAGTACTTACTATCCACGCTTTGGCGCTAGAGTCGATACAATATTATTTTCTAAGTTCTGCCATAACTCCTAAAATAGAGCGATCACAGAGTCGGATTTTTCGGCAGTTGTTAGATATTTTTATGGCGAATATTATACCGTCAGTGACAGAATTCTGACTATTCCCTTTTTGGCGCTAGAGTCGATAAAAAAATATTATCTAAGTTCTGCCATAACTCCTAAAATAGAGCGATCACGGAATCGGATTTTTCGGCAGTTGTTAGATATTTTTATGACGAATATTATACCATCAGTTACAGCGTTCTAACTATCACCGTTTTGGTGCTAGAGTCGATAAAATAATATTTTCTAAGTTTTGCCATAACTCCTAAAATAGAGCGATCACAGAATCGGATTGTTCTTCAGTTGGTAGACATTTTTATGGCGAATATTCTACCGTCAATTGCAGAGTTGTAACTATCCCGTTTTGGCGCTAGAGTCGATACAATATTATTTTCTAAGTTCTGCCATAACTCCTAAAATAGAGCGATCACAGAATCAGATTGTTCTTCAGTGGTAGACATTTTGATGGCGAATATTCTACCGTCAATTGCAAAGTTGTAACTATCCCCGTTTTGGCGCTAGAGTCGATAAAATATTATTTTCTAAGTTCTGCCATAACTCATAAAATAGAGCGATCACAGAATCGGATTGTTCTTCAGTTGGTAGACATTTTTATGGCGAATATTCCACCGTCAATTGCAGAGTTGTAACTATCCCGTTTTGGCGCTAGAGTCGATACAATATTATTTTCTAAGTTCTGCCATAACTCCTAAAATAGAGCGATCACAGAGTCGGATTTTTCTGCAGTTGTTAGATATTTTTATGACGAATATTATACCATCAGTTACAGCGTTCTAACTATCACCGTTTTGGTGCTAGAGTCGATAAAATAATATTTTCTAAGTTCTGCCATAACTCCTAAAATAGAGCGATCACAGAATCGGATTTTTCGGCAGTTGTTAGATATTTTTATGACGAATATTATACCATCAGTTACAGCGTTCTAACTATCACCGTTTTGGTGCTAGAGTCGATAAAATAATATTTTCTAAGTTCTGCCATAACTCCTAAAATAGAGCCATCACAGAATCGGATTTTTCGGCAGTTGTTAGATATTTTTATGGCGAACATTCTACCGTCAGTTATAGAGTTCTAACTATCACCTTTTGGCGCTAGAGCCGTTGCAGTATTATTTTATAAGTTCTGCCATAACTCCTAAGGTAGAGCGATCACAGAATCGGATTGTTCTTCAGTTGGTAAATATTTTTATGGCGAATATTCCACCGTCAATTGCAGAGTTGTAACTATCCCTGTTTTGGCGCTAGAGTCGATACAATATTATTTTCTAAGTTCTGCCATAACTCCTAAAATAGAGCGATCACAGAGTCGGATTTTTCGGCAGTTGTTAGATATTTTTATGACGAATATTATACCGTCGGTGACAGAATTCTGACTATACCCTTTTTGGCGCTAGAGTCGATAAAAAAATATTATCTAAGTTCTGCCATAACTCCTAAAATAGAGCGATCACAGAATCGGATTTTTCGGCAGTTGTTAGACATTTTTATGGCAAATATTCTACCGTCAGTTACGGACTTCTAACGGTCACCGTTTTGGTGCTAGAGTCGAAACAATAATATTTTCTAAGTTCTGCCATAACTCCTAAAATAGAGCGATCACAAAATCGGATTGTTCTTCAGTTGGTAGACATTCTTATGGCGAATATTCTACCGTCAGTCATAGAGTTCTAACTATCACCTTTTGGCGCTAGAGCCGTTGCAGTATTATTTTATAAGTTCTGCCATAACTACTAAGATAGAGCGATCACAGAGTCGGATTGTTCTTCAGTTGTTAGATATTTTTATGGCGAATTTTCTACCGTCAGTGACACAATTCTAACTATTCGCTTTTTGGCGCTAGAGTCGATAAAATAATATTATCTAAGTTCTGCCATAACTCCTAAAATAGAGCGATCACAGAATCCGATTTTTCGGCAGTTGTTAGATATTTTTATGGCGAATATTCTACCATCAGTTACAGAGTTCTAACTATCACCGTTTTGGTGCTAGAGTCGATACAATAATATTTTCTAAGTTCTGCCATAACACCTAAAATAGAGCGATCACAAAATCGGATTGTTCTTCAGTTGGTAGACATTCTTATGGCGAATATTCTACCGTCAGTCATAGAGTTCTAACTATCACCTTTTGGCGCTAGAGCCGTTGCAGTATTATTTTATAAGTTCTGCCATAACTCCTAAGATAGAGCGATCACAGAATCGGATTGTACTTCAGTTGGTAGATATTTTTATGGCGAATGTTCTACCGTCAATTGCAGAGTTGTAACTATCCGCGTTTTAGGGCTAGAGTCAATACAGTATTATTTTCTAAGTTCTGCCATAACTCCTAAAATAGAGCGATCACATTGTCGGATTTTTCGGCAGTTGTTAGATATTTTTATGGCGAATTTTTTACCGTCAGTGACAGAATTCTAACTATTCCCTTTTTGGCGCTAGAGTCGATAAAATGTTATTTTCTAAGTTCTGCCATAACTCCGAAAATAGAGCGATCACAGAGTCGGATTTTTCGGCAGTTGCTAGATATTTTCATGACGAATATTATACCATCAGTTACAGAGTTCTAACTATCACCGTTTTGGTGCTAGAGTCGATAAAATAATATTTTCTAAGTTCTGCCATAACTCCTAAAATAGAGCGATCACAGAATCGGATTGTTCTTCAGTTGGTAGACATTCTTATGGCGAATATTCTACCGTCAGTCATAGAGCTCTAACTATCGCTGTTTTGGCGCTAGAGTCGATGCAGTATTATATTCTAAGTTCTGATATAACTCCTAAGATAGAACGATCACAGAATCGGATTGTTCTTCAGTTGGTAGACATTTTTATGGTGAATATTCTACCGTCAATTGCAGAGTTGTAACTATCCCGTTTTGGCGCTAGAGACGATACAATATTATTTTCTAAGTTCTGCCATAACTCCTAAAATAGAGCGATCACAGAATCGGTTTGTTCTTCAGTTCGTAGACATTTTTATTTCGAATATTCTACCGTCAATTACAGAGTACTTACTATCCACGCTTTGGCGCTAGAGTCGACACAATAATATTTTCTAAGTTATGCCATAACTCCTAAAATAGAACGATCACAGAATCGGATTGCTCTTCAGTTGGTAGACATTTTTATGGCGAATATTCTACCATCAGTTACAGAGTTCTAACTATCACCGTTTTGGCGTTAGAGTCGATGCAGTAATATTTTCTAATTTCTGCCATAACTCCTAAAATAGAGTGATCACAGAGTCGCATTTTTCGGCAGTTGTTAGATATTTATATGGCGAACATTCTACCGTCAGTTATAGAGTTCTAATTATCACCTTTTGGCGCTAGAGCCGTTGCAGTATTATATTATAAGTTCTGCCATAACTCCTAAGATAGAGCGATCACAGAATCGGATTGTTCTTCAGTTGGTAGACATTTTTATGGCGAAGATTCTAACCGTCAATTGCAGAGTTGTAACTATCCGCGTTTTGGCGCTAGAGTCGATACAATAATATTTTCTAAGTTCTGCCATAACTCCTAAAATAGAGCGATCACAGAGTCGGATTTTTCGGCAGTTGTTAGATATTTTTATGGCGAATTTTCTACCGTCAGTGACAGAATTGTAACTATTCCCTTTTTGGCGCTAGAGTCGATAAAATAATATTATCTAAGTTCTGCCATAACTCCTAAAATAGAGCGATCACAGAATCGGATTTTTCGGCAGTTGTTAGATATTTTTATGGCGAATATTCTACCATCAGTCATAGAGTTCTAACTATCGCTGTTTTGGCGCTTCAGTCGATGCAGTATTATAATCTAAGTTCTGATATAACTCCTAAAATAGAGCGATCACAGAATCGGTTTGTTCTTCAGTTCGTAGACATTTTTATTGCGAATATTCTAGCGTCAATTGCAGAGTACTTACTATCCACGCTTTGGCGCTAGAGTCGATACAATAATATTTTCTAAGTTATGCCATAACTCCTAAAATAGAACGATCACAGAATCGGATTTTTCTTTAGTTGGTAGACATTTTGATGGCGAATATTCTACCATCAGTTACAGAGTTCTAACTATCACCGTTTGGCGCTAGAGCCGTTGCAGTATTATTTTATAAGTTCTGCCATAACTCCTAAGATAGAGCGATCACAGAATCGGATTGTTCTTCAGTTGGTAAATATTTTTATGGCGAATATTCTACCGTCAATTGCAGAGTTGTAACTATCCCTGTTTTGGCGCTAGAGTCGATACAATATTATTTTCTAAGTTCTGCCATAACTCCTAAAATAGAGCGATCACAGAGTCGGATTTTTCTGCAGTTGTTAGATATTTGTATGACGAATATTATACCATCAGTTACAGCGTTCTAACTATCACCGTTTTGGTGCTAGAGTCGATAAAATAATATTTTCTAAGTTCTGCCATAACTCCTAAAATAGAGCGATCACAGAATCGGATTTTTCGGCAGTTGTTAGATATTTTTATGACGAATATTATACCATCAGTTACAGCGTTCTAACTATCACCGTTTTGGCGCTAGAATCGATGCAGTAATATTTTCTAATTTCTGCCATAACTCCTAAAATAGAGTGATCACAGAGTCGTATTTTTCGGCAGTTGTTAGATATTTTTATGGCGAACATTCTACCGTCAGTTATAGAGTTCTAACTATCACCGTTTGGCGCTAGAGCCGTTGCAGTATTATTTTATAAGTTCTGCCATAACTCCTAAGATAGAGCGATCACAGAATCGGATTGTTCTTCAGTTGGTAAATATTTTTATGGCGAATATTCTACCGTCAATTGCAGAGTTGTAACTATCCCTGTTTTGGCGCTAGAGTCGATACAATATTATTTTCTAAGTTCTGCCATAACTCCTAAAATAGAGCGATCACAGAGTCGGATTTTTCTGCAGTTGTTAGATATTTTTATGACGAATATTATACCATCAGTTACAGCGTTCTAACTATCACCGTTTTGGTGCTAGAGTCGATAAAATAATATTTTCTAAGTTCTGCCATAACTCCTAAAATAGAGCGATCACAGAATCGGATTTTTCGGCAGTTGTTAGATATTTTTATGACGAATATTATACCATCAGTTACAGCGTTCTAACTATCACCGTTTTGGTGCTAGAGTCGATAAAATAATATTTTCTAAGTTCTGCCATAACTCCTAAAATAGAGCGATCACAGAATCGGATTTTTCGGCAGTTGTTAGATATTTTTATGGCGAACATTCTACCGTCAGTTATAGAGTTCTAACTATCACCTTTTGGCGCTAGAGCCGTTGCAGTATTATTTTATAAGTTCTGCCATAACTCCTAAGGTAGAGCGATCACAGAATCGGATTGTTCTTCAGTTGGTAAATATTTTTATGGCGAATATTCCACCGTCAATTGCAGAGTTGTAACTATCCCTGTTTTGGCGCTAGAGTCGATACAATATTATTTTCTAAGTTCTGCCATAACTCCTAAAATAGAGCGATCACAGAGTCGGATTTTTCGGCAGTTGTTAGATATTTTTATGACGAATATTATACCGTCGGTGACAGAATTCTGACTATACCCTTTTTGGCGCTAGAGTCGATAAAAAAATATTATCTAAGTTCTGCCATAACTCCTAAAATAGAGCGATCACAGAATCGGATTTTTCGGCAGTTGTTAGATATTTTTATGACGAATATTATACCATCAGTTACAGCGTTCTAACTATCACCGTTTTGGTGCTAGAGTCGATAAAATAATATTTTCTAAGTTCTGCTATAACTCCTAAAATAGAGCGATCACAGAATCGGATTTTTCGGCAGTTGTTAGATATTTTTATGGCGAATATTCTACCATCAGTCATAGAGTTCTAACTATCGCTGTTTTGGCGCTTCAGTCGATGCAGTATTATAATCTAAGTTCTGATATAACTCCTAAAATAGAGCGATCACAGAATCGGTTTGTTCTTCAGTTCGTAGACATTTTTATTGCGAATATTCTACCGTCAATTGCAGAGTACTTACTATCCACGCTTTGGCGCTAGAGTCGATACAATATTATTTTCTAAGTTCTGCCATAACTCCTAAAATAGAGCGATCACAGAGTCGGATTTATCGGCAGTTGTTAGATATTTTTATGACGAATATTATACCGTCAGTGACAGAATTCTGACTATTCCCTTTTTGGCGCTAGAGTCGATAAAAAAATATTATCTAAGTTCTGCCATAACTCCTAAAATAGAGCGATCACGGAATCGGATTTTTCGGCAGTTGTTAGATATTTTTATGACGAATATTATACCATCAGTTACAGCGTTCTAACTATCACCGTTTTGGTGCTAGAGTCGATAAAATAATATTTTCTAAGTTCTGCCATAACTCCTAAAATAGAGCGATCACAGAATCGGATTGTTCTTCAGTTGGTAGACATTTTTATGGCGAATATTCCACCGTCAATTGCAGAGTTGTAACTATCCCGTTTTGGCGCTAGAGTCGATACAATATTATTTTCTAAGTTCTGCCATAACTCCTAAAATAGAGCGATCACATTGTCGGATTTTTCGGCAGTTGTTAGATATTTTTATGGCGAATTTTTTACCGTCAGTGACAGAATTCTAACTATTCCCTTTTTGGCGCTAGAGTCGATAAAATGTTATTTTGTAAGTTCTGCCATAACTCCGAAAATAGAGCGATCACAGAGTCGGATTTTTCGGCAGTTGTTAGATATTTTTATGACGAATATTATACCATCAGTTACAGCGTTCTAACTATCACCGTTTTGGTGCTGGAGTCGATAAAATAATATTTTCTAAGTTCTGCCATAACTCCTAAAATAGAGCGATCACAGAATCGGATTGTTCTTCAGTTGGTAGATATTTTTATGGCGAATTTTCTACCGTCAATTGCAGAGTTGTAACTATCCGCGTTTTAGGGCTAGAGTCAATACAGTATTATTTTCTAAGTTCTGCCATAACTCCTAAAATAGAGCGATCACATTGTCGGATTTTTCGGCAGTTGTTAGATATTTTTATGGCGAATTTTTTACCGTCAGTGAAAGAATTCTAACTATTCCCTTTTTGGCGCTAGAGTCGATAAAATGTTATTTTCTAAGTTCTGCCATAACTCCGAAAATAGAGCGATCACAGAGTCGGATTTTTTGGCAGTTGTTAGATATTTTTATGACGAATATTACACCATCAGTTACAGAGTTCTAACTATCACCGTTTTGGTGCTAGAGTCGATAAAATAATATTTTCTAAGTTCTGCCATAACTCCTAAAATAGAGCGATCACAGAATCGGATTGTTCTTCAGTTGGTAGACATTCTTATGGCGAATATTCTACCGTCAGTCATAGAGCTCTAACTATCGCTGTTTTGGCGCTAGAGTCGATGCAGTATTATATTCTAAGTTCTGGTATAACTCCTAAGATAGAACGATCACAGAATCGGATTGTTCTTCAGTTGGTAGACATTTTTATGGTGAATATTCTACCGTCAATTGCAGAGTTGTAACTATCCCGTTTTGGCGCTAGAGTCGATACAATATTATTTTCTAAGTTCTGCCATAACTCCTAAAATAGAGCGATCACAGAATCGGTTTGTTCTTCAGTTCGTAGACATTTTTATTTCGAATATTCTACCGTCAATTACAGAGTACTTACTATCCACGCTTTGGCGCTAGAGTCGACACAATAATATTTTCTAAGTTCTGCCATAACTCCGAAAATAGAGCGATCACAGAGTCGGATTTTTCGGCAGTTGTTAGATATTTTTATGACGAATATTACACCATCAGTTACAGAGTTCTAACTATCACCGTTTTGGTGCTAGAGTCGATAAAATAATATTTTCTAAGTTCTGCCATAACTCCTAAAATAGAGCGATCACAGAATCGGATTGTTCTTCAGTTGGTAGACATTCTTATGGCGAATATTCTACCGTCAGTCATAGAGCTCTAACTATCGCTGTTTTGGCGCTAGAGTCGATGCAGTATTATATTCTAAGTTCTGATATAACTCCTAAGATAGAACGATCACAGAATCGGATTGCTCTTCAGTTGGTAGACATTTTTATGGCGAATATTCTACCATCAGTTACAGAGTTCTAACTATCACCGTTTTGGCGTTAGAGTCGATGCAGTAATATTTTCTAATTTCTGCCATAACTCCTAAAATAGAGTGATCACAGAGTCGCATTTTTCGGCAGTTGTTAGATATTTATATGGCGAATATTCTATCGTCAGTTATAGAGTTCTAATTATCACCTTTTGGCGCTAGAGCCGTTGCAGTATTATATTATAAGTTCTGCCATAACTCCTAAGATAGAGCGATCACAGAATCGGATTGTTCTTCAGTTGGTAGACATTTTTATGGCGAAGATTCTAACCGTCAATTGCAGAGTTGTAACTATCCGCGTTTTGGCGCTAGAGTCGATACAATATTATTTTCTAAGTTCTGCCATAACTCCTAAAATAGAGCGATCACAGAGTCGGATTTTTCGGCAGTTGTTAGATATTTTTATGGCGAATTTTCTACCGTCAGTGACAGAATTCTAACTATTCCCTTTTTGGCGCTAGAGTCGATAAAATAATAATATCTAAGTTCTGCCATAACTCCTAAAATAGAGCGATCACAGAATCGGATTTTTCGGCAGTTGTTAGATATTTTTATGGCGAATATTCTACCATCAGTTACAGCGTTCTAACTATCACCGTTTTGGTGCTAGAGTCGATAAAATAATATTTTCTAAGTTCTGCCATAACTCCTAAAATAGAGCGATCACAGAATCGGATTTTTCGGCAGTTGTTAGATATTTTTATGGCGAACATTCTACCGTCAGTTATAGAGTTCTAACTATCACCTTTTGGCGCTAGAGCCGTTGCAGTATTATTTTATAAGTTCTGCCATAACTCCTAAGATAGAGCGATCACAGAATCGAATTGTTCTTCAGTTGGTAAATATTTTTATGGCGAATATTCCACCGTCAATTGCAGAGTTGTAACTATCCCTGTTTTGGCGCTAGAGTCGATACAATATTATTTTCTAAGTTCTGCCATAACTCCTAAAATAGAGCGATCACAGAGTCGGATTTTTCGGCAGTTGTTAGATATTTTTATGACGAATATTATACCGTCGGTGACAGAATTCTGACTATACCCTTTTTGGCGCTAGAGTCGATAAAAAAATATTATCTAAGTTCTGCCATAACTCCTAAAATAGAGCGATCACGGAATCGGATTTTTCGGCAGTTGTTAGATATTTTTATGACGAATATTATACCATCAGTTACAGCGTTCTAACTATCACCGTTTTGGTGCTAGAGTCGATAAAATAATATTTTCTAAGTTTTGCCATAACTCCTAAAATAGAGCGATCACAGAATCGGATTGTTCTTCAGTTGGTAGACATTTTTATGGCGAATATTCTACCGTCAATTGCAGAGTTGTAACTATCCCGTTTTGGCGCTAGAGTCGATACAATATTATTTTCTAAGTTCTGCCATAACTCCTAAAATAGAGCGATCACAGAATCGGTTTGTTCTTCAGTTCGTAGACATTTTTATTGCGAATATTCTATCGTCAATTGCAGAGTACTTACTATCCACGCTTTGGCGCTAGAGTCGATAGAATAATATTTTCTAAGTTATGCCATAACTCCTAAAATAGAGCGATCACAGAATCGGTTTGTTCTTCAGTTCGTAGACATTTTTATTGCGAATATTCTACCGTCAATTGCAGAGTACTTACTATCCACGCTTTGGCGCTAGAGTCGATACAATAATATTTTCTAAGTTATGCCATAACTCCTAAAATAGAACGATCACAGAATCGGATTTTTCTTTAGTTGGTAGACATTTTGATGGCGAATATTCTACCATCAGTTACAGAGTTCTAACTATCACCGTTTTGGCGCTAGAATCGATGCAGCAATATTTTCTAATTTCTGCCATAACTCCTAAAATAGAGTGATCACAGAGTCGTATTTTTCGGCAGTTGTTAGATATTTTTATGGCGAACATTCGACCGTCAGTTATAGAGTTCTAACTATCACCTTTTGGCGCTAGAGCCGTTGCAGTATTATTTTATAAGTTCTGCCATAACTCCTAAGATAGAGCGATCACAGAATCGGATTGTTCTTCAGTTGCTAAATATTTTTATGGCGAATATTCTACCGTCAATTGCAGAGTTGTAACTATCCCTGTTTTGGCGCTAGAGTCGATACAATATTATTTTCTAAGTTCTGCCATAACTCCTAAAATAGAGCGATCACAGAGTCAGATTTTTCGGCAGTTGTTAGATATTTTTATGACGAATATTACACCGTCAGTGACAGAATTCTGACTGTTCCCTTTTTGGCGCTAGAGTCGATAAAAAAATATTATCTAAGTTCTGCCATAACTCCTAAAATAGAGCGATCACAGAATCGGATTTTTCGGCAGTTGTTAGATATTTTTATGACGAATATTATACCATCAGTTACAGCGTTCTAACTATCACCGTTTTGGTGCTAGAGTCGATAAAATAATATTTTCTAAGTTCTGCTATAACTCCTAAAATAGAGCGATCACAGAATCGGATTTTTCGGCAGTTGTTAGATATTTTTATGGCGAATATTCTACCATCAGTCATAGAGTTCTAACTATCGCTGTTTTGGCGCTTCAGTCGATGCAGTATTATAATCTAAGTTCTGATATAACTCCTAAAATAGAGCGATCACAGAATCGGTTTGTTCTTCAGTTCGTAGACATTTTTATTGCGAATATTCTACGGTCAATTGCAGAGTACTTACTATCCACGCTTTGGCGCTAGAGTCGATACAATATTATTTGCTAAGTTCTGCCATAACTCCTAAAATAGAGCGATCACAGAGTCGGATTTACCGGCAGTTGTTAGATATTTTTATGACGAATATTATACCGTCAGTGACAGAATTCTGACTATTCCCTTTTTGGCGCTAGAGTCGATAAAAAAATATTATCTAAGTTCTGACATAACTCCTAAAATAGAGCGATCACGGAATCGGATTTTTCGGCAGTTGTTAGATATTTTTATGACGAATATTATACCATCAGTTACAGCGTTCTAACTATCACCGTTTTGGTGCTAGAGTCGATAAAATAATATTTTCTAAGTTCTGCCATAACTCCTAAAATAGAGCGATCACAGAATCGGATTGTTCTTCAGTTGGTAGACATTTTTATGGCGAATATTCTACCGTCAATTGCAGAGTTGTAACTATCCCGTTTTGGCGCTAGAGTCGATACAATATTATTTTCTAAGTTCTGCCATAACTCCTAAAATAGAGCGATCACATTGTCGGATTTTTCGGCAGTTGTTAGATATTTTTATGGCGAATTTTTTACCGTCAGTGACAGAATTCTAACTATTCCCTTTTTGGCGCTAGAGTCGATAAAATGTTATTTTCTAAGTTCTGCCATAACTCCGAAAATAGAGCGATCACAGAGTCGGATTTTTCGGCAGTTGTTAGATATTTTTATGACGAATATTCTACCGTCAATTGCAGAGTTGTAACTATCCCGTTTTGGCGCTAGAGTCGATACAATATTATTTTCTAAGTTCTGCCATAACTCCTAAAATAGAGCGATCACAGAATCGGTTTGTTCTTCAGTTCGTAGACATTTTTATTGCGAATATTCTATCGTCAATTGCAGAGTACTTACTATCCACGCTTTGGCGCTAGAGTCGATAGAATAATATTTTCTAAGTTATGCCATAACTCCTAAAATAGAGCGATCACAGAATCGGTTTGTTCTTCAGTTCGTAGACATTTTTATTGCGAATATTCTACCGTCAATTGCAGAGTACTTACTATCCACGCTTTGGCGCTAGAGTCGATACAATAATATTTTCTAAGTTATGCCATAACTCCTAAAATAGAACGATCACAGAATCGGATTTTTCTTTAGTTGGTAGACATTTTGATGGCGAATATTCTACCATCAGTTACAGAGTTCTAACTATCACCGTTTTGGCGCTAGAATCGATGCAGCAATATTTTCTAATTTCTGCCATAACTCCTAAAATAGAGTGATCACAGAGTCGTATTTTTCGGCAGTTGTTAGATATTTTTATGGCGAACATTCGACCGTCAGTTATAGAGTTCTAACTATCACCTTTTGGCGCTAGAGCCGTTGCAGTATTATTTTATAAGTTCTGCCATAACTCCTAAGATAGAGCGATCACAGAATCGGATTGTTCTTCAGTTGCTAAATATTTTTATGGCGAATATTCTACCGTCAATTGCAGAGTTGTAACTATCCCTGTTTTGGCGCTAGAGTCGATACAATATTATTTTCTAAGTTCTGCCATAACTCCTAAAATAGAGCGATCACAGAGTCAGATTTTTCGGCAGTTGTTAGATATTTTTATGACGAATATTACACCGTCAGTGACAGAATTCTGACTGTTCCCTTTTTGGCGCTAGAGTCGATAAAAAAATATTATCTAAGTTCTGCCATAACTCCTAAAATAGAGCGATCACAGAATCGGATTTTTCGGCAGTTGTTAGATATTTTTATGACGAATATTATACCATCAGTTACAGCGTTCTAACTATCACCGTTTTGGTGCTAGAGTCGATAAAATAATATTTTCTAAGTTCTGCTATAACTCCTAAAATAGAGCGATCACAGAATCGGATTTTTCGGCAGTTGTTAGATATTTTTATGGCGAATATTCTACCATCAGTCATAGAGTTCTAACTATCGCTGTTTTGGCGCTTCAGTCGATGCAGTATTATAATCTAAGTTCTGATATAACTCCTAAAATAGAGCGATCACAGAATCGGTTTGTTCTTCAGTTCGTAGACATTTTTATTGCGAATATTCTACGGTCAATTGCAGAGTACTTACTATCCACGCTTTGGCGCTAGAGTCGATACAATATTATTTTCTAAGTTCTGCCATAACTCCTAAAATAGAGCGATCACAGAGTCGGATTTACCGGCAGTTGTTAGATATTTTTATGACGAATATTATACCGTCAGTGACAGAATTCTGACTATTCCCTTTTTGGCGCTAGAGTCGATAAAAAAATATTATCTAAGTTCTGACATAACTCCTAAAATAGAGCGATCACGGAATCGGATTTTTCGGCAGTTGTTAGATATTTTTATGACGAATATTATACCATCAGTTACAGCGTTCTAACTATCACCGTTTTGGTGCTAGAGTCGATAAAATAATATTTTCTAAGTTCTGCCATAACTCCTAAAATAGAGCGATCACAGAATCGGATTGTTCTTCAGTTGGTAGACATTTTTATGGCGAATATTCTACCGTCAATTGCAGAGTTGTAACTATCCCGTTTTGGCGCTAGAGTCGATACAATATTATTTTCTAAGTTCTGCCATAACTCCTAAAATAGAGCGATCACATTGTCGGATTTTTCGGCAGTTGTTAGATATTTTTATGGCGAATTTTTTACCGTCAGTGACAGAATTCTAACTATTCCCTTTTTGGCGCTAGAGTCGATAAAATGTTATTTTCTAAGTTCTGCCATAACTCCGAAAATAGAGCGATCACAGAGTCGGATTTTTCGGCAGTTGTTAGATATTTTTATGACGAATATTATACCATCAGTTACAGCGTTCTAACTATCACCGTTTTGGTGCTGGAGTCGATAAAATAATATTTTCTAAGTTCTGCCATAACTCCTAAAATAGAGCGATCACAGAATCGGATTGTTCTTCAGTTGGTAGATATTTTTATGGCGAATTTTCTACCGTCAATTGCAGAGTTGTAACTATCCGCGTTTTAGGGCTAGAGTCAATACAGTATTATTTTCTAAGTTCTGCCATAACTCCTAAAATAGAGCGATCACATTGTCGGATTTTTCGGCAGTTGTTAGATATTTTTATGGCGAATTTTTTACCGTCAGTGACAGAATTCTAACTATTCCCTTTTTGGCGCTAGAGTCGATAAAATGTTATTTTCTAAGTTCTGCCATAACTCCGAAAATAGAGCGATCACAGAGTCGGATTTTTCGGCAGTTGTTAGATATTTTTATGACGAATATTACACCATCAGTTACAGAGTTCTAACTATCACCGTTTTGGTGCTAGAGTCGATAAAATAATATTTTCTAAGTTCTGCCATAACTCCTAAAATAGAGCGATCACAGAATCGGATTGTTCTTCAGTTGGTAGACATTCTTATGGCGAATATTCTACCGTCAGTCATAGAGCTCTAACTATCGCTGTTTTGGCGCTAGAGTCGATGCAGTATTATATTCTAAGTTCTGATATAACTCCTAAGATAGAACGATCACAGAATCGGATTGTTCTTCAGTTGGTAGACATTTTTATTTCGAATATTGTACCGTCAATTACAGAGTACTTACTATCCACGCTTTGGCGCTAGAGTCGACACAATAATATTTTCTAAGTTATGCCATAACTCCTAAAATAGAACGATCACAGAATCGGATTGCTCTTCAGTTGGTAGACATTTTTATGGCGAATATTCTACCATCAGTTACAGAGTTCTAACTATCACCGTTTTGGCGTTAGAGTCGATGCAGTAATATTTTCTAATTTCTGCCATAACTCCTAAAATAGAGTGATCACAGAGTCGCATTTTTCGGCAGTTGTTAGATATTTATATGGCGAACATTCTACCGTCAGTTATAGAGTTCTAATTATCACCTTTTGGCGCTAGAGCCGTTGCAGTATTATATTATAAGTTCTGCCATAACTCCTAAGATAGAGCGATCACAGAATCGGATTGTTCTTCAGTTGGTAGACATTTTTATGGCGAAGATTCTAACCGTCAATTGCAGAGTTGTAACTATCCGCGTTTTGGCGCTAGAGTCGATACAATATTATTTTCTAAGTTCTGCCATAACTCCTAAAATAGAGCGATCACAGAGTCGGATTTTTCGGCAGTTGTTAGATATTTTTATGGTGAATTTTCTACCGTCAGTGACAGAATTCTAACTATTCCCTTTTTGGCGCTAGAGTCGATAAAATAATATTATCTAAGTTCTGCCATAACTCCTAAAATAGAGCGATCACAGAATCGGATTTTTCGGCAGTTGTTAGATATTTTTATGGCGAATATTCTACCATCAGTCATAGAGTTCTAACTATCGCTGTTTTGGCGCTTCAGTCGATGCAGTATTATAATCTAAGTTCTGATATAACTCCTAAAATAGAGCGATCACAGAATCGGTTTGTTCTTCAGTTCGTAGACATTTTTATTGCGAATATTCTACCGTCAATTGCAGAGTACTTACTATCCACGCTTTGGCGCTAGGGTCGATACAATAATATTTTCTAAGTTATGCCATAACTCCTAAAATAGAACGATCACAGAATCGGATTTTTCTTTAGTTGGTAGACATTTTGATGGCGAATATTCTACCATCAGTTACAGAGTTCTAACTATCACCGTTTTGGCGCTAGAATCGATGCAGTAATATTTTCTAATTTCTGCCATAACTCCTAAAATAGAGTGATCACAGAGTCGTATTTTTCGGCAGTTGTTAGATATTTTTATGGCGAACATTCTACCGTCAGTTATAGAGTTCTAACTATCACCGTTTGGCGCTAGAGCCGTTGCAGTATTATTTTATAAGTTCTGCCATAACTCCTAAGATAGAGCGATCACAGAATCGGATTGTTCTTCAGTTGGTAAATATTTTTATGGCGAATATTCTACCGTCAATTGCAGAGTTGTAACTATCCCTGTTTTGGCGCTAGAGTCGATACAATATTATTTTCTAAGTTCTGCCATAACTCCTAAAATAGAGCGATCACAGAGTCGGATTTTTCTGCAGTTGTTAGATATTTTTATGACGAATATTATACCATCAGTTACAGCGTTCTAACTATCACCGTTTTGGTGCTAGAGTCGATAAAATAATATTTTCTAAGTTCTGCCATAACTCCTAAAATAGAGCGATCACAGAATCGGATTTTTCGGCAGTTGTTAGATATTTTTATGACGAATATTATACCATCAGTTACAGCGTTCTAACTATCACCGTTTTGGTGCTAGAGTCGATAAAATAATATTTTCTAAGTTCTGCCATAACTCCTAAAATAGAGCGATCACAGAATCGGATTTTTCGGCAGTTGTTAGATATTTTTATGGCGAACATTCTACCGTCAGTTATAGAGTTCTAACTATCACCTTTTGGCGCTAGAGCCGTTGCAGTATTATTTTATAAGTTCTGCCATAACTCCTAAGATAGAGCGATCACAGAATCGAATTGTTCTTCAGTTGGTAAATATTTTTATGGCGAATATTCCACCGTCAATTGCAGAGTTGTAACTATCCCTGTTTTGGCGCTAGAGTCGATACAATATTAATTTCTAAGTTCTGCCATAACTCCTAAAATAGAGCGATCACAGAGTCGGATTTTTCGGCAGTTGTTAGATATTTTTATGGCGAATATTATACCGTCGGTGACAGAATTCTGACTATACCCTTTTTGGCGCTAGAGTCGATAAAAAAATATTATCTAAGTTCTGCCATAACTCCTAAAATAGAGCGATCACAGAATCGGATTTTTCGGCAGTTGTTAGATATTTTTATGACGAATATTATACCATCAGTTACAGCGTTCCAACTATCACCGTTTTGGTGCTAGAGTCGATAAAATAATATTTTCTAAGTTCTGCTATAACTCCTAAAATAGAGCGATCACAGAATCGGATTTTTCGGCAGTTGTTAGATATTTTTATGGCGAATATTCTACCATCAGTCATAGAGTTCTAACTATCGCTGTTTTGGCGCTTCAGTCGATGCAGTATTATAATCTAAGTTCTGATATAACTCCTAAAATAGAGCGATCACAGAATCGGTTTGTTCTTCAGTTCGTAGACATTTTTATTGCGAATATTCTACCGTCAATTGCAGAGTACTTACTATCCACGCTTTGGCGCTAGAGTCGATACAATATTATTTTCTAAGTTCTGCCATAACTCCTAAAATAGAGCGATCACAGAGTCGGATTTTTCGGCAGTTGTTAGATATTTTTATGACGAATATTATACCGTCAGTGACAGAATTCTGACTATTCCCTTTTTGGCGCTAGAGTCGATAAAAAAATATTATCTAAGTTCTGCCATAACTCCTAAAATAGAGCGATCACGGAATCGGATTTTTCGGCAGTTGTTAGATATTTTTATGACGAATATTATACCATCAGTTACAGCGTTCTAACTATCACCGTTTTGGTGCTAGAGTCGATAAAATAATATTTTCTAAGTTCTGCCATAACTCCTAAAATAGAGCGATCACAGAATCGGATTGTTCTTCAGTTGGTAGACATTTTTATGGCGAATATTCTACCGTCAATTGCAGAGTTGTAACTATCCCGTTTTGGCGCTAGAGTCGATACAATATTATTTTCTAAGTTCTGCCATAACTCCTAAAATAGAGCGATCACAGAATCGGTTTGTTCTTCAGTTCGTAGACATTTTTATTGCGAATATTCTATCGTCAATTGCAGAGTACTTACTATCCACGCTTTGGCGCTAGAGTCGATAGAATAATATTTTCTAAGTTATGCCATAACTCCTAAAATAGAACGATCACAGAATCGGATTGCTCTTCAGTTGGTAGACATTTTTATGGCGAATATTCTACCATCAGTTACAGAGTTCTAACTATCACCGTTTTGGTGCTAGAGTCGATAAAATAATATTTTCTAAGTTATGCCATAACTCCTAAAATAGAACGATCACAGAATCGGATTGCTCTTCAGTTGGTAGACATTTTTATGGCGAATATTCTACCATCAGTTACAGAGTTCTAACTATCACCGTTTTGGCGCTAGAGTAGATGCAGTAATATTTTCTAATTTCTGCCATAACTCCTAAAATAGAGTGATCACAGAGTCGCATTTTTCGGCAGTTGTTAGATATTTATATGGCGAACATTCTACCGTCAGTTATAGAGTTCTAATTATCACCTTTTGGCGCTAGAGCCGTTGCAGTATTATTTTATAAGTTCTGCCATAACTCCTAAGATAGAGCGATCACAGAATCGGATTGTTCTTCAGTTGGTAGATATTTTTATGGCGAAGATTCTAACCGTCAATTGCAGAGTTGTAACTATCCGCGTTTTGGCGCTAGAGTCGATACAATATTATTTTCTAAGTTCTGCCATAACTCCTAAAATAGAGCGATCACAGAGTCGGATTTTTCGGCAGTTGTTAGATATTTTTATGGCGAATTTTCTACCGTCAGTGACAGAATTCTAACTATTCCCTTTTTGGCGCTAGAGTCGATAAAATAATATTATCTAAGTTCTGCCATAACTCCTAAAATAGAGCGATCACAGAATCGGATTTTTCGGCAGTTGTTAGATATTTTTATGGCGAATATTCTACCATCAGTCATAGAGTTCTAACTATCGCTGTTTTGGCGCTTCAGTCGATGCAGTATTATAATCTAAGTTCTGATATAACTGCTAAAATAGAGCGATCACAGAATCGGTTTGTTCTTCAGTTCGTAGACATTTTTATTGCGAATATTCTACCGTCAATTGCAGAGTACTTACTATCCACGCTTTGGCGCTAGAGTCGATACAATAATATTTTCTAAGTTATGCCATAACTCCTAAAATAGAACGATCACAGAATCGGATTTTTCTTTAGTTGGTAGACATTTTGATGGCGAATATTCTACCATCAGTTACAGAGTTCTAACTATCACCGTTTTGGCGCTAGAATCGATGCAGCAATATTTTCTAATTTCTGCCATAACTCCTAAAATAGAGTGATCACAGAGTCGTATTTTTCGGCAGTTGTTAGATATTTTTATGGCGAACATTCGACCGTCAGTTATAGAGTTCTAACTATCACCTTTTGGCGCTAGAGCCGTTGCAGTATTATTTTATAAGTTCTGCCATAACTCCTAAGATAGAGCGATCACAGAATCGGATTGTTCTTCAGTTGCTAAATATTTTTATGGCGAATATTCTACCGTCAATTGCAGAGTTGTAACTATCCCTGTTTTGGCGCTAGAGTCGATACAATATTATTTTCTAAGTTCTGCCATAACTCCTAAAATAGAGCGATCACAGAGTCGGATTTTTCGGCAGTTGTTAGATATTTTTATGACAAATATTATACCATCAGTTAAAGCGTTCTAACTATCACCGTTTTGGTGCTAGAGTCGATAAAATAATATTTTCGAAGTTCTGCCATAACTCCTAGAATAGAGCGATCACAGAATCGGATTTTTCGGCAGTTGTTAGATATTTTTATGACGAATATTATACCATCAGTTACAGCGTTCTAACTATCACCGTTTTGGTGCTAGAGTCGATAAAATAATATTTTCTAAGTTCTGCCATAACTCCTAAAATAGAGCGATCACAGAATCGGATTTTTCGGCAGTTGTTAGATATTTTTATGGCGAACATTCTACCGTCAGTTATAGAGTTCTAACTATCACCGTTTTGGTGCTAGAGTCGATAAAATAATATTTTCTAAGTTATGCCATAACTCCTAAAATAGAACGATCACAGAATCGGATTGGTCTTCAGTTGGTAGACATTTTTATGGCGAATATTCTACCATCAGTTACAGAGTTCTAACTATCACCGTTTTGGCGCTAGAGTCGATGCAGTAATATTTTCTAATTTCTGCCATAACTCCTAAAATAGAGTGATCACAGAGTCGTATTTTTCGGCAGTTGTTAGATATTTTTATGGCGAACATTCTACCGTCAGTTATAGAGTTCTAACTATTCCCTTTTTGGCGCTAGAGTCGATAAAAAAATATTATCTAAGTTCTGCCATAACTCCTAAAATAGAGCGATCACAGAATCGGATTTTTCGGCAGTTGTTACATATTTTTATGACGAATATTATACCATCAGTTACAGCGTTCTAACTATCACCGTTTTGGTGCTGGAGTCGATAAAATAATATTTTCTAAGTTCTGCCATAACTCCTAAAATAGAGCGATCACAGAATCGGATTTTTCGGCAGTTGTTAGATATTTTTATGGCAAATATTCTACCATCAGTAATAGAGTTCTAACTATCGCTGTTTTGGCGCTTCAGTCGATGCAGTATTATAATCTAAGTTCTGATATAACTCCTAAAATAGAGCGATCACAGAATCGGTTTGTTCTTCAGTTCGTAGACATTTTTATTGCGAATATTCTACCGTCAATTGCAGAGTACTTACTATCCACGCTTTGGCGCTAGAGTCGATACAATATTATTTTCTAAGTTCTGCCATAACTCCTAAAATAGAGCGATCACAGAGTCGGATTTTTCGGCAGTTGTTAGATATTTTTATGACGAATATTATACCGTCAGTGACAGAATTCTGACTATTCCATTTTTGGCGCTAGAGTCGATAAAAAAATATTATCTAAGTTCTGCCATAACTCCTAAAATAGAGCGATCAAGGAATCGGATTTTTCGGCAGTTGTTAGATATTTTTATGACGAATATTATACCATCAGTTACAGCGTACTAACTATCACCGTTTTGGTGCTAGAGTCGATAAAATAATATTTTCTAAGTTCTGCCATAACTCCTACAATAGAGCGATCACAGAATCGGATTGTTCTTCAGTTGGTAGACATTTTTATGGCGAATATTCTACCGTCAATTGCAGAGTTGTAACTATCCCGTTTTGGCGCTAGAGTCGATACAATATTATTTTCTAAGTTCTGCCATAACTCCTAAAATAGAGCGATCACAGAATCGGTTTGTTCTTCAGTTCGTAGACATTTTTATTGCGAATATTCTATCGTCAATTGCAGAGTACTTACTATCCACGTTTTGGCGCTAGAGTCGATAGAATAATATTTTCTAAGTTATGCCATAACTCCTAAAATAGAACGATCACAGAATCGGATTGCTCTTCAGTTGGTAGACATTTTTATGGCGAATATTCTACCATCAGTTACAGAGTTCTAACTATCACCGTTTTGGTGCTAGAGTCGATAAAATAATATTTTCTAAGTTATGCCATAACTCCTAAAATAGAACGATCACAGAATCGGATTGCTCTTCAGTTGGTAGACATTTTTATGGCGAATATTCTACCATCAGTTACAGAGTTCTAACTATCACCGTTTTGGCGCTAGAGTCGATGCAGTAATATTTTCTAATTTCTGCCATAACTCCTAAAATAGAGTGATCACAGAGTCGCATTTTTCGGCAGTTGTTAGATATTTATATGCCGAACATTCTACCGTCAGTTATAGAGTTCTAATTATCACCTTTTGGCGCTAGAGCCGTTGCAGTATTATTTTATAAGTTCTGCCATAACTCCTAAGATAGAGCGATCACAGAATCGGATTGTTCTTCAGTTGGTAGATATTTTTATGGCGAAGATTCTAACCGTCAATTGCAGAGTTGTAACTATCCGCGTTTTGGCGCTAGAGTCGATACAATATTATTTTCTAAGTTCTGCCATAACTCCTAAAATAGAGCGATCACAGAGTCGGATTTTTCGGCAGTTGTTAGATATTTTTAAGGCGAATTTTCTACCGTCAGTGACAGAATTCTAACTATCGCTGTTTTGGCGCTAGAGTCGATAAAATAATATTTTCTAAGTTCTGCTATAACTCCTAAAATAGAGCGATCACAGAATCGGATTTTTCGGCAGTTGTTAGATATTTTTATGGCGAATATTCTACCATCAGTCCTAGAGTTCTAAGTATCGCTGTTTTGGCGCTTCAGTCGATGCAGTATTATAATCTAAGTTCTGATATAACTCCTAAAATAGAGCGATCACAGAATCGGTTTGTTCTTCAGTTCGTAGACATTTTTATTGCGAATATTCTACCGTCAATTGCAGAGTACTTACTATCAACGCTTTGGCGCTAGAGTCGATACAATATTATTTTCTAAGTTCTGCCATAACTCCTAAAATAGAGCGATCACAGAGTCGGATTTTTCGGCAGTTGTTAGATATTTTTATGACGAATATTATACCGTCAGTGACAGAATTCTGACTATTCCCTTTTTGGCGCTAGAGTCGATAAAAAAATATTATCTAAGTTCTGCCATAACTCCTAAAATAGAGCGATCACGGAATCGGATTTTTCGGCAGTTGTTAGATATTTTTATGACGAATATTATACCATCAGTTACAGCGTTCTAACTATCACCGTTTTGGTGCTAGAGTCGATAAAATAATATTTTCTAAGTTCTGCCATAACTCCTAAAATAGAGCGATCACAGAATCGGATTGTTCTTCAGTTGGTAGACATTTTTATGGCGAATATTCTACCGTCAATTGCAGAGTTGTAACTGTCCCGTTTTGGCGCTAGAGTCGATACAATATTATTTTCTAAGTTCTGCCATAACTCCTAAAATAGAGCGATCACAGAATCGGTTTGTTCTTCAGTTCGTAGACATTTTTATTGCGAATATTCTATCGTCAATTGCAGAGTACTTACTATCCACGCTTTGGCGCTAGAGTCGATAGAATAATATTTTCTAAGTTATGCCATAACTCCTAAAATAGAACGATCACAGAATCGGATTGCTCTTCAGTTGGTAGACATTTTTATGGCGAATATTCTACCATCAGTTCCAGAGTTCTAACTATCACCGTTTTGGTGCTAGAATCGATGCAGCAATATTTTCTAATTTCTGCCATAACTCCTAAAATAGAGTGATCACAGAGTCGTATTTTTCGGCAGTTGTTAGATATTTTTATGGCGAACATTCGACCGTCAGTTATAGAGTTCTAACTATCACCTTTTGGCGCTAGAGCCGTTGCAGTATTATTTTATAAGTTCTGCCATAACTCCTAAGATAGAGCGATCACAGAATCGGATTGTTCTTCAGTTGCTAAATATTTTTATGGCGAATATTCTACCGTCAATTGCAGAGTTGTAACTATCCCTGTTTTGGCGCTAGAGTCGATACAATATTATTTTCTAAGTTCTGCCATAACTCCTAAAATAGAGCGATCACAGAGTCGGATTTTTCGGCAGTTGTTAGATATTTTTATGAACAATAATATACCATCAGTTAAAGCGTTCTAACTATCACCGTTTTGGTGCTAGAGTCGATAAAATAATATTTTCGAAGTTCTGCCATAACTCCTAAAATAGAGCGATCACAGAATCGGATTTTTCGGCAGTTGTTAGATATTTTTATGACGAATATTATACCATCAGTTACAGCCTTCTAACTATCACCGTTTTGGTGCTAGAGTCGATAAAATAATATTTTCTAAGTTCTGCCATAACTCCTAAAATAGAGCGATCACAGAATCGGATTTTTCGGCAGTTGTTAGATATTTTTATGGCGACCATTCTACCGTCAGTTATAGAGTTCTAACTATCACCTTTTGGCGCTAGAGCCGTTGCAGTATTATTTTATAAGTTCTGCCATAACTCCTAAGATAGAGCGATCACAGAATCGGATTGTTCTTCAGTTGCTAAATATTTTTATGGCGAATATTCTACCGTCAATTGCAGAGTTGTAACTATCCCTGTTTTGGCGCTAGAGTCGATACAATATAATTTTCTAAGTTCTACCATAACTCCTAAAATAGAGCGATCACAGAGTCGGATTTTTCGGCAGTTGTTAGATATTTTTATGACGAATATTATACCGTCAGTGACAGGATTCTGACTATTCCATTTTTGGCGCTAGAGTCGATAAAAAAATATTATCTAAGTTCTGCCATAACTCCTAAAATAGAGCGATCAAGGAATCGGATTTTTCGGCAGTTGTTAGATATTTTTATGACGAATATTATACCATCAGTTACAGCGTTCTAACTATCACCGTTTTGGTGCTAGAGTCGATAAAATAATATTTTCTAAGTTCTGCCATAACTCCTACAATAGAGCGATCACAGAATCGGATTGTTCTTCAGTTGGTAGACATTTTTATGGCGAATATTCTACCGTCAATTGCAGAGTTGTAACTATCCCGTTTTGGCGCTAGAGTCGATACAATATTATTTTCTAAGTTCTGCCATAACTCCTAAAATAGAGCGATCACAGAATCGGTTTGTTCTTCAGTTCGTAGACATTTTTATTGCGAATATTCTATCGTCAATTGCAGAGTACTTACTATCCACGTTTTGGCGCTAGAGTCGATAGAATAATATTTTCTAAGTTATGCCATAACTCCTAAAATAGAACGATCACAGAATCGGATTGCTCTTCAGTTGGTAGACATTTTTATGGCGAATATTCTACCATCAGTTACAGAGTTCTAACTATCACCGTTTTGGTGCTAGAGTCGATAAAATAATATTTTCTAAGTTATGCCATAACTCCTAAAATAGAACGATCACAGAATCGGATTGCTCTTCAGTTGGTAGACATTTTTATGGCGAATATTCTACCATCAGTTACAGAGTTCTAACTATCACCGTTTTGGCGCTAGAGTCGATGCAGTAATATTTTCTAATTTCTGCCATAACTCCTAAAATAGAGTGATCACAGAGTCGCATTTTTCGGCAGTTGTTAGATATTTATATGGCGAACATTCTACCGTCAGTTATAGAGTTCTAATTATCACCTTTTGGCGCTAGAGCGGTTGCAGTATTATTTTATAAGTTCTGCCATAACCCCTAAGATAGAGCGATCACAGAATCGGATTGTTCTTCAGTTGGTAGATATTTTTATGGCGAAGATTCTAACCGTCAATTGCAGAGTTGTAACTATCCGCGTTTTGGCGCTAGAGTCGATACAATATTATTTTCTAAGTTCTGCCATAACTCCTAAAATAGAGCGATCACAGAGTCGGATTTTTCGGCAGTTGTTAGATATTTTTATGGCGAATTTTCTACCGTCAGTGGCAGAATTCTAACTATTCCCTTTTTGGCGCTAGAGTCGATAAAAAATATTATCTAAGTTCTGCCATAACTCCTAAAATAGAACGATCACAGAATCGGATTTTTCTTTAGTTGGTAGACATTTTGATGGCGAATATTCTACCATCAGTTACAGAGTTCTAACTATCACCGTTTTGGCGATAGAATCGATGCAGCAATATTTTCTAATTTCTGCCATAACTCCTAAAATAGAGTGATCACAGAGTCGTATTTTTCAGCAGTTGTTAGATATTTTTATGGCGAACATTCTACCGTCAGTTATAGAGTTCTAACTATCACCTTTTGGCGCTAGAGCCGTTGCAGTATAATTTTATAAGTTCTGCCATAACTCCTAAAATAGAGCGATCACAGAATCGGATTTTTCGGCAGTTGTTAGATATTTTTATGACGAATATTATACCATTAGCTACAGCGTTCTAACTATCATCGTTTTGGTCCTAGAGTCGATAAAATAATATTTTCTAAGTTCTGCCATAACTCCTAAAATAGAGCGATCACAGAATCGGATTGTTCTTCAGTTGGTAGACATTTTTATGGCGAATATTCTACCGTCAATTGCAGAGTTGTAACTATCCCTGTTTTGGCGCTAGAGTCGATACAATATTATTTTCTAAGTTCTGCCATAACTCCTAAAATAGAGCGATCACAGAGTCGGATTTTTCGGCAGTTGTTAGATATTTTTATGGCGAAGATTCTAACCGTCAATTGCAGAGTTGTAACTATCCGCGTTTTGGCGCTAGAGTCGATACAATATTATTTTCTAAGTTCTGCCATAACTCCTAAAATAGAGCGATCACAGAGTCGGATTTTTCGGCAGTTGTTAGATATTTTTATGGCGAATATTATACCATCAGTTACAGCGTTCTAACTATCACCGTTTTGGTGCTAGAGTCGATAAAATAATATTTTCTAAGTTCTGCTATAACTCCTAAAATAAAGCGATCACAGAATCGGATTTTTCGGCAGTTGTTAGATATTTTTATGGCGAATATTCTACCATCAGTCATAGAGTTCTAACTATCGCTGTTTTGGCACTTCAGTCGATGCAGTATTATAATCGAAGTTCTGATATAACTCCTAAAATAGGGCGCTCACAGAATCGGTTTGTTCTTCAGTTCGTAGACATTTTTATTGCGAATATTCTACCGTCAATTGCAGAGTACTTACTATCCACGCATTGACGCTAGAGTCGATACAATAATATTTTCTAAGTTATGCCATAACTCCTAAAATAGAACGATCACAGAATCGGATTTTTCTTTAGTTGGTAGACATTTTGATGGCGAATATTCTACCATCAGTTACAGAGTTCTAACTATCACCGTTTTGGCGCTAGAATCGATGCAGCAATATTTTCTAATTTCTGCCATAACTCCTAAAATAGAGTGATCACAGAGTCGTATTTTTCGGCAGTTGTTAGATATTTTTATGGCGAACATTCTACCGTCAGTTATAGAGTTCTAACTATCACCTTTTGGCGCTAGAGCCGTTGCAGTATTATTTTATAAGTTCTGCCATAACTCCTAAGATAGAGCGATCACAGAATCGGATTGTTCTTCAGTTGCTAAATATTTTTATGGCGAATATTCTACCGTCAATTGCAGAGTTGTAACTATCCCTGTTTTGGCGCTAGAGTCGATACAATATTATTTTCTAAGTTCTGCCATAACTCCTAAAGTAGAGCGATCACAGAGTCGGATTTTTCGGCAGTTGTTAGATATTTTTATGACAAATATTATACCATCAGTTACAGCGTTCTAACTATCACCGTTTTGGTGCTAGAGTATATAAAATAATATTTCCTAAGTTCTGCCATAACTCCTAAAATAGAGCGATCACAGAATCGGATTTTTCGGCAGTTGTTAGATATTTTTATGGCGAACATTCTACCGTCAGTTATAGAGTTCTAACTATCACCTTTTGGCGCTAGAGCCGCTGCAGTATTATTTTATAAGTTCTGCCATAACTCCTAAGATAGAGCGATCACAGAATCGGATTGTTCTTCAGTTCGTAAATATTTTTATGGCGAATATTCTACCGTCAATTGCAGAGTTGTAACTATCCCTGTTTTGGCGCTAGAGTCGATACAATATAATTTTCTAAGTTCTGCCATAACTCCTAAAATAGAGCGATCACAGAGTCGGATTTTTCGGCAGTTGTTAGATATTTTTATGACGAATATTATACCGTCAGTGACAGAATTCTAACTATCACCGTTTTGGTGCTAGAGTCGATAAAATAATACTTTCTAAGTTCTGCCATAACTCCTAAAATAGAGCGATCACAGAATCGGATTGTTCTTCAGTTGGTAGACATTTTTATGGCGAATATTCTACCGTCAATTGCAGAGTTGTAACTATCCCGTTTTGGCGCTAGAGTCGATACAATATTATTTTCTAAGTTCTGCCATAACTCCTAAAATAGAGCGATCACAGAATCGGTTTGTTCTTCAGTTCGTAAACATTTTTATTGCGAATATTCTACCGTCAATTGCAGAGTACTTACTATCCACGCTTTGACGCTAGAGTCGATACAATAATATTTTCTAAGTTATGCCATAACTCCTAAAATAGAACGATCACAGAATCGGATTGCTCTTCAGTTGGTAGACATTTTTATGGCGAATATTCTACCATCAGTTGCAGAGTTCTAACTATCACCGTTTTGGCGCTAGAGTCGATGCAGTAATATTTTCTAATTTCTGCCATAACTCCTAAAATAGAGTGATCACAGAGTCGTATTTTTCGGCAGTTGTTAGATATTTATATAGCGAACATTCTACCGTCAGTTATAGAGTTCTAATTATCACCTTTTGGCGCTAGAGCCGTTGCAGTATTATTTTATAAGTTCTGCCATAACTCCTAAGATAGAGCGATCACAGAATCGGATTGTTCTTCAGTTGGTAGATATTTTTATGGCGAATATTCTACCGTCAATTGCAGAGTTGTAACTATCCGCGTTTTGGCGCTGGAGTCGATACAATATTATTTTCTAAGTTCTGCCATAACTCCTAAAATAGAGCGATCACAGAGTCGGATTTTTCGGCAGTTGTTAGATATTTTTATGGCGAATTTTCTACCGTCAGTGACAGAATTCTAACTATTCCCTTTTTGGCGCTAGAGTCGATAAAATAATATTATCTAAGTTCTGCCATAACTCCTAAAATAGAGCGATCACAGAGTCGGATTTTTTGGCAGTTGTTAGATATTTTTATGGCGAATATTCTACCATCACTCATAGAGTTCTAACTATCGCTGTTTTGGCGCTACAGTCGATGCAGTATTATAATCTAAGTTCTGATATAACTCCTAAAATAGAGCGATCACAGAATCGGTTTGTTCTTCAGTTCGTAGACATTTTTATTGCGAATATTCTACCGTCAATTGCAGAGTACTTACTATCCACGCTTTGGCGCTAGAGTCGATACAATAATATTTTTAGGTTCTGCCATAACTCCTAAAATAGAGCGATCACAGAATCGGATTTTTCGGCAGTTGTTAGATATTTTTATGGCGAACATTCTACCGTCAGTTATAGAGTTCTAACTATCACCTTTTGGCGCTAGAGCCGTTGCAGTATTATTTTATAAGTTCTGCCATAACTCCTAAGATAGAGCGATCACAGAATCGGATTGTTCTTCAGTTGGTAAATATTTTTATGGCGAATATTCTACCGTCAATTGCAGAGTTGTAACTATCCCTGTTTTGGCGCTAGAGTCGATACAATATAATTTTCTAAGTTCTGCCATAACTCCTAAAATAGAGCGATAACAGAGTCGGATTTTTCGGTAGTTGTTAGATATTTTTATGACGAATATTATACCGTCAGTGACAGAATTCTGACTATTCCCTTTTTGGCGCTAGAGTCGATAAAAAAATATTATCTAAGTTCTGCCATAACTCCTAAAATAGAGCGATCACAGAATCGGATTTTTCGGCAGTTGTTAGATATTTTTATGAGGAATATTATACCATCAGTTACAGCGTTCTAACTATCACCGTTTTGGTGCTAGAGTCGATAAAATAATACTTTCTAAGTTCTGCCATAACTCCTAAAATAGAGCGATCACAGAGTCGGATTTTTCGGCAGTTGTTAGATATTTTTATGACGAATATTATACCGTCAATGACAGAATTCTGACTATTCCCTTTTTGGCGGTAGAGTCGATAAAAAAATATTATCTAAGTTCTGCCATAACTCCTAAAATAGAGCGATCACAGAGTCGGATTTTTCGGCAGTTGTTAGATATTTTTATGACGAATATTATACCGTCAGTGACAGAATTCTGACTATTCCCTTTTTGGCGCTAGAGTCGATAAAAAAATATTATCTAAGTTCTGCCATAACTCCTAAAATAGAGCGATCACAGAATCGGATTTTTCGGCAGTTGTTAGATATTTTTATGAGGAATATTATACCATCAGTTACAGCGTTCTAACTATCACCGTTTTGGTGCTAGAGTCGATAAAATAATACTTTCTAAGTTCTGCCATAACTCCTAAAATAGAGCGATCACAGAATCGGATTGTTCTTCAGTTGGTAGACATTTTTATGGCGAATATTCTACCGTCAATTGCAGAGTTGTAACTATCCCGTTTTGGCGCTAGAGTCGATACAATATTATTTTCTAAGTTCTGCCATAACTCCTAAAATAGAGCGATCACAGAATCGGTTTGTTCTTCAGTTCGTAAACATTTTTATTGCGAATATTCTACCGTCAATTGCAGAGTACTTACTATCCACGCTTTGACGCTAGAGTCGATACAATAATATTTTCTAAGTTATGCCATAACTCCTAAAATAGAACGATCACAGAATCGGATTGCTCTTCAGTTGGTAGACATTTTTATGGCGAATATTCTACCATCAGTTGCAGAGTTCTAACTATCACCGTTTTGGCGCTAGAGTCGATGCAGTAATATTTTCTAATTTCTGCCATAACTCCTAAAATAGAGTGATCACAGAGTCGTATTTTTCGGCAGTTGTTAGATATTTATATAGCGAACATTCTACCGTCAGTTATAGAGTTCTAATTATCACCTTTTGGCGCTAGAGCCGTTGCAGTATTATTTTATAAGTTCTGCCATAACTCCTAAGATAGAGCGATCACAGAATCGGATTGTTCTTCAGTTGGTAGATATTTTTATGGCGAATATTCTACCGTCAATTGCAGAGTTGTAACTATCCGCGTTTTGGCGCTGGAGTCGATACAATATTATTTTCTAAGTTCTGCCATAACTCCTAAAATAGAGCGATCACAGAGTCGGATTTTTCGGCAGTTGTTAGATATTTTTATGGCGAATTTTCTACCGTCAGTGACAGAATTCTAACTATTCCCTTTTTGGCGCTAGAGTCGATAAAATAATATTATCTAAGTTCTGCCATAACTCCTAAAATAGAGCGATCACAGAGTCGGATTTTTTGGCAGTTGTTAGATATTTTTATGGCGAATATTCTACCATCACTCATAGAGTTCTAACTATCGCTGTTTTGGCGCTACAGTCGATGCAGTATTATAATCTAAGTTCTGATATAACTCCTAAAATAGAGCGATCACAGAATCGGTTTGTTCTTCAGTTCGTAGACATTTTTATTGCGAATATTCTACCGTCAATTGCAGAGTACTTACTATCCACGCTTTGGCGCTAGAGTCGATACAATAATATTTTTAGGTTCTGCCATAACTCCTAAAATAGAGCGATCACAGAATCGGATTTTTCGGCAGTTGTTAGATATTTTTATGGCGAACATTCTACCGTCAGTTATAGAGTTCTAACTATCACCTTTTGGCGCTAGAGCCGTTGCAGTATTATTTTATAAGTTCTGCCATAACTCCTAAGATAGAGCGATCACAGAATCGGATTGTTCTTCAGTTGGTAAATATTTTTATGGCGAATATTCTACCGTCAATTGCAGAGTTGTAACTATCCCTGTTTTGGCGCTAGAGTCGATACAATATAATTTTCTAAGTTCTGCCATAACTCCTAAAATAGAGCGATAACAGAGTCGGATTTTTCGGTAGTTGTTAGATATTTTTATGACGAATATTATACCGTCAGTGACAGAATTCTGACTATTCCCTTTTTGGCGCTAGAGTCGATAAAAAAATATTATCTAAGTTCTGCCATAACTCCTAAAATAGAGCGATCACAGAATCGGATTTTTCGGCAGTTGTTAGATATTTTTATGACGAATAATATACCATCAGTTACAGCGTTTTAACTATCACCGTTTTGGTGCTAGAGTCGATAAAATAATATTTTCTCAGTTCTGCCATAACTCCTAAAATAGAGCGATCACAGAATCGGATTGTTCTTCAGTTGGTAGACATTTTTATGGCGAATATTCTACCGTCAATTGCAGAGTTGTAACTGTCCCGTTTTGGCGCTAGAGTCGATACAATATTATTTTCTAAGTTCTGCCATAACTCCTAAAATAGAGCGATCACAGAATCGGTTTGTTCTTCAGTTCGTAGACATTTTTATTGCGAATATTCTACCGTCAATTGCAGAGTACTTACTATCCACGCTTTGGCGCTAGAGTCGATAGAATAATATTTTCTAAGTTATGCCATAACTCCTAAAAGAGAACGATCACAGAATCGGATTGCTCTTCAGTTGGTAGACATTTTTATGGCGAATATTCTACCATCAGTTACAGAGTTCTAACTATCACCGTCATAACTGCCATAACTCCTAAAATAGAGCGATCACAGAGTCGGATTTTTCGGCAGTTGTTAGATATTTTTATGGCGAATTTTCTACCGTCAGTGACAGAATTCTAACTATTCCCTTTTTGGCGCTAGAGTCGATAAAATAATATTATCTAAGTTCTGCCATAACTCCTAAAATAGAGCGATCACAGGCTCGGATTTTTCGGCAGTTGTTAGATTTTTTTATGGCGAATATTCTACCATCACTCATAGAGTTCTAACTATCGCTGTTTTGGTGCTACAGTCGATGCAGTATTATAATCTAAGTTCTGATATAACTCCTAAAATAGAGCGATCACAGAATCGGTTTGTTCTTCAGTTCGTAGACATTTTTATTGCGAATATTCTACCGTCAATTGCAGAGTACTTACTATCCACGCTTTGGCGCTAGAGTCGATACAATAATATTTTCTAAGTTATGCCATAACGAACGATCACAGTATCGGATTTTTCTTCAGTTGGTAGACATTTTGATGGCGAATATTCTACCATCAGTTACAGAGTTCTAACTATCACCGTTTTGGCGCTAGAGTCGATGCAGTAATATTTTCTAATTTCTGCCATAACTCCTAAAATAGAGTGATCATAGAGTCGTATTTTTCGGCAGTTGTTGGATATTTTTATGGCGAACATTCTACCGTCAGTTATAGAGTTCTAACTATCACCTTTTGGCGCTAGAGCCGTTGCAGTATTATTTTATAAGTTCTGCCATAACTCCTAAGATAGAGCGATCACAGAATCGGATTGTTCTTCAGTTGGTAGATATTTTTATGGCGAATATTCTACCGTCAATTGCAGAGTTGTAACTATCCCCGTTTTGGCGCTAGAGTCGATACAATATTATTTTCTAAGTTCTGCCATAACTCCTAAAAAAGAGCGATCACAGAGTCGGATATTTCGGCAGTTGTTAGATATTTTTATGGCGAATTTTCTACCGTCAGTGACAGAATTCTAACTATTCCCTTTTGGCGCTAGAGTCGATAAAAAATATTATCTAACTTCTGCCATAACTCCTAAAATAGAGCGATCCCAGAATCGGATTGTTCTTCAGTTGGTAGACATTTTTATGGCGGATATTCTATCGTCAGTTGTGGACTTCTAACTATCACGGTTTTGGCGCTATAGTCGATACAATATTATTCTCTAAGTTCTGCCATAACTCCTAAAATAAAGCGATCACAGAATCGGTTTGTTCTTCAGTTCGTAGACATTTTTATTGCGAATATTCTACCGTCAATTGCAGAGTACTTACTATCCACGCTTTGGCGCTAGAGTCGATAGAATAATATTTTCTAAGTTATGCCATAACTCCTAAAATAGAGCGATCACAGAATCGGATTTTTCGGCAGTTGTTAGATATTTTTATGACGAATATTATACCATTAGTTACAGCGTTCTAACTATCACCGTTTTGGCCCTAGAGTCGATAAAATAATATTTTCTAAGTTCTGCCATAACTCCTAAAATAGAGCGATCACAGAATCGGATTGTTCTTCAGTTGGTAGACATTTTTATGGCGAATATTCTACCGTCAATTGCAGAGTTGTAACTATCCCGTTTTGGCGCTAGAGTCGATACAATATTATTTTCTAAGTTCTGCCATAACTCCTAAAATAGAGCGATCACAGAATCGGTTTGTTCTTCAGTTCGTAGACCTTTTTATTGCGAATATTCTACCGTCAATTGCAGAGTACTTACTATCCACGCTTTGGCGCTAGAGTCGATAGAATAATATTTTCTAAGTTATGCCATAACTCCTAAAATAGGGCGATCACAGGCTCGGATTTTTCGGCAGTTGTTAGATATTTTTATGGCGAATATTCTACCATCACTCATAGAGTTCTAACTATCGCTGTGTTGGCGCTACAGTCGATGCAGTAATATAATCTAAGTTCTGATATAACTCCTAAAATAGAGCGATCACAGAATCGGCTTGTTCTTCAGTTCGTAGACATTTTTATTGCGAATATTCTACCGTCAATTGCAGAGTACTTACTATCCACGCTTTGGCGCTAGAGTCGATACAATAATATTTTCTAAGTTATGCCATAACGAACGATCAGAGAATCGGATTTTTCTTCAGTTGGTAGACATTTTGATGGCGAATATTCTACCATCAGTTACAGAGTTCTAACTATCACCGTTTTGGCGCTAGAGTCGATGCAGTAATATTTTCTAATTTCTGCCATAACTCCTAAAATAGAGTGATCACAGAGTCGTATTTTTCGGCAGTTGTTGGATATTTTTATGGCGAACATTCTACCGTCAGTTATAGAGTTCTAACTATCACCTTTTGGCGCTAGAGCCGTTGCAGTATTATTTTATAAGTTCTGCCATAACTCCTAAGATAGAGCGATCACAGAATCGGATTGTTCTTCAGTTGGTAGATATTTTTATGGCGAATATTCTACCGTCAATTGCAGAGTTGTAACTATCCCCGTTTTGGCGCTAGAGTCGATACAATATTATTTTCTAAGTTCTGCCATAACTCCTAAAAAAGAGCGATCACAGAGTCGGATTTTTCGGCAGTTGTTAGATATTTTTATGGCGAATTTTCTACCGTCAGTGACAGAATTCTAACTATTCCCTTTTGGCGCTAGAGTCGAGAAAAAATATTCTCTAAGTTCTGCCATAACTCCTAAAATAAAGCGATCACAGAATCGGTTTGTTCTTCAGTTCGTAGACATTTTTATTGCGAATATTCTACCGTCAATTGCAGAGTACTTACTATCCACGCTTTGGCGCTAGAGTCGATACAATATTATTTTCTAAGTTCTGCCATAACTCCTAAAAAAGAGCGATCACAGAGTCGGATTTTTCGGCAGTTGTTAGATATTTTTATGGCGAATTTTCTATCGTCAGTGACAGAATTCTAACTATTCCCTTTTGGCGCTAGAGTCGATAAAAAATATTATCTAAGTTCTGCCATAACTCCTAAAATAGAACGATCGCAGAATCGGATTTTTCTTTAGTTGGTAGACATTTTGATGGCGAATATTCTACCATCAGTTACAGAGTTCTAACTATCACCGTTTTGGCGCTGGAATCGATGCAGCAATATTTTCTAATTTCTGCCATAACTCCTAAAATAGAGCGATCACAGAATCGGATTTTTTGGCAGTTGTTAGATATTTTTATGACGAATATTATACCATTAGTTACAGCGCTCTAACTATCACCGTTTTGGTCCTAGAGTCGATAAAATAATATTTTCTAAGTTCTGCCATAACTCCTAAAATAGAGCGATCACAGAATCGGATTGTTCTTCAGTTGGTAGACATTTTTATGGCGAATATTCTACCGTCAATTGCAGAGGTGTAACTATCCCTGTTTTGGCGCTAGAGTCGATACAATATTATTTTCTAAGTTCTGCCATAACTCCTAAAATAGAGCGATCACAGAATCGGATTTTTCGGAAGTTGTTAGATATTTTTATGACGAATATTATACCATTAGTTACAGCGTTCTAACTATCACCGTTTTGGTGCTAGAGTCGATAAAATAATATTTTCTAAGTTCTGCCATAACTCCTAAAATAGAGCGATCACAGAATCGGATTTTTCGGCAGTTGTTAGATATTTTTATGACGAATATTATACCATTAGTTACAGCGTTCTAACTATCACCGTTTTGGTCCTAGAGTCGATAAAATAATATTTTCTAAGTTCTGCCATAACTCCTAAAATAGAGCGATCACAGAATCGGATTGTTCTTCAGTTGGTAGACATTTTTATGGCGAATATTCTACAGTCAATTGCAGAGTTGTAACTATCCCGTTTTGGCGCTAGAGTCGATACAATATTATTTTCTAAGTTCTGCCATAACTCCTAAAATAGAGCGATCACAGAATCGGTTTGTTCTTCAGTTCGTAGACATTTTTATTGCGAATATTCTACCGTCAATTGCAGAGTACTTACTATCCACGCTTTGGCGCTAGAGTCGATAGAATAATATTTTCTAAGTTATGCCATAACTCCTAAAATAGAACGATCACAGAATCGGATTGCTCTTCAGTTGGTAGACATTTTTATGGCGAATCTTCTACCATCAGTTACAGAGTTCTAACTATCAC
Organism: Xylophagus ater; assembly: GCA_963422695.1. Lineage (NCBI taxonomy): Eukaryota > Metazoa > Arthropoda > Insecta > Diptera > Xylophagidae > Xylophagus > Xylophagus ater. Next base: position 25,803,477 of record OY730481.1, on the reverse strand, counting down.
CGTTTTGGCGCTAGAGTCGATGCAGTAATATTTTCTAATTTCTGCCATAACTCCTAAAATAGAGTGATCACAGAGTCGTATTTTTCGGCAGTTGTTAGATATTTATATGGCGAACATTCTACCGTCAGTTATAGAGTTCTAATTATCACCTTTTGGCGCTAGAGCCGTTGCAGTATTATTTTATAAGTTCTGCCATAACTCGTAAGATAGAGCGATCACAGAATCGGATTGTTCTTCAGTTGGTAGATATTTTTATGGCGAATATTCTACCGTCAATTGCAGAGTTGTAACTATCCGCGTTTTGGCGCTGGAGTCGATACAATATTATTTTCTAAGTTCTGCCATAACTCCTAAAATAGAGCGTTAGATATTTTTATGGCGAATTTTCTACCGTCAGTGACAGAATTCTAACTATTCCCTTTTTGGCACTAGAGTCGATAAAATAATATTATCTAAGTTCTGCCATAACTCCTAAAATAGAGCGATCACAGGCTCGGATTTTTCGGCAGTTGTTAGATATTTTATGGCGAATATTCTACCATCACTCATAGAGTTCTAACTATCGCTGTTTTGGCGCTACAGTCGATGCAGTAATATAATCTAAGTTCTGATATAACTCCTAAAATAGAGCGATCACAGAATCGGCTTGTTCTTCAGTTCGTAGACATTTTTATTGCGAATATTCTACCGTCAATTGCAGAGTACTTACTATCCACGCTTTGGCGCTAGAGTCGATACAATAATATTTTCTAACTTATGCCATAACTCCTAAAATAGAACGATCACAGAATCGGATTTTTCTTCAGTTGGTAGACATTTTGATGGCGAATATTCTACCATCAGTTACAGAGTTCTAACTATCACCGTTTTGGCGCTAGAGTCGATGCAGTAATATTTTCTAATTTCTGCCATAACTAATAAAATAGAGTGATCACAGAGTCGTATTTTTCGGCAGTTGTTAGATATTTCTATGGCGAACATTCTACCGTCAGTTATAGAGTTCTAACTATCACCTTTTGGCGCTAGAGCCGTTGCAGTATTATTTTATAAGTTCTGCCATAACTCCTAAGATAGAGCGATCACAGAATCGAATTGTTCTTCAGTTGGTAGATATTTTTATGGCGAATATTCTACCGTCAATTGCAGAGTTGTAACTATCCCCGTTTTGGCGCTAGAGTCGATACAATATTATTTTCTAAGTTCTGCCATAACTCCTAAAATAGAGCGATCACAGAGTCGGATTTTTCGGCAGTTGTTAGATATTTTTATGGCAAATTTTCTACCGTCAGTGACAGAATTCTAACTATTCCCTTTTGGCGCTAGAGTCGATAAAAAATATTATCTAAGTTCTGCCATAACTCCTAAAATAGAGCGATCACAGAATCGGATTGTTCTTCAGTTGGTAGACATTTTTATGGCGGATATTCTACCGTCAGTTGTGGACTTCTAACTATCACGGTTTTTTCGCTATAGTCGAAACAATATTATTCTCTAAATTCTGCCATAACTCCTAAAATAAAGCGATCACAGAATCGGTTTGTTCTTCAGTTCGTAGACATTTTTATTGCGAATATTCTACCGTCAATTGCAGAGTACTTACTATCCACGCTTTGGCGCTAGAGTCGATACAATAATATTTTCTAAGTTATGCCATAACTCCTAAAATAGAACGATCACAGAATCGGATTTTTCTTTAGTTGGTAGACATTTTGATGGCGAATATTCTACCATCAGTTACAGAGTTCTAACTATCACCGTTTTGGCGCTAGAATCGATACAGCAATATTTTCTAATTTCTGCCATAACTCCTAAAATAGAGTGATCACAGAGTCGTATTTTTCGGCAGTTGTTAGATATTTTTATGGCGAACATTCTACCGTCAGTTATAGAGTTCTAACTATCACCTTTTGGCGCTAGAGCCGTTTCAGTATTATTTTATAAGTTCTGCCATAACTCCTAAGATAGAGCGATCACAGAATCGGATTGTTCTTCAGTTTATAAATATTTTTATGGCGAATATTCTACTGTCAATTGCAGAGTTGTAACTATCCCTGTTTTGGCGCTAGAGTCGATACAATATTATTTTCTAAGTTCTGCCATAACTCCTAAAATAGAGCGATCACAGACTCGGATTTTTCGGCAGTTGTTAGATATTTTTATGACGAATATTATACCATCAGTTACAGCGTTCTAACTATCACCTTTTGGCGCTAGAGCCGTTGCAGTATTATTTTATAAGTTCTGCCATAACTCCTAAGATAGAGCGATCACAGAATCGGATTGTTCTTCAGTTTATAAATATTTTTATGGCGAATATTCTACTGTCAATTGCAGAGTTGTAACTATCCCTGTTTTGGCGCTAGAGTCGATACAATATTATTTTCTAAGTTCTGCCATAACTCCTAAAATAGAGCGATCACAGAATCGGATTGTTCTTCAGTTGGTAGACATTTTTATGGCGAATATTCTACCGTCAATTGCAGAGTTGTAACTATCCCGTTTTGGCGCTAGAGTCGATACAATATTATTTTCTAAGTTCTGCCATAACTCCTAAAATAGAGCGATCACAGAATCGGTTTGTTCTTCAGTTCGTAGACATTTTTATTGCGAATATTCTACCGTCAATTGCAGAGTACTTACTATCCACGCTTTGGCGCTAGGGTCGATAGAATAATATTTTCTAAGTTATGCCATAACTCCTAAAATAGAACGATCACAGAATCGGATTGCTCTTCAGTTGGTAGACATTTTTATGGCGAATATTCTACCATCAGTTACAGAGTTCTAACTATCACCGTTTTGGCGCTAGAGTCGATGCAGTAAAATTTTCTAATTTCTGCCATAACTCCTAAAATAGAGTGATCACAGAGTCGTATTTTTCGGCAGTTGTTAGATATTTATATGGCGAACATTCTACCGTCAGTTATAGAGTTCTAACTATCACCTTTGGGCGCTAGAGCCGTTGCAGTATTATTTTATAAGTTCTGCCATACCTCCTAAGATAGAGCGATCACAGAATCGGATTCTTCTTCAGTTGGTAGATATTTTTATGGCGAATATTCTACCGTCAATTGCAGAGTTGTAACTATCCGCGTTTTGGCGCTGGAGTCGATACAATATTATTTTCTAAGTTCTGCCATAACTCCTAAAATAGAGCGATCACAGAATCGGATTGTTCTTCAGTTGGTAGACAATTTTATGGCAGATATTCTACCGTCAGTTTTGGACTTCTAACTATCACGGTTTTGGCGCTATAGTCGATACAATATTATTCTCTAAGTTCTGCCATAACTCCTAAAATAAAGCGACCACAGAATTGGATTGTTCTTCAGTTGTTAGACATTTTTATGGCGAATATTCTACCGTCATTCATAGAGTTCTAACTATCGCCGTTTTGGCGCTAGAGTCGATGCAGTATTATTTCCTAAGTTCTGCTATACTCCTAAAATAGAGCGATCACAGAATCCTATTGGTCTTCAGTTGGCAGACATATTTATGGTGAATATTCTACCGTCAGTTACAGAGTTCTAACTATCCCCGTTTTGGCGCTAGAGTCGATGCAGTATTATTTCCTAAGTTCTGCTATAACTCCTAAGATAGAGCGATCACGGAATCGGATTGTTCTTCAGTTGCTAGACATTCTTATGGCGAATATTCTACCGTCATTCATAGAGTTCTAACTATCGCTGTTTTGGCGCTAGAGTCGATGCAATATTATTTTCTAAGTTCTGCCATAACTCCTAAGATAGAGCGATCACAGAATCGGATTTTTCGGCAGTTGTTAGACATTTTTATGGCAAATATTCTACCGTCAGTTAAGGACTTCTAACGGTCACCGTTTTGGCGCTAGAGTCGATACAATAATATTTTCTAAGTTATGCCATAACTCCTAAAATAGAGCGATCACAGAATCGGATTGTTCTTCAGTTGGTAGACATTCTTATGGCGAATATTCTACCGTCAATTGCAGAGTACTTACTATCCCCGTTTTGGCGCTAGAGTCGATACAATAATATTTTCTAAGTTCTGCCATAACTCCTAAGATAGAGCGATCACAGAGTCGGATTTTTCGGCAATTGTTTGATATTTTTATGGCGAATTTTCTACCGTCAGTGACAGAATTCTAACTATTCCCTTTTTGGCGCTAGAGTCGATAAAATAATATTATCTAAGTTGTGCCATAACTCCTAAAATAGAGCGATCGCAGAGTCGGATTTTTCGGCAGTTGTTAGATATTTTTATGGCGAACATTCTACCGTCAGTTATAGAGTTCTAACTATCACCTTTTGGCGCTAGAGCCGTTGCAGTATTATTTTATAAGTTCTGCCATAACTCCTAAGATAGAGCGATCACAGAATCGGATTGTTCTTCAGTTGGTAGATATTTTTATGGCGAATGTTCTACCGTCAATTGCAGAGTTGTAACTATCGGCGTTTTGGCGCTAGAGTCGATACCATATTATTTTCTAAGTTCTGCCATAACTCCTAAAATAGAGCGATCACAGAGTCGGATTTTTCGGCAGTTTTTAGACATTTTTATGGCAAATATTCTACCGTCAGTTACGGACTTCTAACGGTCACCGTTTTGGTGCTAGAGTCGATACAACAATATTTTCTAAGTTATGCCATAACTCCTAAAATAGAGCGATCACAGAATCGGATTGTTCTTCAGTTGGTAGACATTCTTATGTCGAATATTCTACCATCAGTTACAGCGTTCTAACTATCACCGTTTTGGTGCTAGAGTCGATAAAATAATATTTTCTAAGTTCTGCCATAACTCCTAAAATAGAGCGATCACAGAATCGGATTGTTCTTCAGTTGGTAGACATTTTTATGGCGAATATTCTACCGTCAATTGCAGAGTTGTAACTATCCCGTTTTGGCGCTAGAGTCGATACAATATTATTTTCTAAGTTCTGCCATAACTCCTAAAATAGAGCGATCACAGAATCGGTTTGTTCTTCAGTTCGTAGACATTTTTATTGCGAATATTCTACCGTCAATTGCAGAGTACTTACTATCCACGCTTTGGCGCTAGGGTCGATAGAATAATATTTTCTAAGTTATGCCATAACTCCTAAAATAGAACGATCACAGAATCGGATTGTTCTTCAGTTTATAAATATTTTTATGGCGAATATTCTACTGTCAATTGCAGAGTTGTAACTATCCCTGTTTTGGCGCTAGAGTCGATACAATATTATTTTCTAAGTTCTGCCATAACTCCTAAAATAGAGCGATCACAGAATCGGTTTGTTCTTCAGTTCGTAGACATTTTTATTGCGAATATTCTACCGTCAATTGCAGAGTACTTACTATCCACGCTTTGGCGCTAGGGTCGATAGAATAATATTTTCTAAGTTATGCCATAACTCCTAAGATAGAGCGATCACAGAATCGGATTGTTCTTCAGTTTATAAATATTTTTATGGCGAATATTCTACTGTCAATTGCAGAGTTGTAACTATCCCTGTTTTGGCGCTAGAGTCGATACAATATTATTTTCTAAGTTCTGCCATAACTCCTAAAATAGAGCGATCACAGAATCGGTTTGTTCTTCAGTTCGTAGACATTTTTATTGCGAATATTCTACCGTCAATTGCAGAGTACTTACTATCCACGCTTTGGCGCTAGGGTCGATAGAATAATATTTTCTAAGTTATGCCATAACTCCTAAGATAGAGCGATCACAGAATCGGATTGTTCTTCAGTTTATAAATATTTTTATGGCGAATATTCTACTGTCAATTGCAGAGTTGTAACTATCCCTGTTTTGGCGCTAGAGTCGATACAATAATATTTTCTAAGTTATGCCATAACTCCTAAGATAGAGCGATCACAGAATCGGATTGTTCTTCAGTTGGTAGATATTTTTATGGCGAATGTTCTACCGTCAATTGCAGAGTTGTAACTATCGGCGTTTTGGCGCTAGAGTCGATACCATATTATTTTCTAAGTTCTGCCATAACTCCTAAAATAGAGCGATCACAGAGTCGGATTTTTCGGCAGTTTTTAGACATTTTTATGGCAAATATTCTACCGTCAGTTACGGACTTCTAACGGTCACCGTTTTGGTGCTAGAGTCGATACAACAATATTTTCTAAGTTATGCCATAACTCCTAAAATAGAGCGATCACAGAATCGGATTGTTCTTCAGTTGGTAGACATTCTTATGTCGAATATTCTACCATCAGTTACAGCGTTCTAACTATCACCGTTTTGGTGCTAGAGTCGATAAAATAATATTTTCTAAGTTCTGCCATAACTCCTAAAATAGAGCGATCACAGAATCGGATTGTTCTTCAGTTGGTAGACATTTTTATGGCGAATATTCTACCGTCAATTGCAGAGTTGTAACTATCCCGTTTTGGCGCTAGAGTCGATACAATATTATTTTCTAAGTTCTGCCATAACTCCTAAAATAGAGCGATCACAGAATCGGTTTGTTCTTCAGTTCGTAGACATTTTTATTGCGAATATTCTACCGTCAATTGCAGAGTACTTACTATCCACGCTTTGGCGCTAGGGTCGATAGAATAATATTTTCTAAGTTATGCCATAACTCCTAAAATAGAACGATCACAGAATCGGATTGTTCTTCAGTTTATAAATATTTTTATGGCGAATATTCTACTGTCAATTGCAGAGTTGTAACTATCCCTGTTTTGGCGCTAGAGTCGATACAATATTATTTTCTAAGTTCTGCCATAACTCCTAAAATAGAGCGATCACAGAATCGGTTTGTTCTTCAGTTCGTAGACATTTTTATTGCGAATATTCTACCGTCAATTGCAGAGTACTTACTATCCACGCTTTGGCGCTAGGGTCGATAGAATAATATTTTCTAAGTTATGCCATAACTCCTAAGATAGAGCGATCACAGAATCGGATTGTTCTTCAGTTTATAAATATTTTTATGGCGAATATTCTACTGTCAATTGCAGAGTTGTAACTATCCCTGTTTTGGCGCTAGAGTCGATACAATATTATTTTCTAAGTTCTGCCATAACTCCTAAAATAGAGCGATCACAGACTCGGATTTTTCGGCAGTTGTTAGATATTTTTATGACGAATATTATACCGTCAGTGACAGAATTCTGACTATTCCCTTTTTGGCGCTAGAGTCGATAAAAAAATATTATCTAAGTTCTGCCATAACTCCTAAAATAGAGCGATCACAGAATCGGATTTTTCGGCAGTTGTTAGATATTTTTATGACGAATATTATACCATCAGTTACAGCGTTCTAACTATCACCGGTTTGGTGCTAGAGTCGATAAAATAATATTTTCTAAGTTCTGCCATAACTCCTAAAATAGAGCGATCACAGAATCGGATTGTTCTTCAGTTGGTAGACATTTTTATGGCGAATATTCTACCGTCAATTGCAGAGTTGTAACTATCCCGTTTTGGCGCTAGAGTCGATACAATATTATTTTCTAAGTTCTGCCATAACTCCTAAAATAGAGCGATCACAGAATCGGTTTGTTCTTCAGTTCGTAGACATTTTTATTGCGAATATTCTACCGTCAATTGCAGAGTTCTAACTATCACCGTTTTGGCGCTAGAGTCGATGCAGTAAAATTTTCTAATTTCTGCCATAACTCCTAAAATAGAGTGATCACAGAGTCGTATTTTTCGGCAGTTGTTAGATATTTATATGGCGAACATTCTACCGTCAGTTATAGAGTTCTAACTATCACCTTTTGGCGCTAGAGCCGTTGCAGTATTATTTTATAAGTTCTGCCATACCTCCTAAGATAGAGCGATCACAGAATCGGATTCTTCTTCAGTTGGTAGATATTTTTATGGCGAATATTCTACCGTCAATTGCAGAGTTGTAACTATCCGCGTTTTGGCGCTGGAGTCGATACAATATTATTTTCTAAGTTCTGCCATAACTCCTAAAATAGAGCGATCACAGAATCGGATTGTTCTTCAGTTGGTAGACAATTTTATGGCAGATATTCTACCGTCAGTTTTGGACTTCTAACTATCACGGTTTTGGCGCTATAGTCGATACAATATTATTCTCTAAGTTCTGCCATAACTCCTAAAATAAAGCGACCACAGAATTGGATTGTTCTTCAGTTGTTAGACATTTTTATGGCGAATATTCTACCGTCATTCATAGAGTTCTAACTATCGCCGTTTTGGCGCTAGAGTCGATGCAGTATTATTTCCTAAGTTCTGCTATACTCCTAAAATAGAGCGATCACAGAATCCTATTGGTCTTCAGTTGGCAGACATATTTATGGTGAATATTCTACCGTCAGTTACAGAGTTCTAACTATCCCCGTTTTGGCGCTAGAGTCGATGCAGTATTATTTCCTAAGTTGTGCTATAACTCCTAAGATAGAGCGATCACGGAATCGGATTGTTCTTCAGTTGCTAGACATTCTTATGGCGAATATTCTACCGTCATTCATAGAGTTCTAACTATCGCTGTTTTGGCGCTAGAGTCGATGCAATATTATTTTCTAAGTTCTGCCATAACTCCTAAGATAGAGCGATCACAGAATCGGATTTTTCGGCAGTTGTTAGACATTTTTATGGCAAATATTCTACCGTCAGTTAAGGACTTCTAACGGTCACCGTTTTGGCGCTAGAGTCGATACAATAATATTTTCTAAGTTATGCCATAACTCCTAAAATAGAGCGATCACAGAATCGGATTGTTCTTCAGTTGGTAGACATTCTTATGGCGAATATTCTACCGTCAATTGCAGAGTACTTACTATCCCCGTTTTGGCGCTAGAGTCGATACAATAATATTTTCTAAGTTCTGCCATAACTCCTAAGATAGAGCGATCACAGAGTCGGATTTTTCGGCAATTGTTTGATATTTTTATGGCGAATTTTCTACCGTCAGTGACAGAATTCTAACTATTCCCTTTTTGGCGCTAGAGTCGATAAAATAATATTATCTAAGTTGTGCCATAACTCCTAAAATAGAGCGATCGCAGAGTCGGATTTTTCGGCAGTTGTTAGATATTTTTATGGCGAACATTCTACCGTCAGTTATAGAGTTCTAACTATCACCTTTTGGCGCTAGAGCCGTTGCAGTATTATTTTATAAGTTCTGCCATAACTCCTAAGATAGAGCGATCACAGAATCGGATTGTTCTTCAGTTGGTAGATATTTTTATGGCGAATGTTCTACCGTCAATTGCAGAGTTGTAACTATCGGCGTTTTGGCGCTAGAGTCGATACCATATTATTTTCTAAGTTCTGCCATAACTCCTAAAATAGAGCGATCACAGAGTCGGATTTTTCGGCAGTTTTTAGACATTTTTATGGCAAATATTCTACCGTCAGTTACGGACTTCTAACGGTCACCGTTTTGGTGCTAGAGTCGATACAACAATATTTTCTAAGTTATGCCATAACTCCTAAAATAGAGCGATCACAGAATCGGATTGTTCTTCAGTTGGTAGACATTCTTATGTCGAATATTCTACCATCAGTTACAGCGTTCTAACTATCACCGTTTTGGTGCTAGAGTCGATAAAATAATATTTTCTAAGTTCTGCCATAACTCCTAAAATAGAGCGATCACAGAATCGGATTGTTCTTCAGTTGGTAGACATTTTTATGGCGAATATTCTACCGTCAATTGCAGAGTTGTAACTATCCCGTTTTGGCGCTAGAGTCGATACAATATTATTTTCTAAGTTCTGCCATAACTCCTAAAATAGAGCGATCACAGAATCGGTTTGTTCTTCAGTTCGTAGACATTTTTATTGCGAATATTCTACCGTCAATTGCAGAGTACTTACTATCCACGCTTTGGCGCTAGGGTCGATAGAATAATATTTTCTAAGTTATGCCATAACTCCTAAAATAGAACGATCACAGAATCGGATTGCTCTTCAGTTGGTAGACATTTTTATGGCGAATATTCTACCATCAGTTACAGAGTTCTAACTATCACCGTTTTGGCGCTAGAGTCGATGCAGTAAAATTTTCTAATTTCTGCCATAACTCCTAAAATAGAGTGATCACAGAGTCGTATTTTTCGGCAGTTGTTAGATATTTATATGGCGAACATTCTACCGTCAGTTATAGAGTTCTAATTATCACCTTTTGGCGCTAGAGCCGTTGCAGTATTATTTTATAAGTTCTGCCATACCTCCTAAGATAGAGCGATCACAGAATCGGATTGTTCTTCAGTTGGTAGATATTTTTATGGCGAATATTCTACCGTCAATTGCAGAGTTGTAACTATCCGCGTTTTGGCGCTGGAGTCGATACAATATTATTTTCTAAGTTCTGCCATAACTCCTAAAATAGAGCGATCACAGAATCGGATTGTTCTTCAGTTGGTAGACAATTTTATGGCAGATATTCTACCGTCAGTTTTGGACTTCTAACTATCACGGTTTTGGCGCTATAGTCGATACAATATTATTCTCTAAGTTCTGCCATAACTCCTAAAATAAAGCGACCACAGAATTGGATTGTTCTTCAGTTGTTAGACATTTTTATGGCGAATATTCTACCGTCATTCATAGAGTTCTAACTATCGCCGTTTTGGCGCTAGAGTCGATGCAGTATTATTTCCTAAGTTCTGCTATACTCCTAAAATAGAGCGATCACAGAATCCTATTGGTCTTCAGTTGGCAGACATATTTATGGTGAATATTCTACCGTCAGTTACAGAGTTCTAACTATCCCCGTTTTGGCGCTAGAGTCGATGCAGTATTATTTCCTAAGTTCTGCTATAACTCCTAAGATAGAGCGATCACGGAATCGGATTGTTCTTCAGTTGGTAGACATTCTTATGGCGAATATTCTACCGTCATTCATAGAGTTCTAACTATCGCTGTTTTGGCGCTAGAGTCGATGCAATATTATTTTCTAAGTTCTGCCATAACTCCTAAGATAGAGCGATCACAGAATCGGATTTTTCGGCAGTTGTTAGACATTTTTATGGCAAATATTCTACCGTCAGTTAAGGACTTCTAACGGTCACCGTTTTGGCGCTAGAGTCGATACAATAATATTTTCTAAGTTATGCCATAACTCCTAAAATAGAGCGATCACAGAATCGGATTGTTCTTCAGTTGGTAGACATTCTTATGGCGAATATTCTACCGTCAATTGCAGAGTACTTACTATCCCCGTTTTGGCGCTAGAGTCGATACAATAATATTTTCTAAGTTCTGCCATAACTCCTAAGATAGAGCGATCACAGAGTCGGATTTTTCGGCAATTGTTTGATATTTTTATGGCGAATTTTCTACCGTCAGTGACAGAATTCTAACTATTCCCTTTTTGGCGCTAGAGTCGATAAAATAATATTATCTAAGTTGTGCCATAACTCCTAAAATAGAGCGATCGCAGAGTCGGATTTTTCGGCAGTTGTTAGATATTTTTATGGCGAACATTCTACCGTCAGTTATAGAGTTCTAACTATCACCTTTTGGCGCTAGAGCCGTTGCAGTATTATTTTATAAGTTCTGCCATAACTCCTAAGATAGAGCGATCACAGAATCGGATTGTTCTTCAGTTGGTAGATATTTTTATGGCGAATGTTCTACCGTCAATTGCAGAGTTGTAACTATCGGCGTTTTGGCGCTAGAGTCGATACCATATTATTTTCTAAGTTCTGCCATAACTCCTAAAATAGAGCGATCACAGAGTCGGATTTTTCGGCAGTTTTTAGACATTTTTATGGCAAATATTCTACCGTCAGTTACGGACTTCTAACGGTCACCGTTTTGGTGCTAGAGTCGATACAACAATATTTTCTAAGTTATGCCATAACTCCTAAAATAGAGCGATCACAGAATCGGATTGTTCTTCAGTTGGTAGACATTCTTATGTCGAATATTCTACCGTCAATTGCAGAGTACTTACTCTCCCCATTTTGGCGCTAGAGTCGATACAATAATATTTTCTAAGTTCTGCCATAACTCCTAAAATAGAGCGATTGTTATGTAAAAATTCTTTGTATGCTTTCAATCTGGCTCTTTCCAGAATCTGAATATTATGTTTTGTGATCAACTAGTGTTTTCTTGGGTGGTGTCGAAACTTTGTTGTCGGGTGTTCCACCGTAGGTGTTCAATTTGTGTTAGAGTTAAAACCTCTTTCGAAATATTCCCCTCTTTTGAGAAACTTCGTCGTTTTCAATGAGGGAAAAATCGATTGGGCGGAGACTTGCGATGGAACTCACGTTGTACATAAAAAAAAATATGAGGTAATTTAAACCAAACTTACAAAATTTTTTCTGCTCTTCTGGCACTTACGAAAATTTCTTTTTAGCGCACAATTAACACGAGAAAACAAAACACTTTTTTGTTCTTATATATATTTCTTTTATTTATAAAACCCTCTAGTTCCGAGGTCAACTTTGATTTATTTGACAAAAAATGTAATTTCTTATTTTGGTAAATGTAACTTCGATTTAATAATTTTTTGCCTGATTTACAATTCTCTTAGAAAATATAACTTTGATTTAATAATTTTTTGGCCTGATTTACAATTCACTTAGAAAATATAACTTTGATTCAATAATTTTTTGGCCTGATTTACAATTCACTTAGAAAATATAACTTTGATTTAATAATTTTTGGCCTGGTTTACAACTCACTTAGAAAATATAACTTTGATTTAATAATTTTTTGCCTGGTTTACAATTCACTTAGAAAATATAACTTTGATTTAATAATTTTTGGCCTGGTTTACAATTCACTTAGAAAATATAACTTTGATTTAATAATTTTTGGCCTGGTTTACAATTCACTTAGAAAATATAACTTTGATTAGGAAATATAACTTTTTATTTTAACAACTGGCGTTTGTCGCCTAGGTGTGTTGTACTTTTATTAACTGAAGAAAAATAACTCACTATTTATTCTTTAAAGTACACTTGTATCCGATATTTTTCGAACTACCGTGTATCAGATATTCTTTTTTTTTAACTGCCTTTTGATTCCGTTATTTCTCGAACTGCTCGCGTCTCAGATATTCTTTTTTTAACTGCCTTTGTATCCGATATTTTTTTAACTGCCTTTTGATTATTCAAAGCAGCCTTTTTATAGCTAGAAAATTACGTACTTTGCACCTAGTGTTCCATTTAAGTTTCAGCAACGTTGCTGTGTTGCAACCGTCCTGATTTTCTTTCGATTTGGAAACTTTCAACATCAATTTCGAAATGCACCAAATGTTAATGCATTTCGCAATTGGTTATTTTCCAATAATTTTATTGCTGATAGTGCAAAGTACAATTTTCGCTGAAGAAATATATAATGTTCCGAAACTTTTTAGTTTACAGAAAACATTATTGCTTTAAAAAATATTGCGGAACATTTCTTTGGTTCACAACACCATTTGAGGTTTCCGAAACATATCAGTTTCAAGAAACATGTTGTTGCGAAGTGCGTTACTCTTTGGAGGGATGTAGGTAATGTTTTGTTACATAACATCCCTTCATATTGCCGCAAGAAAATTATATTTACTTTTAAACAAGGAAAATGAATACTTTGTTAAAAAGGAGATATAATTTTCTGTATGTTTACATATAAAAAAGTGAACGATCGCCCGAATGTTAAGAAACAAGAAATAAAGTTGTTGTTCAAAAATTTTTAACTTACTATTATATTTTTTTTCCTCTAAATTAAATTTTCAATAAAAATAAAAAAAATGTAAATTTTTGTTTTGTTTACATTTATTATAACAATAATTTTTATTACTTAATACCAAAATTTAAAAAGCTTATTGTTTAAATTTGTGTTCAATTCAATTTACTACAGTTGTAATATAAAAAAAATGATTTGCTGGGTCAGCATTTTCACATACGAAAGGTTTACGGTTAAAAAATTTATGAATGGGCAATGCATTTTTTGTTTGCATAAAAGAAAGTAGGTCATCTTTTTAGTGACTCATGAAATATTTGGTTTTTGTTTTGATATCTGTTTGGTATGAGCTGGAATAATTGGTTTTGTTTACATTTTGTTAAAAATTGTTTTAAAAGAGAATGACATATTTATTTGACCAATTTTTGGATGAAATTCTAAAATTTATAGTGTTTCGAGTTATTGGCAAAAACAACAAAAACAAACATGTTATGTTATGTTATTATATTTTATAGAAATTTAAAAATATTCAAAGAAAAACATGGATCGTGCAAAGACTAAATGTTAATTTTATAATAAAAAAAAGTTTTAACGATCCAAAATGTAGGTTATCATTGGTTTAAACAAGAAATTTTTCTTTTTCGCGTTTTATAATTTCTTATATTGTGATCTAAAAGACTTGGTTCGAGCTCGCGGTGCTCAACAGGGTTGTTTTTGTAAAATAATGTTGTACTAGGCTTAGGGAACAATGAGTTTCTAGGACGTTTCTTATCTATATGGACTTTGTTTTCAAGCATTTCGTTTGTTTTTTGTTGAATTTGTTCAGTTTTCTGTTCTCTTGGTTGCTTATTGAAGGTGCAAACCGTCATTCTCGTCAACTGGCTCGACAAGGCAACTTCCAAAATAAACTTCTTTAGAAAAGAGGGGTTTATCTTGTTTCGATTCCTTCTTTGTATGAACTGATTTAATGGAACGAATTGGAATAAGAATTTCTCTCTGAGTCTTTGTTTCATATTCCAAATCGTTTACCTTTAAATTTTGGTTCAAAGGTTTTGTCCGTTCTTGCGGCCTCTTACAATTTTAGCCTTAGGTACTGGTGTTTCAACCTGTGCCTGGGCGACATCTATATGGACCCCCTCTGTGAACATTGTGGACATACCTATAAAGGATGGAATCTCAATGTTTTCCTTGTCAAGTTTTGTTTTCTTGAACGTTACGCGTTTGTTTGGTCTTTCAATAATACCATTTGGAGGCCCGCAATTGAACCCTAAATTGCCATCTTTTGAATTCAGACTGGCTTTTTCCACTGCATGTTCTTTGCCTTTTGGGAGTATTTGGAGTGGAGAACTTGTACCTATATTTTGTAATGTGCCGGATGCCGATTGAACTTTAATTTTTTCTTTAATATTATTATTTTCTTCGTCTTGACTTTGCGTCGTTTTATTTATTTTCTTACATACTACTTCGGCCGGACTTATTTTAATTGGTTTGGGTACTGATCCTATAATTGAATTAGAGGGGTTCATTGCGGGTTGCTTAAGAGGAGATGAGTAATTTCTCTCCCACTGTTGTTTCGCAAAACATGTGTTTGCAATGTGTCCTGATTGTAGGCAAAAGGTGCATTTAGTATTTAAATTTGTTACCATATTTATTTGCTTATTAACTTTGTCTGCTGAATAAATTTCACATGTATTATTCGTGTGTCCGTACACACGACATTGATCACAATAGGGGGTGTTCATGCGAGTTCTACACTCATCGTAAACATGGCCCGACCTATTACAAAAACCACATTTCAATCGTTGGTTTTGGAACGTATTATTATTATTATTATTGTTAAAATTATAATTGTTATTATTTTGAAAATTGTTTCTATTATTGCTATCTTCCCTATTTCGGATATCTTCGTAATAACCGTTAAAATGATTGTTATAATCCTTATTATTATTATTATTATTATTATTATTCATATAACAATACTTGCTATAATTATTATTATTATCATTATTATAGTTGTTTGGGGTTACAAGATTTTGATTGTATATGTAATACTCATGTTCGCGGTCATGAGGAGAAATTACATTAGGTGTAGAAATTAGTTTAAAATTTTCGGGTGTATTGGCTTAGAAGTTATTATATAGATTGGGAGATAATTGAGTGAACTGTTTTTCCACTTGCTCAAGATATTCTGCCTTAGCAGCCAATGACTCGAAAGTTTTATGTTCTTCATGAAGGAAGAAAAGTCGATGATTGTAATTTAATATTCCATTTTGGACTAAAAATATTGCCGTTTCCTCTAAATCTTGTTTCACTGACCCATATGTGTCTGGGTGCCGTTGAATTGCTTGGTCTAGGCACTCTTTTAAGAGGGATTTAATCTGATCTGCAAATTCTGAAAGAGTTTCACCAGGAAGTTGTCTGGAGTTTTGTAGCTCTTTCAACAAGGTACCATATGGTTTACGTTCAATTAACTTGTCTTGAACATTATTTAAAAAATCAGTAAAATTTCCCGTCGGAATATTTACTAAAATAGCGGCGGCCCGACCACGGAATCTGAGGGGAAGAATAGATACGAAAATTTTTTGCTCTTCTGCCGAAAGAAGTTTATATGTTGTTCGGCACCATCCTATAAATACCGTTACCTCGGATGCTAAATTAGGTCCGAGTTCCGCGCTTAGTAAAGGAATCGAATTGCACACAAACCTGCTTATTTTTTTTATGATTAATGAGACTTAAATTCTATTAAAAAAAAATTTCTTTTGAAAATCTGCTGTTGTTGATGTAATTTGATGCTTCGCGTACATCCTGGTTCGTAGATTATTGATAATATGAGAAAATAATCCGAGCTGCTGTTACTGATGATAATTCGTCGATTTTTTCCGCAAATGTTCGATCACTATCTTCGCCTTCAGATTCCGGAGGAGAGGTTTGTTGAAACATTCGCCGAATTTTTACGCAGTTATTTTTAGTTCTTTCTTCTGAGATTTTTAACGCTTAGCGACTCAGAACTACCGTAGCTGCGCCACTGTTATGTAAAAATTCTTTGTATTGTTTCAATCTGGCCCTCTCCAGAATTTGAATCCGAAGATTTGTGACCAACTATCACCGTTTTGGCGCTAGAGTCGATGCAGTATTATAATCTAAGTTCTGATATAACTCCTAAAATAGAGCGATCACAGAATCGGTTTGTTCTTCAGTTCGTAGACATTTTTATTGCGAATATTCTACCGTCAATTGCAGAGTACTTACTATCCACGCCTTGGCGCTAGAGTCGATACAATAATATTTTCTAAGTTATGCCATAACTCCTAAAATAGAGTGATCATAGAGTCGGATTTTTCGGCAGTTGTTAGATATTTTTATGGCGAATTTTCTACCGTCAGTGACAGAATTCTAACTATTCCCTTTTTGGCGCTAGAGTCGATAAAAAAATATTATCTAAGTTCTGCCATAACTCCTAAAATAGAGCGATCACAGAATCGGATTGTTCCTCAGTTGGTAGACATTTTTATGGCGGATATTCTACCGTCAGTTGTGGACTTCTAACTATCACGGTTTTGGCGCTAGAGTCGATACAATATTATTCTCTAAGTTCTGCCATAACTCCTAAAATAAAGCGATCACAGAATTGGATTGTTCTTCAGTTGTTAGACATTTTTATGGCGAATATTCTACCGTCATTCATAGAGTTCTAACTATCACCGTTTTGGTGCTTGATTCGACACAATATTATTTTCTAAGTTCTGCCATAACTCCTAAAATAGAGCGATCACAGAATTGGATTGTGCTTCAGTTGTTAGACATTTTTATGGCGAATATTCTACCGTCATTCATAGAGTTCTAACTATCGCCGTTTTGGCGCTAGAGTCGATGCAGTATTATTTTCTAAGTTCTGCTATAACTCCCAAGATAGAGCGATCACAGAATCGGATTGTCCTTCAGTTGGTAGACATTCCTATGACGAATATACTACCGTCAGTCATAGAGTTCTAACTATCGCTGTTTTGGCGCTAGCGTCGATACAATATTATTTTCTAAGTTCTGCTATGCTCCTAAAATAGAGCGATCACAGAATCCTATTGTTCTTGAGTTGGCAGACATATTTATGGTGAATATTCTACCGTCAGTTACAGAGTTCTAACTATCCCCGTTTTGGCGCTAGAGTCGATGCAATATTATTTTCTAAGTTCTGCCATAACTCCTAAGATAGAGCGATCACAGAATCGGATTTTTCGGCAGTTGTTAGACATTTTTATGGCAAATATTCTACCCTCAGTGACAGAATTCTAACTATTCCCTTTTTGGCGCTAGAGTCGATAAAATAATATTATCTAAGTTCTGCCATAACTCCTAAAATAGAGCGATCGCAGAGTCGGATTTTTCGGCAGTTGTTAAATATTTTTATGGCGAACATTTTACCGTCAGTTATAGAGTTCTAACTATCACCTTTTGGCGCTAGAGCCGTTGCAGTATTATAATCTAAGTTCTGATATAACTCCTAAAATAGAGCGATCACAGAATCGGTTTGTTCTTCAGTTCGTAGACATTTTTATTGCGAATATTCTACCGTCAATTGCAGAGTACTCACTATCCACGCTTTGGCGCTAGAGTCGATACAATAATATTTTCTAAGTTATGCCATAACTCCTAAAATAGAACGATCACAGAATCGGATTTTTCGTCAGTTGGTAGACATTTTGATGGCGAATATTCTACCATCAGTTACAGAGTTCTAACTATCACGGTTTTGGCGCTAGAATCGATGCAGTAATATTTCCTAATTTCTGCCATAACTCCTAAAATAGAGTGATCACAGAGTTGTATTTTTCGGCAGTTGTTAGATATTTTTATGGCGAACATTCTACCGTCAGTTATAGAGTTCTAACTATCAACTTTTGGCGCTAGAGCCGTTGCAGTATTATTTTATAAGTTCTGCCATAACTCCTAAGATAGAGCGATCACAGAATCGGATTGTTCTTCAGTTGGTAGATATTTTTATGGCGAATATTCTACGTCAATTGCAGAGTTGTAACTATCCCTGTTTTGCCGCTAGAGCCGATACAATATTATTTTCTAAGGTCTGCCATAGCTCCTAAAATAGAGCGATCACAGAGTCGGATTTTTCGGCAGTTGTTAGATATTTTTATGGCGAATTTTCTACCGTCAGTGACAGAATTCTAACTATTCGCTTTTTGGCGCTAGAGTCGATAAAAAAATATTATCTAAGTTCTGCCATAACTCCTAAAATAGAGCGATCACAGAATCGGATTTTTCGGCAGTTGTTAGATATTTTTATGACGAATATTATACCATCAGTTACAGCGTTCTAACTATCACCGTTTTGGTGCTAGAGTCGATAAAATAATATTTTCTAAGTTCTGCCATAACTCCTAAAATAGAGCGATCACATAATCGGATTGTTCTTCAGTTGGTAGACATTTTTATGGCGAATATTCTACCGTCAATTGCAGAGTTGTAACTATCCCGTTTTGGCGCTAGAGTCGATACAATATTATTTTCTAAGTTCTGCCATAACTCCTAAAATAGAGCGATCGCAGAATCGGTTTGTTCTTCAGTTCGTAGACATTTTTATTGCGAATATTCTACCGTCGATTGCAGAGTACTTACTATCCACGCCTTGGCGCTAGAGTCGATACAATAATATTTTCTAAGTTATGCCATAATTCCTAAAATAGAACGATCACAGAATCGGATTGCTCTTCAGTTCGTAGACATTTTTATGGCGAATATTCTACCATCAGTTACAGAGTTCTAACTATCACCGTTTTGGCGCTAGAGTCGATGCAGCAATATTTTCTAATTTCTGCCATAACTCCTAAAATAGAGTGATCACAGAGTCGTATTTTTCGGCAGTTGTTAGATATTTACATGGCGAACATTCTACCGTCAGTTATAGAGTTCTAATTATCACCTTTTGGCGCTAGAGCCGTTGCAGTTGTAGGGCTCCTTTGTGAGCTCTACATATTTTGCGTACGATTTAATTAAATAAAAAATGTTATTTTAATTTAATATATAATTTGTTTATTCAATTGAGAAAACAGAACTTATTTTTTAACATAGAATATTATGTTTTAAATAAAGTTTTTAGTTTTGGAATTAAAAATTATTTTTTAAATTAGGTCCTTTTTAGTTTAGGTTTATAAATTGACTGAAAAATATTTTTCATCACGAAAAATTATTATAACTAAAAACGGTTACTTGTGATGAAAAATATTTATTTTCAAAATTTAAAACAAGTATCTTAAATACTAGATCAAAAATTAAAACTAAGAAAAATATTAAAAACTAAGTAAAATTGTAGGTTCCCTACAATACTCCCCTTGCAGTTAATTTATTATAAAAGTAACCTTTTTCTTAGGTTTAATTTCTTCGGTCGGAGAGTTTAAGATGTGTGCGGGTTTAGTTCTACTGACGTGAATTGGAATTATTTTTTCTTCTCTCCTGATATAAACATGGTCCCTTGTACGTCGAATAATTTCAAAAGGCCCTTCATAAGGAGGGGTTAAACCAGGACGAGAACGGTCAATTTTAATGAAAATGTGAGTACGGGTATTCTGATTTGGATGTAAAAACGTTTTGCCTGTATCATTAGAACGTGTTTCAGTCCCTTTAATGTCTTTAAACGTTTTTTTAAGTTCCAATATTATTTGTGGAGTGTCCAGAGTGGATTCCTATGTTGTAAAAAACTCTCCTGGGAGTCGAAGACTCTGTCCATAAACTAATTCTGCTGGAGAACAACCAAGGTCCTCCTTGAAAGCTGTACCTATACCCATTAGAATGATAGGCACTTCCATTTTCCAGTTCGAACAATTAAGACGTGCCATTAGTGCTGCTTTTAACGTCCTATGAAACCTTTCTACCATCCCATTACTTTGAGGATGATAAGTTGATGTATGAATTTTATGCGCCCCCAGAAAATTAATTAGTTCTGTAAATAATTTGGATTCAAATTGGCTACCTTGATCCGTAGTGATTGTGTGTGGAACTCCGAATCTAGATATAAATTGCGTGAAGAATGTTTCGGCAACAGTTTGTGCCGTACTATCTTTGATGGGGTATGCTTCAGGCCGTCGAGTAAAACGATCTATTAAAGTAAGGATATAGTTGCACCCACCTGAAGACGGAAAAGGCCCTACCAAGTCTAAATGGATGTGTTCAAATCGTCCTTTCGATATATGGAAGAGATTTGGATTAACTTTGTTGTGCCGATGTGTCTTTGATTGCTGACAATTTAAGCAAGTCTTTGACCACATGTTAATTTGTGTGTTCATGTGAGGCCAGTAATACTTTTGGGCTACAAGAGCCCGTGTTGAACGAATACCTGGGTGTGTAACGTTATGAAATTTATCGAATATAATTTTCCTAAATACTTTGGGAACAAAAGGTCTGTGTTCCAAAGTGGAGACGTCACACCACAAATTGTAATTAGAGAAAGGAATATTAATTTCTCGAAGCGTGATTTTGTGATTAGTTGAATTATTTGAGATAATTGATTTCAGTTCGGAATCGTGTTGTTGTGCGTTACAGAAAGTTTCGATATCCAATTCCTTTGTAGTTAAAACTGATATGTCGTCTAATCTAGATAGGGTATGTGCAACAACATTCATTTTACCTGAAATATGTCGAACATCTGTTGTAAATTGTGCGATGAATTCCATGTGCCGCATTTGTCGGGGACTCCTATCCGTTTTAGCCAATAAAGCGGTAATCAATGGTTTGTGGTCAGTGTATATTATGCAGCTACGACCTTCAATGAAGTGTCTGAAATGTTTAACTGCTGCATACATGGCTAACAGCTCCCTATCAAAAGCTGAATATCGAGACTCAGTTGCAGACATTTTTTGGGAAAAATGTGCTATAGGCTCCCAAACTTTCTGTTCATGTTGTTC
The DNA here is from genome assembly GCA_963422695.1 of Xylophagus ater. Taxonomy (NCBI): domain Eukaryota; kingdom Metazoa; phylum Arthropoda; class Insecta; order Diptera; family Xylophagidae; genus Xylophagus; species Xylophagus ater. The sequence continues at coordinate 25,781,984 of OY730481.1, read as the reverse complement.
TAACGTCGCTCCTAGGGCCGAGGATGAAGCATCTACAGTGAAAGTTAGGTAACCTTCGTTTTTAGGGTGAGCTAATAAAGTGACATCCGCTAGTTTAGTTTTAATGGAGCAAAAACTGTTTTCGTTTTCCCGAGTCCAATCAGCAATTTGTTTAATTTTATTTTTATTCAAATGTGCTACTAGAGTATGTAAAGAAGCTAAACTTTGGGAAAGATTTGGAAGAAACCTATGATAATATGTTACCATGCCAATAAATCGTTGTAGTTGCTTAAGAGTAGAAGGACGAGGAAAATCTTTAATAACTTGTATGCGATCTTCAGCGGGGTCACCAATTATGTAGGGCTCCTTTGTGAGCTCTACATATTTTGCGTACGATTTAATTAAATAAAAAATGTTATTTTAATTTAATATATAATTTGTTTATTCAATTGAGAAAACAGAACTTATTTTTTAACATAGAATATTATGTTTTAAATAAAGTTTCTAGTTTTGGAATTAAAAATTATTTTTTAAATTAGGTCCTTTTTAGTTTAGGTTTATAAATTGACTGAAAAATATTTTTCATCACGAAAAATTATTATAACTAAAAACGGTTACTTGTGATGAAAAATATTTATTTTCAAAATTTAAAACAAGTATCTTAAATACTAGATCAAAAATTAAAACTAAGAAAAATATTAAAAACTAAGTAAAATTGTAGGTTCCCTACACAGTATTATTTTATAAGTTCTGCCATAACTCCTAAGATAGAGCGATCACAGAATCGGATTGTTCTTCAGTTGGTAGATATTTTTATGGCGAATATTCTACCGTCAATTGCAGAGTTGTAACCATCCGCGTTTTGGCGCTGGAGTCGATACAATATTATTTTCTAAGTTCTGCCATAACTCCTAAAATAGAGCGATCACAGAGTCGGATTTTTCGGCAGTTGTTAGATATTTTTATGGCGAATTTTCTACCGTCAGTGACAGAATTCTAACTATTCCCTTTTTGGCGCTAGGGTCGATAAAATAATATTATCTAAGTTCTGCCATAACTCCTAAAATGGAGCGATCACAGACTCGGATTTTTCGGCAGTTATTAGATATTTTTAAGGCGAATATTCTACCATCAGTCATACAGTTCTAACTATCGCTGTTTTGGCGCTACAGTCGATGCAGTATTATAATCTAAGTTCTGATATAACTCCTAAAATAGAGTGATCACAGAATCGGTTTGTTCTTCAGTTCGTAGACATTTTTATTGCGAATATTCTACCGTCAATTGCGGAGTAGTTACTATCCACGCTTTGGCGCTAGAGTCGATACAATAATATTTTCTAAGTTATGCCATAACTCCTAAAATAGAACGATCACAGAATCGGATTCTTCTTCAGTTGGTAGACATTTTGATGGCGAATATTCTACCATCAGTTACAGAGTTCTAACTATCACCGTTTTGGCGCTAGAGTCGATGCAGTAATATTTTCTAATTTCTGCCATAACTCCTAAAATAGAGTGATCACAAAGTCGGATTTTTCGGCAGTTGTTAGATATTTTTATGGCGAATTTTCTACCGTCAGTGACAGAATTCTAACTATTCCCTTTTTGGCGCTAGAGTCGATAAAAAAATATTATCTACGTTCTGCCATAACTCCTAAAATAGAGCGATCACAGAATCGGATTGTTCTTCAGTTGGTAGACATTTTTATGGCGGATATTCTACCGTCAGTTGTGGACTTCTAACTATCACGGTTTTGGCGCTAGAGTCGATACAATATTATTCTCTAAGTTCTGCCATAACTCCTAAAATAAAGCGATCACAGAATTGGATTGTTCTTCAGTTGTTAGACATTTTTATGGCGAATATTCTACCGTCATTCATAGAGTTCTAACTATCACCGTTTTGGCGCTAGATTCGAAACAATATTATTTTCTAAGTTCTGCCATAACTCCTAAAATAGAGCGATCCCAGAATTGGATTGTGCTTCAGTTGGCAGACATATTTATGGTGAATATTCTACCGTCAGTTACAGAGTTCTAACTATCGCCGTTTTGGCGCAAGAGTCGATGCAATATTATTTTCTAAGTTCTGCCATAACTCCTAAGATAGAGCGATCACAGAATCGGATTGTTCTTCAGTTGGTAGACTTTCTTATGACGAATATTCTACCGTCAGTCATAGAGTTCTAACTATCGCTGTTTTGGCGCTAGCGTCGATACAATATTATTTTCTAAGTTCTGCCATAACTCCTAAAATAGAGCGATCACATAATCGGATTGTTCTTCAGTTGGTAGACATTTTTATGGCGAATATTCTACCGTCAATTGCAGAGTTGTAACTATCCCGTTTTGGCGCTAGAGTCGATACAATATTATTTTCTAAGTTCTGCCATAACTCCTAAAATAGAGCGATCGCAGAATCGGTTTGTTCTACAGTTCGTAGACATTTTTATGGCGAATATTCTACCATCAGTTACAGAGTTCTAACTATCACCGTTTTGGCGCTAGAGTCGATGCAGCAATATTTTCTAATTTCTGCCATAACTCCTAAAATAGAGTGATCACAGAGTCGTATTTTTCGGCAGTTGTTAGATATTTACATGGCGAACATTCTACCGTCAGTTATAGAGTTCTAATTATCACCTTTTGGCACTAGAGCCGTTGCAGTTGTAGGGCTCCTTTGTGAGCTCTACATATTTTGCGTACGATTTAATTAAATAAAAAATGTTATTTTAATTTAATATATAATTTGTTTATTCAATTGAGAAAACAGAACTTATTTTTTAACATAGAATATTATGTTTTAAATAAAGTTTTTAGTTTTGGAATTAAAAATTATTTTTTAAATTAGGTCCTTTTTAGTTTAGGTTTATAAATTGACTGAAAAATATTTTTCATCACGAAAAATTATTATAACTAAAAACGGTTACTTGTGATGAAAAATATTTATTTTCAAAATTTAAAACAAGTATCTTAAATACTAGATCAAAAATTAAAACTAAGAAAAATATTAAAAACTAAGTAAAATTGTAGGTTCCCTACAATACTCCCCTTCCAGTTAATTTATTATAAAAGTAACCTTTTTCTTAGGTTTAATTTCTTCGGTCGGAGAGTTTAAGATGTGTGCGGGTTTAGTTTTACTGACGTGAATTGGAATTATTTTTTCTTCTCTCCTGATATAAACATGGTCCCTTGTACGTCGAATAATTTCAAAATGCCCTTCATAAGGAGGGGTTAAACCAGGACGAGAACGGTCAATTTTAATGAAAATGTGAGTACAGGTATTCTGATTTGGATGTAAAAACGTTTTGCCTGTATCATTAGATCGTGTTTCAGTTCCTTTAATGTCTTTAAACGTTTTTTTAAGTTCCAATATTATTTGTGGAGTGTCCAGAGTGGATTCCGATGTTGTAAAAAACTCTCCTGGGAGTCGAAGACTCTGTCCATAAACTAATTCTGCTGGAGAACAACCAAGGTCCTCCTTGAAAGCTGTACATGTACCCATTAGAATGATAGGAACTTCCATTTTCCAGTTCGAACAATTAAGACGTGCCATTAGTGCTGCTTTTAACGTCCTATGAAACCTTTCTACCATCCCATTACTTTGAGGATGATAAGTTGATGTATGAATTTTTTGCGCCCCCAGAAAATTAATTAGTTCTGTAAATAATTTGGATTCAAATTGGCTACCTTGATCCGTAGTGATTGTGTGTGGAACTCCGAATCTAGATATAAATTGCGTGAAGAATGTTTCGGCAACAGTTTGTGCCGTACTATCTTTGATGGGGTATGCTTCAGGCCGTCGAGTAAAACGATCTATTAAAGTAAGGATATAGTTGCACCCACCTGAAGACGGAAAAGGCCCTACCAAGTCTAAATGGATGTGTTCAAATCGTCCTTTCGATATATGGAAGAGATTTGGATTAACTTTGTTGTGCCGATGTGTCTTTGATTGCTGACAATTTAAGCAAGTCTTTGACCACATGTTAATTTGTGTGTTCATGTGAGGCCAGTAATACTTTTGGGCTACAAGAGCCCGTGTTGAACGAATACCTGGGTGTGTAACGTTATGAAATTTATCGAATATAATTTTCCTAAATACTTTGGGAACAAAAGGTCTGTGTTCCAAAGTGGAGACGTCACACCACAAATTGTAATTAGAGAAAGGAATATTAATTTCTCGAAGCGTGATTTTGTGATTAGTTGAATTATTTGAGATAATTGATTTCAGTTCGGAATCGTGTTGTTGTGCGTTACAGAAAGTTTCGATATCCAATTCCTTTGTAGTTAAAACTGATATGTCGTCTAATCTAGATAGGGTATCTGCAACAACATTCATTTTACCTGAAATATGTCGAACATCTGTTGTAAATTGTGCGATGAATTCCATGTGCCGCATTTGTCGGGGACTCCTATCCGTTTTAGCCAATAAAGCGGTAATCAATGGTTTGTGGTCAGTGTATATTATGCAGCTACGACCTTCAATGAAGTGTCTGAAATGTTTAACTGCTGCATACATGGCTAACAGCTCCCTATCAAAAGCTGAATATCGAGACTCAGTTGCAGACATGTTTTGGGAAAAATGTGCTATAGGCTCCCAAACTTTCTGTTCATGTTGTTCTAACGTCGCTCCTAGGGCCGAGGATGAAGCATCTACAGTGAGAGTTAGGTAACCTTCGTTTTTAGGGTGAGCTAATAAAGTGACATCCGCTAGTTTAGTTTTAATGGAGCAAAAACTGTTTTCGTTTTCCCGAGTCCAATCAGCAATTTGTTTAATTTTATTTTTATTCAAATGTGCTACTAGAGTATGTAAAGAAGCTAAACTTTGGGAAAGATTTGGAAGAAACCTATGATAATATGTTACCATGCCAATAAATCGTTGTAGTTGCTTAAGAGTAGAAGGACGAGGAAAATCTTTAATAACTTGTATGCGATCTTCAGCGGGGTCACCAATTATGTAGGGCTCCTTTGTGAGCTCCACATATTTTGCGTACGATTTAATTAAATAAAAAATGTTATTTTAATTTAATATATAATTTGTTTATTCAATTGAGAAAACAGAACTTATTTTTTAACATAGAATATTATGTTTTAAATAAAGTTTTTAGTTTTGGAATTAAAAATTATTTTTTAAATTAGGTCCTTTTTAGTTTAGGTTTATAAATTGACTGAAAAATATTTTTCATCACGAAAAATTATTATAACTAAAAACGGTTACTTGTGATGAAAAATATTTATTTTCAAAATTTAAAACAAGTATCTTAAATAATAGATCAAAAATTAAAACTAAGAAAAATATTAAAAACTAAGTAAAATTGTAGGTTCCCCACACAGTATTATTTTATAAGTTCTGCCATAACTCCTAAGATAGAGCGATCACAGAATCGGATTGTTCTTCAGTTGGTAGATATTTTTATGGCGAATATTCTACCGTCAATTGCAGAGTTGTAACCATCCGCGTTTTGGCGCTGGAGTCGATACAATATTATTTTCTAAGTTCTGCCATAACTCCTAAAATAGAGCGATCACAGAGTCGGATTTTTCGGCAGTTGTTAGATATTTTTATGGCGAATTTTCTACCGTCAGTGACAGAATTCTAACTATTCCCTTTTTGGCGCTAGAGTCGATAAAATAATATTATCTAAGTTCTGCCATAACTCCTAAAATGGAGCGATCACAGACTCGGATTTTTCGGCAGTTATTAGATATTTTTAAGGCGAATATTCTACCATCAGTCATACAGTTCTAACTATCGCTGTTTTGGCGCTACAGTCGATGCAGTATTATAATCTAAGTTCTGATATAACTCCTAAAATAGAGTGATCACAGAATCGGTTTGTTCTTCAGTTCGTAGACATTTTTATTGCGAATATTCTACCGTCAATTGCGGAGTAGTTACTATCCATGCTTTGGCGCTAGAGTCGATACAATAATATTTTCTAAGTTATGCCATAACTCCTAAAATAGAACGATCACAGAATCGGATTCTTCTTCAGTTGGTAGACATTTTGATGGCGAATATTCTACCATCAGTTACAGAGTTCTAACTATCACCGTTTTGGCGCTAGAGTCGATGCAGTAATATTTTCTAATTTCTGCCATAACTCCTAAAATAGAGTGATCACAGAGTCGGATTTTTCGGCAGTTGTTAGATATTTTTATGGCGAATTTTCTACCGTCAGTGACAGAATTCTAACTATTCCCTTTTTGGCGCTAGAGTCGATAAAAAAATATTATCTACGTTCTGCCATAACTCCTAAAATAGAGCGATCACAGAATCGGATTGTTCTTCAGTTGGTAGACATTTTTATGGCGGATATTCTACCGTCAGTTGTGGACTTCTAACTATCGCGGTTTTGGCGCTAGAGTCGATACAATATTATTCTCTAAGTTCTGCCATAACTCCTAAAATAAAGCGATCACAGAATTGGATTGTTCTTCAGTTGTTAGACATTTTTATGGCGAATATTCTACCGTCATTCATAGAGTTCTAACTATCACCGTTTTGGCGCTAGATTCGATACAATATTATTTTCTAAGTTCTGCCATAACTCCTAAAATAGAGCGATCACAGAATTGGATTGTGCTTCAGTTGGCAGACATATTTATGGTGAATATTCTACCGTCAGTTACAGAGTTCTAACTATCGCCGTTTTGGCGCTAGAGTCGATGCAATATTATTTTCTAAGTTCTGCCATAACTCCTAAGATAGAGCGATCACAGAATCGGATTGTTCTTCAGTTGGTAGACATTCTTATGACGAATATTCTACCGTCAGTCATAGAGTTCTAACTATCGCTGTTTTGGCGCTAGCGTCGATACAATATTATTTTCTAAGTTCTGCTATACTCCTAAAATAGAGCGATCACAGAATCCTATTGTTCTTCAGTTGGCAGACATATTTATGGTGAATATTCTACCGTCAGTTACAGAGTTCTAACTATCCCCGTTTTGGCGCTAGAGCCGATGCAATATTATTTTCTAAGTTCTGCCATAACTCCTAAGATAGAGCGATCACAGAATCGGATTTTTCGGCAGTTGTTAGACATTTTTATGGCAAATATTCTACCGTCAGTTACGGACTTCTAACGGTCACCGTTTTGGCGCTAGAGTCGATACAATAATATTTTGTAAGTTATGCCATAACTCCTAAAATAGAGCGATCGCAGAATCGGATTGTTCTTCAGTTGGTAGACATTCTTATGGCGAATATTCTACCGTCAATTGCAGAGTACTTACTATCCCCGTTTTTGGCGCTAGAGTCGATACAATAATATTTTCTAAGTTCTGCCATAACTCCTAAGATAGAGCGATCACAGAGTCGGATTTTTCGGCAATTGTTAGATATTTTTATGGCGATTTTTCTACCGTCAGTGACAGAATTCTAACTATTCCCTTTTTGGCGCTAGAGTCGATAAAATAATATTATCTAAGTTCTGCCATAACTCCTAAAATAGAGCGATCGCAGAGTCGGATTTTTCGGCAGTTGTTAGATATTTTTATGGCGAACATTCTACCGTCAGTTATAGAGTTCTAACTATCACGTTTTGGCGCTAGAGCCGTTGCAGTATTATTTTATAAGTTCTGCCATAACTCCTAAGATAGAGCGATCACAGAATCGGATTGTTCTTCAGTTGGTAGATATTTTTATGGCGAATGTTCTACCGTCAATTGCAGAGTTGTAACTATCCCCGTTTTGGCGCTAGAGTCGATACAATATTATTTTCTAAGTTCTGCCATAACTCCTAAAATAGAGCGATCACAGAGTAGGATTTTTCGGCAGTTGTTAGACATTTTTATGGCGAATATTCTACCGTCAGTGACAGAATTCTAACTATTCCTTTTTTGGCGCTAGAGCCGATGCAGTAATATTTTCTAATTTCTGCCATAACTCCTATAATAGAGTGATCACAGAGTCGTATTTTTCGGCAGTTGTTAGATATTTTTATGGCGAACATTCTACCGTCAGTTACGGAATTCTAACGGTCACCGTTTTGGTGCTAGAGTCGATACAACAATATTTTCTAAGTTATGCCATAACTCCTAAAATAGAGCGATCGCAGAATCGGATTGTTCTTCAGTTGGTAGACATTCTTATGGCGAATATTCTACCGTCAATTGCAGAGTACTTACTATCCCCGTTTTGGCGCTAGAGTCGATACAATATTATTTTCTAAGTTCTGCCATAACTCCTAAAATAGAGCGATCACAGAGTAGGATTTTTCGGCAGTTGTTAGACATTTTTATGGCGAATTTTCTACCGTCAGTGACAGAATTCTAACTATTCCCTTTTTGGCGCTAGAGCCGATGCAATATTATTTTCTAAGTTCTGCCATAACTCCTAAGATAGAGCGATCACAGAATCGGATTTTTCGGCAGTTGTTAGACATTTTTATGGCAAATATTCTACCGTCAGTTACGGACTTCTAACGGTCACCGTTTTGGTGCTAGAGTCGATACAACAATATTTTCTAATTTCTGCCATAACTCCTATAATAGAGTGATCACAGAGTCGTATTTTTCGGCAGTTGTTAGATATTTTTATGTCGAATATTCTACCGTCAATTGCAGAGTACTTACTATCCCCGTTTTGGCGCTAGAGTCGATACAATATTATTTTCTAAGTTCTGCCATAACTCCTAAAATAGAGGGATCACAGAGTAGGATTTTTCGGCAGTTGTTAGACATTTTTATGGCGAATTTTCTACCGTCAGTGACAGAATTCTAACTATTCCCTTTTTGGCGCTAGAGCCGATGCAATATTATTTTCTAAGTTCTGCCATAACTCCTAAGATAGAGCGATCACAGAATCGGATTTTTCGGCAGTTGTTAGACATTTTTATGGCGAATATTCTACCGTCAGTGACAGAATTCTAACTATTCCCTTTTTGGCGCTAGAGCCGAAGCAGTAATATTTTCTAATTTCTGCCATAACTCCTATAATAGAGTGATCACAGAGTCGTATTTTTCGGCAGTTGTTAGATATTTTTATGGCGAACATTCTACCGTCAGTTACGGAATTCTAACGGTCACCGTTTTGGTGCTAGAGTCGATACAACAATATTTTCTAAGTTATGCCATAACTCCTAAAATAGAGCGAACACAGAATCGGATTGTTCTTCAGTTGGTAGACATTCTTATGTCGAATATTCTACCGTCAATTGCAGAGTACTTACTATCCCCGTTTTGGCGCTAGAGTCGATACAATATTATTTTCTAAGTTCTGCCATAACTCCTAAAATAGAGCGATCACAGAGTAGGATTTTTCGGCAGTTGTTAGACATTTTTATGGCGAATTTTCTACCGTCAGTGACAGAATTCTAACTATTCCCTTTTTGGCGCTAGAGCCGATGCAATATTATTTTCTAAGTTCTGCCATAACTCCTAAGATAGAGCGATCACAGAATCGGATTTTTCGGCAGTTGTTAGACATTTTTATTTCAAATATTCTACCGTCAGTTACGGACTTCTAACGGTCACCGTTTTGGTGCTAGAGTCGATACAACAATATTTTCTAATTTCTGCCATAACTCCTATAATAGAGTGATCACAGAGTCGTATTTTTCGGCAGTTGTTAGATATTTTTATGTCGAATATTCTACTGTCAATTGCAGAGTACTTACTATCCCCGTTTTGGCGCTAGAGTCGATACAATATTATTTTCTAAGTTCTGCCATAACTCCTAAAATAGAGCGATCACAGAGTAGGATTTTTCGGCAGTTGTTAGACATTTTTATGGCGAATTTTCTACCGTCAGTGACAGAATTCTAACTATTCCCTTTTTGGCGCTAGCGCCGATGCAATATTATTTTCTAAGTTCTGCCATAACTCCTAAGATAGAGCGATCACAGAATCGGATTTTTCGGCAGTTGTTAGACATTTTTATGGCGAATATTCTACCGTCAGTGACAGAATTCTAACTATTCCCTTTTTGGCGCTAGAGCCGATGCAGTAATATTTTCTAATTTCTGCCATAACTCCTATAATAGAGTGATCACAGAGTCGTATTTTTCGGCAGTTGTTAGATATTTTTATGGCGAACATTCTACCGTAAGTTACGGAATTCTAACGGTCACCGTTTTGGTGCTAGAGTCGATACAACAATATTTTGTAAGTTATGCCATAACTCCTAAAATAGAGCGAACACAGAATCGGATTGTTCTTCAGTTGGTAGATATTTTCATGGCGAATATTCTACCGTCAATTGCAGAGTTGTAACTATCCGCGTTTTGTCGCTAGAGTCGATACAATATTATTTTCTAAGTTCTGCCATAACTCCTAAAATAGAGCGATCACAGAGTCGGATTGTTCGGCAGTTGTTAGATATTTTATGGCGAATTTTCTACCGTCAGTGCCAGAATTCTAACTATTCCCTTTTTGGCGCTAGAGTCGATAAAATAATATTATCTAAGTTCTACCATAACTCCTAAAATAGAGCGATCACAGAATCGGATTGTTCTTCAGTTGGTAGACATTCTTATGGCGAATATTCTACCGTCAGTCATAGAGTTCTAACTCTCACCTTTTGGCGCTAGAGCCTTTGCAGTATTATTTTATAAGTTCTGCCATAACTCCTAAGATAGAGCAATCACAGAATCGGGTTGTTTTTCAGTTGGTAGATATTTTTATGGCGAATATTCTACCGTCAATTGCAGAGTTGTAACTATCCGCGTTTTGTCGCTAGAGTCGATACAATATTATTTTCTAAGTTCTGCCATAACTCCTAAAATAGAGCGATCAGAGAGTCGGATTGTTCGGCAGTTGTTAGATATTTTATGGCGAATTTTCTACCGTCAGTGACAGAATTCTAACTATTCCCTTTTTGGCGCTAGAGCCGATGCAGTAATATTTTCTAATTTCTGCCATAACTCCTATAATAGAGTGATCACAGAGTCGTATTTTTCGGCAGTTGTTAGATATTTTTATGGCGAACATTCTACCGTCAATTATAGAGTTCTAACTATCACCTTTTGGCGCTAGAGCCGTTACAGTATTATTTTATAAGTTCTGCCATAACTCCTAAGATAGAGCGATCACAGAATCGGATTGTTCTTCAGTTGGTAGATATTTTTATGGCGAATATTCTACCGTCAATTGCAGATTTGTAACTATCCGCGTTTTGTCGCTAGAGTCGATACAATATTATTTTCTAAGTTCTGCCATAACTCCTAAAATAGAGCGATCACAGAGTCGGATTGTTCGGCAGTTGTTAGATATTTTATGGCGAATTTTCTACCGTCAGTGACAGAATTCTAACTATTCCCTTTTTGGCGCTAGAGTCGATAAAATAATATTATCTAAGTTCTACCATAACTCCTAAAATAGAGCGATCACAGAATCGGATTGTTCTTCAGTTGGTAGACATTCTTATGGCGAATATTCTACCGTCAGTCATAGAGTTCTAACTATCACCTTTTGGCGCTAGAGCCTTTGCAGTATTATTTTATAAGTTCTGCCATAACTCCTAAGATAGAGCGAACACAGAATCGGGTTGTTCTTCAGTTGGTAGACATTTTTATGGCGAATATTCTACCGTCAATTGCAGAGTTATAACTATCCCCGGTTTGGCGCTAGAGTCGATACAATATTATTTTCTAAGTTCTGCCATAACTCCTAAAATAGAGCGATCACAGAGTCGGATTTTTCGGCAGTTGTTAGCTATTTTTACGGCGAATTTTCTACCGTCAGTGACAGAATTCTAACTATTCCCTTTTTGGCGCTAGAGTCGATAAAATATTAAATTCTAAGTTCTGCCATAACTCCTAAAATAGAGCGATCACAGAGTCGGATTTTTCGGCAGTTGTTAGATATTTTTATGGCGAATATTATACCATCAGTTACAGAGTTCTAACTGTCACCGTTTTGGTGCTAGAGTCGATAAAATAATATTTTCTAAGTTCTGCCATAACTTCTAAAATAGAGCGATCACAGAATCGGATTGTTCTTATGTTGGTAGACATTCTTATGGCGAATATTCTACCGTCAGTCATAGAGTTCTAACTATCGCTGTTTTGGCGCTAGAGTCGATGCAGTATTATATTCTAAGCTCTGATATAACTCCTAAAATAAAGCGATCACAGAATTGGATTGTTCTTCAGTTGCTAGACATTTTTATGGCGAATATTCTACCGTCATTCATAGAGTTCTAACTATCACCGTTTTGGTGCTAGAGTCGATACAATATTATTTTCTAAGTTCTGCCATAACTCCTAAAATAGAGCGAACACAGAGTCGGATTTTTCGGCAGTTGTTAGATATTTTTATGGCGAATTTTCTACCGTCAGTGACAGAATTCTAACTATTCCATTTTTGGCGCTAGAGTCGATAAAATATTATTTTCTAAGTTCTGCCATAACTCCTAAAATAGAGCGATCACAGAGTCGGATTTTTCGGCAGCTGTTAGATATTTTTATGGCGAACATTCTACCGTCAGTTATAGAGTTCTAACTATCACCTTTTGGCGCTAGAGCCGTTACAGTATTATTTTATAAGTTCTGCCATAACTCCTAAGATAGAGCGATCACAGAATCGGATTGTTCTTCAGTTGGTAGATATTTTTATGGCGAATATTCTACCGTCAATTATAGAGTTCTAACTATCACCTTTTGGCGCTAGAGCCTTTGCAGTATTATTTTATAAGTTCTGCCATAACTCCTAAGATAGAGCGATCACAGAATCGGATTGTTCTTCAGTTGGTAGATATTTTTATGGCGAATATTCTACCGTCAATTGCAGAGTTGTAACTATCCGTGTTTTGTCGCTAGAGTCGATACAATATTATTTTCTAAGTTCTGCCATAACTCCTAAAATAGAGCGAACACAGAGTCGGATTTTTCCGCAGTTGTTAGATATTTTTATGGCGAATTTTCTACCGTCAGTGACAGAATTCTAACTATTCCATTTTTGGCGCTAGAGTCGATAAAATATTATTTTCCAAGTTCTGCCATAACTCCTAAAATAGAGCGATCACAGAGTCGGATTTTTCGGCAGCTGTTAGATATTTTTATGGCGAACATTCTACCGTCAGTTATAGAGTTCTAACTATCACCTTTTGGCGCTAGAGCCGTTGCAGTATTATTTTATAAGTTCTGCCATAACTCCTATAATAGAGTGATCACAGAGTCGTATTTTTCGGCAGTTGTTAGATATTTTTATGGCGAACATTCTACCGTCAATTATAGAGTTCTAACTATCACCTTTTGGCGCTAGAGCCGTTACAGTATTATTTTATAAGTTCTGCCATAACTCCTAAGATAGAGCGATCACAGAATCGGATTGTTCTTCAGTTGGTAGATATTTTTATGGCGAATATTCTACCGTCAATTGCAGAGTTGTAACTATCCGCGTTTTGTCGCTAGAGTCGATACAATATTATTTTCTAAGTTCTGCCATAACTCCTAAAATAGAGCGATCACAGAGTCGGATTGTTCGGCAGTTGTTAGATATTTTATGGCGAATTTTCTACCGTCAGTGACAGAATTCTAACTATTCCCTTTTTGGCGCTAGAGCCGATGCAGTAATATTATCTAATTTCTGCCATAACTCCTATAATAGAGTGATCACAGAGTCGTATTTTTCGGCAGTTGTTAGATATTTTTATGGCGAACATTCTACCGTCAATTATAGAGTTGTAACTATCACCTTTTGGCGCTAGAGCCGTTACAGTATTATTTTATAAGTTCTGCCATAACTCCTAAGATAGAGCGATCACAGAATCGGATTGTTCTTCAGTTGGTAGATATTTTTATGGCGAATATTCTACCGTCAATTGCAGAGTTGTAACTATCCGCGTTTTGTCGCTAGAGTCGATACAATATTATTTTCTAAGTTCTGCCATAACTCCTAAAATAGAGCGATCACAGAGTCGGATTGTTCGGCAGTTGTTAGATATTTTATGGCGAATTTTCTACCGTCAGTGACAGAATTCTAACTATTCCCTTTTTGGCGCTAGAGTCGATAAAATAATATTATCTAAGTTCTACCATAACTCCTAAAATAGAGCGATCACAGAATCGGATTGTTCTTCAGTTGGTAGACATTCTTATGGCGAATATTCTACCGTCAGTCATAGAGTTCTAACTATCACCTTTTGGCGCTAGAGCCTTTGCAGTATTATTTTATAAGTTCTGCCATAACTCCTAAGATAGAGCGATCACAGAATCGGGTTGTTCTTCAGTTGGTAGACATTTTTATGGCGAATATTCTACCGTCAATTGCAGAGTTATAACTATCCCCGTTTTGGCGCTAGAGTCGATACAATATTATTTTCTAAGTTCTGCCATAACTCCTAAAATAGAGCGATCACAGAGTCGGATTTTTCGGCAGTTGTTAGCTATTTTTACGGCGAATTTTCTACCGTCAGTGACAGAATTCTAACTATTCCCTTTTTGGCGCTAGAGTCAATAAAATATTAAATTCTAAGTTCTGCCATAACTCCTAAAATAGAGCGATCACAGAGTCGGATTTTTCGGCAGTTGTTAGATATTTTTATGGCGAATATTATACCATCAGTTACAGAGTTCTAACTGTCACCGTTTTGGTGCTAGAGTCGATAAAATAATATTTTCTAAGTTCTGCCATAACTTCTAAAATAGAGCGATCACAGAATCGGATTGTTCTTCAGTTGGTAGACATTCTTATGGCGAATATTCTACCGTCAGTCATAGAGTTCTAACTATCGCTGTTTTGGCGCTAGAGTCGATGCAGTATTATATTCTAAGCTCTGATATAACTCCTAAAATAAAGCGATCACAGAATTGGATTGTTCTTCAGTTGTTAGACATTTTTATGGCGAATATTCTACCGTCAGTCATAGAGTTCTAACTATCGCTGTTTTGGCGCTAGAGTCGATGCAGTATTATATTCTAAGCTCTGATATAACTCCTAAAATAAAGCGATCACAGAATTGGATTGTTCTTCAGTTGCTAGACATTTTTATGGCGAATATTCTACCGTCATTCATAGAGTTCTAACTATCACCGTTTTGGTGCTAGAGTCGATACAATATTATTTTCTAAGTTCTGCCATAACTCCTAAAATAGAGCGATCACAGAGTCGGATTTTTCGGCAGCTGTTAGATATTTTTATGGCGAACATTCTACCGTCAGTTATAGAGTTCTAACTATCACCTTTTGGCGCTAGAGCCGTTACAGTATTATTTTATAAGTTCTGCCATAACTCCTAAGATAGAGCGATCACAGAATCGGATTGTTCTTCAGTTGGTAGATATTTTTATGGCGAATATTCTACCGTCAATTGCAGAGTTGTAACTATCCGTGTTTTGTCGCTAGAGTCGATACAATATTATTTTCTAAGTTCTGCCATAACTCCTAAAATAGAGCGATCACAGAGTCGGATTGTTCGGCAGTTGTTAGATATTTTATGGCGAATTTTCTACCGTCAGTGACAGAATTCTAACTATTCCCTTTTTGGCGCTAGAGCCGATGCAGTAATATTTTCTAATTTCTGCCATAACTCCTATAATAGAGTGATCACAGAGTCGTATTTTTCGGCAGTTGTTAGATATTTTTATGGCGAACATTCTACCGTTAATTATAGAGTTCTAACTATCACCTTTTGGCGCTAGAGCCTTTGCAGTATTATTTTATAAGTTCTGCCATAACTCCTAAGATAGAGCGATCACAGAATCGGATTGTTCTTCAGTTGGTAGACATTCTTATGGCGAATATTCTACCGTCAGTCATAGAGTTCTAACTATCGCTGTTTTGGCGCTAGAGTCGATGCAGTATTATATTCTAAGCTCTGATATAACTCCTAAAATAAAGCGATCACAGAATTGGATTGTTCTTCAGTTGTTAGACATTTTTATGGCGAATATTCTACCGTCATTCATAGAGTTCTAACTATCACCGTTTAGGTGCTAGAGTCGATACAATATTATTTTCTAAGTTCTGCCATAACTCCTAAAATAGAGCGAACACAGAGTCGGATTTTTCCGCAGTTGTTAGATATTTTTATGGCGAATTTTCTACCGTCAGTGACAGAATTCTAACTATTCCATTTTTGGCGCTAGAGTCGATAAAATATTATTTTCTAAGTTCTGCCATAACTCCTAAAATAGAGCGATCACAGAGTCGGATTTTTCGGCAGCTGTTAGATATTTTTATGGCGAACATTCTACCGTCAGTTATAGAGTTCTAACTATCACCTTTTGGCGCTAGAGCCGTTGCAGTATTATTTTATAAGTTCTGCCATAACTCCTATAATAGAGTGATCACAGAGTCGTATTTTTCGGCAGTTGTTAGATATTTTTATGGCGAACATTCTACCGTCAATTATAGAGTTCTAACTATCACCTTTTGGCGCTAGAGCCGTTACAGTATTATTTTATAAGTTCTGCCATAACTCCTAAGATAGAGCGATCACAGAATCGGATTGTTCTTCAGTTGGTAGATATTTTTATGGCGAATATTCTACCGTCAATTGCAGAGTTGTAACTATCCGCGTTTTGTCGCTAGAGTCGATACAATATTATTTTCTAAGTTCTGCCATAACTCCTAAAATAGAGCGATCACAGAGTCGGATTGTTCGGCAGTTGTTAGATATTTTATGGCGAATTTTCTACCGTCAGTGACAGAATTCTAACTATTCCCTTTTTGGCGCTAGAGCCGATGCAGTAATATTTTCTAATTTCTGCCATAACTCCTATAATAGAGTGATCACAGAGTCGTATTTTTCGGCAGTTGTTAGATATTTTTATGGCGAACATTCTACCGTCAATTATAGAGTTCTAACTATCACCTTTTGGCGCTAGAGCCGTTACAGTATTATTTTATAAGTTCTGCCATAACTCCTAAGATAGAGCGATCACAGAATCGGATTGTTCTTCAGTTGGTAGATATTTTTATGGCGAATATTCTACCGTCAATTGCAGAGTTGTAACTATCCGCGTTTTGTCGCTAGAGTCGATACAATATTATTTTCTAAGTTCTGCCATAACTCCTAAAATAGAGCGATCACAGAGTCGGATTGTTCGGCAGTTGTTAGATATTTTATGGCGAATTTTCTACCGTCAGTGACAGAATTCTAACTATTCCCTTTTTGGCGCTAGAGTCGATAAAATAATATTATCTAAGTTCTACCATAACTCCTAAAATAGAGCGATCACATAATCGGATTGTTCTTCAGTTGGTAGACATTCTTATGGCGAATATTCTACCGTCAGTCATAGAGTTCTAACTATCACCTTTTGGCGCTAGAGCCTTTGCAGTATTATTTTATAAGTTCTGCCATAACTCCTAAGATAGAGCGATCACAGAATCGGGTTGTTCTTCAGTTGGTAGACATTTTTATGGCGAATATTCTACCGTCAATTGTAGAGTTATAACTATCCCCGTTTTGGCGCTAGAGTCGATACAATATTATTTTCTAAGTTCTGCCATAACTCCTAAAATAGAGCGATCACAGAGTCGGATTTTTCGGCAGTTGTTAGCTATTTTTACGGCGAATTTTCTACCGTCAGTGACAGAATTCTAACTATTCCCTTTTTGGCGCTAGAGTCGATAAAATATTAAATTCTAAGTTCTGCCATAACTCCTAAAATAGAGCGATCACAGAGTCGGATTTTTCGGCAGTTGTTAGATATTTTTATGGCGAATATTATACCATCAGTTACAGAGTTCTAACTGTCACCGTTTTGGTGCTAGAGTCGATAAAATAATATTTTCTAAGTTCTGCCATAACTTCTAAAATAGAGCGATCACAGAATCGGATTGTTCTTCAGTTGGTAGACATTCTTATGGCGAATATTCTACCGTCAGTCATAGAGTTCTAACTATCGCTGTTTTGGCGCTAGAGTCGATGCAGTATTATATTCTAAGCTCTGATATAACTCCTAAAATAAAGCGATCACAGAATTGGATTGTTCTTCAGTTGTTAGACATTTTTATGGCGAATATTCTACCGTCAGTCATAGAGTTCTAACTATCGCTGTTTTGGCGCTAGAGTCGATGCAGTATTATATTCTAAGCTCTGATATAACTCCTAAAATAAAGCGATCACAGAATTGGATTGTTCTTCAGTTGCTAGACATTTTTATGGCGAATATTCTACCGTCATTCATAGAGTTCTAACTATCACCGTTTTGGTGCTAGAGTCGATACAATATTATTTTCTAAGTTCTGCCATAACTCCTAAAATAGAGCGAACACAGAGTCGGATTTTTCGGCAGTTGTTAGATATTTTTATGGCGAATTTTCTACCGTCAGTGACAGAATTCTAACTATTCCATTTTTGGCGCTAGAGTCGATAAAATATTATTTTCTAAGTTCTGCCATAACTCCTAAAATAGAGCGATCACAGAGTCGGATTTTTCTGCAGTTGTTAGATATTTTTATGGCGAATTTTGTACCGTCAGTGACAGAATTCCAACTATTCCTTTTTTGGCGCTAAAGTCGATAAAATATTATTTTCTAAGTTCTGCCATAACTCCTAAAAAAGGGAGTTCACAGAATCGGATTGTTTTTCAGTTGGTAGACATTCTTATGGCGAATATTCTACCGTCAGTCCTAGAGTTCTAACTATCGCTGTTTTGGCGCTAGAGTCGATGCAGTATTATATGCTAAGTTCTGATATAACTCCTAAGATAGAACGATCACAGAATCGGATTGTTCTTCAGTTAGTAGGCATTTTTATGGCGAATATTCTACCGTCAATTGCAGAGTTGTAACTATCCCCGTTTTGGCGCTAGAGTCGATAAACTGATATTATCTAAGTTCTGCCATAACTCCTAAAATAGAGCGATCACAGAATCGGATTGTTCTTCAGTTGGTAGACATTTTTATGGCGAATATTCTACAATCAGTTACAGAGTTCTAACTATCACCGTTTTGGAGCCAGAGTCGATGCAGAAATATTTTCTAATTTCTACCATAACTCCTATAATAGAGTGATGACAGAGTCGTATTTTTCGGCAGTTGTTAGATATTTTTATGGCGAATATTATACCATCAGTTACAGAGTTCTAACTGTCACCGTTTTGGCGCTAGAGTCGATGCAGTATTATATTCTAAGCTCTGATATAACTCCTAAAATAAAGCGATCACAGAATTGGATTGTTCTTCAGTTGTTAGACATTTTTATGGCGAATATTCTACCGTCAGTCATAGAGTTCTAACTATCGCTGTTTTGGCGCTAGAGTCGATGCAGTATTATATTCTAAGCTCTGATATAACTCCTAAAATAAAGCGATCACAGAATTGGATTGTTCTTCAGTTGCTAGACATTTTTATGGCGAATATTCTACCGTCATTCATAGAGTTCTAACTATCACCGTTTTGGTGCTAGAGTCGATACAATATTATTTTCTAAGTTCTGCCATAACTCCTAAAATAGAGCGAACACAGAGTCGGATTTTTCGGCAGTTGTTAGATATTTTTATGGCGAATTTTCTACCGTCAGTGACAGAATTCTAACTATTCCATTTTTGGCGCTAGAGTCGATAAAATATTATTTTCTAAGTTCTGCCATAACTCCTAAAATAGAGCGATCACAGAGTCGGATTCTTCGGCAGCTGTTAGATATTTTTATGGCGAACATTCTACCGTCAGTTATAGAGTTCTAACTATCACCTTTTGGCGCTAGAGCCGTTACAGTATTATTTTATAAGTTCTGCCATAACTCCTAAGATAGAGCGATCACAGAATCGGATTGTTCTTCAGTTGGTAGATATTTTTATGGCGAATATTCTACCGTCAATTGCAGAGTTGTAACTATCCGTGTTTTGTCGCTAGAGTCGATACAATATTATTTTCTAAGTTCTGCCATAACTCCTAAAATAGAGCGATCACAGAGTCGGATTGTTCGGCAGTTGTTAGATATTTTATGGCGAATTTTCTACCGTCAGTGACAGAATTCTAACTATTCCCTTTTTGGCGCTAGAGCCGATGCAGTAATATTTTCTAATTTCTGCCATAACTCCTATAATAGAGTGATCACAGAGTCGTATTTTTCGGCAGTTGTTAGATATTTTTATGGCGAACATTCTACCGTTAATTATAGAGTTCTAACTATCACCTTTTGGCGCTAGAGCCTTTGCAGTATTATTTTATAAGTTCTGCCATAACTCCTAAGATAGAGCGATCACAGAATCGGATTGTTCTTCAGTTGGTAGACATTCTTATGGCGAATATTCTACCGTCAGTCATAGAGTTCTAACTATCGCTGTTTTGGCGCTAGAGTCGATGCAGTATTATATTCTAAGCTCTGATATAACTCCTAAAATAAAGCGATCACAGAATTGGATTGTTCTTCAGTTGTTAGACATTTTTATGGCGAATATTCTACCGTCATTCATAGAGTTCTAACTATCACCGTTTAGGTGCTAGAGTCGATACAATATTATTTTCTAAGTTCTGCCATAACTCCTAAAATAGAGCGAACACAGAGTCGGATTTTTCCGCAGTTGTTAGATATTTTTATGGCGAATTTTCTACCGTCAGTGACAGAATTCTAACTATTCCATTTTTGGCGCTAGAGTCGATAAAATATTATTTTCTAAGTTCTGCCATAACTCCTAAAATAGAGCGATCACAGAGTCGGATTTTTCGGCAGCTGTTAGATATTTTTATGGCGAACATTCTACCGTCAGTTATAGAGTTCTAACTATCACCTTTTGGCGCTAGAGCCGTTGCAGTATTATTTTATAAGTTCTGCCATAACTCCTATAATAGAGTGATCACAGAGTCGTATTTTTCGGCAGTTGTTAGATATTTTTATGGCGAACATTCTACCGTCAATTATAGAGTTCTAACTATCACCTTTTGGCGCTAGAGCCGTTACAGTATTATTTTATAAGTTCTGCCATAACTCCTAAGATAGAGCGATCACAGAATCGGATTGTTCTTCAGTTGGTAGATATTTTTATGGCGAATATTCTACCGTCAATTGCGGAGTTGTAACTATCCGCGTTTTGTCGCTAGAGTCGATACAATATTATTTTCTAAGTTCTGCCATAACTCCTAAAATAGAGCGATCACAGAGTCGGATTGTTCGGCAGTTGTTAGATATTTTATGGCGAATTTTCTACCGTCAGTGACAGAATTCTAACTATTCCCTTTTTGGCGCTAGAGCCGATGCAGTAATATTTTCTAATTTCTGCCATAACTCCTATAATAGAGTGATCACAGAGTCGTATTTTTCGGCAGTTGTTAGATATTTTTATGGCGAACATTCTACCGTCAATTATAGAGTTCTAACTATCACCTTTTGGCGCTAGAGCCGTTACAGTATTATTTTATAAGTTCTGCCATAACTCCTAAGATAGAGCGATCACAGAATCGGATTGTTCTTCAGTTGGTAGATATTTTTATGGCGAATATTCTACCGTCAATTGCAGAGTTGTAACTATCCGCGTTTTGTCGCTAGAGTCGATACAATATTATTTTCTAAGTTCTGCCATAACTCCTAAAATAGAGCGATCACAGAGTCGGATTGTTCGGCAGTTGTTAGATATTTTATGGCGAATTTTCTACCGTCAGTGACAGAATTCTAACTATTCCCTTTTTGGCGCTAGAGTCGATAAAATAATATTATCTAAGTTCTACCATAACTCCTAAAATAGAGCGATCACAGAATCGGATTGTTCTTCAGTTGGTAGACATTCTTATGGCGAATATTCTACCGTCAGTCATAGAGTTCTAACTATCACCTTTTGGCGCTAGAGCCTTTGCAGTATTATTTTATAAGTTCTGCCATAACTCCTAAGATAGAGCGATCACAGAATCGGGTTGTTCTTCAGTTGGTAGACATTTTTATGGCGAATATTCTACCGTCAATTGCAGAGTTATAACTATCCCCGTTTTGGCGCTAGAGTCGATACAATATTATTTTCTAAGTTCTGCCATAACTCCTAAAATAGAGCGATCACAGAGTCGGATTTTTCGGCAGTTGTTAGCTATTTTTACGGCGAATTTTCTACCGTCAGTGACAGAATTCTAACTATTCCCTTTTTGGCGCTAGAGTCGATAAAATATTAAATTCTAAGTTCTGCCATAACTCCTAAAATAGAGCGATCACAGAGTCGGATTTTTCGGCAGTTGTTAGATATTTTTATGGCGAATATTATACCATCAGTTACAGAGTTCTAACTGTCACCGTTTTGGTGCTAGAGTCGATAAAATAATATTTTCTAAGTTCTGCCATAACTTCTAAAATAGAGCGATCACAGAATCGGATTGTTCTTCAGTTGGTAGACATTCTTATGGCGAATATTCTACCGTCAGTCATAGAGTTCTAACTATCGCTGTTTTGGCGCTAGAGTCGATGCAGTATTATATTCTAAGCTCTGATATAACTCCTAAAATAAAGCGATCACAGAATTGGATTGTTCTTCAGTTGTTAGACATTTTTATGGCGAATATTCTACCGTCAGTCATAGAGTTCTAACTATCGCTGTTTTGGCGCTAGAGTCGATGCAGTATTATATTCTAAGCTCTGATATAACTCCTAAAATAAAGCGATCACAGAATTGGATTGTTCTTCAGTTGCTAGACATTTTTATGGCGAATATTCTACCGTCATTCATAGAGTTCTAACTATCACCGTTTTGGTGCTAGAGTCGATACAATATTATTTTCTAAGTTCTGCCATAACTCCTAAAATAGAGCGAACACAGAGTCGGATTTTTCGGCAGTTGTTAGATATTTTTATGGCGAATTTTCTACCGTCAGTGACAGAATTCTAACTATTCAATTTTTGGCGCTAGAGTCGATAAAATATTATTTTCTAAGTTCTGCCATAACTCCTAAAATAGAGCGATCACAGAGTCGGATTTTTCTGCATTTGTTAGATATTTTTATGGCGAATTTTGTACCGTCAGTGACAGAATTCCAACTATTCCTTTTTTGGCGCTAAAGTCGATAAAATATTATTTTCTAAGTTCTGCCATAACTCCTAAAAAAGAGAGTTCACAGAATCGGATTGTTTTTCAGTTGGTAGACATTCTTATGGCGAATATTCTACCGTCAGTCATAGAGTTCTAACTATCGCTGTTTTGGCGCTAGAGTCGATGCAGTATTATATGCTAAGTTCTGATATAACTCCTAAGATAGAACGATCACAGAATCGGATTGTTCTTCAGTTAGTAGGCATTTTTATGGCGAATATTCTACCGTCAATTGCAGAGTTGTAACTATCCCCGTTTTGGCGCTAGAGTCGATAAACTAATATTATCTAAGTTCTGCCATAACTCCTAAAATAGAGCGATCACAGAATCGGATTGTTCTTCAGTTGGTAGACATTTTTATGGCGAATATTCTACAATCAGTTACAGAGTTCTAACTATCACCGTTTTGGAGCCAGAGTCGATGCAGAAATATTTTCTAATTTCTACCATAACTCCTATAATAGAGTGATGACAGAGTCGTATTTTTCGGCAGTTGTTAGATATTTTTATGGCGAATATTATACCATCAGTTACAGAGTTCTAACTGTCACCGTTTTGGCGCTAGAGTCGATGCAGTATTATATTCTAAGCTCTGATATAACTCCTAAAATAAAGCGATCACAGAATTGGATTGTTCTTCAGTTGTTAGACATTTTTATGGCGAATATTCTACCGTCAGTCATAGAGTTCTAACTATCGCTGTTTTGGCGCTAGAGTCGATGCAGTATTATATTCTAAGCTCTGATATAACTCCTAAAATAAAGCGATCACAGAATTGGATTGTTCTTCAGTTGCTAGACATTTTTATGGCGAATATTCTACCGTCATTCATAGAGTTCTAACTATCTCCGTTTTGGTGCTAGAGTCGATACAATATTATTTTCTAAGTTCTGCCATAACTCCTAAAATAGAGCGAACACAGAGTCGGATTTTTCGGCAGTTGTTAGATATTTTTATGGCGAATTTTCTACCGTCAGTGACAGAATTCTAACTATTCCATTTTTGGCGCTAGAGTCGATAAAATATTATTTTCTAAGTTCTGCCATAACTCCTAAAATAGAGCGATCACAGAGTCGGATTCTTCGGCAGCTGTTAGATATTTTTATGGCGAACATTCTACCGTCAGTTATAGAGTTCTAACTATCACCTTTTGGCGCTAGAGCCGTTACAGTATTATTTTATAAGTTCTGCCATAACTCCTAAGATAGAGCGATCACAGAATCGGATTGTTCTTCAGTTGGTAGATATTTTTATGGCGAATATTCTACCGTCAATTGCAGAGTTGTAACTATCCGTGTTTTGTCGCTAGAGTCGATACAATATTATTTTCTAAGTTCTGCCATAACTCCTAAAATAGAGCGATCACAGAGTCGGATTGTTCGGCAGTTGTTAGATATTTTATGGCGAATTTTCTACCGTCAGTGACAGAATTCTAACTATTCCCTTTTTGGCGCTAGAGCCGATGCAGTAATATTTTCTAATTTCTGCCATAACTCCTATAATAGAGTGATCACAGAGTCGTATTTTTCGGCAGTTGTTAGATATTTTTATGGCGAACATTCTACCGTCAATTATAGAGTTCTAACTATCACCTTTTGGCGCTAGAGCCTTTGCAGTATTATTTTATAAGTTCTGCCATAACTCCTAAGATAGAGCGATCACAGAATCGGATTGTTCTTCAGTTGGTAAACATTCTTATGGCGAATATTCTACCGTCAGTCATAGAGTTCTAACTATCGCTGTTTTGGCGCTAGAGTCGATGCAGTATTATATTCTAAGCTCTGATATAACTCCTAAAATAAAGCGATCACAGAATTGGATTGTTCTTCAGTTGTTAGACATTTTTATGGCGAATATTCTACCGTCATTCATAGAGTTCTAACTATCACCGTTTAGGTGCTAGAGTCGATACAATATTATTTTCTAAGTTCTGCCATAACTCCTAAAATAGAGCGAACACAGAGTCGGATTTTTCCGCAGTTGTTAGATATTTTTATGGCGAATTTTCTACCGTCAGTGACAGAATTCTAACTATTCCATTTTTGGCGCTAGAGTCGATAAAATATTATTTTCTAAGTTCTGCCATAACTCCTAAAATAGAGCGATCACAGAGTCGGATTTTTCGGCAGCTGTTAGATATTTTTATGGCGAACATTCTACCGTCAGTTATAGAGTTCTAACTATCACCTTTTGGCGCTAGAGCCGTTGCAGTATTATTTTATAAGTTCTGCCATAACTCCTATAATAGAGTGATCACAGAGTCGTATTTTTCGGCAGTTGTTAGATATTTTTATGGCGAACATTCTACCGTCAATTATAGAGTTCTAACTATCACCTTTTGGCGCTAGAGCCGTTACAGTATTATTTTATAAGTTCTGCCATAACTCCTAAGATAGAGCGATCACAGAATCGGATTGTTCTTCAGTTGGTAGATATTTTTATGGCGAATATTCTACCGTCAATTGCAGAGTTGTAACTATCCGCGTTTTGTCGCTAGAGTCGATACAATATTATTTTCTAAGTTCTGCCATAACTCCTAAAATAGAGCGATCACAGAGTCGGATTGTTCGGCAGTTGTTAGATATTTTATGGCGAATTTTCTACCGTCAGTGACAGAATTCTAACTATTCCCTTTTTGGCGCTAGAGCCGATGCAGTAATATTTTCTAATTTCTGCCATAACTCCTATAATAGAGTGATCACAGAGTCGTATTTTTCGGCAGTTGTTAGATATTTTTATGGCGAACATTCTACCGTCAATTATAGAGTTCTAACTATCACCTTTTGGCGCTAGAGCCGTTACAGTATTATTTTATAAGTTCTGCCATAACTCCTAAGATAGAGCGATCACAGAATCGGATTGTTCTTCAGTTGGTAGATATTTTTATGGCGAATATTCTACCGTCAATTGCAGAGTTGTAACTATCCGCGTTTTGTCGCTAGAGTCGATACAATATTATTTTCTAAGTTCTGCCATAACTCCTAAAATAGAGCGATCACAGAGTCGGATTGTTCGGCAGTTGTTAGATATTTTATGGCGAATTTTCTACCGTCAGTGACAGAATTCTAACTATTCCCTTTTTGGCGCTAGAGTCGATAAAATAATATTATCTAAGTTCTACCATAACTCCTAAAATAGAGCGATCACAGAATCGGATTGTTCTTCAGTTGGTAGACATTCTTATGGCGAATATTCTACCGTCAGTCATAGAGTTCTAACTATCACCTTTTGGCGCTAGAGCCTTTGCAGTATTATTTTATAAGTTCTGCCATAACTCCTAAGATAGAGCGATCACAGAATCGGGTTGTTCTTCAGTTGGTAGACATTTTTATGGCGAATATTCTACCGTCAATTGCAGAGTTCTAACTATCACCTTTTGGCGCTAGAGCCGTTACAGTATTATTTTATAAGTTCTGCCATAACTCCTAAGATAGAGCGATCACAGAGTCGGATTTTTCGGCAGTTGTTAAATATTTTTATGGCGAATATTATACCATCAGTTACAGAGTTCTAACTGTCACCGTTTTGGTGCTAGAGTCGATAAAATAATATTTTCTAAGTTCTGCCATAACTTCTAAAATAGAGCGATCACAGAATCGGATTGTTCTTCAGTTGGTAGACATTCTTATGGCGAATATTCTACCGTCGGTCATAGAGTTCTAACTATCGCTGTTTTGGCGCTAGAGTCGATGCAGTATTATATTCTAAGCTCTGATATAACTCCTAAAATAAAGCGATCACAGAATTGGATTGTTCTTCAGTTGTTAGACATTTTTATGGCGAATATTCTACCGTCATTCATAGAGTTCTAACTATCACCGGTTTGGTGCTAGAGTCGATACAATATTATTTTCTAAGTTCTGCCATAACTCCTAAAATAGAGCGAACACAGAGTCGGATTTTTCGGCAGTTGTTAGATATTTTTATGGCGAATTTTCTACCGTCAGTGACAGAATTCTAACTATTCCATTTTTGGCGCTAGAGTCGATAAAATATTATTTTCTAAGTTCTGCCATAACTCCTAAAATAGAGCGATCACAGAGTCGGATTTTTCGGCAGCTGTTAGATATTTTTATGGCGAACATTCTACCGTCAGTTATAGAGTTCTAACTATCACCTTTTGGCGCTAGAGCCGTTGCAGTATTATTTTATAAGTTCTGCCATAACTCCTAAGATAGAGCGATCACAGAATCGGATTGTTCTTCAGTTGGTAGATATTTTTATGGCGAATATTCTACCGTCAATTGCGGAGTTGTAACTATCCGCGTTTTAGGGCTAGAGTCAATACAATATTATTTTCTAAGTTCTGCCATAACTCCTAAAATAGAGCGATCACAGAGTCGGATTTTTCGGCAGTTGTTAGATATTTTCATGGCGAATTTTCTACCGTCAGTGACAGAATTCTAACTATTCCCTTTTTGGTGCTAGAGTCGATAAAATATTATTTTCTAAGTTCTGCCATAACTCCTAAAATAGAGCGATCACAGAGTCGGATTTTTCTTCAGTTGTTAGATATTTTTATGGCGAATATTATACCATCAGTTACAGAGTTCTAGCTGTCTCCGTTTTGGTGCTAGAGTCGATAAAATAATATTTTCTAAGTTCTGCCATAACTTCCAAAATAGAGCGATCACAGAATCGGATTGTTCTTCAGTTGGTAGACATTCTTATGGCGAATATTCTACCGTCAGTCATAGAGTTCTAACTATCGCTGTTTTGGCGCTAGAGTCGATGCAGTATTATATTCTAAGTTCTGATATAACTCCTAAGATCGAACGATCACAGAATCGGATTGTTCTTCAGTTGGTAGACATTTTTATGGCGAATATTCTTCCGTCAATTGCAGAGTTGTAACTATCCCCGTTTTGGTGCTAGAGTCGATACAATATTATTTTCTAAGTTCTGCCATAACCCCTAAAATAGAGCGATCACAGAGTCGGATTTGTCGGCAGTTGTTAGATATTTTTATGGCGAATTTTCTACCGTCAATGACAGAATTCTAACTATTCCCTTTTTGGCGCTAGAGTCGATAAAATATTATTTTCTAAGTTCTGCCATAACTTCCAAAATAGAGCGATCACAGAATCGGATTGTTCTTCAGTTGGTAGACATTTTTATGGCGAATATTCTGCCGTCAGTCATAGAGTTCTAACTATTGTTGTTTTGGCGCTAGAGTCGATGCAGTATTCTATTCTAAGTTCTGATATAACTCCTAAGATAGAACGATCACAGAATCGGATTGTTCTTCAGTTGGTAGATATTTTTATGGCGAATATTCTACCGTCAATTGCAGAGTTGTAACTATCCGCGTTTTAGGGCTAGAGTCAATACAATATTATTTTCTAAGTTCTGCCATAACTCCTAAAATAGAGCGATCACAGAGTCGGATTTTTCGGCAGTTGTTAGATATTTTTATGGCGAATTTTCTACCGTCAGTGACAGAATTCTAACTATTCCCTTTTTGGCGTTAGAGTCGATAAAATAATATTATCTAAGTTCTGCCATAACTCCTAAAATAGAGCGATCACAAAATCGGATTTTTCGGCAGTTGTTAGATATTTTTATGGCGAATATTCTACCATCAGTTACAGAGTTCTAACTATCACCGTTTTGGTGCTAGAGTCGATACAATAATATTTTCTAAGTTCTGCCATAACTCCTAAAATAGAGCGATCACAGAATCGGATTGTTCTTCAGTTGGTAGACATTCTTATGGCGAATATTCTACCGTCAGTCATAGAGTTCTAACTATCACCTTTTGGCTCTAGAGCCTTTGCAGTATTATTTTATAAGTTCTGCCATAACTTCTAAGATAGAGCGATCACAGAATCGGATTGTTCTTCAGTTGGTAGATATTTTTATGGCGAAGATTCTAACCGTCAATTGCAGAGTTCTAACTATCCCGTTTTGGCGCTAGAGTCGATACAATATTATTTTCTAAGTTCTGCCATAACTCCTAAAATAGAGCGATCACAGAATCGGTTTGTTCTTCAGTTCGTAGACATTTTTATTGCGAATATTCTACCGTCAATTACAGAGTTGTAACTATCCGCGTTTTAGGGCTAGAGTCAATACAATATTATTTTCTAAGTTCTGCCATAACTCCTAAAATAGAGCGATCACAGAGTCGGATTTTTCGGCAGTTGTTAGATATTTTTATGGCGAATATTCTACCATCAGTTACAGAGTTCTAACTATCACCGCTTTGGTGCTAGAGTCGATACAATAATATTTTCTAAGTTCTGCCATAACTCCTAAAATAGAGCGATCACAAAATCGGATTGTTCTTCAGTTGGTAGACATTCTTATGGCGAATATTCTACCGTCAGTCATAGAGTTCTAACTATCACCTTTTGGCGCTAGAGCCGTTGCAGTATTATTTTATAAGTTCTGCCATAACTCCTAAGATAGAGCGATCACAGAATCGGATTGTTCTTCAGTTGTTAGATATTTTTATGGCGAATTTTCTACCGTCAGTGACACAATTCTAACTATTCGCTTTTTGGCGCTAGAGTCGATAAAATAATATTATCTAAGTTCTGCCATAACTCCTAAAATAGATCTATCACAGAATCGGATTTTTCGGCAGTTGTTAGATATTTTTATGGCGAATATTCTACCATCAGTTACAGAGTTCTAACTATCACCGTTTTGGTGCTAGAGTCGTTACAATAATATTTTCTAAGTTCTGCCATAACACCTAAAATAGAGCGATCACAAAATCGGATTGTTCTTCAGTTGGTAGACATTCTTATGGCGAATATTCTACCGTCAGTCATAGAGTTCTAACTATCACCTTTTGGCGCTAGAGCCGTTGCAGTATTATTTTATAAGTTCTGCCATAACTCATAAGATAGAGCGATCACAGAATCGGATTGTACTTCAGTTGGTAGATATTTTTATTGCGAATTTTCTACCGTCAATTGCAGAGTTGTAACTATCCGCGTTTTAGGGCTAGAGTCAATACAGTATTATTTTCTAAGTTCTGCCATAACTCCTAAAATAGAGCGATCACATTGTCGGATTTTTCGGCAGTTGTTAGATATTTTTATGGCGAATTTTTTACCGTCAGTGACAGAATTCTAACTATTCCCTTTTTGGCGCTAGAGTCGATAAAATGTTATTTTCTAAGTTCTGCCATAACTCCGAAAATAGAGCGATCACAGAGTCGGATTTTTCGGCAGTTGTTAGATATTTTTATGACGAATATTATACCATCAGTTACAGAGTTCTAACTATCACCGTTTTGGTGCTAGAGTCGATAAAATAATATTTTCTAAGTTCTGCCATAACTCCTAAAATAGAGCGATCACAGAATCGGATTGTTCTTCAGTTGGTAGACATTCTTATGGCGAATATTCTACCGTCAGTCATAGAGCTCTAACTATCGCTGTTTTGGCGCTAGAGTCGATGCAGTATTATATTCTAAGTTCTGATATAACTCCTAAGATAGAACGATCACAGAATCGGATTGTTCTTCAGTTGGTAGACATTTTTATGGTGAATATTCTACCGTCAATTGCAGAGTTGTAACTATCCCATTTTGGCGCTAGAGTCGATACAATATTATTTTCTAAGTTCTGCCATAACTCCTAAAATAGAGCGATCACAGAATCGGTTTGTTCTTCAGTTCGTAGACATTTTTATTTCGAATATTCTACCGTCAATTACAGAGTACTTACTATCCACGATTTGGCGCTAGAGTCGACACAATAATATTTTCTAAGTTATGCCATAACTCCTAAAATAGAACGATCACAGAATCGGATTGCTCTTCAGTTGGTAGACATTTTTATGGCGAATATTCTACCATCAGTTACAGAGTTCTAACTATCACCGTTTTGGCGTTAGAGTCGATGCAGTAATATTTTCTAATTTCTGCCATAACTCCTAAAATAGAGTGATCACAGAGTCGCATTTTTCGGCAGTTGTTAGATATTTATATGGCGAACATTCTACCGTCAGTTATAGAGTTCTAATTATCACCTTTTGGCGCTAGAGCCGTTGCAGTATTATATTATAAGTTCTGCCATAACTCCTAAGATAGAGCGATCACAGAATCGGATTGTTCTTCAGTTGGTAGACATTTTTATGGCGAAGATTCTAACCGTCAATTGCAGAGTTGTAACTATCCGCGTTTTGGTGCTAGAGTCGATACAATATTATTTTATAAGTTCTGCCATAACTCCTAAAATAGAGCGATCACAGGGTCGGATTTTTCGGCAGTTGTTAGATATTTTTATGGCGAATTTTCTACCGTCAGTGACAGAATTCTAACTATTCCCTTTTTGGCGGTAGAGTCGATAAAATAATATTATCTAAGTTCTGCCATAACTCCTAAAATAGAGCGATCACAGAATCGGATTTTTCGGCAGTTGTTAGATATTTTTATGGCGAATATTCTACCATCAGTCATAGAGTTCTAACTATCGCTGTTTTGGCGCTTCAGTCGATGCAGTATTATAATCTAAGTTCTGATATAACTCCTAAAATAGAGCGATCACAGAATCGGTTTGTTGTTCAGTTCGTAAACATTTTTATTGCGAATATTATACCATCAGTTACAGCGTTCTAACTATCACCGTTTTGGTGCTAGAGTCGATAAAATAATATTTTCTAAGTTCTGCCATAACTCCTAAAATAGAGCGATCACAGAATCGGATTTTTCGGCAGTTGTTAGATATTTTTATGACGAATATTATACCATCAGTTACAGCGTTCTAACTATCACCGTTTTGGTGCTAGAGTCGATAAAATAATATTTTCTAAGTTCTGCCATAACTCCTAAAATAGAGCGATCACAGAATCGGATTTTTCGGCAGTTGTTAGATATTTTTATGGCGAACATTCTACCGTCAGTTATAGAGTTCTAACTATCACCTTTTGGCGCTAGAGCCGTTGCAGTATTATTTTATAAGTTCTGCCATAACTGCTAAGATAGAGCGATCACAGAATCGGATTGTTCTTCAGTTGGTAAATATTTTTATGGCGAATATTCCACCGTCAATTGCAGAGTTGTAACTATCCCTGTTTTGGCGCTAGAGTCGATACAATATTATTTTCTAAGTTCTGCCATACTCCTAAAATAGAGCGATCACAGAGTCGGATTTTTCGGCAGTTGTTAGATATTTTTATGACGAATATTATACCGTCGGTTACAGAATTCTGACTATTCCCTTTTTGGCGCTAGAGTCGATAAAAAAATATTATCTAAGTTCTGCCATAACTCCTAAAATAGAGCGATCACAGAATCGGATTTTTCGGCAGTTGTTAGATATTTTTATGACGAATATTATACCATCAGTTACAGCGTTCTAACTATCACCATTTTGGTGCTAGAGTCGATAAAATAATATTTTCTAAGTTCTGCTATAACTCCTAAAATAGAGCGATCACAGAATCGGATTTTTCGGCAGTTGTTAGATATTTTTATGGCGAATATTCTACCATCAGTCATAGAGTTCTAACTATCGCTGTTTTGGCGCTTCAGTCGATGCAGTATTATAATCTAAGTTCTGATATAACTCCTAAAATAGAGCGATCACAGAATCGGTTTGTTCTTCAGTTCGTAGACATTTTTATTGCGAATATTCTACCGTCAATTGCAGAGTACTTACTATCCACGCTTTGGCGCTAGAGTCGATACAATATTATTTTCTAAGTTCTGCCATAACTCCTAAAATAGAGCGATCACAGAGTCGGATTTTTCGGCAGTTGTTAGATATTTTTATGACGAATATTATACCGTCAGTGACAGAATTCTGACTATTCCCTTTTTGGCGCTAGAGTCGATAAAAAAATATTATCTAAGTTCTGCCATAACTCCTAAAATAGAGCGATCACGGAATCGGATTTTTCGGCAGTTGTTAGATATTTTTATGACGAATATTATACCATCAGTTACGGCGTTCTAACTATCACCGTTTTGGTGCTAGAGTCGATAAAATAATATTTTCTAAGTTCTGCCATAACTCCTAAAATAGAGCGATCACAGAATCGGATTGTTCTTCAGTTGGTAGACATTTTTATGGCGAATATTCTACCGTCAATTGCAGAGTTGTAACTATCCCGTTTTGGCGCTAGAGTCGATACAATATTATTTTCTAAGTTCTGCCATAACTCCTAAAATAGAGCGATCACAGAATCGGTTTGTTCTTCAGTTCGTATACATTTTTATTGCGAATATTCTATCGTCAATTGCAGAGTACTTACTATCCACGCTTTGGCGCTAGAGTCGATAGAATAATATTTTCTAAGTTATGCCATAACTCCTAAAATAGAACGATCACAGAATCGGATTGCTCTTCAGTTGGTAGACATTTTTATGGCGAATATTCTACCATCAGTTACAGAGTTCTAACTATCACCGTTTTGGTGCTAGAGTCGATAAAATAATATTTTCTAAGTTATGCCATAACTCCTAAAATAGAACGATCACAGAATCGGATTTTTCTTTAGTTGGTAGACATTTTGATGGCGAATATTCTACCATCAATTACAGAGTTCTAACTATCACCGTTTTGGTGCTAGAGTCGATACAATAATATTTTCTAAGTTCTGCCATAACACCTAAAATAGAGCGATCACAAAATCGGATTGTTCTTCAGTTGGTAGACATTCTTATGGCGAATATTCTACCGTCAGTCATAGAGTTCTAACTATCACCTTTTGGCGCTAGAGCCGTTGCAGTATTATATTCTAAGTTCTGATATAACTCCTAAGATAGAACGATCACAGAATCGGATTGTTCTTCAGTTGGTAGACATTTTTATGGTGAATATTCTACCGTCAATTGCAGAGTTGTAACTATCCCATTTTGGCGCTAGAGTCGATACAATATTATTTTCTAAGTTCTGCCATAACTCCTAAAATAGAGCGATCACAGGGTCGGATTTTTCGGCAGTTGTTAGATATTTTTATGGCGAATTTTCTACCGTCAGTGACAGAATTCTAACTATTCCCTTTTTGGCGCTAGAGTCGATAAAATAATATTATCTAAGTTCTGCCATAACTCCTAAAATAGAGCGATCACAGAGTCGGATTTTTCGGCAGTTGTTAGATATTTTTATGACGAATATTATACCGTCAGTGACAGAATTCTGACTATTCCCTTTTTGGCGCTAGAGTCGATAAAAAAATATTATCTAAGTTCTGCCATAACTCCTAAAATAGAGCGATCACGGAATCGGATTTTTCGGCAGTTGTTAGATATTTTTATGACGAATATTATACCATCAGTTACAGAGTTCTAACTATCACCGTTTTGGCGTTAGAGTCGATGCAGTAATATTTTCTAATTTCTGCCATAACTCCTAAAATAGAGTGATCACAGAGTCGCATTTTTCGGCAGTTGTTAGATATTTATATGGCGAACATTCTACCGTCAGTTATAGAGTTCTAATTATCACCTTTTGGCGCTAGAGCCGTTGCAGTATTATATTATAAGTTCTGCCATAACTCCTAAGATAGAGCGATCACAGAATCGGATTGTTCTTCAGTTGGTAGACATTTTTATGGCGAAGATTCTAACCGTCAATCGCAGAGTTGTAACTATCCGCGTTTTGGCGCTAGAGTCGATACAATATTATTTTATAAGTTCTGCCATAACTCCTAAAATAGAGCGATCACAGAATCGGATTGCTCTTCAGTTGGTAGACATTGTTATGGCGAATATTCTACCATCAGTTACAGAGTTCTAACTATCACCGTTTTGGCGTTAGAGTCGATGCAGTAATATTTTCTAATTTCTGCCATAACTCCTAAAATAGAGTGATCACAGAGTCGCATTTTTCGGCAGTTGTTAGATATTTATATGGCGAACATTCTACCGTCAGTTATAGAGTTCTAATTATCACCTTTTGGCGCTAGACCCGTTGCAGTATTATATTATAAGTTCTGCCATAACTCCTAAGATAGAGCGATCACAGAATCGGATTGTTCTTCAGTTGGTAGACATTTTTATGGCGAAGATTCTAACCGTCAATCGCAGAGTTGTAACTATCCGCGTTTTGGCGCTAGAGTCGATACAATATTATTTTATAAGTTCTGCCATAACTCCTAAAATAGAGCGATCACAGGGTCGGATTTTTCGGCAGTTGTTAGATATTTTTATGGCGAATTTTCTACCGTCAGTGACAGAATTCTAACTATTCCCTTTTTGGCGCTAGAGTCGATACAATATTATTTTCTAAGTTCTGCCATAACTCCTAAAATAGAGCGATCACAGAGTCGCATTTTTCGGCAGTTGTTAGATATTTTTATGACGAATATTATACCGTCAGTGACAGAATTCTGACTATTCCCTTTTTGGCGCTAGAGTCGATAAAAAAATATTATCTAAGTTCTGCCATAACTCCTAAAATAGAGCGATCACGGAATCGGATTTTTCGGCAGTTGTTAGATATTTTTATGACGAATATTATACCATCAGTTACGGCGTTCTAACTATCACCGTTTTGGTGCTAGAGTCGATAAAATAATATTTTCTAAGTTCTGCCATAACTCCTAAAATAGAGCGATCACAGAATCGGATTGTTCTTCAGTTGGTAGACATTTTTATGGCGAATATTCTACCGTCAATTGCAGAGTTGTAACTATCCCGTTTTGGCGCTAGAGTCGATACAATATTATTTTCTAAGTTCTGCCATAACTCCTAAAATAGAGCGATCACAGAATCGGATTTTTCTTTAGTTGGTAGACATTTTTATGGCGAATATTCTACCATCAGTTACAGAGTTCTAACTATCACCGTTTTGGTGCTAGAGTCGATAAAATAATATTTTCTAAGTTATGCCATAACTCCTAAAATAGAACGATCACAGAATCGGATTTTTCTTTAGTTGGTAGACATTTTGATGGCGAATATTCTACCATCAATTACAGAGTTCTAACTATCACCGTTTTGGTGCTAGAGTCGATACAATAATATTTTCTAAGTTCTGCCATAACACCTAAAATAGAGCGATCACAAAATCGGATTGTTCTTCAGTTGGTAGACATTCTTATGGCGAATATTCTATCGTCAATTGCAGAGTACTTACTATCCACGCTTTGGCGCTAGAGTCGATAGAATAATATTTTCTAAGTTATGCCATAACTCCTAAAATAGAACGATCACAGAATCGGATTGCTCTTCAGTTGGTAGACATTTTTATGGCGAATATTCTACCATCAGTTACAGAGTTCTAACTATCACCGTTTTGGTGCTAGAGTCGATAAAATAATATTTTCTAAGTTATGCCATAACTCCTAAAATAGAACGATCACAGAATCGGATTTTTCTTTAGTTGGTAGACATTTTGATGGCGAATATTCTACCATCAATTACAGAGTTCTAACTATCACCGTTTTGGTGCTAGAGTCGATACAATAATATTTTCTAAGTTCTGCCATAACACCTAAAATAGAGCGATCACAAAATCGGATTGTTCTTCAGTTGGTAGACATTCTTATGGCGAATATTCTACCGTCAGTCATAGAGTTCTAACTATCACCTTTTGGCGCTAGAGCCGTTGCAGTATTATTTTATAAGTTCTGCCATAACTCCTAAGATAGAGCGATCACAGAATCGGATTGTACTTCAGTTGGTAGATATTTTTATGGCGAATTTTCTACCGTCAATTGCAGAGTTGTAACTATCCGCGTTTTAGGGCTAGAGTCAATACAGTATTATTTTCTAAGTTCTGCCATAACTCCTAAAATAGAGCGATCACATTGTCGGATTTTTCGGCAGTTGTTAGATATTTTTATGGCGAATTTTTTACCGTCAGTGACAGAATTCTAACTATTCCCTTTTTGGCGCTAGAGTCGATAAAATGTTATTTTCTAAGTTCTGCCATAACTCCGAAAATAGAGCGATCACAGAGTCGGATTTTTCGGCAGTTGTTAGATATTTTTATGACGAATATTATACCATCAGTTACAGAGTTCTAACTATCACCGTTTTGGTGCTAGAGTCGATAAAATAATATTTTCTAAGTTCTGCCATAACTCCTAAAATAGAGCGATCACAGAATCGGATTGTTCTTCAGTTGGTAGACATTCTTATGGCGAATATTCTACCGTCAGTCATAGAGCTCTAACTATCGCTGTTTTGGCGCTAGGGTCGATGCAGTATTATATTCTAAGTTCTGATATAACTCCTAAGATAGAACGATCACAGAATCGGATTGTTCTTCAGTTGGTAGACATTTTTATGGTGAATATTCTACCGTCAATTGCAGAGTTGTAACTATCCCATTTTGGCGCTAGAGTCGATACAATGTTATTTTCTAAGTTCTGCCATAACTCCTAAAATAGAGCGATCACAGAATCGGTTTGTTCTTCAGTTCGTAGACATTTTTATATCGAATATTCTACCGTCAATTACAGAGTACTTACTATCCACGCTTTGGCGCTAGAGTCGACACAATAATATTTTCTAAGTTATGCCATAACTCCTAAAATAGAACGATCACAGAATCGGATTGCTCTTCAGTTGGTAGACATTTTTATGGCGAATATTCTACCATCAGTTACAGAGTTCTAACTATCACCGTTTTGGCGTTAGAGTCGATGCAGTAATATTTTCTAATTTCTGCCATAACTCCTAAAATAGAGTGATCACAGAGTCGCATTTTTCGGCAGTTGTTAGATATTTATATGGCGAACATTCTACCGTCAGTTATAGAGTTCTAATTATCACCTTTTGGCGCTAGAGCCGTTGCAGTATTATATTATAAGTTCTGCCATAACTCCTAAGATAGAGCGATCACAGAATCGGATTGTCCTTCAGTTGGTAGACATTTTTATGGCGAAGATTCTAACCGTCAATCGCAGAGTTGTAACTATCCGCGTTTTGGCGCTAGAGTCGATACAATATTATTTTATAAGTTCTGCCATAACTCCTAAAATAGAGCGATCACAGGGTCGGATTTTTCGGCAGTTGTTAGATATTTTTATGGCGAATTTTCTACCGTCAGTGACAGAATTCTAACTATTCCCTTTTTGGCGCTAGAGTCGATAAAATAATATTATCTAAGTTCTGCCATAACTCCTAAAATAGAGCGATCACAGAATCGGATTTTTCGGCAGTTGTTAGATATTTTTATGGCGAATATTCTACCATCAGTCATAGAGTTCTAACTATCGCTGTTTTGGCGCTTCAGTCGATGCAGTATTATAATCTAAGTTCTGATATAACTCCTAAAATAGAGCGATCACAGAATCGGTTTGTTCTTCAGTTCGTAGACATTTTTATTGCGAATATTCTACCGTCAATTGCAGAGTACTTACTATCCACGCTTTGGCGCTAGAGTCGATACAATAATATTTCCTAAGTTATGCCATAACTCCTAAAATAGAACGATCACAGAATCGGATTTTTCTTTAGTTGGTAGACATTTTGATGGCGAATATTCTACCATCAGTTACAGAGTTCTAACTATCACCGTTTTGGCGCTAGAATCGATGCAGTAATATTTTCTAATTTCTGCCATAACTCCTAAAATAGAGTGATCACAGAGTCGTATTTTTCGGCAGTTGTTAGATATTTTTATGGCGAACATTCTACCGTCAGTTATAGAGTTCTAACTATCACCGTTTGGCGCTAGAGCCGTTGCAGTATTATTTTATAAGTTCTGCCATAACTCCTAAGATAGAGCGATCACAGAATCGGATTGTTCTTCAGTTGGTAAATATTTTTATGGCGAATATTCTACCGTCAATTGCAGAGTTGTAACTATCCCTGTTTTGGCGCTAGAGTCGATACAATATTATTTTCTAAGTTCTGCCATAACTCCTAAAATAGAGCGATCACAGAGTCGGATTTTTCGGCAGTTGTTAGATATTTTTATGACGAATATTATACCATCAGTTACAGCGTTCTAACTATCACCGTTTTGGTGCTAGAGTCGATAAAATAATATTTTCTAAGTTCTGCCATAACTCCTAAAATAGAGCGATCACAGAATCGGATTTTTCGGCAGTTGTTAGATATTTTTATGACGAATATTATACCATCAGTTACAGCGTTCTAACTATCACCGTTTTGGTGCTAGAGTCGATAAAATAATATTTTCTAAGTTCTGCCATAACTCCTAAAATAGAGCGATCACAGAATCGGATTTTTCGGCAGTTGTTAGATATTTTTATGGCGAACATTCTACCGTCAGTTATAGAGTTCTAACTATCACCTTTTGGCGCTAGAGCCGTTGCAGTATTATTTTATAAGTTCTGCCATAACTCCTAAGATAGAGCGATCACAGAATCGGATTGTTCTTCAGTTGGTAAATATTTTTATGGCGAATATTCCACCGTCAATTGCAGAGTTGTAACTATACCTGTTTTGGCGCTAGAGTCGATACAATATTATTTTCTAAGTTCTGCCATAACTCCTAAAATAGAGCGATCACAGAGTCGGATTTTTCGGCAGTTGTTAGATATTTTTATGACGAATATTATACCGTCGGTGACAGAATTCTGACTATTCCCTTTTTGGCGCTAGAGTCGATAAAAAAATATTATCTAAGTTCTGCCATAACTCCTAAAATAGAGCGATCACAGAATCGGATTTTTCGGCAGTTGTTAGATATTTTTATGACGAATATTATACCATCAGTTACAGCGTTCTAACTATCACCGTTTTGGTGCTAGAGTCGATAAAATAATATTTTCTAAGTTCTGCTATAACTCCTAAAATAGAGCGATCACATAATCGGATTTTTCGGCAGTTGTTAGATATTTTTATGGCGAATATTCTACCATCAGTCATAGAGTTCTAACTATCGCTGTTTTGGCGCTTCAGTCGATGCAGTATTATAATCTAAGTTCTGATATAACTCCTAAAATAGAGCGATCACAGAATCGGTTTGTTCTTCAGTTCGTAGACATTTTTATTGCGAATATTCTACCGTCAATTGCAGAGTACTTACTATCCACGCTTTGGCGCTAGAGTCGATACAATATTATTTTCTAAGTTCTGCCATAACTCCTAAAATAGAGCGATCACAGAGTCGGATTTTTCGGCAGTTGTTAGATATTTTTATGACGAATATTATACCGTCAGTGACAGAATTCTGACTATTCCCTTTTTGGCGCAAGAGTCGATAAAAAAATATTATCTAAGTTCTGCCATAACTCCTAAAATAGAGCGATCACGGAATCGGATTTTTCGGCAGTTGTTAGATATTTTTATGACGAATATTATACCATCAGTTACGGCGTTCTAACTATCAGCGCTTTGGTGCTAGAGTCGATAAAATAATATTTTCTAAGTTCTGCCATAACTCCTAAAATAGAGCGATCACAGAATCGGATTGTTCTTCAGTTGGTAGACATTCTTATGGCGAATATTCTACCGTCAGTCATAGAGCTCTAACTATCGCTGTTTTGGCGCTAGAGTCGATGCAGTATTATATTCTAAGTTCTGATATAACTCCTAAGATAGAACGATCACAGAATCGGATTGTTCTTCAGTTGGTAGACATTTTTATGGTGAATATTCTACCGTCAATTGCAGAGTTGTAACTATCCCATTTTGGCGCTAGAGTCGATACAATATTATTTTCTAAGTTCTGCCATAACTCCTAAAATAGAGCGATCACAGAATCGGTTTGTTCTTCAGTTCGTAGACATTTTTATTTCGAATATTCTACCGTCAATTACAGAGTACTTACTATCCACGCTTTGGCGCTAGAGTCGACACAATAATATTTTCTAAGTTATGCCATAACTCCTAAAATAGAACGATCACAGAATCGGATTGCTCTTCAGTTGGTAGACATTTTTATGGCGAATATTCTACCATCAGTTACAGAGTTCTAACTATCACCGTTTTGGCGTTAGAGTCGATGCAGTAATATTTTCTAATTTCTGCCATAACTCCTAAAATAGAGTGATCACAGAGTCGCATTTTTCGGCAGTTGTTAGATATTTATATGGCGAACATTCTACCGTCAGTTATAGAGTTCTAATTATCACCTTTTGGCGCTAGAGCCGTTGCAGTATTATATTATAAGTTCTGCCATAACTCCTAAGATAGAGCGATCACAGAATCGGATTGTTCTTCAGTTGGTAGACATTCTTATGGCGAATATTCTACCGTCAGTCATAGAGCTCTAACTATCGCTGTTTTGGCGCTAGAGTCGATGCAGTATTATATTCTAAGTTCTGATATAACTCCTAAGATAGAACGATCACAGAATCGGATTGTTCTTCAGTTGGTAGACATTTTTATGGTGAATATTCTACCGTCAATTGCAGAGTTGTAACTATCCCATTTTGGCGCTAGAGTCGATACAATATTATTTTCTAAGTTCTGCCATAACTCCTAAAATAGAGCGATCACAGAATCGGTTTGTTCTTCAGTTCGTAGACATTTTTATTTCGAATATTCTACCGTCAATTACAGAGTACTTACTATCCACGCTTTGGCGCTAGAGTCGACACAATAATATTTTCTAAGTTATGCCATAACTCCTAAAATAGAACGATCACAGAATCGGATTGCTCTTCAGTTGGTAGACATTTTTATGGCGAATATTCTACCATCAGTTACAGAGTTCTAACTATCACCGTTTTGGCGTTAGAGTCGATGCAGTAATATTTTCTAATTTCTGCCATAACTCCTAAAATAGAGTGATCACAGAATCGCATTTTTCGGCAGTTGTTAGATATTTATATGGCGAACATTCTACCGTCAGTTATAGAGTTCTAATTATCACCTTTTGGCGCTAGAGCCGTTGCAGTATTATATTATAAGTTCTGCCATAACTCCTAAGATAGAGCGATCACAGAATCGGATTGTTCTTCAGTTGGTAGACATTTTTATGGCGAAGATTCTAACCGTCAATTGCAGAGTTGTAACTATCCGCGTTTTGGCGCTAGAGTCGATACAATATTATTTTATAAGTTCTGCCATAACTCCTAAAATAGAGCGATCACAGGGTCGGATTTTTCGGCAGTTGTTAGATATTTTTATGGCGAATTTTCTACCGTCAGTGACAGAATTCTAACTATTCCCTTTTTGGCGCTAGAGTCGATAAAATAATATTATCTAAGTTCTGCCATAACTCCTAAAATAGAGCGATCACAGAATCGGATTTTTCGGCAGTTGTTAGATATTTTTATGGCGAATATTCTACCATCAGTCATAGAGTTCTAACTATCGCTGTTTTGGCGCTTCAGTCGATGCAGTATTATAATCTAAGTTCTGATATAACTCCTAAAATTGAGCGATCACAGAATCGGTTTGTTCTTCAGTTCGTAGACATTTTTATTGCGAATATTCTACCGTCAATTGCAGAGTACTTACTATCTACGCTTTGGCGCTAGAGTCGATACAATAATATTTTCTAAGTTATGCCATAACTCCTAAAATAGAACGATCACAGAATCGGATTTTTCTTTAGTTGGTAGACATTTTGATGGCGAATATTCTACCATCAGTTACAGAGTTCTAACTATCACCGTTTTGGCGCTAGAATCGATGCAGTAATATTTTCTAATTTCTGCCATAACTCCTAAAATAGAGTGATCACAGAGTCGTATTTTTCGGCAGTTGTTAGATATTTTTATGGCGAACATTCTACCGTCAGTTATAGAGTTCTAACTATCACCGTTTGGCGCTAGAGCCGTTGCAGTATTATTTTATAAGTTCTGCCATAACTCCTAAGATAGAGCGATCACAGAATCGGATTGTTCTTCAGC
Organism: Xylophagus ater; assembly: GCA_963422695.1. Taxonomy (NCBI): domain Eukaryota; kingdom Metazoa; phylum Arthropoda; class Insecta; order Diptera; family Xylophagidae; genus Xylophagus; species Xylophagus ater. The sequence continues at coordinate 25,739,414 of OY730481.1, read as the reverse complement.
TGGTAAATATTTTTATGGCGAATATTCTACCGTCAATTGCAGAGTTGTAACTATCCCTGTTTTGGCGCTAGAGTCGATACAATATTATTTTCTAAGTTCTGCCATAACTCCTAAAATAGAGCGATCACAGAGTCGGATTTTTCTGCAGTTGTTAGATATTTTTATGACGAATATTATACCATCAGTTACAGCGTTCTAACTATCACCGTTTTGGTGCTAGAGTCGATAAAATAATATTTTCTAAGTTCTGCCATAACTCCTGAAATAGAGCGATCACAGAATCGGATTTTTCGGCAGTTGTTAGATATTTTTATGACGAATATTATACCATCAGTTACAGCATTCTAACTATCACCGTTTTGGTGCTAGAGTCGATAAAATAATATTTTCTAAGTTCTGCCATAACTCCTAAAATAGAGCGATCACAGAATCGGATTTTTCGGCAGTTGTTAGATATTTTTATGGCGAACATTCTACCGTCAGTTATAGAGTTCTAACTATCACCTTTTGGCGCTAGAGCCGTTGCAGTATTATTTTATAAGTTCTGCCATAACTCCTAAAATAGAGCGATCACAGAATCGGATTGTTCTTCAGTTGGTAAATATTTTTATGGCGAATATTCCACCGTCAATTGCAGAGTTGTAACTATCCCTGTTTTGGCGCTAGAGTCGATACAATATTATTTTCTAAGTTCTGCCATAACTCCTAAAATAGAGCGATCACAGAGTCGGATTTTTCGGCAGTTGTTAGATATTTTTATGACGAATATTATACCGTCGGTGACAGAATTCTGACTATTCCCTTTTTGGCGCTAGAGTCGATAAAAAAATATTATCTAAGTTCTGCCATAACTCCTAAAATAGAGCGATCACAGAATCGGATTTTTCGGCAGTTGTTAGATATTTTTATGACGAATATTATACCATCAGTTACAGCGTTCTAACTATCACCGTTTTGGTGCTAGAGTTGATAAAATAATATTTTCTAAGTTCTGCTATAACTCCTAAAATAGAGCTATCACAGAATCGGATTTTTCGGCAGTTGTTAGATATTTTTATGGCGAATATTCTACCATCAGTCATAGAGTTCTAACTATCGCTGTTTTGGCGCTTCAGTCGATGCAGTATTATAATCTAAGTTCTGATATAACTCCTAAAATAGAGCGATCACAGAATCGGTTTGTTCTTCAGTTCGTAGACATTTTTATTGCGAATATTCTACCGTCAATTGCAGAGTACTTACTATCCACGCTTTGGCGCTAGAGTCGATACAATATTATTTTCTAAGTTCTGCCATAACTCCTAAAATAGAGCGATCACAGAGTCGGATTTTTCGGCAGTTGTTAGATATTTTTATGACGAATATTATACCGTCAGTGACAGAATTCTGACTATTCCCTTTTTGGCGCTAGAGTCGATAAAAAAATATTATCTAAGTTCTGCCATAACTCCTAAAATAGAGCGATCACGGAATCGGATTTTTCGGCAGTTGTTAGATATTTTTATGACGAATATTATACCATCAGTTACGGCGTTCGAACTATCACCGTTTTGGTGCTAGAGTCGATAAAATAATATTTTCTAAGTTCTGCCATAACTCCTAAAATAGAGCGATCACAGAATCGGATTGTTCTTCAGTTGGTAGACATTTTTATGGCGAATATTCTACCGTCAATTGCAGAGTTGTAACTATCCCGTTTTGGCGCTAGAGTCGATACAATATTATTTTCTAAGTTCTGCCATAACTCCTAAAATAGAGCGATCACAGAATCGGTTTGTTCTTCAGTTCGTAGACATTTTTATTGCGAATATTCTATCGTCAATTGCAGAGTACTTACTATCCACGCTTTGGCGCTAGAGTCGATAGAATAATATTTTCTAAGTTATGCCATAACTCCTAAAATAGAACGATCACAGAATCGGATTGCTCTTCAGTTGGAAGACATTTTTATGGCAAATATTCTACCATCAGTTACAGAGTTCTAACTATCACCGTTTTGGTGCTAGAGTCGATAAAATAATATTTTCTAAGTTATGCCATAACTCCTAAAATAGAACGATCACAGAATCGGATTTTTCTTTAGTTGGTAGACATTTTGATGGCGAATATTCTACCATCAGTTACAGAGTTCTAACTATCACCGTTTTGGCGCTAGAATCGATGCAGCAATATTTTCTAATTTCTGCCATAACTCCTAAAATAGAGTGATCACAGAGTCGTATTTTTCGGCAGTTGTTAGATATTTTTATGGCGAACATTCTACCGTCAGTTATAGAGTTCTAACTATCACCTTTTGGCGCTAGAGCCGTTGCAGTATTATTTTATAAGTTCTGCCATAACTCCTAAGATAGAGCGATCACAGAATCGGATTGTTCTTCAGTTGCTAAATATTTTTATGGCGAATATTCTACCGTCAATTGCAGAGTTGTAACTATCCCTGTTTTGGCGCTAGAGTCGATACAATATTATTTTCTAAGTTCTGCCATAACTCCTAAAATAGAGCGATCACAGAGTCGGATTTTTCGGCAGTTGTTAGATATTTTTATGACGAATATTATACCATCAGTTACAGCGTTCTAACTATCACCGTTTCGGTGCTAGAGTCGATAAAATAATATTTTCTAAGTTCTGCCATAACTCCTAAAATAGAGCGATCACAGAATCGGATTTTTCGGCAGTTGTTAGATATTTTTATGGCGAACATTCTACCGTCAGTTATAGAGTTCTAACTATCACCTTTTGGCGCTAGAGCCGTTGCAGTATTATTTTATAAGTTCTGCCATAACTCCTAAGATAGAGCGATCACAGAATCGGATTGTTCTTCAGTTGGTAAATATTTTTATGGCGAATATTCTACCGTCAATTGCAGAGTTGTAACTATCCCTGTTTTGGCGCTAGAGTCGATACAATATAATTTTCTAAGTTCTGCCATAACTCCTAAAATAGAGCGATCACAGAGTCGGATTTTTCGGCAGTTGTTAGATATTTTTGTGACAAATATTATACCGTCAGTGACAGGATTCTGACTATCCCCTTTTTGGCGCTAGAGTCGATAAAAAAATATTATCTAAGTTCTGCCATAACTCCTAAAATAGAGCGATCACAGAATCGGATTTTTCGGCAGTTGTTAGATATTTTTATGACGAATATTATACCATCAGTTACAGCGTTCTAACTATCACCGTTTTGGCGCTAGAGTCGATAAAATAATATTTTCTAAGTTCTGCCATAACTCCTAAAATAGAGCGATCACAGGATCGGATTGTTCTTCAGTTGGTAGACATTTTTATGGCGAATATTCCACCGTCAATTGCAGAGTTGTAACTATCCCGTTTTGGCGCTAGAGTCGATACAATATTATTTTCTAAGTTCTGCCATAACTCGTAAAATACAGCGATCACAGAATCGGTTTGTTCTTCAGTTCGTAGACATTTTTATTGCGAATATTCTACCGTCAATTGCAGAGTACTTACTATCCACGCTTTGGCGCTAGAGTCGATACAATAATATTTTCTAGGTTCTGCCATAATTCCTAAAATAGAGCGATCACAGAATCGGATTTTTCGGCAGTTGTTAGATATTTTTATGGCGAACATTCTACCGTCAGTTATAGAGTTCTAACTATCACCTTTTGGCGCTAGAGCCGTTGCAGTATTATTTTAGAAGTTCTGCCATAACTCCTAAAATAGAGTGATCACAGAGTCGTATTTTTCGGCAGTTGTTAGATATTTATGTGGCGAACATTCTACCGTCAGTTATAGAGTTCTAATTATCACCTTTTGGCGCTAGAGCCGTTGCAGTATTATTTTATAAGTTCTGCCATAACTCCTAAGATAGACCGATCACAGAATCGGATTGTTCTTGAGTTGGTAGATATTTTTATGGCGAATATTCTACCGTCAATTGCAGAGTTGTAACTATCCGCGTTTTGGCGCTGGAGTCGATACAATATTATTTTCTAAGTTCTGCCATAACTCCTAAAATAGAGCGATCACAGAGTCGGATTTTTCGGCAGTTGTTAGATATTTTTATGGCGAATTTTCTACCGTCAGTGACAGAATTCTAACTATTCCCTTTTTGGCGCTAGAGTCGATAAAATAATATTATCTAAGTTCTGCCATAACTCCTAAAATAGAGCGATCACAGGCTCGGATTTTTCGGCAGTTGTTAGATTTATTTATGGCGAATATTCTACCATCACTCATAGAGTTCTAACTATGGCTGTTTTGGCGCTACAGTCGATGCAGTATTATAATCTAAGTTCTGATATAACTCCTAAAATAGAGCGATCACAGAATCGGTTTGTTCTTCAGTTCGTAGACATTTTTATTGCGAATATTCTACCGTCAATTGCAGAGTACTTACTATCCACGCTTTGGCGCTAGAGTCGATACAATAATTTTTTCTAAGTTATGCCATAACTCCTAAAATAGAACGATCACAGAATCGGATTTTTCTTCAGTTGGTAGACATTTTGATGGCGAATATTCTACCATCAGTTACAGAGTTCTAACTATCACCGTTTTGGCGCTAGAATCGATGCAGCAATATTTTCTAATTTCTGCCATAACTCCTAAAATAGAGTGATCACAGAGTCGTATTTTTCAGCAGTTGTTAGATATTTTTATGGCGAACATTCTACCGTCAGTTATAGAGTTCTAACTATCACCTTTTGGCGCTAGAGCCGTTGCAGTATAATTTTATAAGTTCTGCCATAACTCCTAAAATAGAGCGATCACAGAATCGGATTTTTCGGCAGTTGTTAGATATTTTTATGACGAATATTATACCATTAGTTACAGCGTTCTAACTATCATCGTTTTGGTCCTAGAGTCGATAAAATAATATTTTCTAAGTTCTGCCATAACTCCTAAAATAGAGTGATCACAGAATCGGATTGTTCTTCAGTTGGTAGACATTTTTATGGCGAATATTCTACCGTCAATTGCAGAGTTGTAACTATCCCTGTTTTGGCGCTAGAGTCGATACAATATTATTTTCTAAGTTCTGCCATAACTCCTAAAATAGAGCGATCACAGAGTCGGATTTTTCGGCAGTTGTTAGATATTTTTATGACGAATATTATACCGTCAGTGACAGAATTCTGACTATTCCCTTTTTGGCGCTAGAGTCGATAAAAAAATATTATCTAAGTTCTGCCATAACTCCTAAAATAGAGCGATCACAGAATCGGATTTTTCGGCAGTTGTTAGATATTTTTATGACGAATATTATACCATCAGTTACAGCGTTCTAACTATCGCTGTTTTGGCGCTTCAGTCGATGCAGTATTATAATCTAAGTTCTGATATAACTCCTAAAATAGAGCGATCACAGAATCAGTTTGTTCTTCAGTTCGTAGACATTTTTATTGCGAATATTCTACCGTCAATTGCAGAGTACTTACTATCCACGCTTTGGCGCTAGAGTCGATACAATATTGTTTTCTAAGTTCTGCCATAACTCCTAAAATAGAGCGATCACAGAGTCGGATTTTTCGGCAGTTGTTAGATATTTTTATGACGAATATTATACCGTCAGTGACATAATTCTGACTATTCCCTTTTTGGCGCTAGAGTCGATAAAAAAATATTATCTAAGTTCTGCCATAACTCCTAAAATAGAGCGATCACAGAATCGGATTTTTCGGCAGTTGTTAGATATTTTTATGACGAATATTATACCATCAGTTACAGCGTTCTAACTATCACCGTTTTGGTGCTGGAGTCGATAAAATAATATTTTCTAAGTTCTGCCATAACTCCTAAAATAGAGCGATCACAGAATCGGATTTTTCGGCAGTTGTTAGATATTTTTATGGCGAATATTCTACCATCAGTAATAGAGTTCTAACTATCGCTGTTTTGGCGCTTCAGTCGATGCAGTATTATAATCTAAGTTCTGATATAACTCCTAAAATAGAGCGATCACAGAATCGGTTTGTTCTTCAGTTCGTAGACATTTTTATTGCGAATATTCTACCATCAATTGCAGAGTACTTACTATCCACGCTTTGGCGCTAGAGTCGATACAATATTATTTTCTAAGTTCTGCCATAACTCCTAAAATAGAGCGATCACAGAGTCGGATTTTTCGGCAGTTGTTAGATATTTTTATGACGAATATTATACCGTCAGTGACAGAATTCCGACTATTCCCTTTTTGGCGCTAGAGTCGATAAAAAAATATTATCTAAGTTCTGCCATAACTCCTAAAATAGAGCGATCACAGAATCGGTTTGTTCTTCAGTTCGTAGACATTTTTATTGCGAATATTCTACCGTCAATTGCAGAGTACTTACTATCCACGCTTTGGCGCTAGAGTCGATAGAATAATATTTTCTAAGTTATGCCATAACTCCTAAAATAGAACGATCACAGAATCGGATTGCTCTTCAGTTGGTAGACATTTTTATGGCGAATATTCTACCATCAGTTACAGAGTTCTAACTATCACCGTTTTGGCGCTAGAGTCGACGCAGTAATATTTTCTAATTTCTGCCATAACTCCTAAAATAGAGTGATCACAGAGTCGTATTTTTCGGCAGTTGTTAGATATTTATGTGGCGAATATTCTACCGTCAGTTATAGAGTTCTAATTATCACCTTTTGGCGCTAGAGCCGTTGCAGTATTATTTTATAAGTTCTGCCATAACTCCTAAGATAGACCGATCACAGAATCGGATTGTTCTTGAGTTGGTAGATATTTTTATGGCGAATATTCTACCGTCAATTGCAGAGTTGTAACTATCCGCGTTTTGGCGCTGGAGTCGATACAATATTATTTTCTAAGTTCTGCCATAACTCCTAAAATAGAGCGATCTCAGAGTCGGATTTTTCGGCAGTTGTTAGATATTTTTATGGCGAATTTTCTACCGTCAGTGACAGAATTCTAACTATTCCCTTTTTGGCGCTAGAGTCGATAAAAGAATATTATCTAAGTTCTGCCATAACTCCTAAAATAGAGCGATCACAGGCTCGGATTTTTCGGCAGTTGTTAGATTTTTTTATGGCGAATATTCTACCATCACTCATAGAGTTCTAACTATCGCTGTTTTGGCGCTACAGTCGATGCAGTATTATAATCTAAGTTCTGATATAACTCCTAAAATAGAGCGATCACAGAATCGGTTTGTTCTTCAGTTCGTAGACATTTTTATTGCGAATATTCTACCGTCAATTGCAGAGTACTTACTATCCACGCTTTGGCGCTAGAGTCGATACAATAATATTTTCTAAGTTATGCCATAACTCCTAAAATAGAACGATCACAGAATCGGATTTTTCTTCAGTTGGTAGACATTTTGATGGCGAATATTCTACCATCAGTTACAGAGTTCTAACTATCACCGTTTTGGCGCTAGATTCGATGCAGTAATATTTTCTAATTTCTGCCATAACTCCTAAAATAGAGTGATCACAGAGTCGTATTTTTCGGCAGTTGTTAGATATTTTTATGGCGAACATTCTACCGTCAGTTATAGAGTTCTAACTATCACCTTTTGGCGCTAGAGCCGTTGCAATATTATTTTATAAGTTCTGCCATAACTCCTAAGATAGAGCGATCACAGAATCGGATTGTTCTTCAGTTGGTAGATATTTTTATGGCGAATATTCTACCGTCAATTGCAGAGTTGTAACTATCCCCGTTTTGGCGCTAGAGTCGATACAATATTATTTTCTAAGTTCTGCCATAACTCCTAAAAAAGAGCGATCTCAGAGTCGGATTTTTCGGCAGCTGTTAGATATTTTTATGGCGAATTTTCTACCGTCAGTGACAGAATTCTAACTATTCCCTTTTGGCGCTAGAGTCGATAAAAAATATTATCTAAGTTCTGCCATAACTCCTAAAATAGAACGATCACAGAATCGGATTTTTCTTTAGTTGGTAGACATTTTGATGGCGAATATTCTACCATCAGTTACAGAGTTCTAACTATCACCGTTTTGGCGCTAGAATCGATGAAGCAATATTTTCTAATTTCTGCCATAACTCCTAAAATAGAGTGATCACAGACTCGTATTTTTCAGCAGTTGTTAGATATTTTTATGGCGAACATTCTACTGTCAGTTATAGAGTTCTAACTATCACCTTTTGGCGCTAGAGCCGTTGCAGTATAATTTTATAAGTTCTGCCATAACTCCTAAAATAGAGCGATCACAGAATCGGATTGTTCTTCAGTTGGTAGACATTTTTATGGCGAATATTCTACCGTCAATTGCAGAGTTGTAACTATCCCTGTTTTGGCGCTAGAGTCGATACAATATTATTTTCTAAGTTCTGCCATAACTCCTAAAATAGAGCGATCACAGAGTCGGATTTTTCGGCAGTTGTTAGATATTTTGATGGCGAATATTCTACCATCAGTTACAGAGTTCTAACTATCACCGTTTTGGCGCTAGAGTCGATGCAGTAATATTTTCTAATTTCTGCCATAACTCCTAAAATAGAGTGATCACAGAGTCGTATTTTTCGGCAGTTGTTAGATATTTTTATGACGAATATTATACCATTAGTTACAGCGTTCTAACTATCATCGTTTTGGTCCTAGAGTCGATAAAATAATATTTTCTAAGTTCTGCCATAACTCCTAAAATAGAGTGATCACAGAATCGGATTGTTCTTCAGTTGGTAGACATTTTTATGGCGAATATTCTACCGTCAATTGCAGAGTTGTAACTATCCCTGTTTTGGCGCTAGAGTCGATACAATATTATTTTCTAAGTTCTGCCATAACTCCTAAAATAGAGCGATCACAGAGTCGGATTTTTCGGCAGTTGTTAGATATTTTTAGGACGAATATTATACCGTCAGTGACAGAATTCTGACTATTCCCTTTTTGGCGCTAGAGTCGATAAAAAAATATTATCTAAGTTCTGCCATAACTCCTAAAATAGAGCGATCACAGAATCGGATTTTTCGGCAGTTGTTAGATATTTTTATGACGAATATTATACCATCAGTTACAGCGTTCTAACTATCACCGTTTTGGTGCTAGAGTCGATAAAATAATATTTTCTAAGTTCTGCTATAACTCCTAAAATAGAGCGATCACAGAATCGGATTTTTCGGCAGTTGTTAGATATTTTTATGGCGAATATTCTACCATCAGTCATAGAGTTCTAACTATCGCTGTTTTGGCGCTTCAGTCGATGCAGTATTATAATCTAAGTTCTGATATAACTCCTAAAATAGAGCGATCACAGAATCAGTTTGTTCTTCAGTTCGTAGACATTTTTATTGCGAATATTCTACCGTCAATTGCAGAGTACTTACTATCCACGCTTTGGCGCTAGAGTCGATACAATATTATTTTCTAAGTTCTGCCATAACTCCTAAAATAGAGCGATCACAGAGTCGGATTTTTCGGCAGTTGTTAGATATTTTTATGACGAATATTATACCGTCAGTGACATAATTCTGACTATTCCCTTTTTGGCGCTAGAGTCGATAAAAAAATATTATCTAAGTTCTGCCATAACTCCTAAAATAGAGCGATCACAGAATCGGATTTTTCGGCAGTTGTTAGATATTTTTATGACGAATATTATACCATCAGTTACAGCGTTCTAACTATCACCGTTTTGGTGCTGGAGTCGATAAAATAATATTTTCTAAGTTCTGCCATAACTCCTAAAATAGAGCGATCACAGAATCGGATTTTTCGGCAGTTGTTAGATATTTTTATGGCGAATATTCTACCATCAGTAATAGAGTTCTAACTATCGCTGTTTTGGCGCTTCAGTCGATGCAGTATTATAATCTAAGTTCTGATATAACTCCTAAAATAGAGCGATCACAGAATCGGTTTGTTCTTCAGTTCGTAGACATTTTTATTGCGAATATTCTACCGTCAATTGCAGAGTACTTACTATCCACGCTTTGGTGCTAGAGTCGATACAATATTATTTTCTAAGTTCTGCCATAACTCCTAAAATAGAGCGATCACAGAGTCGGATTTTTCGGCAGTTGTTAGATATTTTTATGACGAATATTATACCGTCAGTGACAGAATTCCGACTATTCCCTTTTTGGCGCTAGAGTCGATAAAAAAATATTATCTAAGTTCTGCCATAACTCCTAAAATAGAGCGATCACGGAATCGGATTTTTCGGCAGTTGTTAGATATTTTTATGACGAATATTATACCATCAGTTACAGCTTTCTAACTATCACCGTTTTGGTGCTAGAATCGATAAAATAATATTTTCTAAGTTCTGCCATAACTCCTAAAATAGAGCGATCACAGAATCGGATTGTCCTTCAGTTGGTAGACATTTTTATGGCGAATATTCTACCGTCAATTGCAGAGTTGTAACTATCCCGTTTTGGCGCTAGAGTCGATACAATATTATTTTCTAAGTTCTGCCATAACTCCTAAAATACAGCGATCACAGAATCGGTTTGTTCTTCAGTTCGTAGACATTTTTATTGCGAATATTCTACCGTCAATTGCAGAGTACTTACTATCCACGCTTTGGCGCTAGAGTCGATACAATAATATTTTCTAGGTTCTGCCATAATTCCTAAAATAGAGCGATCACAGAATCGGATTTTTCGGCAGTTGTTAGATATTTTTATGGCGAACATTCTACCGTCAGTTATAGAGTTCTAACTATCACCTTTTGGCGCTAGAGCCGTTGCAGTATTATTTTATAAGTTCTGCCATAACTCCTAAAATAGAGTGATCACAGAGTCGTATTTTTCGGCAGTTGTTAGATATTTATGTGGCGAACATTCTACCGTCAGTTATAGAGTTCTAATTATCACCTTTTGGCGCTAGAGCCGTTGCAGTATTATTTTATAAGTTCTGCCATAACTCCTAAGATAGACCGATCACAGAATCGGATTGTTCTTGAGTTGGTAGATATTTTTATGGCGAATATTCTACCGTCAATTGCAGAGTTGTAACTATCCGCGTTTTGGCGCTGGAGTCGATACAATATTATTTTCTAAGTTCTGCCATAACTCCTAAAATAGAGCGATCACAGAGTCGGATTTTTTGGCAGTTGTTAGATATTTTTATGACGAATATTATACCATCAGTTACAGCGTTCTAACTATCACCGTTTTGGTGCTAAAGTCGATAAAATAATATTTTCTAAGTTCTGCCATAACTCCTAAAATAGAGCGATCACAGAATCGGATTGTTCTTCAGTTGGTAGACATTTTTATGGCGAATATTCTACCGTCAATTGCAGAGTTGTAACTGTCCCGTTTTGGCGCTAGAGTCGATACAATATTATTTTCTAAGTTCTACCATAACTCCTAAAATAGAGCGATCACAGAATCGGTTTGTTCTTCAGTTCGTAGACATTTTTATTGCGAATATTCTACCGTCAATTGCAGAGTACTTACTATCCACGCTTTGGCGCTAGAGTCGATGGAATAATATTTTCTAAGTTATGCCATAACTCCTAAAATAGAACGATCACAGAATCGGATTGCTCTTCAGTTGGTAGACATTTTTATGGCGAATATTCTACCATCAGTTACAGAGTTCTAACTATCACCGTTTTGGCGCTAGAGTCGACGCAGTAATATTTTCTAATTTCTGCCATAACTCCTAAAATAGAGTGATCACAGAGTCGTATTTTTCGGCAGTTGTTAGATATTTATGTGGCGAACATTCTACCGTCAGTTATAGAGTTCTAATTATCACCTTTCGGCGCTAGAGCCGTTGCAGTATTATTTTATAAGTTCTGCCATAACTCCTAAGATAGACCGATCACAGAATCGGATTTTTCTTGAGTTGGTAGATATTTTTATGGCGAATTTTCTACCGTCAGTGACAGAATTCTAACTATTCCCTTTTTGGCGCTAGAGTCGATAAAATAATATTATCTAAGTTCTGCCATAACTCCTAAAATAGAGCGATCACAGAATCGGATTTTTCGGCAGTTGTTAGATATTTTTATGGCGAATATTCTACCATCAGTCATAGAGTTCTAACTATCGCTGTTTTGGCGCTTCAGTCGATGCAGTATTATAATCTAAGTTCTGATATAACTCCTAAAATAGAGCGATCACAGAATCAGTTTGTTCTTCAGTTCGTAGACATTTTTATTGCGAATATTCTACCGTCAATTGCAGAGTACTTACTATCCACGCTTTGGCGCTAGAGTCGATACAATATTATTTTCTAAGTTCTGCCATAACTCCTAAAATAGAGCGATCACAGAGTCGGATTTTTCGGCAGTTGTTGGATATTTTTATGACGAATATTATACCGTCAGTGACATAATTCTGACTATTCCCTTTTTGGCGCTAGAGTCGATAAAAAAATATTATCTAAGTTCTGCCATAACTCCTAAAATAGAGCGATCACAGAATCGGATTTTTCGGCAGTTGTTAGATATTTTTATGACGAATAGTATACCATCAGTTACAGCGTTCTCACTATCACCGTTTTGGTGCTGGAGTCGATAAAATAATATTTTCTAAGTTCTGCCATAACTCCTAAAATAGAGCGATCACAGGCTCGGATTTTTCGGCAGTTGTTAGATTTTTTTATGGCGAATATTCTACCATCACTCATAGAGTTCTAACTATCGCTGTTTTGGCGCTACAGTCGATGCAGTATTATAATCTAAGTTCTGATATAACTCCTAAAATAGAGCGATCACAGAATCGGTTTGTTCTTCAGTTCGTAGACATTTTTATTGCGAATATTCTACCGTCAATTGCAGAGTACTTACTATCCACGCTTTGGCGCTAGAGTCGATACAATAATATTTTCTAAGTTATGCCATAACTCCTAAAATAGAACGATCACAGAATCGGATTTTTCTTCAGTTGGTAGACATTTTGATGGCGAATATTCTACCATCAGTTACAGAGTTCTAACTGTCACCGTTTTGGCGCTAGAGTCGATGCAGTAATATTTTCTAATTTCTGCCATAACTCCTAAAATAGAGTGATCACAGAGTCGTATTTTTCGGCAGTTGTTAGACATTTTTATGGCGAACATTCTACCGTCACTCATAGAGTTCTAACTATCGCTGTTTTGGCGCTACAGTCGATGCAGTATTATAATCTAAGTTCTGATATAACTCCTAAAATAGAGCGATCACAGAATCGGTTTGTTCTTCAGTTCGTAGACATTTTTATGGCGAATATTCTACCGTCAATTGCAGAGTTGTAACTATCCGCGTTTTGGCGCTGGAGTCGATACAATATTATTTTCTAAGTTATGCCATAACTCCTAAAATAGAACGATCACAGAATCGGATTTTTCTTCAGTTGGTAGACATTTTGATGGCGAATATTCTACCATCAGTTACAGAGTTCTAACTATCACCGTTTTGGCGCTAGAGTCGATGCAGTAATATTTTCTAATTTCTGCCATAACTCCTAAAATAGAGTGATCACAGAGTCGTATTTTTCGGCAGTTGTTAGACATTTTTATGGCGAACATTCTACCGTCAGTTATAGAGTTCTAACTATCACCTTTTGGCGCTAGAGCCGTTGCAGTATTATTTTATAAGTTCTGCCATAACTCCTAAGATAGAGCGATCACAGAATCGGATTGTTCTTCAGTTGGTAGATATTTTTATGGCGAATATTCTACCGTCAATTGCAGAGTTGTAACTATCCCCGTTTTGGCGCTAGAGTCGATACAATATTATTTTCTAAGTTCTGCCATAACTCCTAAAAAAGAGCGATCACAGAGTCGGATTTTTCGGCAGCTGTTAGATATTTTTATGGCGAATTTTCTACCGTCAGTGACAGAATTCTAACTATTCCCTTTTGGCGCTAGAGTCGATAAAAAATATTATCTAAGTTCTGCCATAACTCCTAAAATAGAACGATCACAGAATCGGATTTTTCTTTAGTTGGTAGACATTTTGATGGCGAATATTCTACCATCAGTTACAGAGTTCTAACTATCACCGTTTTGGCGCTAGAATCGATGCAGCAATATTTTCTAATTTCTGCCATAACTCCTAAAATAGAGTGATCACAGAGTCGTATTTTTCAGCAGTTGTTAGATATTTTTATGGCGAACATTCTACTGTCAGTTATAGAGTTCTAACTATCACCTTTTGGCGCTAGAGCCGTTGCAGTATAATTTTATAAGTTCTGCCATAACTCCTAAAATAGAGCGATCACAGAATCGGATTGTTCTTCAGTTGGTAGACATTTTTATGGCGAATATTCTACCGTCAATTGCAGAGTTGTAACTATCCCTGTTTTGGCGCTAGAGTCGATACAATATTATTTTCTAAGTTCTGCCATAATTCCTAAAATAGAGCGATCACGGAATCGGATTTTTCGGCAGTTGTTAGATATTTTTATGACGAATATTATACCATCAGTTACAGCTTTCTAACTATCACCGTTTTGGTGCTAGAGTCGATAAAATAATATTTTCTAAGTTCTGCCATAACTCCTAAAATAGAGCGATCACAGAATCGGATTGTCCTTCAGTTGGTAGACATTTTTATGGCGAATATTCTACCGTCAATTGCAGAGTTGTAACTATCCCGTTTTGGCGCTAGAGTCGATACAATATTATTTTCTAAGTTATGCCATAACTCCTAAAATAGAACGATCACAGAATCGGATTGCTCTTCAGTTGGTAGACATTTTTATGGCGAATATTCTACCATCATTTATAGAGTTCTAACTATCACCGTTTTGGCGCTAGAGTCGATGCAGTAATATTTTCTAATTTCTGCCATAACTCCTAAAATAGAGTGATCACAGAGTCGCATTTTTCGGCAGTTGTTAGATATTTATATGGCGAACATTCTACCGTCAGTTATAGAGTTCTAATTATCACCTTTTGGCGCTAGAGCCGTTGCAGTATTATTTTATAAGTTCTGCCATAACTCCTAAGATAGAGCGATCACAGAATCGGATTGTTGGTAGATATTTTTATGGCGAAGATTCTAACCGTCAATTGCAGAGTTGTAACTATCCGCGTTTTGGCGCTAGAGTCGATACAATATTATTTTCTAAGTTCTGCCATAACTCCTAAAATAGAGCGATCACAGAGTCGGATTTTTCGGCAGTTGTTAGATATTTTTATGGCGAATTTTCTACCGTCAGTGACAGAATTCTAACTATTCCCTTTTTGGCGCTAGAGTCGATAAAATAATATTATCTAACTTCTGCCATAACTCCTAAAATAGAGCGATCACAGAATCGGATTTTTCGGCAGTTGTTAGATATTTTTATGGCGAATATTCTACCATCAGTCATAGAGTTCTAACTATCGCTGTTTTGGCGCTTCAGTCGATGCAGTATTATAATCTAAGTTCTGATATAACTCCTAAAATAGAGCGATCACAGAATCGGTTTGTTCTTCAGTTCGTAGACATTTTTATTGCGAATGTTCTACCGTCAATTGCAGAGTACTTACTATCCACGCTTTGGCGCTAGAGTCGATACAATAATATTTTCTAAGTTATGCCATAACTCCTAAAATAGAACGATCACAGAATCGGATTTTTCTTTAGTTGGTAGACATTTTGATGGCGAATATTCTACCATCAGTTACAGAGTTCTAACTATCACCGTTTTGGCGCTAGAATCGATGCAGCAATATTTTCTAATTTCTGCCATAACTCCTAAAATAGAGTGATCACAGAGTCGTATTTTTCGGCAGTTGTTAGATATTTTTATGGCGAACATTCTACCGTCAGTTATAGAGTTCTAACTATCACCTTTTGGCGCTAGAGCCGTTGCAGTATTATTTTATAAGTTCTGCCCTAACTTCTAAGATAGAGCGATCACAGAATCGGATTGTTCTTCAGTTGCTAAATATTTTTATGGCGAATATTCTACCGTCAATTGCAGAGTTGTAACTATCCCTGTTTTGGCGCTAGAGTCGATACAATATTATTTTCTAAGTTCTGCCATAACTCCTAAAATAGAGCGATCACAGAGTCGGATTTTTCGGCAGTTGTTAGATATTTTTATGACAAATATTATACCATCAGTTACAGCGTTCTAACTATCACCGTTTTGGTGCTAGAGTCGATAAAATAATATTTTCTAAGTTCTGCCATAACTCCTAAAATAGAGCGATCACAGAATCGGATTTTTCGGCAGTTGTTAGATATTTTTACGACGAATATTATACCATCAGTTACAGCGTTCTAACTATCACCGTTTTGGTGCTAGAGTCGATAAAATAATATTTTCTAAGTTCTGCCATAACTCCTAAAATAGAGCGACCACAGAATCGGATTTTTCGGCAGTTGTTAGATATTTTTATGGCGAACATTCTACCGTCAGTTATAGAGTTCTAACTATCACCTTTTGGCGCTAGAGCCGTTGCAGTATTATTTTATAAGTTCTGCCATAACTCCTAAGATAGAGCGATCACAGAATCGGATTGTTCTTCAGTTGGTAAATATTTTTATGGCGAATATTCTACCGTCAATTGCAGAGTTGTAACTATCCCTGTTTTGGCGCTAGAGTCGATACAATATAATTTTCTAAGTTCTGCCATAACTCCTAAAATAGAGCGATCACAGAGTCGGATTTTTCGGCAGTTGTTAGATATTTTTATGACGAATATTATACCGTCAGTGACAGAATTCTGACTATTCCCTTTTTGGCGCTAGAGTCGATAAAAAAATATTATCTAAGTTCTGCCATAACTCCTAAAATAGAGCGATCACAGAATCGGATTTTTCGGCAGTTGTTAGATATTTTTATGACGAATATTATACCATCAGTTACAGCGTTCTAACTATCACCGTTTTGGTGCTAGAGTCGATAAAATAATATTTTATAAGTTCTGCCATAACTCCTAAAATAGAGCGATCACAGAATCGGATTGTTCTTCAGTTGGTAGACATTTTTATGGCGAATATTCTACCGTCAATTGCAGAGTTGTAACTATCCCGTTTTGGCGCTAGAGTCGATACAATATTATTTTCTAAGTTCTGCCATAACTCCTAAAATAGAGCGATCACAGAATCGGTTTGTTCTTCAGTTCGTAGACATTTTTATTGCGAATATTCTACCGTCAATTGCAGAGTACTTACTATCCACGCTTTGGCGCTAGAGTCGATAGAATAATATTTTCTAAGTTATGCCATAACTCCTAAAATAGAACGATCACAGAATCGGATTGCTCTTCAGTTGGTAGACATTTTTATGGCGAATATTCTACCATCAGTTACAGAGTTCTAACTATCACCGTTTTGGCGCTAGAGTCGATGCAGTAATATTTTCTAATTTCTGCCATAACTCCTAAAATAGAGTGATCACAGAGTCGTATTTTTCGGCAGTTGTTAGACATTTTTATGGCGAACATTCTACCGTCAGTTATAGAGTTCTAACTATCACCTTTTGGCGCTAGAGCCGTTGCAGTATTATTTTATAAGTTCTGCCATAACTCCTAAGATAGAGCGATCACAGAATCGGATTGTTCTTCAGTTGGTAGATATTTTTATGGCGAATATTCTACCGTCAATTGCAGAGTTGTAACTATCCCCGTTTTGGCGCTAGAGTCGATACAATATTATTTTCTAAGTTCTGCCATAACTCCTAAAATAGAGCGATCACAGAGTCGGATTTTTTGGCAGTTGTTAGATATTTTTATGACGAATATTATACCATCAGTTACAGCGTTCTAACTATCACCGTTTTGGTGCTAAAGTCGATAAAATAATATTTTCTAAGTTCTGCCATAACTCCTAAAATAGAGCGATCACAGAATCGGATTGTTCTTCAGTTGGTAGACATTTTTATGGCGAATATTCTACCGTCAATTGCAGAGTTGTAACTGTCCCGTTTTGGCGCTAGAGTCGATACAATATTATTTTCTAAGTTCTACCATAACTCCTAAAATAGAGCGATCACAGAATCGGTTTGTTCTTAAGTTCGTAGACATTTTTATTGCGAATATTCTACCGTCAATTGCAGAGTACTTACTATCCACGCTTTGGCGCTAGAGTCGATGGAATAATATTTTCTAAGTTATGCCATAACTCCTAAAATAGAACGATCACAGAATCGGATTGCTCTTCAGTTGGTAGACATTTTTATGGCGAATATTCTACCATCAGTTACAGAGTTCTAACTATCACCGTTTTGGCGCTAGAGTCGACGCAGTAATATTTTCTAATTTCTGCCATAACTCCTAAAATAGAGTGATCACAGAGTCGTATTTTTCGGCAGTTGTTAGATATTTATGTGGCGAACATTCTACCGTCAGTTATAGAGTTCTAATTATCACCTTTCGGCGCTAGAGCCGTTGCAGTATTATTTTATAAGTTCTGCCATAACTCCTAAGATAGACCGATCACAGAATCGGATTTTTCTTGAGTTGGTAGATATTTTTATGGCGAATTTTCTACCGTCAGTGACAGAATTCTAACTATTCCCTTTTTGGCGCTAGAGTCGATAAAATAATATTATCTAAGTTCTGCCATAACTCCTAAAATAGAGCGATCACAGAATCGGATTTTTCGGCAGTTGTTAGATATTTTTATGGCGAATATTCTACCATCAGTCATAGAGTTCTAACTATCGCTGTTTTGGCGCTTCAGTCGATGCAGTATTATAATCTAAGTTCTGATATAACTCCTAAAATAGAGCGATCACAGAATCAGTTTGTTCTTCAGTTCGTAGACATTTTTATTGCGAATATTCTACCGTCAATTGCAGAGTACTTACTATCCACGCTTTGGCGCTAGAGTCGATACAATATTATTTTCTAAGTTCTGCCATAACTCCTAAAATAGAGCGATCACAGAGTCGGATTTTTCGGCAGTTGTTGGATATTTTTATGACGAATATTATACCGTCAGTGACATAATTCTGACTATTCCCTTTTTGGCGCTAGAGTCGATAAAAAAATATTATCTAAGTTCTGCCATAACTCCTAAAATAGAGCGATCACAGAATCGGATTTTTCGGCAGTTGTTAGATATTTTTATGACGAATAGTATACCATCAGTTACAGCGTTCTCACTATCACCGTTTTGGTGCTGGAGTCGATAAAATAATATTTTCTAAGTTCTGCCATAACTCCTAAAATAGAGCGATCACAGGCTCGGATTTTTCGGCAGTTGTTAGATTTTTTTATGGCGAATATTCTACCATCACTCATAGAGTTCTAACTATCGCTGTTTTGGCGCTACAGTCGATGCAGTATTATAATCTAAGTTCTGATATAACTCCTAAAATAGAGCGATCACAGAATCGGTTTGTTCTTCAGTTCGTAGACATTTTTATTGCGAATATTCTACCGTCAATTGCAGAGTACTTACTATCCACGCTTTGGCGCTAGAGTCGATACAATAATATTTTCTAAGTTATGCCATAACTCCTAAAATAGAACGATCACAGAATCGGATTTTTCTTCAGTTGGTAGACATTTTGATGGCGAATATTCTACCATCAGTTACAGAGTTCTCACTGTCACCGTTTTGGCGCTAGAGTCGATGCAGTAATATTTTCTAATTTCTGCCATAACTCCTAAAATAGAGTGATCACAGAGTCGTATTTTTCGGCAGTTGTTAGACATTTTTATGGCGAACATTCTACCGTCACTCATAGAGTTCTAACTATCGCTGTTTTGGCGCTACAGTCGATGCAGTATTATAATCTAAGTTCTGATATAACTCCTAAAATAGAGCGATCACAGAATCGGTTTGTTCTTCAGTTCGTAGACATTTTTATGGCGAATATTCTACCGTCAATTGCAGAGTTGTAACTATCCGCGTTTTGGCGCTGGAGTCGATACAATATTATTTTCTAAGTTATGCCATAACTCCTAAAATAGAACGATCACAGAATCGGATTTTTCTTCAGTTGGTAGACATTTTGATGGCGAATATTCTACCATCAGTTACAGAGTTCTAACTATCACCGTTTTGGCGCTAGAGTCGATGCAGTAATATTTTCTAATTTCTGCCATAACTCCTAAAATAGAGTGATCACAGAGTCGTATTTTTCGGCAGTTGTTAGACATTTTTATGGCGAACATTCTACCGTCAGTTATAGAGTTCTAACTATCACCTTTTGGCGCTAGAGCCGTTGCAGTATTATTTTATAAGTTCTGCCATAACTCCTAAGATAGAGCGATCACAGAATCGGATTGTTCTTCAGTTGGTAGATATTTTTATGGCGAATATTCTACCGTCAATTGCAGAGTTGTAACTATCCCCGTTTTGGCGCTAGAGTCGATACAATATTATTTTCTAAGTTCTGCCATAACTCCTAAAAAAGAGCGATCACAGAGTCGGATTTTTCGGCAGCTGTTAGATATTTTTATGGCGAATTTTCTACCGTCAGTGACAGAATTCTAACTATTCCCTTTTGGCGCTAGAGTCGATAAAAAATATTATCTAAGTTCTGCCATAACTCCTAAAATAGAACGATCACAGAATCGGATTTTTCTTTAGTTGGTAGACATTTTGATGGCGAATATTCTACCATCAGTTACAGAGTTCTAACTATCACCGTTTTGGCGCTAGAATCGATGCAGCAATATTTTCTAATTTCTGCCATAACTCCTAAAATAGAGTGATCACAGAGTCGTATTTTTCAGCAGTTGTTAGATATTTTTATGGCGAACATTCTACTGTCAGTTATAGAGTTCTAACTATCACCTTTTGGCGCTAGAGCCGTTGCAGTATAATTTTATAAGTTCTGCCATAACTCCTAAAATAGAGCGATCACAGAATCGGATTGTTCTTCAGTTGGTAGACATTTTTATGGCGAATATTCTACCGTCAATTGCAGAGTTGTAACTATCCCTGTTTTGGCGCTAGAGTCGATACAATATTATTTTCTAAGTTCTGCCATAATTCCTAAAATAGAGCGATCACGGAATCGGATTTTTCGGCAGTTGTTAGATATTTTTATGACGAATATTATACCATCAGTTACAGCTTTCTAACTATCACCGTTTTGGTGCTAGAGTCGATAAAATAATATTTTCTAAGTTCTGCCATAACTCCTAAAATAGAGCGATCACAGAATCGGATTGTCCTTCAGTTGGTAGACATTTTTATGGCGAATATTCTACCGTCAATTGCAGAGTTGTAACTATCCCGTTTTGGCGCTAGAGTCGATACAATATTATTTTCTAAGTTATGCCATAACTCCTAAAATAGAACGATCACAGAATCGGATTGCTCTTCAGTTGGTAGACATTTTTATGGCGAATATTCTACCATCATTTATAGAGTTCTAACTATCACCGTTTTGGCGCTAGAGTCGATGCAGTAATATTTTCTAATTTCTGCCATAACTCCTAAAATAGAGTGATCACAGAGTCGCATTTTTCGGCAGTTGTTAGATATTTATATGGCGAACATTCTACCGTCAGTTATAGAGTTCTAATTATCACCTTTTGGCGCTAGAGCCGTTGCAGTATTATTTTATAAGTTCTGCCATAACTCCTAAGATAGAGCGATCACAGAATCGGATTGTTGGTAGATATTTTTATGGCGAAGATTCTAACCGTCAATTGCAGAGTTGTAACTATCCGCGTTTTGGCGCTAGAGTCGATACAATATTATTTTCTAAGTTCTGCCATAACTCCTAAAATAGAGCGATCACAGAGTCGGATTTTTCGGCAGTTGTTAGATATTTTTATGGCGAATTTTCTACCGTCAGTGACAGAATTCTAACTATTCCCTTTTTGGCGCTAGAGTCGATAAAATAATATTATCTAACTTCTGCCATAACTCCTAAAATAGAGCGATCACAGAATCGGATTTTTCGGCAGTTGTTAGATATTTTTATGGCGAATATTCTACCATCAGTCATAGAGTTCTAACTATCGCTGTTTTGGCGCTTCAGTCGATGCAGTATTATAATCTAAGTTCTGATATAACTCCTAAAATAGAGCGATCACAGAATCGGTTTGTTCTTCAGTTCGTAGACATTTTTATTGCGAATGTTCTACCGTCAATTGCAGAGTACTTACTATCCACGCTTTGGCGCTAGAGTCGATACAATAATATTTTCTAAGTTATGCCATAACTCCTAAAATAGAACGATCACAGAATCGGATTTTTCTTTAGTTGGTAGACATTTTGATGGCGAATATTCTACCATCAGTTACAGAGTTCTAACTATCACCGTTTTGGCGCTAGAATCGATGCAGCAATATTTTCTAATTTCTGCCATAACTCCTAAAATAGAGTGATCACAGAGTCGTATTTTTCGGCAGTTGTTAGATATTTTTATGGCGAACATTCTACCGTCAGTTATAGAGTTCTAACTATCACCTTTTGGCGCTAGAGCCGTTGCAGTATTATTTTATAAGTTCTGCCCTAACTCCTAAGATAGAGCGATCACAGAATCGGATTGTTCTTCAGTTGCTAAATATTTTTATGGCGAATATTCTACCGTCAATTGCAGAGTTGTAACTATCCCTGTTTTGGCGCTAGAGTCGATACAATATTATTTTCTAAGTTCTGCCATAACTCCTAAAATAGAGCGATCACAGAGTCGGATTTTTCGGCAGTTGTTAGATATTTTTATGACAAATATTATACCATCAGTTACAGCGTTCTAACTATCACCGTTTTGGTGCTAGAGTCGATAAAATAATATTTTCTAAGTTCTGCCATAACTCCTAAAATAGAGCGATCACAGAATCGGATTTTTCGGCAGTTGTTAGATATTTTTACGACGAATATTATACCATCAGTTACAGCGTTCTAACTATCACCGTTTTGGTGCTAGAGTCGATAAAATAATATTTTCTAAGTTCTGCCATAACTCCTAAAATAGAGCGACCACAGAATCGGATTTTTCGGCAGTTGTTAGATATTTTTATGGCGAACATTCTACCGTCAGTTATAGAGTTCTAACTATCACCTTTTGGCGCTAGAGCCGTTGCAGTATTATTTTATAAGTTCTGCCATAACTCCTAAGATAGAGCGATCACAGAATCGGATTGTTCTTCAGTTGGTAAATATTTTTATGGCGAATATTCTACCGTCAATTGCAGAGTTGTAACTATCCCTGTTTTGGCGCTAGAGTCGATACAATATAATTTTCTAAGTTCTGCCATAACTCCTAAAATAGAGCGATCACAGAGTCGGATTTTTCGGCAGTTGTTAGATATTTTTATGACGAATATTATACCGTCAGTGACAGAATTCTGACTATTCCCTTTTTGGCGCTAGAGTCGATAAAAAAATATTATCTAAGTTCTGCCATAACTCCTAAAATAGAGCGATCACAGAATCGGATTTTTCGGCAGTTGTTAGATATTTTTATGACGAATATTATACCATCAGTTACAGCGTTCTAACTATCACCGTTTTGGTGCTAGAGTCGATAAAATAATATTTTATAAGTTCTGCCATAACTCCTAAAATAGAGCGATCACAGAATCGGATTGTTCTTCAGTTGGTAGACATTTTTATGGCGAATATTCTACCGTCAATTGCAGAGTTGTAACTATCCCGTTTTGGCGCTAGAGTCGATACAATATTATTTTCTAAGTTCTGCCATAACTCCTAAAATAGAGCGATCACAGAATCGGTTTGTTCTTCAGTTCGTAGACATTTTTATTGCGAATATTCTACCGTCAATTGCAGAGTACTTACTATCCACGCTTTGGCGCTAGAGTCGATAGAATAATATTTTCTAAGTTATGCCATAACTCCTAAAATAGAACGATCACAGAATCGGATTGCTCTTCAGTTGGTAGACATTTTTATGGCGAATATTCTACCATCAGTTACAGAGTTCTAACGGTCAAAGTTTTGGCGCTAGAGTCGATACAATAATATTTTCTAAGTTATGCCATATCGAACGATCACAGAATCGGATTTTTCTACAGTTGGTAGACATTTTGTTGGCGAATATTCTACCATCAGTTACAGAGTTCTAACTATCACCGTTTTGGCGCTAGAGTCGATGCAGTAATATTTTCTAATTTCTGCCATAACTCCTAAAATAGAGTGAACACAGAGTCGTATTTTTCGGCAGTTGTTGGATATTTTTATGGCGAACATTCTACCGTCAGTTATAGAGTTCTAACTATCACCTTTTGGCGTTAGAGCCGTTGCAGTATTATTTTATAAGTTCTGCCATAACTCCTAAGATAGAGCGATCAGAGAATCGGATTGTTCTTCAGTTGGTAGATATTTTTATGGCGAATATTCTACCGTCAATTGCAGAGTTGTAACTATCCCCGTTTTGGCGCTAGAGTCGATACAATATTATTTTCTAAGTTCTGCCATAACTCCTAAAAAAGAGCGATCACAGAGTCGGATTTTTCGGCAGTTGTTAGATATTTTTATGGCGAATTTTCTACCGTCAGTGACAGAATTCTAACTATTCCCTTTTGGCGCTAGAGTCGATAAAAAATATTATCTAAGTTCTGCCATAACTCCTAAAATAGAGCGATCACAGAATCGGATTGTTCTTCAGTTGGTAGACATTTTTATGGCGGATATTCTACCGTCAGTTGTGGACTTCTAACTATCACGGTTTTGGTGCTATAGTCGATACAATATTATTCTCTAATATAACTGATTTTGCGTCCTTTTGAAAAAATTTTTTTATAATAATTTTTTATTTAGTTGGAATTAGGACCTTAATGTAGTAATATAAAAAACACCTTTTCAATTACTGCCAACGTTTCGTCTACTTTATTTAGACTTTTTCAAGGCTGGAATAACACAATAATATACATTACATATACATTAGATACACTTGGTAATAGTTTATATGTTGTAAAAGATAATGCAACAATCGCGTTTTACAACACGAAAACGGTCAGTATACTGTTCTCTAGAATGAAAGATATAACTCCATTGATGAATAACTCCAATGTAGTTTATAAAATTAATTGCAAAGATTGTGAGAAATGCTATATTGGACAGACGAAACAACTTCTATTAAACAGAGTCAAACAACACAAATATGATTGTAAACCCACGAACTACGAGAACAAGGATAGAACTACGTTATGTTCACATCATTTCCGATTACAACATGATTTTGATTTTGACAACATATCTATATTAGATAGAGAAACACACTGTCAAAGAAGGAACATCAGTGAAATGATATTCATTTCTTTATATGACAACACGATCAACTTAAGGAGTGATGTTGAAGGCCTTAGTAACATATACTCTGGACTACTTACCGACTTTAAAGGAATATATATATATAAATAGTTGTACTTAAATTTAATTTAAAAAGATAATTTTTTCGGTTTTTCTTTTCATTTTTTGTCTTTTTGGTTTTTTGGTTTTTTTTTTTTTTTTTTTTACGGTTTGTTCTGTGGTTTCTTAGTTGAATCTAAGACAGTTAATAATCCTGTTTCCATTTATTTTAATTTTTAATGTTTTAATTTGTAAGTTAGTGGATTATTAACTTTTCATTTATTTAGTTTTTGTTCAACTTAAGAAGAGTTCAATCCGTTTATAATGTATTTTAAGTGTTTTAATTTGACGATAGTGTACACCACGCAATAAGGTATACACATTGAACTATCTATTTATTTTTGTTTATATATTCTTTTATGGTTTGTTGATTATAAACTATTACCAAGTGTATCTAATGTATATGTAATGTATATTATTGTGTTATGCCAGCCTTGAAAAAGTCTAAATAAAGTAGACGAAACGTTGGCAGTAATTGAAAAGGTGTTTTTTATATTACTACATTAAGGTCCTAATTCCAACTAAATAAAAAATTATTATAAAAAAATTATTCTCTAAGTTCTGCCATAACTCCTAAAATAAAGCGATCACAGAATCGGTTTGTTCTTCAGTTCGTAGACATTTTTATTGCGAATATTCTTCCTTCAATTGCAGAGTACTTACTATCCACGCTTTGGCGCTAGAGTCGATACAATATTATTTTCTAAGTTCTGCCATAACTCCTAAAAAAGAGCGATCACAGAGTCGGATTTTTCGGCAGTTGTTAGATATTTTTATGGCGAATTTTCTACCGTCAGTGACAGAATTCTAACTATTCCCTTTTGGCGCTAGAGTCGATAAAAAATATTATCTAAGTTCTGCCATAACTCCTAAAATAGAACGATCACAGAATCGGATTTTTCTTTAGTTGGTAGACATTTTGATGGCGAATATTCTACCATCAGTTACAGAGTTCTAACTATCACCGTTTTGGCGCTGGAATCGATGCAGCAATATTTTCTAATTTCTGCCATAACTCCTAAAATAGAGTGATCACAGAGTCGTATTTTTCGGCAGTTGTTAGATATTTTTATGGCGAACATTCTACCGTCAGTTATAGAGTTCTAACTATCACCTTTTGGCGCTAGAGCCGTTGCAGTATTATTTTATAAGTTCTGCCATAACTCCTAAAATAGAGCGATCACAGAATCGGATTTTTTGGCAGTTGTTAGATATTTTTATGACGAATATTATACCATTAGTTACAGCGTTCTAACTATCACCGTTTTGGTCCTAGAGTCGATAAAATTATATTTTCTAAGTTCTGCCATAACTCCTAAAATAGAGCGATCACAGAATCGGATTGTTCTTCAGTTGGTAGACATTTTTATGGCGAATATTCTACCGTCAATTGCAGAGTTGTAACTATCCCTGTTTTGGCGCTAGAGTCGATACAATATTATTTTCTAAGTTCTGCCATAACTCCTAAAATAGAGCGATCACAGAATCGGATTTTTCGGCAGTTGTTAGATATTTTTATGACGAATATTATACCATTAGTTACAGCGTTCTAACTATCACCGTTTTGGTGCTAGAGTCGATAAAATAATATTTTCTAAGTTCTGCCATAACTCCTAAAATAGAGCGATCACAGAATCGGATTTTTCGGCAGTTGTTAGATATTTTTATGACGAATATTATACCATTAGTTACAGCGTTCTAACTATCACCGTTTTGGTCCTAGAGTCGATAAAATAATATTTTCTAAGTTCTGCCATAACTCCTAAAATAGAGCGATCACAGAATCGGATTGTTCTTCAGTTGGTAGACATTTTTATGGCGAATATTCTACCGTCAATTGCAGAGTACTTACTATCCACGCTTTGGCGCTAGAGTCGATACAATAATATTTTCTAAGTTATGCCATAACTCCTAAAATTGAACGATCACAGAATCGGATTTTTCTTCAGTTGGTAGACATTTTGATGGCGAATATTCTACCATCAGTTACAGAGTTCTAACTATCACCGTTTTGGCGCTAGAGTCGATGCAGTAATATTTTCTAATTTCTGCCATAACTAATAAAATAGAGTGATCACAGAGTCGTATTTTTCGGCAGTTGTTAGATATTTTTATGGCGAACATTCTACCGTCAGTTATAGAGTTCTAACTATCACCTTTTGGCGCTAGAGCCGTTGCAGTATTATTTTATAAGTTCTGCGATAACTCCTAAGATAGAGCGATCACAGAATCGGATTGTTCTTCAGTTGGTAGATATTTTTATGGCGAATATTCTACCGTCAATTGCAGAGTTGTAACTATCCCCGTTTTGGCGCTAGAGTCGATACAATAATATTTTCTAAGTTATGCCATAACTCCTAAAATTGAACGATCACAGAATCGGATTTTTCTTCAGTTGGTAGACATTTTGATGGCGAATATTCTACCATCAGTTACAGAGTTCTAACTATCACCGTTTTGGCGCTAGAGTCGATGCAGTAATATTTTCTAATTTCTGCCATAACTAATAAAATAGAGTGATCACAGAGTCGTATTTTTCGGCAGTTGTTAGATATTTTTATGGCGAACATTCTACCGTCAGTTATAGAGTTCTAACTATCACCTTTTGGCGCTAGAGCCGTTGCAGTATTATTTTATAAGTTCTGCGATAACTCCTAAGATAGAGCGATCACAGAATCGGATTGTTCTTCAGTTGGTAGATATTTTTATGGCGAATATTCTACCGTCAATTGCAGAGTTGTAACTATCCCCGTTTTGGCGCTAGAGTCGATGCAGTAAGATTTTCTAATTTCTGCCATAACTCCTAAAATAGAGTGATCACAGAGTCGTATTTTTCGGCAGTTGTTAGATATTTATATGGCGAACATTCTACCGTCAGTTATAGAGTTCTAATTATCACCTTTTGGCGCTAGAGCCGTTGCAGTATTATTTTATAAGTTCTGCCATAACTCCTAAGATAGAGCGATCACAGAATCGGATTGTTCTTCAGTTGGTAGATATTTTTATGGCGAATATTCTACCGTCAATTGCAGAGTTGTAGCTATCCGCGTTTTGGCGCTGGAGTCGATACAATATTATTTTCTAAGTTCTGCCATAACTCCTAAAATAGAGCGTTAGATATTTTTATGGCGAATTTTCTACCGTCAGTGACAGAATTCTAACTATTCCATTTTTGGCGCTAGAGTCGATAAAATAATATTATCTAAGTTCTGCCATAACTCCTAAAATAGAGCGATCACAGGCTCGGATTTTTCAGCAGTTGTTAGATATTTTTATGGCGAATATTCTACCATCACTCATAGAGTTCTAACTATCGCTGTTTTGGCGCTACAGTCGATGCAGTAACATAATCTAAGTCCTGATATAACTCCTAAAATAGAGCGATCACAGAATCGGCTTGTTCTTCAGTTCGTAGACATTTTTATTGCGAATATTCTACCGTCAATTGCAGAGAACTTACTATCCACGCTTTGGCGCTACAGTCGATACAATAATATTTTCTAAGTTATGCCATAACTCCTAAAATAGAACGATCACAGAATCGGATTTTTCTTCAGTTGGTAGACATTATGATGGCGAATATTCTACCATCAGTTACAGAGTTCTAACTATCACCGTTTTGGCGCTAGAGTCGATGCAGTAATATTTTCTAATTTCTGCCATAACTAATAAAATAGAGTGATCACAGAGTCGTATTTTTCGGCAGTTGTTAGATATTTTTATGGCGAACATTCTACCGTCAGTTATAGAGTTCTAACTATCACCTTTTGGCGCTAGAGCCGTTGCAGTATTATTTTATAAGTTCTGCGATAACTCCTAAGATAGAGCGATCACAGAATCGGATTGTTCTTCAGTTGGTAGATATTTTTATGGCGAATATTCTACCGTCAATTGCAGAGTTGTAACTATCCCCGTTTTGGCGCTAGAGTCGATACAATATTATTTTCTAAGTTCTGCCATAACTCCTAAAATAGAGCGATCACAGAGTCGGATTTTTCGGCAGTTGTTAGATATTTTTATGGCAAATTTTCTACCGTCAGTGACAGAATTCTAACTATTCTCTTTTGGTACTAGAGTCGATAAAAAATATTATCTAAGTTCTGCCCTAACTCCTAAAATAGAGCGATTACAGAATCGGATTGTTTTTCAGTTGGTAGACATTTTTATGGCGGATATTCTACCGTCAGTTTTGGACTTCTAACTATCACGGTTTTGGCGCTATAGTCGAAACAATATTATTCTCTAAGTTCTGCCATAACTCCTAAAATAAAGCGATCACAGAATCGGTTTGTTCTTCAGTTCGTAGACATTTTTATTGCGAATATTCTACCGTCAATTGCAGAGTACTTACTATCCACGCTTTGGCGCTAGAGTCGATACAATAATATTTTCTAAGTTATGCCATAACTCCTAAAATAGAACGATCACAGAATCGGATTTTTCTTTAGTTGGTAGACATTTTGATGGCGAATATTCTACCATCAGTTACAGAGTTCTAACTATCACCGTTTTGGCGCTAGAATCGATGCAGCAATATTTTCTAATTTCTGCCATAACTCCTAAAATAGAGTGATCACAGAGTCGTATTTTTCGGCAGTTGTTAGATATTTTTATGGCGAACATTCTACCGTCAGTTATAGAGTTCTAACTATCACCTTTTGGCGCTAGAGCCGTTGCAGTATTATTTTATAAGTTCTGCCATAACTCCTAAGATAGAGCGATCACAGAATCGGATTGTTCTTCAGTTTGTAAGTAATTTTATGGCGAATATTCTACCGTCAATTGCAGAGTTGTAACTATCCCTGTTTTGGCGCTAGAGTCGATACAATATTATTTTCTAAGTTCTGCCATAACTCCTAAAATAGAGCGATCACAGAGTCGGATTTTTCGGCAGTTGTTAGATATTTTTATGACGAATATTATACCATCAGTTACAGCGTTCTAACTATCACGGTTTTGGTGCTAGAGTCGATAAAATAATATTTTCTAAGTTCTGCCATAACTCCTAAAATAGAGCGATCACAGAACCGCATTTTTCGGCAGTTGTTAGATATTTTTATGACGAATATTATACCATCATTTACAGCGTTCTAACTATCACCGTTTTGGTGCTAGAGTCGATAAAATAATATTTTCTAAGTTCTGCCATAACTCCTAAAACAGAGCGATCACAGAATCGGATTTTTCGGCAGTTGTTAGATATTTTTATGGCGAACATTCTACCGTCAGTTATAGAGTTCTAACTATCACCTTTTGGCGCTAGAGCCGTTGCAGTATTATTTTATAAGTTCTGCCATAACTCCTAAGATAGAGCGATCACAGAATCGGATTGTTCTTCAGTTGGTGAATATTTTTATGGCGAATATTCTACTGTCAATTGCAGAGTTGTAACTATCCCTGTTTTGGCGCTAGAGTCGATACAATATTATTTTCTAAGTTCTGCCATAACTCCTAAAATAGAGCGATCACAGAGTCGGATTTTTCGGCAGTTGTTAGATATTTTTATGACGAATATTATACCGTCAGTGACAGAATTCTGACTATTCCCTTTTTGGCGCTAGAGTCGATAAAAAATATTATCTAAGTTCTGCCATAACTCCTAAAATAGAGCGATCACAGAATCGGATTTTTCGGCAGTTGTTAGATATTTTTATGACGAATATTATACCATCAGTTACAGCGTTCTAACTATCACCGTTTTGGTGCTAGAGTCGATAAAATAATATTTTCTAAGTTCTGCCATAACTCCTAAAATAGAGCGATCACAGAATCGGATTGTTCTTCACTTGGTAGACATTTTTATGGCGAATATTCTACCGTCAATTGCAGAGTTGTAACTATCCCGTTTTGGCACTAGAGTCGATACAATATTATTTTCTAAGTTCTGCCATAACTCCTAAAATAGAGCGATCACAGAATCGGTTTGTTCTTCAGTTCGTAGACATTTTTATTGCGAATATTCTACCGTCAATTGCAGAGTACTTACTATCCACGCTTTGGCGCTAGGGTCGATAGAATAATATTTTCTAAGTTGTGCCATAACTCCTAAAATAGAACGATCACAGAATCGGATTGCTCTTCAGTTGGTAGACATTTTTATGGCGAATATTCTACCATCAGTTCTAACTATCACCGTTTTGGCGCTAGAGTCGATGCAGTATTATTTTCTAATTTCTGCCATAACTCCTAAAATAGAGTGATCACAGAGTCGTATTTTTCGGCAGTTGTTAGATATTTATATGGCGAACATTCTACCGTCAGTTATAGAGTTCTAATTATCACCTTTTGGCGCTAGAGCCGTTGCAGTATTATTTTATAAGTTCTGCCATAACTCCTAAGATAGAGCGATCACAGAATCGGATTGTTCTTCAGTTGGTAGATATTTTTATGGCGAATATTCTACCGTCAATTGCAGAGTTGTAACTATCCGCGTTTTGGCGCTGGAGTCGATACAATATTATTTTCTAAGTTCTGTTATAACTCCTAAAATAGAGCGATCACAGAATCGGATTGTTCTTCAGTTGGTAGACATTTTTATGGCAGATATTCTACCGTCAGTTTTGGACTTCTAACTATCACGGTTTTGGCGCTATAGTCGATACAATATTATTCTCTAAGTTCTGCCATAACTCCTAAAATAAAGCGATCACAGAATTGGATTGTTCTTCAGTTGTTAGACATTTTTATGGCGAATATTCTACCGTCATTCATAGAGTTCTAACTATCGCCGTTTTGGCGCTAGAGTCGATGCAGTATTATTTCCTAAGTTCTGCTATAACTCCTAAGATAGAGCGATCACAGAATCGGATTGTTCTTCAGATGGTAGACATTCTTATGGCGAATATTCTACCGTCAGTCATAGAGTTCTAACTATCGCTGTTTTGGCGCTAGCGTCGATACAATATTATTTTCTAAGTTCTGCTATTGTTTGTTCAGGGAACAATAAAAATAAGAAATGAAATGCGTGATTCACGTTTAATTAAATTTATTTAACGTAAATATTTTTTTCTTCAAAAATTCCAAATAAAAAATAAAATTAAAATTAAAAAAAAAGAAAAATTAAAATTAAAAAAAATATTAATAAAAAATTAAAAATTAAAACAACAATTGAAATTTGGCAATTTAAAAAAAATTAAAAATAAAAAAATATTAACAACAAATTGTTATCTGAAAAAAAATCCTTTTAAAAATTTTGCCCACAAATGTATTGCCTCGACAATACCCCTTTCACCGTATGGTTTTATTTTAAAAGGAAAAATCTAACCTTAACCACAATTGCTGTGAAGGCTTAGATCGTATCGACTTTCAAATATAAAACGCTGGTATTGGTGATGCTGTAAGTTTTTACCACTAAAAAGTGCAAACTTGAGAGCTCTGGAACAAGTGGTATTTTCCTCGTTCGGCATGCCCTTTTATACAAAAATTTCCAATATGGTGGATGGTGAACCGGCCCAAATGAATATGGCCGATCACAGCTGATCCTCTATGTTCCACAAACTCCATTTGTGGAACTCGTTCTAATGGCACCATATTTAAATGTTAAATGTTTGTGTTTTTTCTTCCCTTTTTTTTTTTTATGATTGATTGAATAATTTTAATTAATTTTAAAATTAATTCAATCAATTGTAATAAATATGTGTATAAATGTTCGGTGACGTGAATTTTTTTATATTCCTCATTAAAAAGAAAAAAAACAAAACCATAATTGTTGATATCGGCTATCATATGTGGTGTTTTCTTTTTGGTGGGTAAATAATTGATATGTTCATGTGTGTTGTATAATTTAGTTTCGTTTCTTTGTTACGTATTTAGTGTTTTATATACGTTTTTAAAGAAAAGTTGTACATTTTTCTTTAAAATTTTATGTTTTTAAAATTTGCATGTTGTTGTTTGTGTAATTTTTGACATGAACATTTTTTTTTTGTTTTGAAAAATCTTTAATGAAAAAAAATGTTATTTTCTTTTTTAGGACATGCGGAAGTTGGCCAAACATATTCCGGCCCCTTGAACGGTCACGTTCAATAAAATACTAATTGATGTAGGACTTATGTTCATGCCTACTCGTTATATTTAATTTCGTTTCCGTTTTTGATGATGGTGAAACTGGATTTGGCCATTTACGTAGAGCTTCATTTTTACCTCGTATCTGTCTGGCAAGTTTACACGGAGTTCCCGATGTTTTGTCAGTTTTAATTTGTCAAAATTGATCCTTTCCAAAATGCGTCTGGGAATAAAAATGGTTTCGCCTTCATTGGTAGTGAAGCGTTGAACATCATTCTTAATCCGCATTTTGACGTCTGCTACACATGTAGACAGACGCAAGACATTCCAGTTGGTCACATGTGAACCGTTGACCTCTACTGTTTGGTTCGCAACTGGTTTGCATGACAACTGAGTTGATTGCTGATGTTGTTGTTGTTGTAGTGCTGTTATTATTGTTGATTGTTGTGGTTTCTTCCGTGGCAATCCAGTCAAAATATCGTACCCGGGTTGCACGAAATCTTTGATATCCTCTGGTGTCATTGGTGCTAATTGAAAATCACCGAAGAAGTCGTAATTCGGAGCCTCCTTCCTTTCATTTTCTGATGCTGGTGGTTTGCTCGGTTGACCAGTGAGGATGTTGACACCTGGTTGTTTGAAAAGACGGATATCCTCTTCGTCCATAGGTGACATGATGTAATCATCGATATTTAGGATGTCTAAATCAATGCTTTCTTCGTGCTGCATTTCTTACTATTATCTACGAATAAAAAACAGAGTTAGCATGGAAAGGATACATAGAGGTTGGACATGACGCCACATAAGACACCACTGTTGTGACTGGACATAACGTTAGTTGGTTTGTTCACTTTCTACTGGCAACAAACATATCTTTCGTATGTGTCGTCGCAGATTGTTGTTCTGCGTCTTTATTTGCACTACTCGAATTATATTATCTGCTCCAGGAAATACTTCTGTAATCCTTCCTAAAGCCCATGACGTCGGTGGAAGGTTGTCTTCTTTGACCAAAACGATGTCTCCGATTTTTAATGTAGGTTGAAGGTTCTGCCATTTTGGTCTCTGCTGCAACGAATGCAAATAGTCTATAGACCATTTGCTCCAGAATTGTTGCGTCATGTATTGAATGTGTTTCCACCTGTTATTGAATGTTGCTCTTGCTTCTTTTAATTCGGGTTCTGGAACCAAATTTAACGGTTGCCCAATTAAAAAGTGTCCTGGAGTTAATACTTCCAAGTCGTTGACATTATTATTTATGCGACATAGTGGGCGCGAGTTGACACAAGCCTCGATTTGTGTCAATAAAGTCAAATGTTCTTCAAAAGTGAGTAGCGTTCTTCCAACTACTCGACGTAAATGGTACTTCACTGATTTAACGCCAGCTTCCCATAGTCCTCCGCAATGAGGTGAAGCTGGTGGGTTAAAGTGCCATGTGATACCTTTGTCAGTAAAATACTCAGCAGCTGGTGACATTGACTCTTTTATTGCTAGTCGTATATCCCTCTGCAGTGTTGTATTACCCCCTTTGAAATTTGTGCCGCAATCTGAATAGATGTGTTGGCACAATCCTCTGCGTGCCGCGAATCTTTTCAATGTCGCAATAAATGCTGCAGATGTTAAATCTGAAGTTAATTCCAGATGGATAGCTTTGGTTGCCATACATACAAAAATGCAAAAATATCCTTTATATGTTCTTGCTGCCCTGTGTGATGAAGTTTTTAGGCTAATTGGCCCGGCATAATCAATTCCCACATGCGTGAATGGTTTTGACATATTTACCCTAGCGGCGGGTAAGTTGCCCATTAGTTGGCAGCGTTTCTCTTTGCGAAAGGCAATGCATTTTCTGCAGCTGTTTATCTTTCTTGCAATGGTTCTCTTAGCATTCAATATCCAATAGAGATGTCGACTGGTATTGATCATTAAACTTAATCCGCCATGCAATGTATCCTTATGTAGTTGATCTATAATAATGCGTGTAATGTGGTGGTCGCTTGGTAGAATAATGGGATGCTTTATATTATATGGAATGGCTGCGTTTTCCAATCTACCACCAACCCTCATGACTTCATCCTTGTCCAAAAATGGATTTAATGAAGTAAGTTTACTTCCTTTTGGTAATAATTTGTTATTCTTTAATAATTCGTATTCCAATCCGAATGTTGCTTTTTGTACTAATTTATAAATTAGATTTCGTGTAATTTGAAGTTCTGATACTGATAATTGCCCCGTTTTTCTCTTGTCTTTATTTGAGCAATTATGAATAAATCTGTTTATATATGCCAATGTTTTTGTAAGTGACATAAATGATGAATATTTTTCTAAAATATCCGTATTTAATTTAGCAAAGAATGTTAATGGAGTTAATTTTTTTGCTTCTAATTCTAATTTCCCTGTTTTTATTTCGCAATTTGGCCATTGCCCGCAGTTGTTCACAAGCCAGTCCGGTCCCAGCCACCATAGTTTATGTTGCAATAGATTGTTCGCTAGTATTCCCCTTGATGCGATGTCTGCAGGATTGTCTTTAGTAGAAACATATTTCCAATTTTCAGGATTTGTAAGATCCTGTATTTGTGTTACACGATTGGCCACATATGTTTTCCACCTTGTAGGATGACTTCGAATCCATTGTAAGGCGATCATGGAGTCAGCCCATGCGAATATAGGAACATCCATTAACTGCATATCAACTATGGTAGAATTGAGCAGTCTTGCAAGTAAAACTGCCGCATTTAATTCCAATCTTGGAACTGTAGTTGGTTTTATCGGAGCCACTTTTAATTTAGTAGTCGAAGACTCTTTAAGGACTGCATGGTGTGGAATATAATACTCGTTTCTAGTTTCTGTTTTGTCAATTTTTTCCATATGACCCATTGTAATATATTCATTTAAACAGGTTGCGTATTCCTTTTCTAATTTTGGGTTTTGTTTCAATTTTCGTCTTAAATATTGATATCTCTTCATTGCTAGTGCTCGCGATGGTCCAAAAGTTGGTGTATGTCCATTTATGAATGGGAGTTCTACTTCGTACTGCCCATTTGCACATCTTTTGTGTGTATTTTTGAATTTTTCTTCACACTCTTCGTCTTGTGGTTTAAGACGAGGTGTAGTTGCTACCTCTTCAGTTTCCCAGAATTGTCTTAATTGTTGTTCTAAATTTTCTTGGTTTTGGGTGATAGCTGCAAACGATTCAACTCGCTGCTGTGGAATTCCATTAGTATTTCCTAATAAAATCCACCCAAACATAGTGTTAATTGCTATGGGTTCATTCCTTGTACCCCTTTTTACACCATCTTGTAAGATGTCGGCATATACTTTTGCTCCTAGCAGCATATCAATTGGTCCGGGTTTCCAATACGTTGAATCGGCCAATTGCAATCCTTTTATATGACTCCATTGATTTAAACGTACTGGAACTGTTGGCAGACTGTTAGTTATAGCATTGATAACCAACATCTGCGTTTTAATTGATTTGCTGCTATCTTGACATGATCCTAGTTCGACATTCACTTGTAAATAGGACCATGCAGCTTGTTTCTTATTCAAGCTTGTAATTTGAATTTTTGTAGGTTGTCCTCGTAAACCCATGCGTTTATACGCGGCTTCTGTGATGAATGATGTTTGGGATCCTGGATCCATCAGACATCGCCATGTTGTTAATCGCCCGTTGCGATCCTTTGCTATTACTAGCGCTGTGGCTAATAATGCGTTATGCATTTGTGTTGCCAAAAAAGTTTTCACTCCATCTGGTATATTGGATGAACTTGCTTTTGGTTCTGTCAGCCTAGTCTGACTGTTTGCAACGTGTTCTTTCACGTGCAAAAGTGTATGGTGCAATCCTTTGCATTGTCTACACCTATAATTGCATGGACAACTCGTTGCCCTGTGCTTACTGGAAAAGCAATTGAAGCATCTTCCAGCCTTTTGTATGCAATCTCTTCTATTAGAGATTTGCATACCAATAAACTTCTGGCACCGTCCAACAAAATGTGCGCTGTCGCATGCAGGACATTTTGAAGGATTACTGGATGCCAGATGTACCTTTGTGGTTGGTATTGACGTTTTTGTCGTTACCGCATATGCCATGGATTCCAGGACTCTAAATCTCGTTTGTAAAAACTTTTGGAATTGATCAAAAGTTTGTAATGACTGCGTGTCACCCAACTCTTCTTCCCAAAGCTTTAACGTTACAAACGGAAGTTTTTGTACTATTAAGAATATTAATATTGTGTCCCAATGTTCCACGTTGACTTGTAATGCCCTTAATTGGTGTATGCATTCTGTTGTTGTATCTAAAATGGATTTTATGCTTTTGCTATTTTCAGTTGTTTGTTTCGGTTGGTTTGTCAATATATTCAATTGCGTGTTGATCAGTAATCTTTTGTTTTCGTATCGTTCTTGTAATTTCTCCCAAGCTGGAAGGTAATCCTGATCTGTGATGGGAATATGTTTTAATAATTGTTCTGCTTCGCCAGACAAACATCCTTTTAGATAATGTAGTTTTTGTACACCTAGCAAATGTTTATTGCTGTGTACCATCGATACGAAAAGATCATGAAACGATCGCCATGATGCATAATCTCCGCTAAATTTGGGAAGATTTATGCGTGGTAATGGAATGCGATTTTCTGCTGAATGTATAAAAGTGTGTTCTGTGACACTCGTATTACGATCACCTGAGTCATTTTTTTCTGCTAATTGATGTGTTAAATCAGCTAAGTACTCAATATATTTTGTTTCTAACTCCAAATATTTTTCTTTTGTCATGTAATCGTGTGTACAAATTAATTTGGAGTTTGCAATCAACTCTCTTAATTGTGAGTCGAGTTGATCGAATTCGGCCCAGGCTTTCTTCAATTCTTGAATTTTATTTTCGAAAAACCCGACAGTCCTTTTTGCTAAGGCTGTCTTTTTGCCGTTGATAATTGATTTTTCAATTTTGTCAACCCTAATCGATAACGCAGTACACAGATTTTCCATTTTGTTATTTCCTACCGAAACCACAGATAAATTTTAGATTGCCAAATTCCTATTCTTTAAGTAATTTAAATAAACGCTTCACGCAAATCCGGCTCGAAGGACCAAAATGTTTGTTCAGGGAACAATAAAAAAAAGAAATGAAATGCGTGATTCACGTTTAATTAAATTTATTTAACGTAAATATTTTTTTCTTCAAAAATTCCAAATAAAAAATAAAATTAAAATTAAAAAAAAAGAAAAATTAAAATTAAAAAAAATATTAATAAAAAATTAAAAATTAAAACAACAATTGAAATTTGGCAATTTAAAAAAAATTAAAAATAAAAAAATATTAACAACAAATTGTTATCTGAAAAAAAATCCTTTTAAAAATTTTGCCCACAAATGTATTGCCTCGACAATACCCCTTTCACCGTATGGTTTTATTTTAAAAGGAAAAATCTAACCTTAACCACAATTGCTGTGAAGGCTTAGATCGTATCGACTTTAAAATATAAAACGCTGGTATTGGTGATGCTGTAAGTTTTTACCACTAAAAAGTGCAAACTTGAGAGCTCTGGAACAAGTGGTATTTTCCTCGTTCGGCATGCCCTTTTATACAAAAATTTCCAATATGGTGGATGGTGAACCGGGCCAAATGAATATGGCCGGACACAGCTGATCCTCTATGTTCCACAAACTCCATTTGTGGAACTCGTTCTAATGGCACCATATTTAAATGTTAAATGTTTGTGTTTTTTCTTCCCTTTTTTTTTTATGATTGATTGAATAATTTTAATTAATTTTAAAATTAATTCAATCAATTGTAATAAATATGTGTATAAATGTTCGGTGACGTGAATTTTTTTATATTCCTCATTAAAAAGAAAAAAAACAAAACCATAATTGTTGATATCGGCTATCATATGTGGTGTTTTCTTTTTGGTGGGTAAATAATTGATATGTTCATGTGTGTTGTATAATTTAGTTTCGTTTCTTTGTTACGTATTTAGTGTTTTATATACGTTTTTAAAGAAAAGTTGTACATTTTTCTTTAAAATTTTATGTTTTTAAAATTTGCATGTTGTTGTTTGTGTAATTTTTGACATGAACATTTTTTTTTTGTTTTGAAAAATCTTTAATGAAAAAAAATGTTATTTTCTTTTTTAGGACATGCGGAAGTTGGCCAAACAGCTATACTCCTAAAATAGAGCGATCACAGAATCCTATTGTTCTTCAGTTGGCAGACATATTTATGGTGAATATTCTACCGTCAGTTACAGAGTTCTAACTATCCCCGTTTTGGCGCTAGAGTCGATTCAATAATATTTTCTAAGTTATGCCATAACTCCTAAAATAGAGCGATCACAGAATCGGATTGTTCTTCAGTTGGTAGACATTCTTATGGCGAATATTCTACCGTCAATTGCAGAGTACTTACTATCCCCGTTTTGGCGCTAGAGTCGATACAATAATATTTTCTAAGTTCTGCCATAACTCCTAAGATAGAGCGATCACAGAGTCGGATTTTTCGGCAATTGTTAGATATTTTTATGGCGAATTTTCTACCGTCAGTGACAGAATTCTAACTATTCCCTTTTTGGCGCTAGAGTCGATAAAATAATATTATCTAAGTTGTGCCATAACTCCTAAAATAGAGCGATCGCAGAGTCGGATTTTTCGGCAGTTGTTAGATATTTTTATGGCGAACATTCTACCGTCAGTTATAGAGTTCTAACTATCACCTTTTGGCGCTAGAGTCGATACCATATTATTTTCTAAGTTCTGCCATAACTCCTAAAATAGAGCGATCACAGAGTCGGATTTTTCGGCAGTTGTTAGACATTTTTATGGCAAATATTCTACCGTCAGTTACGGATTTCTAACGGTCACCGTTTTGGTGCTAGAGTCGATACAACAATATTTTCTAAGTTATGCCATAACTCCTAAAATAGAGCGATCACAGAATCGGATTGTTCTTCAGTTGGTAGGCATTCTTATGTCGAATATTCTACCGTCAATTGCAGAGTACTTACTCTCCCCGTTTTGGCGCTAGAGTCGATACAATAATATTTTCTAAGTTCTGCCATAACTCCTAAAATAGAGCGATTGTTATGTAAAAATTCTTTGTATGCTTTCAATCTGGCTCTTCCCAGAATCTGAATATTATGTTTTGTGATCAACTAGTGTTTTCTTGGGTGGTGTCGAAACTTTGTTGTCGGTTGTTCCACCGCAGGTGTTCAATTTGTGTTAGAGTTAAAACCTCTTTCGAAATATTCCCCTCTTTTGAGAAACTTCGTCGTTTTCAATGAGGGAAAAATCGATTGGGCGGAGACTTGCGATGGAACTCACGTTGTACATAAAAAAAAATATGAGGTAATTTAAACCAAACTTACAAAATTTTTTCTGCTCTTCTGGCACTTACGAAAATTTCCTTTTAGCGCACAATTAACACGAGAAAACAAAACACTTTTTTGTTCTTATATATATTTCTTTTATTTATAAAACCCTCTAGTTCCGAGTTCAACTTTGATTTATTTGACAAAAAATGTAATTTCTTATTTTGGTAAATGTAACTTCGATTTAATAATTTTTTGCCTGATTTACAATTCTCTTAGAAAATATAACTCTGATTTAATAATTTTTTGGCCTGATTTACAATTCACTTAGAAAATATAACTTTGATTCAATAATTTTTTGGCCTGATTTACAATTCGCTTAGAAAATACAACTTTGATTTAATAATTTTTGGCCTGGTTTACAACTCACTTAGAAAATATAACTTTGATTTAATAATTTTTTGCCTGGTTTACAATTCACTTAGAAAATATAACTTTGATTTAATAATTTTTGGCCTGGTTTACAATTCACTTAGAAAATATAACTTTGATTTAATAATTTTTGGCCTGGTTTACAATTCACTTAGAAAATATAACTTTGATTAGGAAATATAACTTTTTATTTTAACAACTGCCGTTTGTCGCCTAGGTGTGTTGTACTTTTATTAACTGAAGAAAAATAACTCACTATTTATTCTTTAAAGTACACTTGTATCCGATATTTTTCGAACTACCGTGCATCAGATATTCTTTTTTTTTAACTGCCTTTGTATCCGATATTTTTTTAACTGCCTTTTGATTATTCAAAGCAGCCTTTTTATAGCTAGAAAATTACGTACTTTGCACCTAGTGTTCCATTTAAGTTTCAGCAACGTTGCTGTGTTGCAACCGTCCTGATTTTCTTTCGATTTGGAAACTTTCAACATCAATTTCGAAATGCACCAAATGTTAATGCATTTCGCAATTGGTTATTTTCCAATAATTTTATTGCTGATAGTGCAAAGTACAATTTTCGCTGAAGAAATATATAATGTTCCGAAACTTTTTAGTTTACAGAAAACATTATTGCTTTAAAAAATATTGCGGAACATTTCTTTGGTTCACAACAACATTTGAGGTTTCCGAAACATATCAGTTTCAAGAAACATGTTGTTGCGAAGTGCGTTACTCTTTGGAGGGATGTAGGTAATGTTTTGTTACATAACATCCCTTCATATTGCCGCAAGAAAATTATATTTACTTTTAAACAAGGAAAACGAATACTTTGTTAAAAAGGAGATATAATTTTCTGTATGTTTACATATAAAAAAGTGAACGATCGCCCAAATGTTAAGAAACAAGAAATAAAGTTGTTGTTCAAAAATTTTTAACTTACTATTATATTTTTTTTTTCTCTAAATTAAATTTTCAATAAAAATAAAAAAAATGTAAATTTTTGTTTTGTTTACATTTTTTATAACAATAATTTTTATTACTTAATACTAAAATTTAAAAAGCTTATTGTTTAAATTTGTGTTCAATTCAATTTACTACAGTTGTAATATAAAAAAAATGATTTGCTAGGTCAGCATTTTCACATACGAAAGGTTTACGGTTAAAAAATTTATGAATGGGCAATGCATTTTTTGTTTGCATAAAAGAAAGTAGGTCATCTTTTTAGTGACTCATGAAATATTTGGTTTTTGTTTTGATATCTGTTTGGTATGAGCTGGAATAATTGGTTTTGTTTACATTTTGTTAAAAATTGTTTTAAAAGAGAATGACATATTTATTTGACCAATTTTTGGATGAAATTCTAAAATTTATAGTGTTTCGAGTTATTGGCAAAAACAACAAAAACAAACATGTTATGTTATGTTATTATATTTTATAGAAATTTAAAAATATTCAAAGAAAAACATGGATCGTGCAAAGACTAAATGTTAATTTTATAATAAAAAAAAGTTTTAACGATCCAAAATGTAGGTTATCATTGGTTTAAACAAGAAATTTTTCTTTTTCGCGTTTTATAATTTCTTATATTGTGATCTAAAAGACTTGGTTCGAGCTCGCGGTGCTCAACAGGGTTGTTTTTGTAAAATAATGTTGTACTAGGCTTAGGGAACAATGAGTTTCTAGGACGTTTCTTATCTATATGGACTTTGTTTTCAAGCATTTCGTTTGTTTTTTGTTGAATTTGTTCAGTTTTCTGTTCTCTTGGTTGCTTATTGAAGGTGCAAACCGCCATTCTCGTCAACTGGCTCGACAAGGCAACTTCCAAAATAAACTTCTTTAGAAAAGAGGGGTTTATCTTGTTTCGATTCCTTCTTTGTATGAACTGATTTAATGGAACGAATTGGAATAAGAATTTCTCTCTGAGTCTTTGTTTCATATACCAAATCGTTTACCTTTAAATTTTGGTTCAAAGGTTTTTGTCCGTTCTTGCGGCCTCTTACAATTTTAGCCTTAGGTACTGGTGTTTCAACCTGTGCCTGGGCGACATCTATATCGACCACCTCTGTGAACATTGTGGACATACCTATAAAGGATGGAATCTCAATGTTTTCCTTGTCAAGTTTTGTTTTCTTGAACGTTACGCGTTTGTTTGGTCTTTCAATAATACCATTTGGAGGCCCGCAATTGAACCCTAAATCGCCATCTTTTGAATTCAGACTGGCTTTTTCCACTGCATGTTCTTTGCTTTTTGGGAGTATTTTGAGTGGAGAACTTGTACCTATATTTTGTAATGTGCCGGATGCCGATTGAACTTTAATTTTTTCTTTAATATTATTATTTTCTTCGTCTTGACTTTGCGTCGTTTTATTTATTTTCTTACATACTACTTCGGCCGGACTTATTTTAATTGGTTTGGGTACTGATCCTATAACTGAATTAGAGGGGTTCATTGCGGGTTGCTTGAGAGGAGATGAGTAATTTTTCTCCCACTGTTGTTTCGCAAAACATGTGTTTGCAATGTGTCCTGATTGTAGGCGAGTTCTACACTCATCGTAAACATGGCCCGACCTATTACAAAAACCACATTTCAATCGTTGGTTTTGAAACGTATTATTATTATTATTATTGTTAAAATTATAATTGTTATTATTTTGAAAATTGTTTCTATTATTGCTATCTTCCCTATTTCGGATATCTTCGTAATAACCGTTAAAATGATTGTTATAATCTTTATTATTATTATTATTATTATTATTCATATAACAATACTTGCTATAATTATTATTATTATCATTATTATAGTTGTTTGGGGTTACAAGATTTTGATTGTATATGTAATACTCATGTTCGCGGTCACGAGGAGAAATTACATTAGGTGTAGAAATTAGTTTAAAATTTTCGGGTGTATTGGCTGAGAAGTTATTATATAGATTGGGAGATAATTGAGTGAACTGTTTTTCCATTTGCTCAAGATATTCTGCCTTAGCAGCCAATGACTCGAAAGTTTTATGTTCTTCATGAAGGAAGAAAAGTCGATGATTGTAATTTAATATTCCATTTTGGAATGAAAATATTGCCGTTTCCTCTAAATCTTGTTTCACTGACCCATATGTGTCTGGGTGCCGTTGAATTGCTTGGTCTACGCACTCTTTTAAGAGGGATTTAATCTGATCTGCAAATTCTGAAAGAGTTTCACCAGGAAGTTGTCTGGAGTTTTGTAGCTCTTTCAACAAGGTACCATATGGTTTACGTTCAATTAACTTGTCTTGAACATTATTTAAAAAATCAGTAAAATTTCCCGTCGGAATATTTACTAAAATAGCGGCGGCCCGACCACGGAATCTGAGGGGAAGAATAGATACGAAAATTTTTTGCTCTTCTGCCGAAAGAAGTTTATATGTTGTTCGGCAACATCCTATAAATACCGTTACCTCGGATGCTAAATTAGGTCCGAGTTCCGCGCTTAGTAAAGGAATCGAATTGCACACAAAGCTGCTTATTTTTTCTAATAATATATTTGATCTTATTGATTAATGAGACTTAAATTCTATTAC
Source organism: Xylophagus ater (assembly GCA_963422695.1). Taxonomy (NCBI): domain Eukaryota; kingdom Metazoa; phylum Arthropoda; class Insecta; order Diptera; family Xylophagidae; genus Xylophagus; species Xylophagus ater. The sequence goes on along the minus strand of OY730481.1, from coordinate 25,695,020 downwards.
AAAAAAATTTCTTTTGAAAATCTGCTGTTGTTGATGTAATTTGATGGTTCGCGTACATCCTGGTTCGTAGATTATTGATAATATGAGAAAATAATCCGAGCTGTTGTTACTGATGATAATTCGTCGATTTTTTCCGCAAATGTTCGATCACTATCTTCGCCTTCAGATTCCGGAGGAGAGGTTTGTTGAAACATTCGCCGAATTTTTACGCAGTTATTTTTAGTTCTTTCTTCTGAGATTTTTAACGCTAAGCGACTCAGAACTACCGTAGCTGCGCCACTGTTATGTAAAAATTCTTTGTATTGTTTCAATCTGGCTCTCTCCAGAATTTGAATCCGAAGATTTGTGACCAAGCTGTTACTTTTTTTTTGGTGTTGATATTTTTTTTGGGTTTGGGATGTTCCACCGCAGTAATTAAATAAAAGCTCTTTGGAAAAGTTCTCTTTCCATTTGGTTTCAGAGCTCTCTGCTTCTCAAAAAACTTCCAATGGTATCAGCAAGTGGGAGGGGTTTCCCGCAGAAGTAATATTGGTTGGAAAAAAGAAATGTATAATCCAGAAAAAAAACTTACTTATTATGCTACGGTTGGTGTTCGGATGGGTTAATGAAATAAAAATCCTCTTGTATGAATATACACTTTTACAATTTTTTTATTGTCTTTTAAGAAATTATATTTTTTTTTTAATTCACCTTTTCTTTCTTATTTTTCACACGTTCTTCTTAAAAATACCACTAAACCATTTACAATTTTCTTGTTTAATTGATTTACAACTTTAATTTCAATTTTAACTTTAGCTTAACGAACTTCTATTTAACAATAACTGACTTTATCAAAGTTACGAACTTCTGTTTTAACAATAACTTACTTTATCAAAGTTACGAACTTCTGTTTTAACAATAACTGACTGACTACTGTTCTCCGCGTATCCGATGTTTTTAGAACTCAACTGTATCCGATATTTTCTGAACTGCCCTTGAAACCGTTATTTCTCGAACTGCTTTTGAAACCGTTATTTCTCGAACTGCTTTTGAAACCGTTATTTCTCGAACTGCTTTTGAAACCGTTATTTCTCGAACTGCCTTTGTATCCGATATTTTTTTAACTGCCTTTTGATTATTCAAAGCAGCCTTTTTATAGCTAGAAAATTACGTAATTTGCACCTAGTGTTCCATTTAAGTTTCAGCAACGTTGCTGTGTTGCAACCGTCCTGATTTTCTTTCGATTTGGAAACTTTCAACATCAATTTCGAAATGCACCAAATGTTAATGCATTTCGCAATTGGTTATTTTCCAATAATTTTATTGCTGATAGTGCAAAGTACAATTTTCGCTGAAGAAATAAATAATGTTCCGAAACTTTTTAGTTTACAGAAAACATTATTGCTTTAAAAAATATTGCGGAACATTTCTTTGGTTCACAACAACATTTGAGGTTTCCGAAACATATCAGTTTCAAGAAACATGTTGTTGCGAAGTGCGTTACTCTTTGGAGGGATTAGGTAATGTTTTGTTACATAACATCCCTTCATATTGCCGCAAGAAAATTATATTTACTTTTAAACAAGGAAAACGAATACTTTGTTAAAAAGGAGATATAATTTTCTGTATGTTTACATATAAAAAGTGAACGATCGCCCGAATGTTAAGAAACAAGAAATAAAGTTGTTGTTCAAAAAATTTTAACTTACTATTATATTTTTTTTTCTCTAAATTAAATTTTCAATAAAAATAAAAAAAATGTAAATTTTTGTTTTGTTTACATTTTTTATAACAATAATTTTTATTACTTAATACTAAAATTTAAAAAGCTTATTGTTTAAATTTGTGTTCAATTCAATTTACTACAGTTGTAATATAAAAAAAATGATTTGCTAGGTCAGCATTTTCACATACGAAAGGTTTACGGTTAAAAAATTTATGAATGGGCAATGCATTTTTTGTTTGCATAAAAGAAAGTAGGTCATCTTTTTAGTGACTCATGAAATATTTGGTTTTTGTTTTGATATCTGTTTGGTATGAGCTGGAATAATTGGTTTTGTTTACATTTTGTTAAAAATTGTTTTAAAAGAGAATAACATATTTATTTGACCAATTTTTGGATGAAATTCTAAAATTTATAGTGTTTCGAGTTATTGGCAAAAACAACAAAAAGAAACATGTTATGTTATGTTATTATATTTTATAGAAATTTAAAAATATTCAAAGAAAAACATGGATCGTGCAAAGACTAAATGTTAATTTTATAATAAAAAAAGTTTTAACGATCCAAAATGCAGGTTATCATTGGTTTAAACAAGAAATTTTTCTTTTTCCCGTTTTATAATTTCTTATATTGTGATCTAAAAGACTTGGTTCGAGCTCGCGGTGCTCAACAGGGTTGTTTTTGTAAAATAATGTTGTACTAGGCTTAGGGAACAGTGAGTTTCTAGGACGTTTCTTATCTATATGGACTTTGTTTTCAAGCATTTCGTTTGTTTTTTGTTGAATTTGTTCAGTTTTCTGTTCTCCTGGTTGCTTATTGAAGGTGCAAACCGTCATTCTCGTCAACTGGCTTGACAAGGCAACTTCCAAAATAAACTTCTTTAGAAAAGAGGGGTTTATCTTGTTTCGATTCCTTCTTTGTATGAACTGATTTAATGGAACGAATTGGAATAAGAATTTCTCTCTGAGTCTTTGTTTCATATTCCAAATCGTTTACCTTTAAATTTTGGTTCAAAGGTTTTTGTCCGTTCTTGCGGCCTCTTACAATTTTAGCCTTAGGTACTGGTGTTTCAACCTGTGCCTGGGCGACATCTATATGGACCACCTCTGTGAACATTGTGGACATACCTATAAAGGATGGAATCTCAATGTTTTCCTTGTCAAGTTTTGTTTTCTTGAACGTTACGCGTTTGTTTGGTCTTTCAATAATACCATTTGGAGGCCCGCAATTGAACCCTAAATTGCGATCTTTTGAATTCAGACTGGCTTTTTCCACTGCATGTTCTTTGCTTTTTGGGAGTATTTGGAGTGGAGAACTTGTACCTATATTTTGTAATGTGCCGGATGCCGATTGAACTTTAATTTTTTCTTTAATATTATTATTTTCTTCGTCTTGACTTTGCGTCGTTTTATTTATTTTCTTACATACTACTTCGGCTGGACTTATTTTAATTGGTTTGGGTACTGATCCTATAATTGAATTAGAGGGGTTCATTGCGGGTTGCTTGAGAGGAGATGAGTAATTTTTCTCCCACTGTTGTTTCGCAAAACATATGTTTGCAATGTGTCCTGATTGTAGGCAAAAGGTGCATTTAGTATTTAAATTTGTTACCATATTTATTTGCTTATTAACTTTGTCTGCTGAATAAATTTCACATGTATTATTCGTGTGTCCGTACACACGACATTGATCACAATAGGGGGTGTTCATGCGAGTTCTACACTCATCGTAAACATGGCCCGACCTATTACAAAAACCACATTTCAATCGTTGGTTTTGAAACGTATTATTATTATTATTGTTGTTAAAATTATAATTGTTATTATTTTGAAAATTGTTTCTATTATTGCTATCTTCCCTATTTCGGATATCTTCGTAATAACCGTTAAAATGATTGTTATAATCCTTATTATTATTATTATTATTATTATTCATATAACAATACTTGCTATAATTATTATTATTATCATTATTATAGTTGTTTGGGGTTACAAGATTTTGATTGTATATGTAATACTCATGTTCGCGGTCATGAGGAGAAATTACATTAGGTGTAGAAATTAGTTTAAAATTTTCGGGTGTATTGGCTGAGAAGTTATTATATAGATTGGGGGATAATTGAGTGAACTGTTTTTCCATTTGCTCAAGATATTCTGCCTTAGCAGCTAATGACTCGAAAGTTTTATGTTCTTCATGAAGGAAGAAAAGTCGATGATTGTAATTTAATATTCCATTTTGGAATGAAAATATTGCCGTTTCCTCTAAATCTTGTTTCACTGACCCATATGTGTCTGGGTGCCGTTGAATTGCTTGGTCTACGCACTCTTTTAAGAGGGATTTAATCTGATCTGCAAATTCTGAAAGAGTTTCACCAGGAAGTTGTCTGGAGTTTTGTAGCTCTTTCAACAAGGTACCATATGGTTTACGTTCAATTAACTTGTCTTGAACATTATTTAAAAAATCAGTAAAATTTCCCGTCGGAATATTTACTAAAATAGCGGCGGCCCGACCACGGAATCTGAGGGGAAGAATAGATACGAAAATTTTTTGCTCTTCTGCCTAAAGAAGTTTATATGTTGTTCGGCACCATCCTATAAATACCGTTACCTCGGATGCTAAATTAGGTCCGAGTTCCGCGCTTAGTAAAGGAATCGAATTGCACACAAAGCTGCTTATTTTTTCTAATAACATATTTGATCTTATTGATTAATGAGACTTAAATTCTATTACAAAAAAATTTCTTTTGAAAATCTGCTGTTGTTGATGTAATTTGATGCTTCGCGTACATCCTGGTTCGTAGATTATTGATAATATGAGAAAATAATCCGAGCTGCTGTTACTGATGATAATTCGTCGATTTTTTCCGCAAATGTTCGATCACTATCTTCGCCTTCAGATTCCGGAGGAGAGGTTTGTTGAAACATTCGCCGAATTTTTACGCAGTTATTTTTAGTTCTTTCTTCTGAGATTTTTAACGCTTAGCGACTCAGAACTACCGTAGCTGCGCCACTGTTATGTAAAAATTCTTTGTATTGTTTCAATCTGGCTCTCTCCAGAATTTGAATCCGAAGATTTGTGACCAAGTTGTTACTTTTTTTTTGGTGTTGATATTTTTTTTGGGTTTGGGATGTTCCACCGCAGGAATTAAATAAAAGCTCTTTGGAAAAGTTCTCTTTCCATTTGGTTTCAGAGCTCTCTGCTTCTCAAAAAACTTCCAATGGTATCAGCAAGTGGGAGGAGTTTTCCGCAGAAGTAATATTGGTTGGAAAAAAGAAATGTATAATCCAGAAAAAAAACTTACTTATTATGCTGCTACGGTTGGTGTTCGGATGGGTTAATGAAATAAAAATCCTCTTGCATGAATATTCACTTTTACAATTTTTTTATTGTCTTTTAAGAAATTATATTTTTTTTTAATTCACCTTTTCTTTCTTATTTTTCACACGTTCTTCTTAAAAATACCACTAAACCATTTACAATTTTCTTGTTTAATTGATTTACAACTTTAATTTTAATTTTAACTTTAGCTTAACGAACTTCTATTTAACAATAACTGACTTTATCAAAGTTACGAACTTCTATTTTAACAGTAACTGACTTTATCAAAGTTACGAACTTCTATTTTAACAATAACTGACTTTATCAAAGTTACGAACTTCTGTTTTAACAATACTGACTTTATCAAAGCTTCGAACTTCTGTTTTAACAATAACTGACTGACTACTGTTCTCCGCGAATCCGATGTTTTTAGAACTCAACTGTATCCGATATTTTCTGAACTGCCCTTGAAACCGTTATTTCTCGAACTGCTTTTGAAACCATTATTTCTCGAACTGCTTTTGAAACCGTTATTTCTCGAACTGCTTTTGAAACCGTTATTTCTCGAACTGCCTTTGTATCCGATATTTTTTTAACTGTCTTTTGATTGTTCAAAGCAGCCTTTTTATAGCTAGAAAATTACGTACTTTGCACCTAGTGTTCCATTTAAGTTTCAGCAACGTTGCTGTGTTGCAACCGTCCTGATTTTCTATCGATTTGGAAACTTTCAACATCAATTTCGAAATGCACCAAATGTTAATGCATTTCGCAATTGGTTAATTTCCAATAATTTTATTGCTGATAGTGCAAAGTACAATTTTCGCTGAAGAAATAAATAATGTTCCGAAACTTTTTAGTTTACAGAAAACATTATTGCTTTAAAAAATATTGCGGAACATTTCTTTGGTTCACAACAACATTTGAGGTTTCCGAAACATATCAGTTTCAAGAAACATGTTGTTGCGAAGTGCGTTACTCTTTGGAGGGATGTAGGTAATGTTTTGTTACATAACATCCCTTCATATTGCCGCAAGAAAATTATATTTACTTTTAAACAAGGAAAACGAATACTTTGTTAAAAAGGAGATATAATTTTCTGTATGTTTACATATAAAAAAGTGAACGATCGCCCGAATGTTAAGAAACAAGAAATAAAGTTGTTGTTCAAAAAATTTTAACTTACTATTATATTTTTTTTTCTCTAAATTAAATTTTCAATAAAAATAAAAAAAATGTAAATTTTTGTTTTGTTTACATTTTTTATAACAATAATTTTTATTACTTAATACTAAAATTTAAAAAGCTTATTGTTTAAATTTGTGTTCAATTCAATTTACTACAGTTGTAATATAAAAAAAATGATTTGCTAGGTCAGCATTTTCACATACGAAAGGTTTACGGTTAAAAAATTTATGAATGGGCCATGCGTTTTTTGTTTGCATAAAAGAAAGTAGGTCATCTTTTTAGTGACTCATGAAATATTTGGTTTTTGTTTTGATATCTGTTTAGTATGAGCTGGAATAATTGGTTTTGTTTACATTTTGTTAAAAATTGTTTTAAAAGAGAATAACATATTTATTTGACCAATTTTTGGATGAAATTCTAAAATTTATAGTGTTTCGAGTTATTGGCAAAAACAACAAAAAGAAACATGTTATGTTATGTTATTATATTTTATAGAAATTTAAAAATATTCAAAGAAAAACATGGATCGTGCAAAGACTAAATGTTAATTTTATAATAAAAAAAGTTTTAACGATCCAAAATGTAGGTTATCATTGGTTTAAACAAGAAATTTTTCTTTTTCGCGTTTTATAATTTCTTATATTGTGATCTAAAAGACTTGGTTCGAGCTCGCGGTGCTCAACAGGGTTGTTTTTGTAAAATAATGTTGTACTAGGCTTAGGGAACAGTGAGTTTCTAGGACGTTTCTTATCTATATGGACTTTGTTTTCAAGCATTTCGTTTGTTTTTTGTTGAATTTGTTCAGTTTTCTATTCTCTTGGTTGCTTATTGAAGGTGCAAACCGTCATTCTCGTCAACTGGCTTGACAAGGCAACTTCCAAAATAAACTTCTTTAGAAAAGAGGGGTTTATCTTGTTTCGATTCCTTCTTTGTATGAACTGATTTAATGGAACGAATTGGAATAAGAATTTCTCTCTGAGTCTTTGTTTCATATTCCAAATCGTTTACCTTTAAATTTTGGTTCAAAGGTTTTTGTCCGTTCTTGCGGCCTCTTACAATTTTAGCCTTAGGTACTGGTGTTTCAACCTGTGCCTGGGCGACATCTATATGGACCACCTCTGTGAACATTGTGGACATACCTATAAAGGATGGAATCTCAATGTTTTCCTTGTCAAGTTTTGTTTTCTTGAACGTTACGCGTTTGTTTGGTCTTTCAATAATACCATTTGGAGGCCCGCAATTGAACCCTAAATTGCCATCTTTTGAATTCAGACTGGCTTTTCCCACTGCATGTTCTTTGCTTTTTGGGAGTATTTGGAGTGGAGAACTTGTACCTATATTTTGTAATGTGCCGGATGCCGATTGAACTTTAATTTTTTCTTTAATATTATTATTTTCTTCGTCTTGACTTTGCGTCCTTTTATTTATTTTCTTACATACTACTTCGGCCGGACTTATTTTAATTGGTTTGGGTACTGATCCTATAATTGAATTAGAGGGGTTCATTGCGGGTTGCTTGAGAGGAGATGAGTAATTTTTCTCCCACTGTTGTTTCGCAAAACATGTGTTTGCAATGTGTCCTGATTGTAGGCAAAAGGTGCATTTAGTATTTAAATTTGTTACCATATTTATTTGCTTATTAACTTTGTCTGCTGAATAAATTTCACATGTATTATTCGTGTGTCCGTACACACGACATTGATCACAATAGGGGGTGTTCATGCGAGTTCTACACTCATCGTAAACATGGCCCGACCTATTACAAAAACCGCATTTCAATCGTTGGTTTTGAAACGTATTATTATTATTATTGTTGTTAAAATTATAATTGTTATTATTTTGAAAATTGTTTCTATTATTGCTATCCTCCCTATTTCGGATATCTTCGTAATAACCGTTAAAATGATTGTTATAATCCTTATTATTATTACTATTATTATTATTCATATAACAATACTTGCTATAATTATTATTATTATCATTATTATAGTTGTTTGGGGTTACAAGATTTTGATTGTATATGTAATACTCATGTTCGCGGTCATGAGGAGAAATTACATTAGGTGTAGAAATTAGTTTAAAATTTTCGGGTGTATTGGCTGAGAAGTTATTATGTAGATTGGGAGATAATTGAGTGAACTGTTTTTCCATTTGCTCAAGATATTCTGCCTTAGCAGCTAATGACTCGAAAGTTTTATGTTCTTCATGAAGGAAGAAAAGTCGATGATTGTAATTTAATATTCCATTTTGGAACGAAAATATTGCCGTTTCCTCTAAATCTTGTTTCACTGACCCATATGTGTCTGGGTGCCGTTGAATTGCTTGGTCTACGCACTCTTTTAAGAGGGATTTAATCTGATCTGCAAATTCTGAAAGAGTTTCACCAGGAAGTTGTCTGGAGTTTTGTAGCTCTTTCAACAAGGTACCATATGGTTTACGTTCAATTAACTTGTCTTGAACATTATTTAAAAAATCAGTAAAATTTCCCGTCGGAATATTTACTAAAATAGCGGCGGCCCGACCACGGAATCTGAGGGGAAGAATAGATACGAAAATTTTTTGCTCTTCTGCCGAAAGAAGTTTATATGTTGTTCGGCACCATCCTATAAATACCGTTACCTCGGATGCTAAATTAGGTCCGAGTTCCGCGCTTAGTAAAGGAATCGAATTGCACACAAACCTCCTTATTTTTTCTAATAACATATTTGATCTTATTGATTAATGAGACTTAAATTCTATTACAAAAAAATTTCTTTTGAAAATCTGCTGTTGTTGATGTAATTTGATGCTTCGCGTACATCCTGGTTCGTAGATTATTGATAATATGAGAAAATAATCCGAGCTGCTGTTACTGATGATAATTCGTCGATTTTTTCCGCAAATGTGCGATCACTATCTTCGCCTTCAGATTCCGGAGGAGAGGTTTGTTGAAACATTCGCCGAATTTTTACGCAGTTATTTTCAGTTCTTTCTTCTGAGATTTTTAACGCTTAGCGACTCAGAACTACCGTAGCTGCGCCACTGTTATGTAAAAATTCTTTGTATTGTTTCAATCTGGCTCTCTCCAGAATTTGAATCCGAAGATTTGTGACCAAGTTGTTACTTTTTTTTTTGGTGTTGATATTTTTTTTTGGGTTTGGGATGTTCCACCGCAGGAATTAAATAAAAGCTCTTTGGAAAAGTTCTCTTTCCATTTGGTTTCAGAGCTCTCTGCTTCTCAAAAAACTTCCAATGGTATCAGCAAGTGGGAGGGGTTTTCCGCAGAAGTAATATTGGTTGGAAAAAAGAAATGTATAATCCAGAAAAAAAACTTACTTATTATGCTGCTACGGTTGGTGTTCGGATGGGTTAATGAAATAAAAATCCTCTTGCATGAATATTCACTTTTACAATTCTTTTATTGTCTTTTAAGAAATTATATTTTTTTTAAATTAACCTTTTCTTTCTTATTTCTCACACGTTCTTCTTAAAAATACCACTAAACCATTTACAATTTTCTTGTTTAATTGATTTACAACTTTAATTTTAATTTTAACTTTAGCTTAACGAACTTCTATTTAACAATAACTGACTTTATCAAAGTTACGAACTTCTATTTTAACAGTAACTCATTTTATCAAAGTTACGAACTTCTGTTTTAACAATAACTGACTTTATCAAAGTTACGAACTTCTGTTTTAACAATAACTGACTTTATCAAAGTTACGAACTTCTGTTTTAACAATAACTGACTGACTGCTGTTCTCCGCGAATCCGATGTTTTTAGAACTCAACTGTATCCGATATTTTCTGAACTGCCCTTGAAACCGTTATTTCTCGAACTGCTTTTGAAACCGTTATTTCTCGAACTGCTTTTGAAACCGTTATTTCTCGAACTGCTTTTGAAACCGTTATTTCTCGAACTGCTTTTGAAACCGTTATTTCTCGAACTGCCTTTGTATCCGATATTTTTTTAACTGCCTTTTGATTATTCAAAGCAGCCTTTTTATAGCTAGAAAATTACGTACTTTGCACCTAGTGTTCCATTTAAGTTTCAGCAACGTTGCTGTGTTGCAACCGTCCTGATTTTCTTTCGATTTGGAAACTTTCAACATCAATTTCGAAATGCACCAAATGTTAATGCATTTCGCAATTGGTTAATTTCCAATAATTTTATTGCTGAGAGTGCAAAGTACAATTTTCGCTGAAGAAATAAATAATGTTCCGAAACTTTTTAGTTTACAGAAAACATTATTGCTTTAAAAAATATTGCGGAACATTTCTTTGGTTCACAACAACATTTGAGGTTTCCGAAACATATCAGTTTCAAGAAACATGTTGTTGCGAAGTGCGTTACTCTTTGGAGGGATGTAGGTAATGTTTTGTTACATAACACGATCACAGAGTCGGATTTTTCGGCAATTGTTAGATATTTTTATGGCGAATTTGCTACCGTCAGTGACAGAATTCTAACTATTCCCTTTTTGGCGCTATAGTCGATGCAGTAATATTTTCTAATTTCTGCCATAACTCCTATAATAGAGTGATCACAGAGTCGTATTTTTCGGCAGTTGTTAGACATTTTTATGGCGAACATTCTACCGTCAATTATAGAGTTCTAACTATCACCTTTTGGCGCTAGAGCCGTTGCAGTATTATTTTATAAGTTCTGCCATAACTCCTAAGATAGAGCGATCACAGAGTCGGATTGTTCTTCAGTTGGTAGATATTTTTATGGCGAATATTCTACCGTCAATTGCAGAGTTGTAGCTATCCGCGTTTTGTCACTAGAGTCGATACAATATTATTTTCTAAGTTCTGCCATAACTCCTAAAATAGAGCGATCACAGAGTCGGATTGTTCGGCAGTTGTTAGATATTTTATGGCGAATTTTCTACCGTCAGTGACAGAATTCTAACTATTCCCTTTTTGGCGCTAGAGTCGATAAAATAATATTATCTAAGTTCTACCATAACTCCTAAAATAGAGCGATCACAGAATCGGATTTTTCTTCAGTTGGTAGACATTTTTATGGCGAATATTCTACCGTCAGTTATAGAGTTCTAACTATCACCTTTTGGCGCTAGAGCCGTTGCAGTATTATTTTATATGTTCTGCCATAACTCCTAAGATAGAGCGATCACAGAGTCGGATTATTCTTCAGTTGGTAGATATTTTTATGACGAATATTCTACCGTCAATTGCAGAGTTGTAACTATCCGCGTTTTTTCGCTAGAGTCGATACAATATTATTTTCTAAGTTCTGCCATAACTCCTAAAATAGAGCGATCACAGAGTCGGATTTTTCGGCAGTTGTTAGATATTTTATGGCGAATTTTCTACCGTCAGTGACAGAATTCTAACTATTCCCTTTTTGGCGCTAGAGTCGATAAAATGCTATTATCTAAATTCTACCATAACTCCTAAAATAGAGCGATCACAGAATCGGATTGTTCTTCAGTTGGTAGACATTCTTATGGCGAATATTCTACCGTCAGTCATAGAGTTCTAACTATCACCTTTTGGCGCTAGAGCCTTTGCAGTATTATTTTATAAGTTCTGCCATAACTCCTAAGATAGAGCGATCACAGAATCGGGTTGTTCTTCAGTTGGTAGACATTTTTATGGCGAATATTCTGCCGTCAATTGCAGAGTTGTAACTATCCCCGTTTTGGCGCTAGAGTCGATACAATATTATTTTCTAAGTTCTGCCATAACTCCTAAAATAGAGCGATCACAGAGTCGGATTGTTCGGCAGTTGTTAGATATTTTATGGCGAATTTTCTACCGTCAGTGACAGAATTCTAACTATTCCCTTTTTGGCGCTAGAGTCGATAAAATAATATTATCTAAGTTCTACCATAACTCCTAAAATAGAGCGATCACAGAATCGGATTTTTCTTCAGTTGGTAGACATTTTTATGGCGAATATTCTACCGTCAGTTATAGAGTTCTAACTATCACCTTTTGGCGCTAGAGCCGTTGCAGTATTATTTTATAAGTTCTGCCATAACTCCTAAGATAGAGCGATCACAGAGTCGGATTGTTCTTCAGTTGGTAGATATTTTTATGACGAATATTCTACCGTCAATTGCAGAGTTGTAACTATCCGCGTTTTTTCGCTAGAGTCGATACTATATTATTTTCTAAGTTCTGCCATAACTCCTAAAATAGAGCGATCACAGAGTCGGATTTTTCGGCAGTTGGTAGATATTTTTATGGCGAATATTCTACCGTCAATTGCAGAGTTGTAACTATCCGCGTTTTGGCGCTAGAGTCGATACAATATTATTTTCTAAGTTCTGCCATAACTCCTAAAATAGAGCGATCACAGAGTCGGATTTTTCGGCAGTTGTTAGATATTTTTATGGCGAATATTCTACCGTCAGTCATAGAGTTCTAGCTATCGCTGTTTTGGCGCTAGAGTCGATGCAGTATTATATTCTAGGTTCTAATATAACTCCTAAGATCGAACGATCACAGAATCGGATTGTTCTTCAGTTGGTAGACATTTTTATGGCGAATATTCTGCCGTCAATTGCAGAGTTGTAACTATCCCCGTTTTGGCGCTAGAGTCGATACAATATTATTTTCTAAGTTCTGCCATAACTCCTAAAATAGAGCGATCACAGAATCGGATTGTTCTTCAGTTGGTAGACATTCTTATGGCGAATATTCTACCGTCAGTCATAGAGTTCTAACTATCACCTTTTGGCGCTAGAGCCGTTGCAGTATTATTTTATATGTTCTGCCATAACTCCTAAGATAGAGCGATTACAGAATCGGGTTGTTCTTCAGTTGGTAGACATTTTTATGGCGAATATTCTACCGCCAATTGCAGAGTTGTAACTATCCCCGTTTTGGCGCTAGAGTCGATACAATATTATTTTCTAAGTTCTGCCATAACCCCTAAAATAGAGCGATCCCAGAGTCGGATTTTTCGTCAGTTGTTAGCTATTTTTATGGCGAATTTTCTACCGTCAGTGACAGAATTCTAACTATTCCCTTTTTGGCGCTAGAGTCGATAAAATATTATTTTCTAAGTTCTGCCATAACTCCTAAAATAGAGCGATCACAGAGTCGGATTTTTCGGCAGTTGTTAGATATTTTTATGGCGAATATTATACCATCAGTTACAGAGTTCTAACTGTCACCGTTTTGGTGCTAGAGTCGATAAAATAATATTTTCTAAGTTCTGCCATAACTTCCAAAACAGAGCGATCACAGAATCGGATTGTTCTTCAGTTGGTAGACATTTTTATGGCGAATATTCTACCGTCAGTCATAGAGTTCTAACTATCGCTGTTTTGGCGCTAGAGTCGATGCAGTATTCTATTCTAAGTTCTGATATAACTCCTAAGATAGAACGATGACAGAATCGGATTGTTCTTCAGTTGGTAGACATTTTTATGGCGAATATTCTGCCGTCAATTGCAGAGTTGTAACTATCCCCGTTTGGGCGCTAGAGTCGATACAATATTATTTTCTAAGTTCTGCCATAACTCCTAAAATAGAGCGATCACAGAGTCGGATTTTTCGGCAGTTGTTAGATATTTTTATGGCGAATTTTCTACCGTCAGTGACAGAATTCTAACTATTCCCTTTTTGGCGCTAGAGTCGATAAAATATTATTTTCTAAGTTCTGCCATAACTTCCAAAATAGAGCGATCACAGAATCGGGTTGTTCTTCAGTTGGTGGACATTTTTATGGCGAATATTCTACCGTCAGTCATAGAGTTCTAACTATCGCTGTTTTGGCGCTAGAGTCGATGCAGTATTCTATTCTAAGTTCTGATATAACTCCTAAGATAGAACGATCACAGAATCGGATTGTTTTTCAGTTGGTAGACATTTTTATGGCGAATATTCTGCCGTCAATTGCAGAGTTGTAACTATCCCCGTTTTGGCGCTAGAGTCGATACAATATTATTTTCTAAGTTCTGCCATAACTCCTAAAATAGAGCGATCACAGAGTCGGATTTTTCGGCAGTTGTTAGACATTTTCATGGCGAATTTTCTACCGTCAGTGACACAATTCTAACTATTCGCTTTTTGGCGCTAGAGTCGATAAAATAATATTATCTAAGTTCTGCCATAACTCCTAAAATAGAGCGATCACAGAATCGGATTTTTCGGCAGTTGTTAGATATTTTTATGGCGAATATTCTACCATCAGTTACAGAGTTCTAACTATCACCGTTTTGGTGCTAGATTCGATACAATAATATTATCTAAGTTCTGCCATAACTCCTAAAATAGAGCGATCACAGAATCGGATTGTTCTTCAGTTGGTAGACATTCTTATGGCGAATATTCTACCGTCAGTCATAGAGTTCTAACTATCACCTTTTGGCGCTAGAGCCGTTGCAGTATTATTTTATAAGTTCTGCCATAACTCCTAAGATAGAGCGATCACAGAGTCGGATTTTTCGGCAGTTGTTAGATATCTTATGGCGAATTTTCTACCGTCAGTGACAGAATTCTAACTATTACCTTTTTGGCGCTAGAGTCGATAAAATAATATTATCCAAGTTCTACCATAACTCCTAAAATAGAGCGATCACAGAATCGGATTGTTCTTCAGTTGGTAGACATTCTTATGGCGAATATTCTACCGTCAGTCATAGAGTTCTAACTATCACCTTTTGGCGCTAGAGCCTTTGCAGTATTATTTTATAAGTTCTGCCATAACCCCTAAAATAGAGCGATCCCAGAGTCGGATTTTTCGGCAGTTGTTAGATATTTGTATGGCGAATATTCTACCATCAGTTACAGAGTTCTAACTATCACCGTTTTGGTGCTAGATTCGATACAATAATATTATCTAAGTTCTGCCATAACTCCTAAAATAGAGCGATCACAGAATCGGATTGTTCTTCAGTTGGTAGACATTCTTATGGCGAATATTCTACCGTCAGTCATAGAGTTCTAACTATCACCTTTTGGCGCTAGAGCCGTTGCAGTATTATTTTATAAGTTCTGCCATAACTCCTAAGATAGAGCGATCACAGAGTCGGATTTTTCGGCAGTTGTTAGATATTTTATGGCGAATTTTCTACCGTCAGTGACAGAATTCTAACTATTACCTTTTTGGCGCTAGAGTCGATAAAATAATATTATCCAAGTTCTACCATAACTTCCACAATAGAGCGATCACAGAATCGGGTTGTACTTCAGTTGGTAGACATTTTTATGGCGAATATTCTACCGTCAATTGCAGAGTTGTAACTATCCCCGTTTTGGCGCTAGAGTCGATACAATATTATTTTCTAAGTTCTGCCATAACCCCTAAAATAGAGCGATCCCAGAGTCGGATTTTTCGGCAGTTGTTAGATATTTGTATGGCGAATATTATACCATCAGTTACAGAGTTCTAACTGTCACCGTTTTGGTGCTAGAGTCGATAAAATAATATTTTCTAAGTTCTGCCATAACTTGTAAAATAGAGGGATCACAGAATCGGATTGTTCTTCAGTTGGTAGACATTCTTATGGCGAATATTCTACCGTCAGTCATAGAGTTCTAACTATCGCTGTTTTGGCGCTAGAGTCGATGCAGTATTATATTCTAAGTTCTGATATAACTCCTAAAATAAAGCGATCACAGAATTGGAATGTTCTTCAGCTGTTAGACATTTTTATGGCGAATATTCTACCGTCATTCGTAGAGTTCTAACTATCACCGTTTTGGTGCTAGAGTCGATACAATATTATTTTCTAAGTTCTGCCATAACTCCTAAAATAGAGCGATCACAGAGTCGGATTTTTCGGCAGTTGTTAGATATTTTTATGGCGAATTTTCTACCGTCAGTGACAGAATTCTAACTATTCCCTTTTTGGCGCTAGAGTCGATAAAATATTATTTTCTAAGTTCTGCCATAACTCCTAAAATAGAGCGATCACAGAGTCGGATTTTTCGGCAGTTGTTAGATATTTTTATGGCGAATATTATACCATCAGTTACAGAGTTCTAACTGTCACCGTTTTGGTGCTAGAGTGGATAAAATAATATTTTCTAAGTTCTGCCATAACTCCTAAAATAGAGCGATCACAGAGTCGGATTTTTCGGCAGTTGTTATATATTTTTATGGCGAATATTATACCATCAGTTACAGAGCTCTAACTATCACCGTTTTGGTGCTAGAGTCGATAAAATAATATTTTCTAAGTTCTGCCATAACTCCTAAAATAGAGCGATCACAGAGTCGGATTTTTCGGCAGCTGTTAGATATTTTTATGGCGAATATTATACCATCAGTTACAGAGTTCTACCTGTCACCGTTTTGGTGCTAGAGTCGATAAAATAATATTTTCTAAGTTCTGCCATAACTTCCAAAATAGAGCGATCACAGAATCGGATTGTTCTTCAGTTGGTAGACATTCTTATGGCGAATATTCTACCGTCAGTCATAGAGTTCTAACTATCGCTGTTTTGGCGCTAGAGTCGATGCAGTATTATATTCTAAGTTCTGATATAACTCCTAAGATCGAACGATCACAGAATCGGATTGTTCTTCAGTTGGTAGACATTTTTATGGCGAATATTCTGCCGTCAATTGCAGAGTTGTAACTATCCCCGTTTTGGCGCTATAGTCGATACAATATTATTTTCTAAGTTCTGCCATAACTCCTAAAATAGAGCGATCACAGAATCGGATTTTTCGGCAGTTGTTAGCTATTTTTATGGCGACTTTTCTACCGTCAGTGACAGAATTCTAACTATTCCCTTTTTGGCGCTAGAGTCGATAAAATATTATTTTCTAAGTTCTGCCATAACTCCTAAAATAGAGCGATCACAGAGTCGCATTTTTCGGCAGTTGTTAGATATTTTTATGGCGAATATTATACCATCAGTTACAGAGTTCTAACTGTCACCGTTTTGGTGCTAGAGTCGATAAAATAATATTTTCTAAGTTCTGCCATAACTTCTAAAATAGAGCGATTACAGAGTCGGATTTTTCGGCAGTTGTTAGCTATTTTTATGGCGAATTTTCTACCGTCAGTGACAGAATTCTAAGTATTCCCTTTTTGGCGCTAGAGTCGATAAAATATTATTTTCTAAGTTCTGCCATAACTCCTAAAATAGAGCGATCACAGAGTCGGATTTTTCGGCAGTTGTTAGATATTTTTATGGCGAATTTTATACCATCAGTTACAGAGTTCTAACTGTCACCGTTTTGGTGCTAGAGTCGATAAAATAATATTTTCTAAGTTCTGCCATAACTTCTAAACTAGAGCGATCACAGAATCGGATTGTTCTTCAGTTGGTAGACATTCTTATGGCGAATATTCTACCGTCAGTCATAGAGTTTTAACTATCGCTGTTTTGGCGCTAGAGTCGATGCAGTATTATATTCTAAGTTCTGATATAATTCCTAAAATAAAGCGATCACAGAATTGGATTGTTCTTCAGTTGTTAGACATTTTTATGGCGAATATTCTACCGTCATTCATAGAGTTCTAACTATCACAGTTTTGGTGCTAGAGTCGATACAATATTATTTTCTAAGTTCTGCCATAACTCCTAAAATAGAGCGATCACAGAGTCGGATTTTTCGGCAGTTGTTAGATATTTTTATGGCGAATATTATACCATCAGTTACAGAGTTCTAACTGTCACCGTTTTGGTGCTAGAGTCGATAAAATAATATTTTCTAAGTTCTGCCATAACTTCCAAAATAGAGCGATCACAGAATCGGATTGTTCTTCAGTTGGTAGAGATTCTTATGGCGAATATTCTACCGTCAGTCATAGAGTTCTAGCTATCGCTGTTTTGGCGCTAGAGTCGATGCAGTATTATATTCTAGGTTCTGATATAACTCCTAAGATCGAACGATCACAGAATCGGATTGTTCTTCAGTTGGTAGACATTCTTATGGCGAATATTCTGCCGTCAATTGCAGAGTTGTAACAATCCCCGTTTTGGCGCTAGAGTCGATACAATATTATTTTCTAAGTTCTGCCATAACTCCTAAAATAGAGCGATCACAGAGTCGGATTTTTCGGCAGTTGTTAGATATTTTTATGGCGAATATTATACCATCAGTTACAGAGTTCTAACTGTCACCGTTTTGGTGCTAGAGTCGATAAAATAATATTTTCTAAGTTCTGCCATAACTTCCAAAATAGAGCGATCACAGAATCGGATTGTTCTTCAGTTGGTAGAGATTCTTATGGCGAATATTCTACCGTCAGTCATAGAGTTCTAGCTATCGCTGTTTTGGCGCTAGAGTCGATGCAGTATTATATTCTAGGTTCTAATATAACTCCTAAGATCGAACGATCACAGAATCGGATTGTTCTTCAGTTGGTAGACATTCTTATGGCGAATATTCTACCGTCAGTCATAGAGTTCTAACTATCACCTTTTGGCGCTAGAGCCGTTGCAGTATTATTTTATATGTTCTGCCATAACTCCTAAGATAGAGCGATTACAGAATCGGGTTGTTCTTCAGTTGGTAGACATTTTTATGGCGAATATTCTACCGCCAATTGCAGAGTTGTAACTATCCCCGTTTTGGCGCTAGAGTCGATACAATATTATTTTCTAAGTTCTGCCATAACCCCTAAAATAGAGCGATCCCAGAGTCGGATTTGTCGGCAGTTGTTAGCTATTTTTATGGCGAATTTTCTACCGTCAGTGACAGAATTCTAACTATTCCCTTTTTGGCGCTAGAGTCGATAAAATATTATTTTCTAAGTTCTGCCATAACTCCTAAAATAGACCGATCACAGAGTCGGATTTTTCGGCAGTTGTTAGATATTTTTATGGCGAATATTATACCATCAGTTACAGAGTTCTAACTGTCACCGTTTTGGTGCTAGAGTCGATAAAATAATATTTTCTAAGTTCTGCCATAACTTCCAAAATAGAGCGATCACAGAATCGGATTGTTCTTCAGTTGGTAGACATTTTTATGGCGAATATTCTACCGTCAGTCATAGAGTTCTAACTATCGCTGTTTTGGCGCTAGAGTCGATGCAGTATTCTATTCTAAGTTCTGATATAACTCCTAAGATAGAGCGATCACAGAATCGGATTGTTCTTCAGTTGGTAGACATTTTTATGGCGAATATTCTGCCGTCAATTGCAGAGTTGTAACTATCCCCGTTTTGGCGCTAGAGTCGATACAATATTATTTTCTAAGTTCTGCCATAACTCCTAAAATAGAGCGATCACAGAGTCGGATTTTTCGGCAGTTGTTAGATATTTTTATGGCGAATTTTCTACCGTCAGTGACACAATTCTAACTATTCGCTTTTTGGCGCTAGAGTCGATAAAATAATATTATCTAAGTTCTGCCATAACTCCTAAAATAGAGCGATCACAGAATCGGATTTTTCGGCAGTTGTTAGATATTTTTATGGCGAATATTCTACCATCAGTTACAGAGTTCTAACTATCACCGTTTTGGTGCTAGATTCGATACAATAATATTATCTAAGTTCTGCCATAAGTCCTAAAATAGAGCGATCACAGAGTCGGATTTTTCGGCAGTTGTTAGATATTTTTATGGCGAATTTTCTACCGTCAGTGACAGAATTCTAACTATTCCCTTTTTGGCGCTAGAGTCGATAAAATATTATTTTCTAAGTTCTGCCATAACTTCCAAAATAGAGCGATCACAGAATCGGATTGTTCTTCAGTTGGTAGACATTTTTATGGCGAATATTCTACCGTCAGTCATAGAGTTCTAACTATCGCTGTTTTGGCGCTAGAGTCGATGCAGTATTCTATTCTAAGTTCTGATATAACTCCTAAGATAGAGCGATCACAGAATCGGATTGTTCTTCAGTTGGTAGACATTTTTATGGCGAATATTCTGCCGTCAATTGCAGAGTTGTAACTATCCCCGTTTTGGCGCTAGAGTCGATACAATATTATTTTCTAAGTTCTGCCATAACTCCTAAAATAGAGCGATCACAGAATCGGATTTTTCGGCAGTTGTTAGATATTTTTATGGCGAATATTCTACCATCAGTTACAGAGTTCTAACTATCACCGTTTTGGTGCTAGATTCGATACAATAATATTATCTAAGTTCTGCCATAACTCCTAAAATAGAGCGATCACAGAATCGGATTGTTCTTCAGTTGGTAGACATTCTTATGGCGAATATTCTACCGTCAGTCATAGAGTTCTAACTATCGCTGTTTTGGCGCTAGAGTCGATGTAGTATTATATTCTAAGTTCTGATATAACTCCTAAAATAAAGCGATCACAGAATTGGATTGTTCTTCAGTTGTTAGACATTTTTATGGCGAATATTCTACCGTCATTCGTAGAGTTCTAACTATCACTGTTTTGGCGCTAGAGTCGATACAATATTATTTTCTAAGTTCTGCCATAACTCCTAAAATAGAGCGATCACAGAGTCGGATTTTTCGGCAGTTGTTAGATATTTTTATGGCGAATTTTCTACCGTCAGTGACACAATTCTAACTATTCGCTTTTTGGTGCTAGAGTCGATAAAATAATATTTTCTAAGTTCTGCCATAACTTCCAAAATAGAGCGATCACAGAATCGGATTGTTCTTCAGTTGGTAGACATTTTTATGGCGAATATTCTACCGTCAGTCATAGAGTTCTAACTATCGCTGTTTTGGCGCTAGAGTCGATGCAGTATTCTATTCTAAGTTCTGATATAACTCCTAAGATAGAGCGATCACAGAATCGGATTGTTCTTCAGTTGGTAGACATTTTTATGGCGAATATTCTGCCGTCAATTGCAGAGTTGTAACTATCCCCGTTTTGGCGCTAGAGTCGATACAATATTATTTTCTAAGTTCTGCCATAACTCCTAAAATAGAGCGATCACAGAGTCGGATTTTTCGGCAGTTGTTAGATATTTTTATGGCGAATTTTCTACCGTCAGTGACACAATTCTAACTATTCGCTTTTTGGCGCTAGAGTCGATAAAATAATATTATCTAAGTTCTGCCATAACTCCTAAAATAGAGCGATCACAGAATCGGATTTTTCGGCAGTTGTTAGATATTTTTATGGCGAATATTCTACCATCAGTTACAGAGTTCTAACTATCACCGTTTTGGTGCTAGATTCGATACAATAATATTATCTAAGTTCTGCCATAAGTCCTAAAATAGAGCGATCACAGAGTCGGATTTTTCGGCAGTTGTTAGATATTTTTATGGCGAATTTTCTACCGTCAGTGACAGAATTCTAACTATTCCCTTTTTGGCGCTAGAGTCGATAAAATATTATTTTCTAAGTTCTGCCATAACTTCCAAAATAGAGCGATCACAGAATCGGATTGTTCTTCAGTTGGTAGACATTTTTATGGCGAATATTCTACCGTCAGTCATAGAGTTCTAACTATCGCTGTTTTGGCGCTAGAGTCGATGCAGTATTCTATTCTAAGTTCTGATATAACTCCTAAGATAGAGCGATCACAGAATCGGATTGTTCTTCAGTTGGTAGACATTTTTATGGCGAATATTCTGCCGTCAATTGCAGAGTTGTAACTATCCCCGTTTTGGCGCTAGAGTCGATACAATATTATTTTCTAAGTTCTGCCATAACTCCTAAAATAGAGCGATCACAGAATCGGATTTTTCGGCAGTTGTTAGATATTTTTATGGCGAATATTCTACCATCAGTTACAGAGTTCTAACTATCACCGTTTTGGTGCTAGATTCGATACAATAATATTATCTAAGTTCTGCCATAACTCCTAAAATAGAGCGATCACAGAATCGGATTGTTCTTCAGTTGGTAGACATTCTTATGGCGAATATTCTACCGTCAGTCATAGAGTTCTAACTATCGCTGTTTTGGCGCTAGAGTCGATGTAGTATTATATTCTAAGTTCTGATATAACTCCTAAAATAAAGCGATCACAGAATTGGATTGTTCTTCAGTTGTTAGACATTTTTATGGCGAATATTCTACCGTCATTCGTAGAGTTCTAACTATCACTGTTTTGGCGCTAGAGTCGATACAATATTATTTTCTAAGTTCTGCCATAACTCCTAAAATAGAGCGATCACAGAGTCGGATTTTTCGGCAGTTGTTAGATATTTTTATGGCGAATTTTCTACCGTCAGTGACACAATTCTAACTATTCGCTTTTTGGCGCTAGAGTCGATAAAATAATATTATCTAAGTTCTGCCATAACTCCTAAAATAGAGCGATCACAGAATCGGATTTTTCGGCAGTTGTTAGATATTTTTATGGCGAATATTCTACCGTCAGTCATAGAGTTCTAACTATCACCTTTTGGCGCTAGAGCCGTTGCAGTATTATTTTATAAGTTCTGCCATAACTCCTAAGATAGAGCGATCACAGAGTCGGATTTTTCGGAAGTTGTTAGATATTTTATGGCGAATTTTCTACCGTCAGTGACAGAATTCTAACTATTCCCTTTTTGGCGCTAGAGTCGACAAAATAATATTATCCAAGTTCTACCATAACTCCTAAAATAGAGCGATCACAGAATCGGATTGTTCTTCAGTTGGTAGACATTCTTATGGCGAATATTCTACCGTCAGTCATAGAGTTCTAACTATCACCTTTTGGCGCTAGAGCCTTTGCAGTATTATTTTATAAGTTCTGCCATAACTCCTAAGATAGAGCGATCACAGAATCGGGTTGTACTTCAGTTGGTAGACATTTTTATGGCGAATATTCTACCGTCAATTGCAGAGTTGTAACTATCCCCGTTTTAGCGCTAGAGTCGATACAATATTATTTTCTAAGTTCTGCCATAACCCCTAAAATAGAGCGATTCCAGAGTCGGATTTTTCGGCAGTTGTTAGCTATTTTTATGGCGACTTTTCTACCGTCAGTGACAGAATTCTAACTATTCCCTTTTTGGCGCTAGAGTCGATAAAATATTATTTTCTAAGTTCTGCCATAACTCCTAAAATAGAGCGATCACAGAGTCGGATTTTTCGGCAGTTGTTAGATATTTTTATGGCGAATATTATACCATCAGTTACAGAGTTCTAACTGTCACCGTTTTGGTGCTAGAGTCGATAAAATAATATTTTCTAAGTTCTGCCATAACTTCTAAAATAGAGCGATCACAGAATCGGATTGTTCTTCAGTTGGTAGACATTCTTATGGCGAATATTCTACCGTCAGTCATAGAGTTCTAACTATCGCTGTTTTGGCGCTAGAATCGATGTAGTATTATATTCTAAGTTCTGATATAACTCCTAAAATAAAGCGATCACAGAATTGGATTGTTCTTCAGTTGTTAGACATTTTTATGGCGAATATTCTACCGTCATTCGTAGAGTTCTAACTATCACTGTTTTGGTGCTAGAGTCGATACAATATTATTTTCTAAGTTCTGCCATAACTCCTAAAATAGAGCGATCACAGAGTCGGATTTTTCGGCAGTTGTTAGATATTTTTATGGCGAATTTTCTACCGTCAGTGACAGAATTCTAGCTATTCCCTTTTTGGCGCTAGAGTCGATAAAATATTATTTTCTAAGTTCTGCCATAACTCCTAAAATAGAGCGATCACAGAGTCGGATTTTTCGGCAGTTGTTAGATATTTTTATGGCGAATATTATACCATCAGTTACAGAGTTCCAACTGTCACCGTTTTGGTGCTAGAGTCGATAAAATAATATTTTCTAAGTTCTGCCATAACTCCTAAAATAGAGCGATCACAGAGTCGGATTTTTTGGCAGTTGTTAGATATTTTTTTGGCGAATATTATACCATCAGTTACAGAGCTCTAACTGGCACCGTTTTGGTGCTAGAGTCGATAAAATAATATTTTCTAAGTTCTGCCATAACTCCTAAAATAGAGCGATCACAGAGTCGTATTTTTCGGCAGCTGTTAGATATTTTTATGGCGAATATTATACCATCAGTTACAGAGTTCTAACTGTCACCGTTTTGGTGCTAGAGTCGATAAAATAATATTTTCTAAATTCTGGCATAACTTCCAAAATAGAGCGATCACAGAATCGGATTGTTCTTCAGTTGGTAGACATTCTTATGGCGAATATTCTATCGTCAGTGATAGAGTTCTAACTATCGCTGTTTTGGCGCTAGAGTCGATGCAGTATTATATTCTAAGTTCTGATATAACTCCTAAGATCGAACGATCACAGAATCGGATTGTTCTTCAGCTGGTAGACATTTTTATGGCGAATATTCTGCCGTCAATTGCAGAGTTGTAACTATCCCCGTTTTGGCGCTAGAGTCGATAAAATAATATTTTCTAAGTTCTGCCATAACTCCTAAAATAGAGCGATCACAGAGTCGGATTTTTCGGCAGCTGTTAGATATTTTTATGGCGAATATTATACCATCAGTTACAGAGTTCTAACTGTCACCGTTTTGGTGCTAGAGTCGATAAAATAATATTTTCTAAGTTCTGCCATAACTTCCAAAATAGAGCGATCACAGAATCGGATTGTTCTTCAGTTAGTAGACATTTCTATAGCGAATATTCTACCGTCAGTCATAGAGTTCTAACTATCGCTGTTTTGGCGCTAGAGTCGATGCAGTATTCTATTCTAAGTTCTGATATAACTCCTAAGATAGAACGATCACAGAATCGGATTGTTCTTCAGTTGGTAGACATTTTTATGGCGAATATTCTGCCGTCAATTGCAGAGTTGTAACTATCCCCGTTTTGGCGCTAGAGTCGATACAATATTATTTTCTAAGTTCTGCCATAACTCCTAAAATAGAGCGATCACAGAGTCGGATTTTTCGGCAGTTGTTAGATATTTTTATGGCGAATTTTCTACCGTCAGTGACACAATTCTAACTATTCGCTTTTTGGCGCTAGAGTCGATAAAATAATATTATCTAAGTTCTGCCATAACTCCTAAAATAGAGCGATCGCAGAATCGGATTTTTCGGCAGTTGTTAGATATTTTTATGGCGAATATTCTACCGTCAGTCATAGAGTTCTAACTATCACCTTTTGGCGCTAGAGCCGTTGCAGTATTATTTTATAAGTTCTGCCATAACTCCTAAGATAGAGCGATCACAGAGTCGGATTTTTCGGAAGTTGTTAGATATTTTATGGCGAATTTTCTACCGTCAGTGACAGAATTCTAACTATTCCCTTTTTGGCGCTAGAGTCGACAAAATAATATTATCCAAGTTCTACCATAACTCCTAAAATAGAGCGATCACAGAATCGGATTGTTCTTCAGTTGGTAGACATTTTTATGGCGAATATTCTACCGTCAATTGCAGAGTTGTAACTATCCCCGTTTTAGCGCTAGAGTCGATACAATATTATTTTCTAAGTTCTGCCATAACCCCTAAAATAGAGCGATTCCAGAGTCGGATTTTTCGGCAGTTGTTAGCTATTTTTATGGCGACTTTTCTACCGTCAGTGACAGAATTCTAACTATTCCCTTTTTGGCGCTAGAGTCGATAAAATATTATTTTCTAAGTTCTGCCATAACTCCTAAAATAGAGCGATCACAGAGTCGGATTTTTCGGCAGTTGTTAGATATTTTTATGGCGAATATTATACCATCAGTTACAGAGTTCTAACTGTCACCGTTTTGGTGCTAGAGTCGATAAAATAATATTTTCTAAGTTCTGCCATAACTTCTAAAATAGAGCGATCACAGAATCGGATTGTTCTTCAGTTGGTAGACATTCTTATGGCGAATATTCTACCGTCAGTCATAGAGTTCTAACTATCGCTGTTTTGGCGCTAGAATCGATGTAGTATTATATTCTAAGTTCTGATATAACTCCTAAAATAAAGCGATCACAGAATTGGATTGTTCTTCAGTTGTTAGACATTTTTATGGCGAATATTCTACCGTCATTCGTAGAGTTCTAACTATCACTGTTTTGGTGCTAGAGTCGATACAATATTATTTTCTAAGTTCTGCCATAACTCCTAAAATAGAGCGATCACAGAGTCGGATTTTTCGGCAGTTGTTAGATATTTTTATGGCGAATTTTCTACCGTCAGTGACAGAATTCTAGCTATTCCCTTTTTGGCGCTAGAGTCGATAAAATATTATTTTCTAAGTTCTGCCATAACTCCTAAAATAGAGCGATCACAGAGTCGGATTTTTCGGCAGTTGTTAGATATTTTTATGGCGAATATTATACCATCAGTTACAGAGTTCTAACTGTCACCGTTTTGGTGCTAGAGTCGATAAAATAATATTTTCTAAGTTCTGCCATAACTCCTAAAATAGAGCGATCACAGAGTCGGATTTTTCGGCAGTTGTTAGATATTTTTATGGCGAATTTTCTACCGTCAGTGACAGAATTCTAACTATTCCCTTTTTGGCGCTAGAGTCGATAAAATATTATTTTCTAAGTTCTGCCATAACTTCCAAAATAGAGCGATCACAGAATCGGATTGTTCTTCAGTTGGTAGACATTTTTATGGCGAATATTCTACCGTCAGTCATAGAGTTCTAACTATCGCTGTTTTGGCGCTAGAGTCGATGCAGTATTCTATTCTAAGTTCTGATATAACTCCTAAGATAGAGCGATCACAGAATCGGATTGTTCTTCAGTTGGTAGACATTTTTATGGCGAATATTCTGCCGTCAATTGCAGAGTTGTAACTATCCCCGTTTTGGCGCTAGAGTCGATACAATATTATTTTCTAAGTTCTGCCATAACTCCTAAAATAGAGCGATCACAGAATCGGATTTTTCGGCAGTTGTTAGATATTTTTATGGCGAATATTCTACCATCAGTTACAGAGTTCTAACTATCACCGTTTTGGTGCTAGATTCGATACAATAATATTATCTAAGTTCTGCCATAACTCCTAAAATAGAGCGATCACAGAATCGGATTGTTCTTCAGTTGGTAGACATTCTTATGGCGAATATTCTACCGTCAGTCATAGAGTTCTAACTATCGCTGTTTTGGCGCTAGAGTCGATGTAGTATTATATTCTAAGTTCTGATATAACTCCTAAAATAAAGCGATCACAGAATTGGATTGTTCTTCAGTTGTTAGACATTTTTATGGCGAATATTCTACCGTCATTCGTAGAGTTCTAACTATCACTGTTTTGGCGCTAGAGTCGATACAATATTATTTTCTAAGTTCTGCCATAACTCCTAAAATAGAGCGATCACAGAGTCGGATTTTTCGGCAGTTGTTAGATATTTTTATGGCGAATTTTCTACCGTCAGTGACACAATTCTAACTATTCGCTTTTTGGTGCTAGAGTCGATAAAATAATATTTTCTAAGTTCTGCCATAACTTCCAAAATAGAGCGATCACAGAATCGGATTGTTCTTCAGTTGGTAGACATTTTTATGGCGAATATTCTACCGTCAGTCATAGAGTTCTAACTATCGCTGTTTTGGCGCTAGAGTCGATGCAGTATTCTATTCTAAGTTCTGATATAACTCCTAAGATAGAGCGATCACAGAATCGGATTGTTCTTCAGTTGGTAGACATTTTTATGGCGAATATTCTGCCGTCAATTGCAGAGTTGTAACTATCCCCGTTTTGGCGCTAGAGTCGATACAATATTATTTTCTAAGTTCTGCCATAACTCCTAAAATAGAGCGATCACAGAGTCGGATTTTTCGGCAGTTGTTAGATATTTTTATGGCGAATTTTCTACCGTCAGTGACACAATTCTAACTATTCGCTTTTTGGCGCTAGAGTCGATAAAATAATATTATCTAAGTTCTGCCATAACTCCTAAAATAGAGCGATCACAGAATCGGATTTTTCGGCAGTTGTTAGATATTTTTATGGCGAATATTCTACCATCAGTTACAGAGTTCTAACTATCACCGTTTTGGTGCTAGATTCGATACAATAATATTATCTAAGTTCTGCCATAAGTCCTAAAATAGAGCGATCACAGAGTCGGATTTTTCGGCAGTTGTTAGATATTTTTATGGCGAATTTTCTACCGTCAGTGACAGAATTCTAACTATTCCCTTTTTGGCGCTAGAGTCGATAAAATATTATTTTCTAAGTTCTGCCATAACTTCCAAAATAGAGCGATCACAGAATCGGATTGTTCTTCAGTTGGTAGACATTTTTATGGCGAATATTCTACCGTCAGTCATAGAGTTCTAACTATCGCTGTTTTGGCGCTAGAGTCGATGCAGTATTCTATTCTAAGTTCTGATATAACTCCTAAGATAGAGCGATCACAGAATCGGATTGTTCTTCAGTTGGTAGACATTTTTATGGCGAATATTCTGCCGTCAATTGCAGAGTTGTAACTATCCCCGTTTTGGCGCTAGAGTCGATACAATATTATTTTCTAAGTTCTGCCATAACTCCTAAAATAGAGCGATCACAGAATCGGATTTTTCGGCAGTTGTTAGATATTTTTATGGCGAATATTCTACCATCAGTTACAGAGTTCTAACTATCACCGTTTTGGTGCTAGATTCGATACAATAATATTATCTAAGTTCTGCCATAACTCCTAAAATAGAGCGATCACAGAATCGGATTGTTCTTCAGTTGGTAGACATTCTTATGGCGAATATTCTACCGTCAGTCATAGAGTTCTAACTATCGCTGTTTTGGCGCTAGAGTCGATGTAGTATTATATTCTAAGTTCTGATATAACTCCTAAAATAAAGCGATCACAGAATTGGATTGTTCTTCAGTTGTTAGACATTTTTATGGCGAATATTCTACCGTCATTCGTAGAGTTCTAACTATCACTGTTTTGGCGCTAGAGTCGATACAATATTATTTTCTAAGTTCTGCCATAACTCCTAAAATAGAGCGATCACAGAGTCGGATTTTTCGGCAGTTGTTAGATATTTTTATGGCGAATTTTCTACCGTCAGTGACACAATTCTAACTATTCGCTTTTTGGCGCTAGAGTCGATAAAATAATATTATCTAAGTTCTGCCATAACTCCTAAAATAGAGCGATCACAGAATCGGATTTTTCGGCAGTTGTTAGATATTTTTATGGCGAATATTCTACCGTCAGTCATAGAGTTCTAACTATCACCTTTTGGCGCTAGAGCCGTTGCAGTATTATTTTATAAGTTCTGCCATAACTCCTAAGATAGAGCGATCACAGAGTCGGATTTTTCGGAAGTTGTTAGATATTTTATGGCGAATTTTCTACCGTCAGTGACAGAATTCTAACTATTCCCTTTTTGGCGCTAGAGTCGACAAAATAATATTATCCAAGTTCTACCATAACTCCTAAAATAGAGCGATCACAGAATCGGATTGTTCTTCAGTTGGTAGACATTCTTATGGCGAATATTCTACCGTCAGTCATAGAGTTCTAACTATCACCTTTTGGCGCTAGAGCCTTTGCAGTATTATTTTATAAGTTCTGCCATAACTCCTAAGATAGAGCGATCACAGAATCGGGTTGTACTTCAGTTGGTAGACATTTTTATGGCGAATATTCTACCGTCAATTGCAGAGTTGTAACTATCCCCGTTTTAGCGCTAGAGTCGATACAATATTATTTTCTAAGTTCTGCCATAACCCCTAAAATAGAGCGATTCCAGAGTCGGATTTTTCGGCAGTTGTTAGCTATTTTTATGGCGACTTTTCTACCGTCAGTGACAGAATTCTAACTATTCCCTTTTTGGCGCTAGAGTCGATAAAATATTATTTTCTAAGTTCTGCCATAACTCCTAAAATAGAGCGATCACAGAGTCGGATTTTTCGGCAGTTGTTAGATATTTTTATGGCGAATATTATACCATCAGTTACAGAGTTCTAACTGTCACCGTTTTGGTGCTAGAGTCGATAAAATAATATTTTCTAAGTTCTGCCATAACTTCTAAAATAGAGCGATCACAGAATCGGATTGTTCTTCAGTTGGTAGACATTCTTATGGCGAATATTCTACCGTCAGTCATAGAGTTCTAACTATCGCTGTTTTGGCGCTAGAATCGATGTAGTATTATATTCTAAGTTCTGATATAACTCCTAAAATAAAGCGATCACAGAATTGGATTGTTCTTCAGTTGTTAGACATTTTTATGGCGAATATTCTACCGTCATTCGTAGAGTTCTAACTATCACTGTTTTGGTGCTAGAGTCGATACAATATTATTTTCTAAGTTCTGCCATAACTCCTAAAATAGAGCGATCACAGAGTCGGATTTTTCGGCAGTTGTTAGATATTTTTATGGCGAATTTTCTACCGTCAGTGACAGAATTCTAGCTATTCCCTTTTTGGCGCTAGAGTCGATAAAATATTATTTTCTAAGTTCTGCCATAACTCCTAAAATAGAGCGATCACAGAGTCGGATTTTTCGGCAGTTGTTAGATATTTTTATGGCGAATATTATACCATCAGTTACAGAGTTCCAACTGTCACCGTTTTGGTGCTAGAGTCGATAAAATAATATTTTCTAAGTTCTGCCATAACTCCTAAAATAGAGCGATCACAGAGTCGGATTTTTTGGCAGTTGTTAGATATTTTTTTGGCGAATATTATACCATCAGTTACAGAGCTCTAACTGGCACCGTTTTGGTGCTAGAGTCGATAAAATAATATTTTCTAAGTTCTGCCATAACTCCTAAAATAGAGCGATCACAGAGTCGTATTTTTCGGCAGCTGTTAGATATTTTTATGGCGAATATTATACCATCAGTTACAGAGTTCTAACTGTCACCGTTTTGGTGCTAGAGTCGATAAAATAATATTTTCTAAGTTCTGGCATAACTTCCAAAATAGAGCGATCACAGAATCGGATTGTTCTTCAGTTGGTAGACATTCTTATGGCGAATATTCTATCGTCAGTGATAGAGTTCTAACTATCGCTGTTTTGGCGCTAGAGTCGATGCAGTATTATATTCTAAGTTCTGATATAACTCCTAAGATCGAACGATCACAGAATCGGATTGTTCTTCAGCTGGTAGACATTTTTATGGCGAATATTCTGCCGTCAATTGCAGAGTTGTAACTATCCCCGTTTTGGCGCTAGAGTCGATAAAATAATATTTTCTAAGTTCTGCCATAACTCCTAAAATAGAGCGATCACAGAGTCGGATTTTTCGGCAGCTGTTAGATATTTTTATGGCGAATATTATACCATCAGTTACAGAGTTCTAACTGTCACCGTTTTGGTGCTAGAGTCGATAAAATAATATTTTCTAAGTTCTGCCATAACTTCCAAAATAGAGCGATCACAGAATCGGATTGTTCTTCAGTTAGTAGACATTTCTATAGCGAATATTCTACCGTCAGTCATAGAGTTCTAACTATCGCTGTTTTGGCGCTAGAGTCGATGCAGTATTCTATTCTAAGTTCTGATATAACTCCTAAGATAGAACGATCACAGAATCGGATTGTTCTTCAGTTGGTAGACATTTTTATGGCGAATATTCTGCCGTCAATTGCAGAGTTGTAACTATCCCCGTTTTGGCGCTAGAGTCGATACAATATTATTTTCTAAGTTCTGCCATAACTCCTAAAATAGAGCGATCACAGAGTCGGATTTTTCGGCAGTTGTTAGATATTTTTATGGCGAATTTTCTACCGTCAGTGACACAATTCTAACTATTCGCTTTTTGGCGCTAGAGTCGATAAAATAATATTATCTAAGTTCTGCCATAACTCCTAAAATAGAGCGATCGCAGAATCGGATTTTTCGGCAGTTGTTAGATATTTTTATGGCGAATATTCTACCGTCAGTCATAGAGTTCTAACTATCACCTTTTGGCGCTAGAGCCGTTGCAGTATTATTTTATAAGTTCTGCCATAACTCCTAAGATAGAGCGATCACAGAGTCGGATTTTTCGGAAGTTGTTAGATATTTTATGGCGAATTTTCTACCGTCAGTGACAGAATTCTAACTATTCCCTTTTTGGCGCTAGAGTCGACAAAATAATATTATCCAAGTTCTACCATAACTCCTAAAATAGAGCGATCACAGAATCGGATTGTTCTTCAGTTGGTAGACATTTTTATGGCGAATATTCTACCGTCAATTGCAGAGTTGTAACTATCCCCGTTTTAGCGCTAGAGTCGATACAATATTATTTTCTAAGTTCTGCCATAACCCCTAAAATAGAGCGATTCCAGAGTCGGATTTTTCGGCAGTTGTTAGCTATTTTTATGGCGACTTTTCTACCGTCAGTGACAGAATTCTAACTATTCCCTTTTTGGCGCTAGAGTCGATAAAATATTATTTTCTAAGTTCTGCCATAACTCCTAAAATAGAGCGATCACAGAGTCGGATTTTTCGGCAGTTGTTAGATATTTTTATGGCGAATATTATACCATCAGTTACAGAGTTCTAACTGTCACCGTTTTGGTGCTAGAGTCGATAAAATAATATTTTCTAAGTTCTGCCATAACTTCTAAAATAGAGCGATCACAGAATCGGATTGTTCTTCAGTTGGTAGACATTCTTATGGCGAATATTCTACCGTCAGTCATAGAGTTCTAACTATCGCTGTTTTGGCGCTAGAATCGATGTAGTATTATATTCTAAGTTCTGATATAACTCCTAAAATAAAGCGATCACAGAATTGGATTGTTCTTCAGTTGTTAGACATTTTTATGGCGAATATTCTACCGTCATTCGTAGAGTTCTAACTATCACTGTTTTGGTGCTAGAGTCGATACAATATTATTTTCTAAGTTCTGCCATAACTCCTAAAATAGAGCGATCACAGAGTCGGATTTTTCGGCAGTTGTTAGATATTTTTATGGCGAATTTTCTACCGTCAGTGACAGAATTCTAGCTATTCCCTTTTTGGCGCTAGAGTCGATAAAATATTATTTTCTAAGTTCTGCCATAACTCCTAAAATAGAGCGATCACAGAGTCGGATTTTTCGGCAGTTGTTAGATATTTTTATGGCGAATATTATACCATCAGTTACAGAGTTCTAACTGTCACCGTTTTGGTGCTAGAGTCGATAAAATAATATTTTCTAAGTTCTGCCATAACTCCTAAAATAGAGCGATCACAGAGTCGGATTTTTTGGCAGTTGTTAGATATTTTTTTGGCGAATATTATACCATCAGTTACAGAGCTCTAACTGGCACCGTTTTGGTGCTAGAGTCGATAAAATAATATTTTCTAAGTTCTGCCATAACTCCTAAAATAGAGCGATCACAGAGTCGGATTTTTCGGCAGCTGTTAGATATTTTTATGGCGAATATTATACCATCAGTTACAGAGTTCTAACTGTCACCGTTTTGGTGCTAGAGTCGATAAAATAATATTTTCTAAGTTCTGGCATAACTTCCAAAATAGAGCGATCACAGAATCGGATTGTTCTTCAGTTGGTAGACATTCTTATGGCGAATATTCTATCGTCAGTGATAGAGTTCTAACTATCGCTGTTTTGGCGCTAGAGTCGATGCAGTATTATATTCTAAGTTCTGATATAACTCCTAAGATCGAACGATCACAGAATCGGATTGTTCTTCAGCTGGTAGACATTTTTATGGCGAATATTCTGCCGTCAATTGCAGAGTTGTAACTATCCCCGTTTTGGCGCTAGAGTCGATAAAATAATATTTTCTAAGTTCTGCCATAACTCCTAAAATAGAGCGATCACAGAGTCGGATTTTTCGGCAGCTGTTAGATATTTTTATGGCGAATATTATACCATCAGTTACAGAGTTCTAACTGTCACCGTTTTGGTGCTAGAGTCGATAAAATAATAATTTCTAAGTTCTGCCATAACTTCCAAAATAGAGCGATCACAGAATCGGATTGTTCTTCAGTTAGTAGACATTTCTATAGCGAATATTCTACCGTCAGTCATAGAGTTCTAACTATCGCTGTTTTGGCGCTAGAGTCGATGCAGTATTCTATTCTAAGTTCTGATATAACTCCTAAGATAGAACGATCACAGAATCGGATTGTTCTTCAGTTGGTAGACATTTTTATGGCGAATATTCTGCCGTCAATTGCAGAGTTGTAACTATCTCCGTTTTGGCGCTAGAGTCGATACAATATTATTTTCTAAGTTCTGCCATAACTCCTAAAATAGAGCGATCACAGAGTCGGATTTTTCGGCAGTTGTTAGATATTTTTATGGCGAATTTTCTACCGTCAGTGACACAATTCTAACTATTCACTTTTTGGCGCTAGAGTCGATAAAATAATATTATCTAAGTTCTGCCATAACTCCTAAAATAGAGCGATCGCAGAATCGGATTTTTCGGCAGTTGTTAGATATTTTTATGGCGAATATTCTACCATCAGTTACAGAGTTCTAACTATCACCGTTTTGGTGCTAGAGTCGATACAATAATATTTTCTAAGTTCTGCCATAACTCCTAAAAGAGAGCGATCACAGAATCGGATTGTTCTTCAGTTGGTAGACATTCTTATGGCGAATATTCTGCCGTCAGTCATAGAGTTCTAACTATCACCTTTTGGCGCTAGAGCTGTTGCAGTATTATTTTATAAGTTCTGCCATAACTCCTAAGATAGAGCGATCACAGAGTCGGATTTCTCGGCAGTTGTTAGATATTTTATGGCGAATTTTCTACCGTCAGTGACAGAATTCTAACTATTCCCTTTTTGGCGCTAGAGTCGATAAAATAATATTATCTAAGTTCTACCATAACTCCTAAAATAGAGCGATCACAGAATCGGATTGTTCTTCAGTTGGTAGACATTCTTATGGCGAATATTCTACCGTCAGTCATAGAGTTCTAACTATCATCTTTTGGCGCTAGAGCCTTTGCAGTATTATTTTATAAGTTCTGCCATAACTCCTAAGATAGAGCGATCACAGAATCGGGTTGTTCTTCAGTTGGT
This sequence comes from Xylophagus ater, assembly GCA_963422695.1. Classification (NCBI taxonomy): domain Eukaryota; kingdom Metazoa; phylum Arthropoda; class Insecta; order Diptera; family Xylophagidae; genus Xylophagus; species Xylophagus ater. Next base: position 25,660,149 of record OY730481.1, on the reverse strand, counting down.
AGACATTTTTATGGCGAATATTCTACCGTCAATTGCAGAGTTGTAACTATCCCCGTTTTGGCGCTAGAGTCGATACAATATTATTTTCTAAGTTCTGCCATAACCCCTAAAATAGAGCGATCCCAGAGTCGGATTTTTCGGCAGTTGTTAGCTATTTTTATGGCGAATTTTCTACCGTCAGTGACAGAATTCTAACTATTCCCTTTTTGGCGCTAGAGTCGATAAAATATTATTTTCTAAGTTCTGCCATAACTCCTAAAATAGAGCGATCACAGAGTCGGATTTTTCGGCAGTTGTTAGATATTTTTATGGCGAATATTATACCATCAGTTACAGAGTTCTAATTGTAAACGTTTTGGTGCTAGAGTCGATAAAATAATGTTTTCTAAGTTCTGCCATAACCTCTAAAATAGAGCGATCACAGAATCGGATTGTTCTTCAGTTGGTAGACATTCTTATGGCGAATATTCTACCGTCAGTCATAGAGTTCTAACTATCGCTGTTTTGGCGCTAGAGTCGATGCAGTATTATATTCTAAGTTCTGATATATCTCCTAAAATAAAGCGATCACAGAATTGGATTGTTCTTCAGTTGTTAGACATTTTTATGGCGAATATTCTACCGTCATTCATAGAGTTCTAACTATCACCGTTTTGGTGCTAGAGTCGATACAATATTATTTTCTAAGTTCTGCCATAACTCCTAAAATAGAGCGATCACGGAGTCGGATTTTTCGGCAGTTGTTAGATATTTTTATGGCGAATTTTCTACCGTCAGTGACAGAATTCTAACTATTCCCTTTTTGGCGCTAGAGTCGATAAAATATTCTTTTCTAAGTTCTGCCATAACTCCTAAAATAGAGCGATCACAGAGTCGGATTTTTCGGCAGTTGTTAGATATTTTTATGGCGAATATTATACCATCAGTTACAGAGTTCTAACTGTCACCGTTTTGGTGCTAGAGTCGATAAAATAATATTTTCTAAGTTCTGCCATAACTCCTAAAATAGAGCGATCACAGAGTCAGATTTTTCGGCAGCTGTTAGATATTTTTATGGCGAATATTATACCATCAGTCATAGAGTTCTAACTGTCACCGTTTTGGTGCTAGAGTCGATAAAATAATATTTTCTAAGTTCTGCCATAACTTCCAAAATAGAGCGATCACAGAATCGGATTGTTCTTCAGTTGGTAGACATTCTTATGGCGAATATTCTACCGTCAGTCATAGAGTTCTAACTATCGCTGTTCTGGCGCTAGAGTCGATGCAGTATTATATTCTAAGTTCTGGTATAACTCCTAAGATCGAACGATCACAGAATCGGATTGTTCTTCAGTTGGTAGACATTTTTATGGCGAATATTCTGCCGTCAATTGCAGAGTTGTAACTATCCCCGTTTTGGCGCTAGAGTCGATACAATATTATTTTCTAAGTTCTGCCATAACTCCTAAAATAGAGCGATCACAGAGTCGGATTTTTCGGCAGTTGTTAGATATTTTTATGGCCAATTTTCTACCGTCAGTGACACAATTCTAACTATTCGCTTTTTGGCGCTAGAGTCGATAAAATAATATTATCTAAGTTCTGCCATAACTCCTAAAATAGAGCGATCGCAGAATCGGATTTTTCGGCAGTTGTTAGATATTTTTATGGCGAATATTCTACCATCAGTTACAGAGTTCTAACTATCACCGTTTTGGTGCTAGAGTCGATACAATAATATTTTCTAAGTTCTGCCATAACTCCTAAAATAGAGCGATCACAGAATCGGATTGTTCTTCAGTTGGTAGACATTCTTATGGCGAATATTCTACCGTCAGTCATAGAGTTCTAACTATCACCTTTTGGCGCTAGAGCTGTTGGAGTATTATTTTATAAGTTCTGCCATAAGTCCTAAGATAGAGCGATCACAGAGTCGGATTTTTTGGCAGTCGTTAGATATTTTTTTGGCGAATATTATACCATCAGTTACAGAGCTCTAACTGGCACCGTTTTGGTGCTAGAGTCGATAAAATAATATTTTCTAAGTTCTGCCATAACTCCTAAAATAGAGCGATCACAGAGTCGGATTTTTCGGCAGCTGTTAGATATTTTTATGGCGAATATTATACCATCAGTTACAGAGTTCTAACTGTCACCGTTTTGGTGCTAGAGTCGATAAAATAATATTTTCTAAGTTCTGCCATAACTTCCAAAATAGAGCGATCACAGAATCGGATTGTTCTTCAGTTGGTAGACATTCTTATGGCGAATATTCTATCGTCAGTGATAGAGTTCTAACTATCGCTGTTTTGGCGCTAGAGTCGATGCAGTATTATATTCTAAGTTCTGATATAACTCCTAAGATCGAACGATCACAGAATCGGATTGTTCTTCAGCTGGTAGACATTTTTATGGCGAATATTCTGCCGTCAATTGCAGAGTTGTAACTATCCCCGTTTTGGCGCTAGAGTCGTTAAAACAATATTTTCTAAGTTCTGCCATAACTCCTAAAATAGAGCGATCACAGAGTCGGATTTTTCGGCAGCTGTTAGATATTTTTATGGCGAATATTATACCATCAGTTACAGAGTTCTAACTGTCACCGTTTTGGTGCTAGAGTCGATAAAATAATATTTTCTAAGTTCTGCCATAACTTCCAAAATAGAGCGATCACAGAATAGGATTGTTCTTCAGTTAGTAGACATTTCTATAGCGAATATTCTACCGTCAGTCATAGAGTTCTAACTATCGCTGTTTTGGCGCTAGAGTCGATGCAGTATTCTATTCTAAGTTCTGATATAACTCCTAAGATAGAACGATCACAGAATCGGATTGTTCTTCAGTTGGTAGACATTTTTATGGCGAATATTCTGCCGTCAATTGCAGAGTTGTAACTATCCCTGTTTTGGCGCTAGAGTCGATACAATATTATTTTCTAAGTTCTGCCATAACTCCTAAAATAGAGGGATCACAGAGTCGGATTTTTCGGCAGTTGTTAGATATTTTTATGGCGAATTTTCTACCGTCAGTGACACAATTCTAACTATTCGCTTTTTGGCGCTAGAGTCGATAAAATAATATTATCTAAGTTCTGCCATAACTCCTAAAATAGAGCGATCGCAGAATCGGATTTTTCGGCAGTTGTTAGATATTTTTATGGCGAATATTCTACCATCAGTTACAGAGTTCTAACTATCACCGTTTTGGTGCTAGAGTCGATACAATAATATTTTCTAAGTTCTGCCATAACTCCTAAAAGAGAGCGATCACAGAATCGGATTGTTCTTCAGTTGGTAGACATTCTTATGGCGAATATTCTGCCGTCAGTCATAGAGTTCTAACTATCACCTTTTGGCGCTAGAGCTGTTGCAGTATTATTTTATAAGTTCTGCCATAACTCCTAAGATAGAGCGATCACAGAGTCGGATTTTTCGGCAGTTGTTAGATATTTTATGGCGAATTTTCTACCGTCAGTGACAGAATTCTAACTATTCCCTTTTTGGCGCTAGAGTCGATAAAATAATATTATCTAAGTTCTACCATAACTCCTAAAATAGAGCGATCACAGAATCGGATTGTTCTTCAGTTGGTAGACATCCTTATGGCGAATATTCTACCGTCAGTCATAGAGTTCTAACTATCATCTTTTGGCGCTAGAGCCTTTGCAGTATTATTTTATAAGTTCTGCCATAACTCCTAAGATAGAGCGATCACAGAATCGGGTTGTTCTTCAGTTGGTAGACATTTTTATGGCGAATATTCTACCGTCAATTGCAGAGTTGTAACTATCCCCGTTTTGGCGCTAGAGTCGATACAATATTATTTTCTAAGTTCTGCCATAACTCCTAAAATAGAGCGATCCCAGAGTCGGATTTTTCGGCAGTTGTTAGCTATTCTTATGGCGAATTTTCTACCGTCAGTGACAGAATTCTAACTATTCCCTTTTTGGCGCTAGAGTCGATAAAATATTATTTTCTAAGTTCTGCCATAACTCCTAAAATAGAGCGATCACAGAGTCGGATTTTTCGGCAGTTGTTAGATATTTTTATGGCGAATATTATACCATCAGTTACAGAGTTCTAATTGTCACCGTTTTGGTGCTAGAGTCGATAAAATAATGTTTTCTAAGTTCTGCCATAACCTCTAAAATAGAGCGATCACAGAATCGGATTGTTCTTCAGTTGGTAGACATTCTTATGGCGAATATTCTACCGTCAGTCATAGAGTTCTAACTATCGCTGTTTTGGCGCTAGAGTCGATGCAGTATTATATTCTAAGTTCTGATATAACTCCTAAAATAAAGCGATCACAGAATTGGATTGTTCTTCAGTTGTTAGACATTTTTATGGCGAATATTCTGCCGTCATTCATAGAGTTCTAACTATCACCGTTTTGGTGCTAGAGTCGATACAATATTATTTTCTAAGTTCTGCCATAACGCCTAAAATAGAGCGATCACAGAGTCGGATTTTTCGGCAGTTGTTAGATATTTTTATGGCGAATTTTCTACCGTCAGTGACAGAATTCTAACTATTCCCTTTTTGGCGCTAGAGTCGATAAAATATTATTTTCTAAGTTCTGCCATAACTCCTAAAATAGAGCGATCACAGAGTCGCATTTTTCGGCAGTTGTTAGATATTTTTATGGCGAATATTATACCATCAGTTACAGAGTTCTAACTGTCACCGTTTTGGTGCTAGAGTCGATAAAATAATATTTTCTAAGTTCTGCCATAACTCCTAAAATAGAGCGATCACAGAGTCAGATTTTTCGGCAGCTGTTAGATATTTTTATGGCGAATATTATACCATCAGTCATAGAGTTCTAACTGTCACCGTTTTGGTGCTAGAGTCGCTAAAATAATATTTTCTAAGCTCTGCCATAACTTCCAAAATAGAGCGATCACAGAATCGGATTGTTCTTCAGTTGGTAGACATTCTTATGGCGAATATTCTACCGTCAGTCATAGAGTTCTAACTATCGCTGTTTTGGCGCTAGAGTCGATGCAGTATTATATTCTAAGTTCTGGTATAACTCCTAAGATCGAAAGATCACAGAATCGGATTGTTCTTCAGTTGGTAAACATTTTTATGGCGAATATTCTGCCGTCAATTGCAGAGTTGTAACTATCCCCGTTTTGGCGCTAGAGTCGATACAATATTATTTTCTAAGTTCTGCCATAACTCCTAAAATAGAGCGATCACAGAATCGGATTGTTCTTCAGTTGGTAGACATTCTTATGGCGAATATTCTACCGTCAGTCATAGAGTTGTAACTATCACCTTTTGGCGCTAGAGCCGTTGCAGTATTATTTTATATGTTCTGGCATAACTCCTAAGATAGAGCGATCACAGAGTCGGATTTTTCGGCAGTTGTTAGATATTTTTATGGCGAATATTATACCATCAGTTACAGAGTTCTAACTGTCACCGTTTTGGTGCTAGAGTCGATAAAATAATATTTTCTAAGTTCTGCCATAACTTCTAAAATAGAGCGATCACAGAATCGGATTGTTCTTCAGTTGGTAGACATTCTTATGGCGAATATTCTACCGTCAGTCATAGAGTTCTAACTATCCCCGTTTTGGCGCTAGAGTCGATACAATATTATTTTCTAAGTTCTGCCATAACTCCTAAAATAGAGCGATCACAGAGTCGGATTTTTCGGCAGTTGTTAGATATTTTTATGGCCAATTTTCTACCGTCAGTGACACAATTCTAACTATTCGCTTTTTGGCGCTAGAGTCGATAAAATAATATTATCTAAGTTCTGCCATAACTCCTAAAATAGAGCGATCGCAGAATCGGATTTTTCGGCAGTTGTTAGATATTTTTATGGCGAATATTCTACCATCAGTTACAGAGTTCTAACTATCACTGTTTTGGTGCTAGAGTCGATACAATAATATTTTCTAAGTTCTGCCATAACTCCTAAAATAGAGCGATCACAGAATCGGATTGTTCTTCAGTTGGTAGACATTCTTATGGCGAATATTCTACCGTCAGTCATAGAGTTCTAACTATCGCTGTTTTGGCGCTAGAGTCGATGCAGTATTATATTCTAAGTTCTGGTATAACTCCTAAGATCGAACGATCACAGAATCGGATTGTTCTTCAGTTGGTAGACATTTTTATGGCGAATATTCTGCCGTCAATTGCAGAGTTGTAACTATCCCCGTTTTGGCGCTAGAGTCGATACAATATTATTTTCTAAGTACTGCCATAACTCCTAAAATAGAGCGATCACAGAATCGGATTGTTCTTCAGTTGGTAGACATTCTTATGGCGAATATTCTACCGTCAGTCATAGAGTTGTAACTATCACCTTTTGGCGCTAGAGCCGTTGCAGTATTATTTTATATGTTCTGGCATAACTCCTAAGATAGAGCGATCACAGAGTCGGATTTTTCGGCAGTTGTTAGATATTTTTATGGCGAATATTATACCATCAGTTACAGAGTTCTAACTGTCACCGTTTTGGTGCTAGAGTCGATAAAATAATATTTTCTAAGTTCTGCCATAACTTCTAAAATAGAGCGATCACAGAATCAGATTGTTCTTCAGTTGGTAGACATTCTTATGGCGAATATTCTACCGTCAGTCATAGAGTTCTAACTATCCCCGTTTTGGCGCTAGAGTCGATACAATATTATTTTCTAAGTTCTGCCATAACTCCTAAAATAGAGCGATCACAGAGTCGGATTTTTCGGCAGTTGTTAGATATTTTTATGGCGAATATTATACCATCAGTTACAGAGTTCTAACTGTCACCGTTTTGGTGCTAGAGTCGATAAAATAATATTTTCTAAGTTCTGCCATAACTCCTAAAATAGAGCGATCACAGAGTCAGATTTTTCGGCAGCTGTTAGATATTTTTATGGCGAATATTATACCATCAGTCATAGAGTTCTAACTGTCACCGTTTTGGTGCTAGAGTCGATAAAATAATATTTTCTAAGCTCTGCCATAACTTCCAAAATAGAGCGATCACAGAATTGGATTGTTCTTCAGTTGGTAGACATTCTTATGGCGAATATTCTACCGTCAGTCATAGAGTTCTAACTATCGCTGTTTTGGCGCTAGAGTCGATGCAGTATTATATTCTAAGTTCTGGTATAACTCCTAAGATCGAACGATCACAGAATCGGATTGTTCTTCAGTTGGTAGACATTTTTATGGCGAATATTCTGCCGTCAATTGCAGAGTTGTAACTATCCCCGTTTTGGCGCTAGAGTCGATACAATATTATTTTCTAAGTTCTGCCATAACTCCTAAAATAGAGCGATCACAGAATCGGATTGTTCTTCAGTTGGTAGACATTCTTATGGCGAATATTCTACCGTCAGTCATAGAGTTGTAACTATCACCTTTTGGCGCTAGAGCTGTTGGAGTATTATTTTATAAGTTCTGCCATAACTCCTAAGATAGAGCGATCACAGAGTCGGATTTTTCGGCAGTTGTTAGATATTTTATGGCGAATTTTCTACCGTCAGTGACAGAATTCTAACTATTCCCTTTTTGGCGCTAGAGTCGATAAAATAATATTATCTAAGTTCTACCATAACTCCTAAAATAGAGCGATCACAGAATCGGATTGGTCTTCAGTTGGTAGACATTCTTATGGCGAATATTCTACCGTCAGTCATAGAGTTCTAACTATCACCTTTTGGCGCTAGAGCCTTTGCAGTATTATTTTATAAGTTCTGCCATAACTCGTAAGATAGAGCGATCACAGAATCGGGTTGTTCTTCAGTTGGTAGACATTTTTATGGCGAATATTCTACCGTCAGTCATAGAGTTCTAACTATCGCTGTTTTGGCGCTAGAGTCGATACAATATTATTTTCTAAGTTCTGCCATAACTCCTAAAATAGAGCGATCACAGAGTCGGATTTTTCGGCAGTTGTTAGATATTTTTATGGCGAATATTATACCATCAGTTACAGAGTTCTAACTGTCACCGTTTTGGTGCTAGAGTCGATAAAATAATATTTTCTAAGTTCTGCCATAACTCCTAAAATAGAGCGATCACAGAGTCAGATTTTTCGGCAGCTGTTAGATATTTTTATGGCGAATATTATACCATCAGTTACAGAGTTCTAATTGTCACCGTTTTGGTGCTAGAGTCGATAAAATAATGTTTTCTAAGTTCTGCCATAACCTCTAAAATAGAGCGATCACAGAATCGGATTGTTCTTCAGTTGGTAGACATTCTTATGGCGAATATTCTACCGTCAGTCATAGAGTTCTAACTATCGCTGTTTTGGCGCTAGAGTCGATGCAGTATTATATTCTAAGTTCTGATATAACTCCTAAAATAAAGCGATCACAGAATTGGATTGTTCTTCAGTTGTTAGACATTTTTATGGCGAATATTCTACCGTCATTCATAGAGTTCTAACTATCACCGTTTTGGTGCTAGAGTCGATACAATATTATTTTCTAAGTTCTACCATAACTCCTAAAATAGAGCGATCACAGAGTCGGATTTTTCGGCAGTTGTTAGATATTTTTATGGCGAATTTTCTACCGTCAGTGACAGAATTCTAACTATTCCCTTTTTGGCGCTAGAGTCGATAAAATATTATTTTCTAAGTTCTGCCATAACTCCTAAAATAGAGCGATCACAGAGTCGGATTTTTCGGCAGTTGTTAGATATTTTTATGGCGAATATTATACCATCAGTTACAGAGTTCTAACTGTCACCGTTTTGGTGCTAGAGTCGATAAAATAATATTTTCTAAGTTCTGCCATAACTCCTAAAATAGAGCGATCACAGAGTCAGATTTTTCGGCAGCTGTTAGATATTTTTATGGCGAATATTATACCATCAGTCATAGAGTTCTAACTGTCACCGTTTTGGTGCTAGAGTCGATAAAATAATATTTTCTAAGTTCTGCCATAACTTCCAAAATAGAGCGATCACAGAATCGGATTGTTCTTCAGTTGGTAGACATTCTTATGCCGAATATTCTACCGTCAGTCATAGAGTTCTAACTATCGCTGTTCTGGCGCTAGAGTCGATGCAGTATTATATTCTAAGTTCTGGTATAACTCCTAAGATCGAACGATCACAGAATCGGATTGTTCTTCAGTTGGTAGACATTTTTATGGCGAATATTCTGCCGTCAATTGCAGAGTTGTAACTATCCCCGTTTTGGCGCTAGAGTCGATACAATATTATTTTCTAAGTTCTGCCATAACTCCTAAAATAGAGCGATCACAGAATCGGATTGTTCTTCAGTTGGTAGACATTCTTATGGCGAATATTCTACCGTCAGTCATAGAGTTGTAACTATCACCTTTTGGCGCTAGAGCTGTTGGAGTATTATTTTATAAGTTCTGCCATAACTCCTAAGATAGAGCGATCACAGAGTCGGATTTTTTGGCAGTTGTTAGATATTTTTTTGGCGAATATTATACCATCAGTTACAGAGCTCTAACTGGCACCGTTTTGGTGCTAGAGTCGATAAAATAATATTTTCTAAGTTCTGCCATAACTCCTAAAATAGAGCGATCACAGAGTCGGATTTTTCGGCAGCTGTTAGATATTTTTATGGCGAATATTATACCATCAGTTACAGAGTTCTAACTGTCACTGTTTTGGTGCTAGAGTCGATAAAATAATATTTTCTAAGTTCTGCCATAACTTCTAAAATAGAGCGATCACAGAATCGGATTGTTCTTCAGTTGGTAGACATTCTTATGGCGAATATTCTACCGTCAGTCATAGAATTCTAACTATCCCCGTTTTGGCGCTAGAGTCGATACAATATTATTTTCTAAGTTCTGCCATAACTCCTAAAATAGAGCGATCACAGAGTCGGATTTTTCGGCAGTTGTTAGATATTTTTATGGCCAATTTTCTACCGTCAGTGACACAATTCTAACTATTCGCTTTTTGGCGCTAGAGTCGATAAAATAATATTATCTAAGTTCTGCCATAACTCCTAAAATAGAGCGATCGCAGAATCGGATTTTTCGGCAGTTGTTAGATATTTTTATGGCGAATATTCTACCATCAGTTACAGAGTTCTAACTATCACCGTTTTGGTGCTAGAGTCGATACAATAATATTTTCTAAGTTCTGCCATAACTCCTAAAATAGAGCGATCACAGAATCGGATTGTTCTTCAGTTGGTAGACATTCTTATGGCGAATATTCTACCGTCAGTCATAGAGTTCTAACTATCACCTTTTGGCGCTAGAGCTGTTGGAGTATTATTTTATAAGTTCTGCCATAACTCCTAAGATAGAGCGATCACAGAGTCGGATTTTTTGGCAGTTGTTAGATATTTTTTTGGCGAATATTATACCATCAGTTACAGAGCTCTAACTGGCACCGTTTTGGTGCTAGAGTCGATAAACTAATATTTTCTAAGTTCTGCCATAACTCCTAAAATAGAGCGATCACAGAGTCGGATTTGTCGGCAGCTGTTAGATATTTTTATGGCGAATATTATACCATCAGTTACAGAGTTCTAACTGTCACCGTTTTGGTGCTAGAGTCGATAAAATAATATTTTCTAAGTTCTGCCATAACTTCCAAAATAGAGCGATCACAGAATCGGATTGTTCTTCAGTTGGTAGACATTCTTATGGCGAATATTCTATCGTCAGTGATAGAGTTCTAACTATCGCTGTTTTGGCGCTAGAGTCGATGCAGTATTATATTCAAAGTTCTGATATAACTCCTAAGATCGAACGATCACAGAATCGGATTGTTCTTCAGCTGGTAGACATTTTTATGGCGAATATTCTGCCGTCAATTGCAGAGTTGTAACTATCCCCGTTTTGGCGCTAGAGTCGATAAAATAATATTTTCTAAGTTCTGCCATAACTCCTAAAATAGAGCGATCACAGAGTCGGATTTTTCGGCAGCTGTTAGATATTTTTATGGCGAATATTATACCATCAGTTACAGAGTTCTAACTGTCACCATTTTGGTGCTAGAGTCGATAAAATAATATTTTCTAAGTTCTGCCATAACTTCCAAAATAGAGCGATCACAGAATCGGATTGTTCTTCAGTTAGTAGACATTTCTATAGCGAATATTCTACCGTCAGTCATAGAGTTCTAACTATCGCTGTTTTGGCGCTAGAGTCGATGCAGTATTCTATTCTAAGTTCTGATATAACTCCTAAGATAGAACGATCACAGAATCGGATTGTTCTTCAGTTGGTAGACATTTTTATGGCGAATATTCTGCCGTCAATTGCAGAGTTGTAACTATCCCCGTTTTGGCGCTAGAGTCGATACAATATTATTTTCTAAGTTCTGCCATAACTCCTAAAATAGAGGGATCACAGAGTCGGATTTTTCGGCAGTTGTTAGATATTTTTATGGCGAATTTTCTACCGTCAGTGACACAATTCTAACTATTCGCTTTTTGGCGCTAGAGTCGATAAAATAATATTATCTAAGTTCTGCCATAACTCCTAAAATAGAGCGATCGCAGAATCGGATTTTTCGGCAGTTGTTAGATATTTTTATGGCGAATATTCTACCATCAGTTACAGAGTTCTAACTATCACCGTTTTGGTGCTAGAGTCGATACAATAATATTTTCTAAGTTCTGCCATAACTCCTAAAAGAGAGCGATCACAGAATCGGATTGTTCTTCAGTTGGTAGACATTCTTATGGCGAATATTCTGCCGTCAGTCATAGAGTTCTAACTATCACCTTTTGGCGCTAGAGCTGTTGCAGTATTATTTTATAAGTTCTGCCATAACTCCTAAGATAGAGCGATCACAGAGTCGGATTTTTCGGCAGTTGTTAGATATTTTATGGCGAATTTTCTACCGTCAGTGACAGAATTCTAACTATTCCCTTTTTGGCGCTAGAGTCGATAAAATAATATTATCTAAGTTCTACCATAACTCCTAAAATAGAGCGATCACAGAATCGGATTGTTCTTCAGTTGGTAGACATCCTTATGGCGAATATTCTACCGTCAGTCATAGAGTTCTAACTATCATCTTTTGGCGCTAGAGCCTTTGCAGTATTATTTTATAAGTTCTGCCATAACTCCTAAGATAGAGCGATCACAGAATCGGGTTGTTCTTCAGTTGGTAGACATTTTTATGGCGAATATTCTACCGTCAATTGCAGAGTTGTAACTATCCCCGTTTTGGCGCTAGAGTCGATACAATATTATTTTCTAAGTTCTGCCATAACCCCTAAAATAGAGCGATCCCAGAGTCGGATTTTTCGGCAGTTGTTAGCTATTTTTATGGCGAATTTTCTACCGTCAGTGACAGAATTCTAACTATTCCCTTTTTGGCGCTAGAGTCGATAAAATATTATTTTCTAAGTTCTGCCATAACTCCTAAAATAGAGCGATCACAGAGTCGGATTTTTCGGCAGTTGTTAGATATTTTTATGGCGAATATTATACCATCAGTTACAGAGTTCTAATTGTCACCGTTTTGGTGCTAGAGTCGATAAAATAATGTTTTCTAAGTTCTGCCATAACCTCTAAAATAGAGCGATCACAGAATCGGATTGTTCTTCAGTTGGTAGACATTCTTATGGCGAATATTCTACCGTCAGTCATAGAGTTCTAACTATCGCTGTTTTGGCGCTAGAGTCGATGCAGTATTATATTCTAAGTTCTGATATAACTCCTAAAATAAAGCGATCACAGAATTGGATTGTTCTTCAGTTGTTAGACATTTTTATGGCGAATATTCTACCGTCATTCATAGAGTTCTAACTATCACCGTTTTGGTGCTAGAGTCGATACAATATTATTTTCTAAGTTCTGCCATAACGCCTAAAATAGAGCGATCACAGAGTCGGATTTTTCGGCAGTTGTTAGATATTTTTATGGCGAATTTTCTACCGTCAGTGACAGAATTCTAACTATTCCCTTTTTGGCGCTAGAGTCGATAAAATATTATTTTCTAAGTTCTGCCATAACTCCTAAAATAGAGCGATCACAGAGTCGGATTTTTCGGCAGTTGTTAGATATTTTTATGGCGAATATTATACCATCAGTTACAGAGTTCTAACTGTCACCGTTTTGGTGCTAGAGTCGATAAAATAATATTTTCTAAGTTCTGCCATAACCCCTAAAATAGAGCGATCCCAGAGTCGGATTTTTCGGCAGTTGTTAGCTATTTTTATGGCGAATTTTCTACCGTCAGTGACAGAATTCTAACTATTCCCTTTTTGGCGCTAGAGTCGATAAAATATTATTTTCTAAGTTCTGCCATAACTCCTAAAATAGAGCGATCACAGAGTCGGATTTTTCGGCAGTTGTTAGATATTTTTTTGGCGAATATTATACCATCAGTTACAGAGCTCTAACTGGCACCGTTTTGGTGCTAGAGTCGATAAAATAATATTTTCTAAGTTCTGCCATAACTCCTAAAATAGAGCGATCACAGAGTCGGATTTTTCGGCAGCTGTTAGATATTTTTATGGCGAATATTATACCATCAGTTACAGAGTTCTAACTGTCACCGTTTTGGTGCTAGAGTCGATAAAATAATATTTTCTAAGTTCTGCCATAACTTCCAAAATAGAGCGATCACAGAATCGGATTGTTCTTCAGTTGGTAGACATTCTTATGGCGAATATTCTATCGTCAGTGATAGAGTTCTAACTATCGCTGTTTTGGCGCTAGAGTCGATGCAGTATTATATTCTAAGTTCTGATATAACTCCTAAGATCGAACGATCACAGAATCGGATTGTTCTTCAGCTGGTAGACATTTTTATGGCGAATATTCTGCCGTCAATTGCAGAGTTGTAACTATCCCCGTTTTGGCGCTAGAGTCGATAAAATAATATTTTCTAAGTTCTGCCATAACTCCTAAAATAGAGCGATCACAGAGTCGGATTTTTCGGCAGCTGTTAGATATTTTTATGGCGAATATTATACCATCAGTTACAGAATTCTAACTGTCACCATTTTGGTGCTAGAGTCGATAAAATAATATTTTCTAAGTTCTGCCATAACTTCCAAAATAGAGCGATCACAGAATCGGATTGTTCTTCAGTTAGTAGACATTTCTATAGCGAATATTCTACCGTCAGTCATAGAGTTCTAACTATCGCTGTTTTGGCGCTAGAGTCGATGCAGTATTCTATTCTAAGTTCTGATATAACTCCTAAGATAGAACGATCACAGAATCGGATTGTTCTTCAGTTGGTAGACATTTTTATGGCGAATATTCTGCCGTCAATTGCAGAGTTGTAACTATCCCCGTTTTGGCGCTAGAGTCGATACAATATTATTTTCTAAGTTCTGCCATAACTCCTAAAATAGAGGGATCACAGAGTCGGATTTTTCGGCAGTTGTTAGATATTTTTATGGCGAATTTTCTACCGTCAGTGACACAATTCTAACTATTCGCTTTTTGGCGCTAGAGTCGATAAAATAATATTATCTAAGTTCTGCCATAACTCCTAAAATAGAGCGATCGCAGAATCGGATTTTTCGGCAGTTGTTAGATATTTTTAAGGCGAATATTCTACCATCAGTTACAGAGTTCTAACTATCACCGTTTTGGTGCTAGAGTCGATACAATAATATTTTCTAAGTTCTGCCATAACTCCTAAAAGAGAGCGATCACAGAATCGGATTGTTCTTCAGTTGGTAGACATTCTTATGGCGAATATTCTGCCGTCAGTCATAGAGTTCTAACTATCACCTTTTGGCGCTAGAGCTGTTGCAGTATTATTTTATAAGTTCTGCCATAACTCCTAAGATAGAGCGATCACAGAGTCGGATTTTTCGGCAGTTGTTAGATATTTTATGGCGAATTTTCTACCGTCAGTGACAGAATTCTAACTATTCCCTTTTTGGCGCTAGAGTCGATAAAATAATATTATCTAAGTTCTACCATAACTCCTAAAATAGAGCGATCACAGAATCGGATTGTTCTTCAGTTGGTAGACATCCTTATGGCGAATATTCTACCGTCAGTCATAGAGTTCTAACTATCATCTTTTGGCGCTAGAGCCTTTGCAGTATTATTTTATAAGTTCTGCCATAACTCCTAAGATAGAGCGATCACAGAATCGGGTTGTTCTTCAGTTGGTAGACATTTTTATGGCGAATATTCTACCGTCAATTGCAGAGTTGTAACTATCCCCGTTTTGGCGCTAGAGTCGATACAATATTATTTTCTAAGTTCTGCCATAACCCCTAAAATAGAGCGATCCCAGAGTCGGATTTTTCGGCAGTTGTTAGCTATTTTTATGGCGAATTTTCTACCGTCAGTGACAGAATTCTAACTATTCCCTTTTTGGCGCTAGAGTCGATAAAATATTATTTTCTAAGTTCTGCCATAACTCCTAAAATAGAGCGATCACAGAGTCGGATTTTTCGGCAGTTGTTAGATATTTTTATGGCGAATATTATACCATCAGTTACAGAGTTCTAATTGTCACCGTTTTGGTGCTAGAGTCGATAAAATAATGTTTTCTAAGTTCTGCCATAACCTCTAAAATAGAGCGATCACAGAATCGGATTGTTCTTCAGTTGGTAGACATTCTTATGGCGAATATTCTACCGTCAGTCATAGAGTTCTAACTATCGCTGTTTTGGCGCTAGAGTCGATGCAGTATTATATTCTAAGTTCTGATATAACTCCTAAAATAAAGCGATCACAGAATTGGATTGTTCTTCAGTTGTTAGACATTTTTATGGCGAATATTCTACCGTCATTCATAGAGTTCTAACTATCACCGTTTTGGTGCTAGAGTCGATACAATATTATTTTCTAAGTTCTGCCATAACGCCTAAAATAGAGCGATCACAGAGTCGGATTTTTCGGCAGTTGTTAGATATTTTTATGGCGAATTTTCTACCGTCAGTGACAGAATTCTAACTATTCCCTTTTTGGCGCTAGAGTCGATAAAATATTATTTTCTAAGTTCTGCCATAACTCCTAAAATAGAGCGATCACAGAGTCGGATTTTTCGGCAGTTGTTAGATATTTTTATGGCGAATATTATACCATCAGTTACAGAGTTCTAACTGTCACCGTTTTGGTGCTAGAGTCGATAAAATAATATTTTCTAAGTTCTGCCATAACTACTAAAATAGAGCGATCACAGAGTCAGATTTTTCGGCAGCTGTTAGATATTTTTATGGCGAATATTATACCATCAGTCATAGAGTTCTAACTGTCACCGTTTTGGTGCTAGAGTCGATAAAATAATATTTTCTAAGCTCTGCCATAACTTCCAAAATAGAGCGATCACAGAATCGGATTGTTCTTCAGTTGGTAGACATTCTTATGGCGAATATTCTACCGTCAGTCATAGAGTTCTAACTATCGCTGTTTTGGCGCTAGAGTCGATGCAGTATTATATTCTAAGTTCTGGTATAACTCCTAAGATCGAACGATCACAGAATCGGATTGTTCTTCAGTTGGTAGACATTTTTATGGCGAATATTCTGCCGTCAATTGCAGAGTTGTAACTATCCCCGTTTTGGCGCTAGAGTCGATACAATATTATTTTCTAAGTTCTGCCATAACTCCTAAAATAGAGCGATCACAGAATCGGATTGTTCTTCAGTTGGTAGACATTCTTATGGCGAATATTCTACCGTCAGTCATAGAGTTGTAACTATCACCTTTTGGCGCTAGAGCCGTTGCAGTATTATTTTATATGTTCTGGCATAACTCCTAAGATAGAGCGATCACAGAGTCGGATTTTTCGGCAGTTGTTAGATATTTTTATGGCGAATATTATACCGTCAGTTACAGAGTTCTAACTGTCACCGTTTTGGTGCTAGAGTCGATAAAATAATATTTTCTAAGTTCTGCCATAACTTCTAAAATAGAGCGATCACAGAATCGGATTGTTCTTCAGTTTGTAGACATTCTTATGGCGAATATTCTACCGTCAATCATAGAGTTCTAACTATCCCCGTTTTGGCGCTAGAGTCGATACAATATTATTTTCTAAGTTCTGCCATAACTCCTAAAATAGAGCGATCACAGAGTCGGATTTTTCGGCAGTTGTTAGATATTTTTATGGCCAATTTTCTACCGTCAGTGACACAATTCTAACTATTCGCTTTTTGGCGCTAGAGTCGATAAAATAATATTATCTAAGTTCTGCCATAACTCCTAAAATAGAGCGATCGCAGAATCGGATTTTTCGGCAGTTGTTAGATATTTTTATGGCGAATATTCTACCATCAGTTACAGAGTTCTAACTATCACCGTTTTGGTGCTAGAGTCGATACAATAATATTTTCTAAGTTCTGCCATAACTCCTAAAATAGAGCGATCACAGAATCGGATTGTTCTTCAGTTGGTAGACATTCTTATGGCGAATATTCTACCGTCAGTCATAGAGTTCTAACTATCACCTTTTGGCGCTAGAGCTGTTGGAGTATTATTTTATAAGTTCTGCCATAACTCCTAAGATAGAGCGATCACAGAGTCGGATTTTTCGGCAGTTGTTAGATATTTTATGGCGAATTTTCTACCGTCAGTGACAGAATTCTAACTATTCCCTTTTTGGCGCTAGAGTCGATAAAATAATATTATCTAAGTTCTACCATAACTCCTAAAATAGAGCGATCACAGAATCGGATTGGTCTTCAGTTGGTAGACATTCTTATGGCGAATATTCTACCGTCAGTCATAGAGTTCTAACTATCACCTTTTGGCGCTAGAGCCTTTGCAGTATTATTTTATAAGTTCTGCCATAACTCGTAAGATAGAGCGATCACAGATTCGGGTTGTTCTTCAGTTGGTAGACATTTTTATGGCGAATATTCTACCGTCAATAGCAGATTTGTAACTATCCCCGTTTTGGCGCTAGAGTCGATACAATATTATTTTCTAAGTTCTGCCATAACTCCTAAAATAGAGCGATCACAGAGTCGGATTTTTCGGCAGTTGTTAGATATTTTTATGGCGAATATTCTACCGTCAGTGACACAATTCTAACTATTCGCTTTTTGGCGCTAGAGTCGACAAAATAATATTATCTAAGTTCTGCCATAACTCCTAAAATAGAGCGATCACAGAATCGGATTTTTCGGCAGTTGTTAGATATTTTTATGGCGAATATTCTACCATCAGTTACAGAGTTCTAACTATCACCGTTTTGGTGCTGGAGTCGATACAATAATATTTTCTAAGTTCTGCCATAACCCCTAAAATAGAGCGATCACAGAATCGCATTGTTCTTCAGTTGGTAGACAATCTTATGGCGAATATTCTACCGTCAGTCATAGAGTTCTAACTATCACCTTTTGCCGCTAGAGCCGTTGCAGTATTATTTTATAAGTTCTGCCAAAACTCCTAAGATAGAGCGATCACAGAGTCGGATTTTTCGGCAGTTGTTAGATATTTTATGCCGAATTTTCTACCGTCAGTGACAGAATTCTAACTATTCTCTTTTTGGCGCTAGAGTCGATAAAATAATATTATCTAAGTTCTACCATAACTCCTAAAATAGAGCGGTCACAGAATCGGATTGTTCTTCAGTTGGTAGACATTCTTATGGCGAATATTCTACCGTCAGTCATAGAGTTCTAACTATCACCTTTTGGCGCTAGAGCCTTTGCAGTATTATTTTATAAGTTCTGCCATAACTCGTAAGATAGAGCGATCACAGAATCGGGTTGTTCTTCGGTTGGTAGACATTTTTATGGCGAATATTCTACCGTCAATAGCAGAGTTGTAACTATCCCCGTTTTGGCGCTAGAGTCGACACAATATTATTTTCTAAGTTCTGATATAACTCCTAAAATAAAGCGATCACAGAATTGGATTGTTCTTCAGTTGTTAGACATTTTTATGGCGAATATTCTACCGTCATTCATAGAGTTCTAACTATCACCGTTTTGGTGCTAGAGTCGATACAATATTATTTTCTAAGTTCTGCCATAACGCCTAAAATAGAGCGATCACAGAGTCGGATTTTTCGGCAGTTGTTAGATATTTTTATGGCGAATTTTCTACCGTCAGTGACAGAATTCTAACTATTCCCTTTTTGGCGCTAGAGTCGATAAAATATTATTTTCTAAGTTCTGCCATAACTCCTAAAATAGAGCGATCACAGAGTCGGATTTTTCGGCAGTTGTTAGATATTTTTATGGCGAATATTATACCATCAGTTACAGAGTTCTAACTGTCACCGTTTTGGTGCTAGAGTCGATAAAATAATATTTTCTAAGTTCTGCCATAACTCCTAAAATAGAGCGATCACAGAGTCAGATTTTTCGGCAGCTGTTAGATATTTTTATGGCGAATATTATACCATCAGTTACAGAGTTCTAATTGTCACCGTTTTGGTGCTAGAGTCGATAAAATAATGTTTTCTAAGCTCTGCCATAACTTCCAAAATAGAGCGATCACAGAATCGGATTGTTCTTCAGTTGGTAGACATTCTTATGGCGAATATTCTACCGTCAGTCATAGAGTTCTAACTATCGCTGTTTTGGCGCTAGAGTCGATGCAGTATTATATTCTAAGTTCTGGTATAACTCCTAAGATCGAACGATCACAGAATCGGATTGTTCTTCAGTTGGTAGACATTTTTATGGCGAATATTCTGCCGTCAATTGCAGAGTTGTAACTATCCCCGTTTTGGCGCTAGAGTCGATACAATATTATTTTCTAAGTTCTGCCATAACTCCTAAAATAGAGCGATCACAGAATCGGATTGTTCTTCAGTTGGTAGACATTCTTATGGCGAATATTCTACCGTCAGTCATAGAGTTGTAACTATCACCTTTTGGCGCTAGAGCCGTTGCAGTATTATTTTATATGTTCTGGCATAACTCCTAAGATAGAGCGATCACAGAGTCGGATTTTTCGGCAGTTGTTAGATATTTTTATGGCGAATATTATACCATCAGTTACAGAGTTCTAACTGTCACCGTTTTGGTGCTAGAGTCGATAAAATAATATTTTCTAAGTTCTGCCATAACTTCTAAAATAGAGCGATCACAGAATCGGATTGTTCTTCAGTTTGTAGACATTCTTATGGCGAATATTCTACCGTCAATCATAGAGTTCTAACTATCCCCGTTTTGGCGCTAGAGTCGATACAATATTATTTTCTAAGTTCTGCCATAACTCCTAAAATAGAGCGATCACAGAGTCGGATTTTTCGGCAGTTGTTAGATATTTTTATGGCCAATTTTCTACCGTCAGTGACACAATTCTAACTATTCGCTTTTTGGCGCTAGAGTCGATAAAATAATATTATCTAAGTTCTGCCATAACTCCTAAAATAGAGCGATCGCAGAATCGGATTTTTCGGCAGTTGTTAGATATTTTTATGGCGAATATTCTACCATCAGTTACAGAGTTCTAACTATCACCGTTTTGGTGCTAGAGTCGATACAATAATATTTTCTAAGTTCTGCCATAACTCCTAAAATAGAGCGATCACAGAATCGGATTGTTCTTCAGTTGGTAGACATTCTTATGGCGAATATTCTACCGTCAGTCATAGAGTTCTAACTATCACCTTTTGGCGCTAGAGCTGTTGGAGTATTATTTTATAAGTTCTGCCATAACTCCTAAGATAGAGCGATCACAGAGTCGGATTTTTCGGCAGTTGTTAGATATTTTATGGCGAATTTTCTACCGTCAGTGACAGAATTCTAACTATTCCCTTTTTGGCGCTAGAGTCGATAAAATAATATTATCTAAGTTCTACCATAACTCCTAAAATAGAGCGATCACAGAATCGGATTGGTCTTCAGTTGGTAGACATTCTTATGGCGAATATTCTACCGTCAGTCATAGAGTTCTAACTATCACCTTTTGGCGCTAGAGCCTTTGCAGTATTATTTTATAAGTTCTGCCATAACTCGTAAGATAGAGCGATCACAGATTCGGGTTGTTCTTCAGTTGGTAGACATTTTTATGGCGAATATTCTACCGTCAATAGCAGATTTGTAACTATCCCCGTTTTGGCGCTAGAGTCGATACAATATTATTTTCTAAGTTCTGCCATAACTCCTAAAATAGAGCGATCACAGAGTCGGATTTTTCGGCAGTTGTTAGATATTTTTATGGCGAATATTCTACCGTCAGTGACACAATTCTAACTATTCGCTTTTTGGCGCTAGAGTCGACAAAATAATATTATCTAAGTTCTGCCATAACTCCTAAAATAGAGCGATCACAGAATCGGATTTTTCGGCAGTTGTTAGATATTTTTATGGCGAATATTCTACCATCAGTTACAGAGTTCTAACTATCACCGTTTTGGTGCTGGAGTCGATACAATAATATTTTCTAAGTTCTGCCATAACCCCTAAAATAGAGCGATCACAGAATCGCATTGTTCTTCAGTTGGTAGACAATCTTATGGCGAATATTCTACCGTCAGTCATAGAGTTCTAACTATCACCTTTTGCCGCTAGAGCCGTTGCAGTATTATTTTATAAGTTCTGCCAAAACTCCTAAGATAGAGCGATCACAGAGTCGGATTTTTCGGCAGTTGTTAGATATTTTATGCCGAATTTTCTACCGTCAGTGACAGAATTCTAACTATTCTCTTTTTGGCGCTAGAGTCGATAAAATAATATTATCTAAGTTCTACCATAACTCCTAAAATAGAGCGGTCACAGAATCGGATTGTTCTTCAGTTGGTAGACATTCTTATGGCGAATATTCTACCGTCAGTCATAGAGTTCTAACTATCACCTTTTGGCGCTAGAGCCTTTGCAGTATTATTTTATAAGTTCTGCCATAACTCGTAAGATAGAGCGATCACAGAATCGGGTTGTTCTTCAGTTGGTAGACATTTTTATGGCGAATATTCTACCGTCAATAGCAGAGTTGTAACTATCCCCGTTTTGGCGCTAGAGTCGACACAATATTATTTTCTAAGTTCTGCCATAACTCCTAAAATAGAGCGATCACAGAGTCGGATTTTTCGGCAGTTGTTAGATATTTTTATGGCGAATATTCTACCGTCAGTGACACAATTCTAACTATTCGCTTTTTGGCGCTAGAGTCGACAAAATAATATTATCTAAGTTCTGCCATAACTCCTAAAATAGAGCGATCACAGAATCGGATTTTTCGGCAGTTGTTAGATATTTTTATGGCGAATATTCTACCATCAGTTACAGAGTTCTAACTATCACCGTTTTGGTGCTGGAGTCGATACAATAATATTTTCTAAGTTCTGCCATAACCCCTAAAATAGAGCGATCACAGAATCGCATTGTTCTTCAGTTGGTAGACAATCTTATGGCGAATATTCTACCGTCAGTCATAGAGTTCTAACTATCACCTTTTGCCGCTAGAGCCGTTGCAGTATTATTTTATAAGTTCTGCCAAAACTCCTAAGATAGAGCGATCACAGAGTCGGATTTTTCGGCAGTTGTTAGATATTTTATGCCGAATTTTCTACCGTCAGTGACAGAATTCTAACTATTCTCTTTTTGGCGCTAGAGTCGATAAAATAATATTATCTAAGTTCTGCCATAACTCCTAAAATAGAGCGGTCACAGAATCGGATTGTTCTTCAGTTGGTAGACATTCTTATGGCGAATATTCTACCGTCAGTCATAGAGTTCTAACTATCACCTTTTGGCGCTAGAGCCTTTGCAGTAATATTTTATAAGTTCTGCCATAACTCCTAAGATAGAGCGATCACAGAATCGGGTTGTTCTTCAGTTGGTAGACATTTTTATGGCGAATATTGTACCGTCAATTGCAGAGTTGTAACTATCCCCGTTTTGCCGCTAGAGTCGATACAATATTATTTTCTAAGTTCTGCCATAACCCCTAAAATAGAGCGATCACAGAGTCGGATTTTTCGGCAGTTGTTAGCTATTTTTATGGCGAATTTTCTACCGTCAGTGACAGAATTCTTACTATTCCCTTTTTGGCGCTAGAGTCGATAAAATGTTATTTTCTAAGTTCTGCCATAACTCCTAAAATAGAGCGATCACAGAGTCGGATTTTTCGGCAGTTGTTAGATATTTTTATGGCGAATATTATACCATCAGTTACAGAGTTCTAACTGTCACCGTTTTGGTGCTAGAGTCGATAAAATAATATTTTCTAAGTTCTGCCATAACTCCTAAAATAGAGCGATCACAGAATCGGATTTTTCGGCAGTTGTTAGATATTTTTATGGCGAATATTCTACCATCAGTTACAGAGTTCTAACTATCACCGTTTTGGTGCTGGAGTCGATACAATAATATTTTCTAAGTTCTGCCATAACCCCTAAAATAGAGCGATCACAGAATCGGATTGTTCTTCAGTTGGTAGACATTTTTATGGCGAATATTCTGCCGTCAGTCATAGAGTTCTAACTATCGCTGTTTTGGCGCTAGAGTCGATGCAGTATTCTATTCTAAGTTCTGATATAACTCCTAAGATAGAACGATCACAGAATCGGATTGTTCTTCAGTTGGTAGACATTTTTATGGCGAATATTCTGCCGTCAATTGCAGAGTTGTAACTATCCCCGTTTTGGCGCTAGGGTCGATACAATATCATTTTCTAAGTTCTGCCATAACTCCTAAAATAGAGCGATCACAGAGTCGGATTTTTCGGCAGTTGTTAGATATTTTTATGGCGAATATTCTACCGTCAGTGACACAATTCTAACTATTCGCTTTTTGGCGCTAAAGTCGACAAAATAATATTATCTAAGTTCTGCCATAACTCCTAAAATAGAGCGGTCACCGAATCAGATTTTTCGGCAGTTGTTAGATATTTTTATGGCGAATATTCTACCATCAGTTACAGAGTTCTAACTATCACCGTTTTGGTGCTGGAGTCGATACAATAATATTTTCTAAGTTCTGCCATAACTTCCAAAATAGAGCGATCACAGAATCGGATTGTTCTTCAGTTGGTAGACATTCTTATGGCGAATATTCTACCGTCAGTCATAGAGTTCTAACTATCGCTGTTTTGGCGCTAGAGTCGATGCAGTATTATATTCTAAGTTCTGATATAACTCCTAAGATCGAACGATCACAGAATCGGATTGTTCTTCAGTTGGTAGACATTTTTATGGCGAATATTCTGCCGTCAATTGCAGAGTTGTAACTATCCCCGTTTTGGCGCTAGGGTCGATACAATATCATTTTCTAAGTTCTGCCATAACTCCTAAAATAGAGCGATCACAGAGTCGGATTTTTCGGCAGTTGTTAGATATTTTTATGGCCAATTTTCTACCGTCAGTGACACAATTCTAACTATTCGCTTTTTGGCGCTAGAGTCGATAAAATAATATTATCTAAGTTCTGCCATAACTCCTAAAATAGAGCGATCGCAGAATCGGATTTTTCGGCAGTTGTTAGATATTTTTATGGCGAATATTCTACCATCAGTTACAGAGTTCTAACTATCACCGTTTTGGTGCTAGAGTCGATACAATAATATTTTCTAAGTTCTGCCATAACTCCTAAAATAGAGCGATCACAGAATCGGATTGTTCTTCAGTTGGTAGACATTCTTATGGCGAATATTCTACCGTCAGTCATAGAGTTCTAACTATCACCTTTTGGCGCTAGAGCTGTTGGAGTATTATTTTATAAGTTCTGCCATAACTCCTAAGATAGAGCGATCACAGAGTCGGATTTTTCGGCAGTTGTTAGATATTTTATGGCGAATTTTCTACCGTCAGTGACAGAATTCTAACTATTCCCTTTTTGGCGCTAGAGTCGATAAAATAATATTATCTAAGTTCTACCATAACTCCTAAAATAGAGCGATCACAGAATCGGATTGGTCTTCAGTTGGTAGACATTCTTATGGCGAATATTCTACCGTCAGTCATAGAGTTCTAACTATCACCTTTTGGCGCTAGAGCCTTTGCAGTATTATTTTATAAGTTCTGCCATAACTCGTAAGATAGAGCGATCACAGATTCGGGTTGTTCTTCAGTTGGTAGACATTTTTATGGCGAATATTCTACCGTCAATAGCAGATTTGTAACTATCCCCGTTTTGGCGCTAGAGTCGATACAATATTATTTTCTAAGTTCTGCCATAACTCCTAAAATAGAGCGATCACAGAGTCGGATTTTTCGGCAGTTGTTAGATATTTTTATGGCGAATATTCTACCGTCAGTGACACAATTCTAACTATTCGCTTTTTGGCGCTAGAGTCGACAAAATAATATTATCTAAGTTCTGCCATAACTCCTAAAATAGAGCGATCACAGAATCGGATTTTTCGGCAGTTGTTAGATATTTTTATGGCGAATATTCTACCATCAGTTACAGAGTTCTAACTATCACCGTTTTGGTGCTGGAGTCGATACAATAATATTTTCTAAGTTCTGCCATAACCCCTAAAATAGAGCGATCACAGAATCGCATTGTTCTTCAGTTGGTAGACAATCTTATGGCGAATATTCTACCGTCAGTCATAGAGTTCTAACTATCACCTTTTGCCGCTAGAGCCGTTGCAGTATTATTTTATAAGTTCTGCCAAAACTCCTAAGATAGAGCGATCACAGAGTCGGATTTTTCGGCAGTTGTTAGATATTTTATGCCGAATTTTCTACCGTCAGTGACAGAATTCTAACTATTCTCTTTTTGGCGCTAGAGTCGATAAAATAATATTATCTAAGTTCTACCATAACTCCTAAAATAGAGCGGTCACAGAATCGGATTGTTCTTCAGTTGGTAGACATTCTTATGGCGAATATTCTACCGTCAGTCATAGAGTTCTAACTATCACCTTTTGGCGCTAGAGCCTTTGCAGTATTATTTTATAAGTTCTGCCATAACTCGTAAGATAGAGCGATCACAGAATCGGGTTGTTCTTCAGTTGGTAGACATTTTTATGGCGAATATTCTACCGTCAATAGCAGAGTTGTAACTATCCCCGTTTTGGCGCTAGAGTCGACACAATATTATTTTCTAAGTTCTGCCATAACTCCTAAAATAGAGCGATCACAGAGTCGGATTTTTCGGCAGTTGTTAGATATTTTTATGGCGAATATTCTACCGTCAGTGACACAATTCTAACTATTCGCTTTTTGGCGCTAGAGTCGACAAAATAATATTATCTAAGTTCTGCCATAACTCCTAAAATAGAGCGATCACAGAATCGGATTTTTCGGCAGTTGTTAGATATTTTTATGGCGAATATTCTACCATCAGTTACAGAGTTCTAACTATCACCGTTTTGGTGCTGGAGTCGATACAATAATATTTTCTAAGTTCTGCCATAACCCCTAAAATAGAGCGATCACAGAATCGCATTGTTCTTCAGTTGGTAGACAATCTTATGGCGAATATTCTACCGTCAGTCATAGAGTTCTAACTATCACCTTTTGCCGCTAGAGCCGTTGCAGTATTATTTTATAAGTTCTGCCAAAACTCCTAAGATAGAGCGATCACAGAGTCGGATTTTTCGGCAGTTGTTAGATATTTTATGCCGAATTTTCTACCGTCAGTGACAGAATTCTAACTATTCTCTTTTTGGCGCTAGAGTCGATAAAATAATATTATCTAAGTTCTGCCATAACTCCTAAAATAGAGCGGTCACAGAATCGGATTGTTCTTCAGTTGGTAGACATTCTTATGGCGAATATTCTACCGTCAGTCATAGAGTTCTAACTATCACCTTTTGGCGCTAGAGCCTTTGCAGTAATATTTTATAAGTTCTGCCATAACTCCTAAGATAGAGCGATCACAGAATCGGGTTGTTCTTCAGTTGGTAGACATTTTTATGGCGAATATTGTACCGTCAATTGCAGAGTTGTAACTATCCCCGTTTTGCCGCTAGAGTCGATACAATATTATTTTCTAAGTTCTGCCATAACCCCTAAAATAGAGCGATCACAGAGTCGGATTTTTCGGCAGTTGTTAGCTATTTTTATGGCGAATTTTCTACCGTCAGTGACAGAATTCTTACTATTCCCTTTTTGGCGCTAGAGTCGATAAAATGTTATTTTCTAAGTTCTGCCATAACTCCTAAAATAGAGCGATCACAGAGTCGGATTTTTCGGCAGTTGTTAGATATTTTTATGGCGAATATTATACCATCAGTTACAGAGTTCTAACTGTCACCGTTTTGGTGCTAGAGTCGATAAAATAATATTTTCTAAGTTCTGCCATAACTCCTAAAATAGAGCGATCACAGAATCGGATTTTTCGGCAGTTGTTAGATATTTTTATGGCGAATATTCTACCATCAGTTACAGAGTTCTAACTATCACCGTTTTGGTGCTGGAGTCGATACAATAATATTTTCTAAGTTCTGCCATAACCCCTAAAATAGAGCGATCACAGAATCGGATTGTTCTTCAGTTGGTAGACATTTTTATGGCGAATATTCTGCCGTCAGTCATAGAGTTCTAACTATCGCTGTTTTGGCGCTAGAGTCGATGCAGTATTCTATTCTAAGTTCTGATATAACTCCTAAGATAGAACGATCACAGAATCGGATTGTTCTTCAGTTGGTAGACATTTTTATGGCGAATATTCTGCCGTCAATTGCAGAGTTGTAACTATCCCCGTTTTGGCGCTAGGGTCGATACAATATCATTTTCTAAGTTCTGCCATAACTCCTAAAATAGAGCGATCACAGAGTCGGATTTTTCGGCAGTTGTTAGATATTTTTATGGCGAATATTCTACCGTCAGTGACACAATTCTAACTATTCGCTTTTTGGCGCTAAAGTCGACAAAATAATATTATCTAAGTTCTGCCATAACTCCTAAAATAGAGCGGTCACCGAATCAGATTTTTCGGCAGTTGTTAGATATTTTTATGGCGAATATTCTACCATCAGTTACAGAGTTCTAACTATCACCGTTTTGGTGCTGGAGTCGATACAATAATATTTTCTAAGTTCTGCCATAACTTCCAAAATAGAGCGATCACAGAATCGGATTGTTCTTCAGTTGGTAGACATTCTTATGGCGAATATTCTACCGTCAGTCATAGAGTTCTAACTATCGCTGTTTTGGCGCTAGAGTCGATGCAGTATTATATTCTAAGTTCTGATATAACTCCTAAGATCGAACGATCACAGAATCGGATTGTTCTTCAGTTGGTAGACATTTTTATGGCGAATATTCTGCCGTCAATTGCAGAGTTGTAACTATCCCCGTTTTGGCGCTAGGGTCGATGCAGTATTCTATTCTAAGTTCTGATATAACTCCTAAGATAGAACGATCACAGAATCGGATTGTTCTTCAGTTGGTAGACATTTTTATGGCGAATATTCTGCCGTCAATTGCAGAGTTGTAACTATCCCCGTTTTGGCGCTAGGGTCGATACAATATCATTTTCTAAGTTCTGCCATAACTCCTAAAATAGAGCGATCACAGAGTCGGATTTTTCGGCAGTTGTTAGATATTTTTATGGCGAATATTATACCATCAGTTACAGAGTTCTAACTGTCACCGTTTTGGTGCTAGAGTCGATAAAATAATATTTTCTAAGTTCTGCCATAACTTCCAAAATAGAGCGATCACAGAATCGGATTGTTCTTCAGTTGGTAGACATTCTTATGGCGAATATTCTACCGTCAGTCATAGAGTTCTAACTATCGCTGTTTTGGCGCTAGAGTCGATGCAGTATTCTATTCTAAGTTCTGATATAACTCCTAAGATAGAACGATCACAGAATCGGATTGTTCTTCAGTTGGTAGACATTTTTATGGCGAATATTCTGCCGTCAATTGCAGAGTTGTAACTATCCCCGTTTTGGCGCTAGGGTCGATACAATATCATTTTCTAAGTTCTGCCATAACTCCTAAAATAGAGCGATCACAGAGTCGGATTTTTCGGCAGTTGTTAGATATTTTTATGGCGAATATTATACCATCAGTTACAGAGTTCTAACTGTCATCGTTTTGGTGCTAAAGTCGATAAAATAATATTTTCTAAGTTCTGCCATAACTCCTAAAATAGAGCGATCACAGAGTCGGATTTTTCGGCAGTTGTTAGATATTTTTATGGCGAATATTATAGCATCAGTTACAGAGTTCTAACTGTCGCCGTTTTGGTGCTAGAGTCGATAAAATAATATTTTTAAAGTTCTGTCATAGCTCCTAAAATAGAGCGATCACAGAATCGGATTGTTCTTCAGTTGGTAGACATTTTTATGGCGAATATTCTACCATCAGTTACAGAGTTCTAACTATCACCGTTTTGGCGCTAGAATCGATGCAGTAATATTTTCTAATTTCTGCCATAACTCCTATAATAGAGTGATCACAGAGTCGTATTTTTCGGCAGTTGTTAGATATTTTTATGGCGAACATTCTACCGTCAGTTATAGAGTTCTAACTATCACCTTTTGGCGCTAGCGCCAAGTTATGCCATAACTCCTAAGATAGAGCGATCACAGAGTCGGATTTTTCGGCAGTTGTTAGCTATTTTTATGGCGAATTTTCTACCGTCAGTGACAGAATTCTAACTATTCCCTTTTTGGCGCTAGAGTCGATAAAATATTATTTTCTAAGTTCTGCCATAACTCCTAAAATAGAGCGATCACAGAGTCGGATTTTTCGGCAGTTGTTAGATATTTTTATGGCAAATATTATACCATCAGTTACAGAGTTCTAACTGTCATCGTTTTGGTGCTAAAGTCGATAAAATAATATTATCTAAGTTCTGCCATAACTCCTAAAATAGAGCGATCACAGAATCGCATTGTTCTTCAGTTGGTAGACAATCTTATGGCGAATATTCTACCGTCAGTCATAGAGTTCTAACTATCACCTTTTGCCGCTAGAGCCGTTGCAGTATTATTTTATAAGTTCTGCCAAAACTCCTAAGATAGAGCGATCACAGAGTCGGATTTTTCGGCAGTTGTTAGATATTTTATGCCGAATTTTCTACCGTCAGTGACAGAATTCTAACTATTCTCTTTTTGGCGCTAGAGTCGATAAAATAATATTATCTAAGTTCTACCATAACTCCTAAAATAGAGCGGTACCAGAATCGGATTGTTCTTCAGTTGGTAGACATTCTTATGGCGAATATTCTACCGACAGTCATAGAGTTCTAACTATCACCTTTTGGCGCTAGAGCCTTTGCAGTAATATTTTATAAGTTCTGCCATAACTCCTAAGATAGAGCGATCACAGAATCGGGTTGTTCTTCAGTTGGTAGACATTTTTATGGCGAATATTGTACCGTCAATTGCAGAGTTGTAACTATCCCCGTTTTGCCGCTAGAGTCGATACAATATTATTTTCTAAGTTCTGCCATAGCCCCTAAAATAGAGCGATCACAGAGTCGGATTTTTCGGCAGTTGTTAGCTATTTTTATGGCGAATTTTCTACCGTCAGTGACAGAATTCTAACTATTCCCTTTTTGGCGCTAGAGTCGATAAAATATTATTTTCTAAGTTCTGCCATTACTCCTAAAATAGAGCGATCACAGAGTCGGATTTTTCGGCAGTTGTTAGATATTTTTATGGCGAATATTATACCATCAGTTACAGAGTTCTAACCGTCACCGTTTTGGTGCTAGAGTCGATAAAATAATATTTTCTAAGTTCTGCCATAACTCCTAAAATAGAGCGATCACAGAGTCGGATTTTTCGGCAGTTGTTAGATATTTTTATGGCGAATATTATAGCATCAGTTACAGAGTTCTAACTGTCGCCGTTTTGGTGCTAGAGTCGATAAAATAATATTTTCTAAGTTCTGCCATAACTCCTAAAATAGAGCGATCACAGAGTCGGATTTTTCGGCAGTTGTTAGATATTTTTATGGCGAATATTATAGCATCAGTTACAGAGTTCTAACTGTCGCCGTTTTGGTGCTAGAGTCGATAAAATAATATTTTCTAAGTTCTGCCATAACTCCTAAAACAGAGCGATTACAGAGTCGGATTTTTCGGCAGCTGTTTGATATTTTTATGGCGAATATTATACCATCAGTTACAGAGTTCTAACTGTCACGGTTTTGGTGCTAGAGTCGATAAAATAATATTTTCTAAGTTCTCTCATAACTCCTAAAATAGAGCGATCACAGAATCGGATTGTTCTTCAGTTGGTAGACATTTTTATGGCGAATATTCTACCATCAGTTACAGAGTTCTAACTATCACCGTTTTGGCGCTAGAATCGATGCAGTAATATTTTCTAATTTCTGCCATAACTCCTATAATAGAGTGATCACAGAGTCGTATTTTTCGGCAGTTGTTAGATATTTTTATGGCGAACATTCTACCGTCAGTTATAGAGTTCTAACTATCACCTTTTGGCGCTAGCGTCAAGTTATGCCATAACTCCTAAGATAGAGCGATCACAGAATCGGATTGTTCTTCAGTTGGTAGACATTTTTATGGCGAATATTCTGCCGTCAATTGCAGAGTTGTGACTATCCCCGTTTTGGCGCTAGAGTCGATACAATATTATTTTCTAAGTTCTGCCATAACTCCTAAAATAGAGCGATCACAGAGTCGGATTTTTCGGCAGTTGTTAGATATTTTTATGGCGAATATTCTACCGTCAGTGACACAATTCTAACTATTCGCTTTTTGGCGCTAGAGTCGACAAAATAATATTATCTAAGTTCTGCCATAACTCCTAAAATAGAGCGATCACAGAATCGGATTTTTCGGCAGTTGTTAGATATTTTTATGGCGAATATTCTACCATCAGTTACAGAGTTCTAACTATCACCGTTTTGGTGCTGGAGTCGATACAATAATATTTTCTAAGTTCTGCCATAACCCCTAAAATAGAGCGATCACAGAATCGCATTGTTCTTCAGTTGGTAGACATTCTTATGGCGAATATTCTACCGTCAGTCATAGAGTTCTAACTATCACCTTTTGCCGCTAGAGCCGTTGCAGTATTATTTTATAAGTTCTGCCAAAACTCCTAAGATAGAGCGATCAGAGAGTCGGATTTTTCGGCAGTTGTTAGATATTTTATGCCGAATTTTCTACCGTCAGTGACAGAATTCTAACTATTCTCTTTTTGGCGCTAGAGTCGATAAAATAATATTATCTAAGTTCTACCATAACTCCTAAAATAGAGCGGTCACAGAATCGGATTGTTCTTCAGTTGGTAGACATTCTTATGGCGAATATTCTACCGTCAGTCATAGAATTCTAACTATCACCTTTTGGCGCTAGAGCCTTTGCAGTAATATTTTATAAGTTCTGCCATAACTCCTAAGATAGAGCGATCACAGAATCGGGTTGTTCTTCAGTTGGTAGACATTTTTATGGCGAATATTGTACCGTCAATTGCAGAGTTGTAACTATCCCCGTTTTGCCGCTAGAGTCGATACAATATTATTTTCTAAGTTCTGCCAGAACCCCTAAAATAGAGCGATCACAGAGTCGGATTTTTCGGCAGTTGTTAGCTATTTTTATGGCGAATTTTCTACCGTCAGTGACAGAATTCTAACTATTCCCTTTTTGGCGCTAGAGTCGATAAAATATTATTTTCTAAGTTCTGCCATAACTCCTAAAATAGAGCGATCACAGAGTCGGATTTTTCGGCAGTTGTTAGATATTTTTATGGCGAATATTATACCATCAGTTACAGAGTTCTAACTGTCACCGTTTTGGTGCTAGAGTCGATAAAATAATATTTTCTAAGTTCTGCCATAACTCCTAAAATAGAGCGATCACACAGTCGGATTTTTCGGCAGTTGTTAGATATTTTTATGGCGAATATTATAGCATCAGTTACAGAGTTCTAACTGTCGCCGTTTTGGTGCTAGAGTCGATAAAATAATATTTTCTAAGTTCTGCCATAACTCCTAAAACAGAGCGATTACAGAGTCGGATTTTTCGGCAGCTGTTAGATATTTTTATGGCGAATATTATACCATCAGTTACAGAGTTCTAACTGTCACCGTTTTGGTGCTAGAGTCAATAAAATAATATTTTCTAAGTTCTGTCATAACTCCTAAAATAGAGCGATCACAGAATCGGATTGTTCTTCAGTTGGTAGACATTTTTATGGCGAATATTCTACCATCAGTTACAGAGTTCTAACTATCACCGTTTTGGCGCTAGAATCGATGCAGTAATATTTTCTAATTTCTGCCATAACTCCTATAATAGAGTGATCACAGAGTCGTATTTTTCGGCAGTTGTTAGATATTTTTATGGCGAACATTCTACCGTCAGTTATAGAGTTCTAACTATCACCTTTTGGCGCTAGCGCCAAGTTCTGCCATAACTCCTAAGATAGAGCGATCACAGAATCGGATTGTTCTTCAGTTGGTAGATATTTTTATGGCGAACATTCTACCGTCAGTTATAGAGTTCTAACTATCACCTTTTGGCGCTAGAGCCGTTGCAGTATTATTTTATAAGTTCTGCCATAACTCCTAAGATAGAGCGATCACAGAATCGGATTGTTCTTCAGTTGGTAGATATTTTTATGGCGAATATTCTACCGTCAATTGTAGAGTTGTAACTATCCGCGTTTTAGGGCTAGAGTCAATACAATATTATTTTCTAAGTTCTGCCATAACTCCTAAAATAGAGCGATCACAGAGTCGGATTTTTCGGCAGTTGTTAGATATTTTTATGGCGAATTTTCTACCATCAGTGACAGAGTTCTAACTATCACCGTTTTGGTTATAGAGTCGATACAATAATATTTTCTAAGTTCTGCCATAACTCCTAAAATAGAGCGATCACAGAATCGGATTGTTCTTCAGTTGGTAGACATTCTTATGGCGAATATTCTACCGTCAGTCATAGAGTTCTAACTATCACCGTTTTGGCGCTAGAGTCGATGCAGTAATATTTTCTAATTTCTGCCATAACTCCTAAAATAGAGTGATCACAGAGTCGTATTTTTCGGCAGTTGTTAGACATTTTTATGGCGAATATTCTACCATCAGTTACAGAGTTCTAACTATCACCGTTTTAGGGCTAGAGTCAATACAATATTATTTTCTAAGTTCTGCCATAACTCCTAAAATAGAGCGATCACAGAGTCGGATTTTTCGGCAGTTGTTAGATATTTTTATGGCGAATTTTCTACCATCAGTTACAGAGTTCTAACTATCACCGTTTTGGTTATAGAGTCGATACAATAATATTTTCTAAGTTCTGCCATAACTCCTAAAATAGAGCGATCACAGAATCGGATTGTTCCTCAGTTGATAGACATTCTTATGGCGAATATTCTACCGTCAGTCATAGAGTTCTAACTATCACCTTTTGGCGCTAGAGCCTTTGCAGTAATATTTTATAAGTTCTGCCATAACTCCTAAGATAGAGCGAGCACAGAATCGGGTTGTTCTTCAGTTGGTAGATATTTTTATGGCGAATATTCTACCGTCAATTGCAGAGTTGTAACTATCCCCGTTTTGGGGCTAGAGTCGATACAATATTATTTTCTAAGTTCTGCCATAACTCCTAAAATAGAGCGATCACAGAGTCGGATTTTTCGGCAGTTGTTAGATATTTTTATGGCGAATTTTCTACCGTCAGTGACAGAATTCTAACTATTCCCTTTTTGGCGCTAGAGTCGATAAAAAAATATTATCTAAGTTCTGCCATAACTCCTAAAATAGAGCGATCACAGAATCGGATTGTTCTTCAGTTGGTAGACATTTCTATGGCGGATATTCTACCGTCAGTTGTGGACTTCTAACTATCACGGTTTTGGCGCTAGAGTCGATACAATATTATTCTCTAAGTTCTGCCATAACTCCTAAAATAAAGCGATCACAGAATTGGATTGTTCTTCAGTTGTTAGACATTTTTATGGCGAATATTCTACCGTCATTCATAGAGTTCTAACTATCACCGTTTTGGTGCTAGATTCGATACAATATTATATTCTAAGTTCTGCCATAACTCCAAAAATAGGGCGATCACAGAATTGGATTGTGCTTCAGTTGTTAGACATTTTTATGGCGAATATTCTACCGTCATTCACAGAGTTCTAACTATCGCCGTTTTGGCGCTAGAGTCGATGCAGTATTATTTTCTAAGTTCTGCTATAACTCCTAAGATAGAGCGATCACAGAATCGGATTGTTCTTCAGTTGGTAGATATTTTTATGGCGAATATTCTACCGTCAATTGTAGAGTTGTAACTATCCGCGTTTTAGGGCTCGAGTCAATACAATATTATTTTCTAAGTTCTGCCATAACTCCTAAAATAGAGCGATCACAGAATTGGATTGTGCTTCAGTTGTTAGACATTTTTATGGCGAATATTCTACCGTCATTCACAGAGTTCTAACTATCGCCGTTTTGGCGCTAGAGTCGATGCAGTATTATTTTCTAAGTTCTGCCATAACTCCTAAAATAGAGCGATCACAGAGTCGGATTTTTCGGCACTTGTTAGCTATTTTTATGGTGAATTTTCTACCGTCAGTGACAGAATTCTAACTATTCCCTTTTTGGCGCTAGAGTCGATAAAATATTATTTTCTAAGTTCTGCCATAACTCCTAAAATAGAGCAATCACAGAGTCGGATTTTTCGGCAGTTGTTAGATATTTTAATGGCGAATATTATACCATCAGTTACAGAGTTCTAACTGTCACCGTTTTGGTGCTAGAGTCGATAAAATAATATTTTCTAAGTTCTGCCATAACTTCTAAAATAGAGCGATCACAGAATCGGATTGTTCTTCAGTTGGTAGACATTCTTATGGCGAATATTCTACCGTCAGTCATAGAGTTCTAACTATCGCTGTTTTGGCGCTAGAGTCGATGCAGTATTATATTCTAAGTTCTGATATAACTCCTAAAATAAAGCGATCACAGAATTGGATTGTTCTTCAGTTGTTAGACATTTTTATGGCGAATATTCTACCGTCATTCATAGAGTTCTAACTATCACCGTTTTGGTGCTAGAGTCGATACAATATTATTTTCTAAGTTCTGCCATAACTCCTAAAATAGAGCGATCACAGAGTCGGATTTTTCGGCAGTTGTTAGATATTTTTATGGCGAATTTTCTACCGTCAGTGACAGAATTCTAACTATTCCCTTTTTGGCGCTAGAGTCGATAAAATATTATTTTCTAAGTTCTGCCATAACTCCTAAAATAGAGCGATTACAGAGTCGGATTTTTCGGCAGTTGTTAGATATTTTTATGGCGAATATTATACCATCAGTTACAGAGTTCTAACTGTCAACGTTTTGGTGCTAGAGTCGATAAAATAATATTTTCTAAGTTCTGCCATAACTCCTAAAATAGAGCGATCACAGAGTCGGATTTTTCGGCAGTTGTTAGATATTTTTATGGCGAATATTATACCATCAGTTACAGAGTTCTAACTGTCGCCGTTTTGGTGCTAGAATCGATAAAATAATATTTTCTAAGTTCTGCCATAACTCCTAAAATAGAGCGATTACAGAGTCGGATTTTTCGGCAGCTGTTAGATATTTTTATGGCGAATATTATACCATCAGTTACAGAGTTCTAACTGTCACCGTTTTGGTGCTAGAGTCGATAAAATAATATTTTCTAAGTTCTGCCATAACTCCTAAAATAGAGCGATCACAGAATCGGATTGTTCTTCAGTTGGTAGACATTTTTATGGCGAATATTCTACCATCAGTTACAGAGTTCTAACTATCACCGTTTTGGCGCTAGAATCGATGCAGTAATAATTTCTAATTTCTGCCATAACTCCTATAATAGAGTGATCACAGAGTCGTATTTTTCGGCAGTTGTACGATATTTTTATGGCGAACATTCTACCGTCAGTTATAGAGTTCTAACTATCACCTTTTGGCGCTAGAGCCGTTGCAGTATTATTTTATAAGTTCTGCCATAACTCCTAAGATAGAGCGATCACAGAATCGGATTGTTCTTCAGTTGGTAGATATTTTTATGGCGAATATTCTACCGTCAATTGCAGAGTTGTAACTATTCCCTTTTTGGCGCTAGAGTCGATAAAATAATATTATCTAAGTTCTACCATAACTCCTAAAATAGAGCGATCGCAGAATCGGATTGTTCTTCAGTTGGTAGACATTTTTATGGCGAATATTCTACCGTCAGTCATAGAGTTCTAACTATCGCTGTTTTGGCGCTAGAGTCGATGCAGTATTCTATTCTAAGTTCTTATATAACTCCTAAGATAGAACGATCACAGAATCGGATTGTTCTTCAGTTGGTAGACATTTTTAAGGCGAATATTCTGCCGTCAATTGCAGAGTTGTAACTATCCCCGTTTTGGCGCTAGAGTCGATACAATATTATTTTCTAAGTTCTGCCATAACTCCTAAAATAGAGCGATCACAGAGTCGGATTTTTCGGCAGTTGTTAGATATTTTTATGGCGAATATTCTACCGTCAGTGACACAATTCTAACTATTCGCTTTTTGGCGCTAGAGTCGATAAAATAATATTATCTAGGTTCTGCCATAACTCCTAAAATAGAGCGATCACAGAATCGGATTTTTTGGCAGTTGTTAGATATTTTTATGGCGAATATTCTACCATCAGTTACAGAGTTCTAACTATCACCGTTTTGGTGCTAGAGTTGATACAATAATATTTTCTAAGTTCTGCCATAACTCCTAAAATAGAGCGATCACAGAATCGGATTGTTCTTCAGTTGGTAGACATTCTTATGGCGAATATTCTACCGTCAGTCATAGAGTTCTAACTATCACCTTTTGGCGCTAGAGCCGTTGCAGTATTATTTGATAAGTTCTGCCATAGCTCCTAAGATAGAGGGATCACAGAATCGGGTTGTTCTTCAGTTGGTAGACATTTTTATGGCGAATATTCTACCGTCAATTGTAGAGTTGTAACTATCCCCGTTTTGGCGCTAGAGTCGATACAATATTATTTTCTAAGTTCTGCCGTAACACCTAAAATAGAGCGATCACAGAGTCGGATTTTTCGGCAGTTGTTAGCTATTTTTATGGCGAATTTTCTACCGTCAGTGACAGAATTCTAACTATTCCCTTTTTGGCGCTAGAGTCGATAAAATATTATTTTCTAAGTTCTGCCATAACTCCTAAAATAGAGCGATCACAGAGTCGGATTTTTCGGCAGTTGTTAGATATTTTTATGGCAAATATTATACCATCAGTTACAGAGTTCTAACTGTCACCGTTTTGGTGCTAGAGTCGATAAAATAATATTTTCTAAGTTCTTCCATAACTTCTAAAATAGAGCGATCACAGAATTGGATTGTTCTTCAGATGGTAGACATTCTTATGGCGAATATTCTACCGTCAGTCATAGAGTTCTAACTATCGCTGTTTTGGCGCTAGAGTCGATGCAGTATTATATTCTAAGTTCTGATATAACTCCTAAAATAAAGCGATCACAGAATTGGATTGTTCTTCAGTTGTTAGACATTTTTATGGTGAATATACTACCGTCATTCATAGAGTTCTAACTATCACCGTTTTTTTGCTAGAGTCGATACAATATTATTTTCTAAGTTCAGCCATAACTCCTAAAATAGAGCGATCACAGAGTCGGATTTTTCGGCAGTTGTTAGATATTTTTATGGCGAATTTTCTACCGTCAGTGACAGAATTCTAACTATTCCCTTTTTGGCGCTAGAGTCGATAAAATATTATTTTCTAAGTTCTGCCATAACTCCTAAAATAGAGCGATCACAGAGTCGGATTTATCGGCAGTTGTTAGATATTTTTATGGCGAATATTCTACCATCAGTTACAGAGTTCTAACTATCACCGTTTTGGCGCTATTATCGATGCAGTAATATTTTCTAAGTTCTGCCATAACTCCTAAAATAGAGCGATCACAGAGTCGGATTTTTCGGCAGTTGTTAGATATTTTTATGGCGAATTTTCTACCGTCAGTGACAGAATTCTAACTATTCCCTTTTTGGCGCTAGAGTCGATAAAATATTATTTTCTAAGTTCTTCCATAACTTCTAAAATAGAGCGATCACAGAATCGGATTGTTCTTCAGATGGTAGACATTCTTATGGCGAATATTCTACCGTCAGTCATAGAGTTCTAACTATCGCTGTTTTGGCGCTAGAGTCGATGCAGTATTATATTCTAAGTTCTGATATAACTCCTAAAATAAAGCGATCACAGAATTGGATTGTTCTTCAGTTGTTAGACATTTTTATGGCGAATATTCTACCGTCATTCATAGAGTTCTAACTATCACCGTTTTGGTGCTAGAGTCGATACAATATTATTTTCTAAGTTCTGCCATAACTCCTAAAATAGAGCGATCACAGAGTCGGATTTTTCGGCAGTTGTTAGATATTTTTATGGCGAATTTTCTACCGTCAGTGACAGAATTCTAACTATTCCCTTTTTG
The DNA here is from genome assembly GCA_963422695.1 of Xylophagus ater. Classification (NCBI taxonomy): domain Eukaryota; kingdom Metazoa; phylum Arthropoda; class Insecta; order Diptera; family Xylophagidae; genus Xylophagus; species Xylophagus ater. Next base: position 25,621,012 of record OY730481.1, on the reverse strand, counting down.
GCGCTAGAGTCGATAAAATATTATTTTCTAAGTTCTGCCATAACTCCTAAAATAGAGCGATCACAGAGTCGGATTTTTCGGCAGTTGTTAGATATTTTTATGGCGAATATTATACCATCAGTTACAGAGTTCTAACTGTCATCGTTTTGGTGCTAAAGTCGATAAAATATTATTTTCTAAGTTCTGCCATAACTCCTAAAATAGAGCGATCACAGAGTCGGATTTTTCGGCAGTTGTTAGATATTTTTATGGCGAATATTATACCATCAGATACAGAGTTCTAACTGTCATCGTTTTGGTGCTAAAGTCGATAAAATAATATTATCTAAGTTCTGCCATAACTCCTAAAATAGAGCGATCACAGAATCGGATTTTTCGGCAGTTGTTAGATATTTTTATGGCGAATATTCTAGCATCAGTTACAGAGTTCTAACTATCACCGTTTTGGTGCTGGAGTCGATACAATAATATTTTCTAAGTTCTGCCATAACCCCTAAAATAGAGCGATCACAGAATCGCATTGTTCTTCAGTTGGTAGACAATCTTATGGCGAATATTCTACCGTCAGTCATAGAGTTCTAACTATCACCTTTTGCCGCTAGAGCCGTTGCAGTATTATTTTATAAGTTCTGCCAAAACTCCTAAGATAGAGCGATCACAGAGTCGGATTTTTCGGCAGTTGTTAGATATTTTATGCCGAATTTTCTACCGTCAGTGACAGAATTCTAACTATTCCCTTTTTGGCGCTAGAGTCGATAAAATATTATTTTCTAAGTTCTGCCATAACTCCTAAAATAGAGCGATCACAGAGTCGGATTTTTCGGCAGTTGTTAGATATTTTTATGGCGAATATTATACCATCAGTTACAGAGTTCTAACTGTCAACGTTTTGGTGCTAGAGTCGATAAAATAATATTTTCTAAGTTCTGCCATAACTCCTAAAATAGAGCGATCACAGAGTCGGATTTTTCGGCAGTTGTTAGATATTTTTATGGCGAATATTATACCATCAGTTACAGAGTTCTAACTGTCGCCGTTTTGGTGCTAGAATCGATAAAATAATATTTTCTAAGTTCTGCCATAACTCCTAAAATAGAGCGATTACAGAGTCGGATTTTTCGGCAGCTGTTAGATATTTTTATGGCGAATATTATACCATCAGTTACAGAGTTCTAACTGTCACCGTTTTGGTGCTAGAGTCGATAAAATAATATTTTCTAAGTTCTGCCATAACTCCTAAAATAGAGCGATCACAGAATCGGATTGTTCTTCAGTTGGTAGACATTTTTATGGCGAATATTCTACCATCAGTTACAGAGTTCTAACTATCACCGTTTTGGCGCTAGAATCGATGCAGTAATAATTTCTAATTTCTGCCATAACTCCTATAATAGAGTGATCACAGAGTCGTATTTTTCGGCAGTTGTACGATATTTTTATGGCGAACATTCTACCGTCAGTTATAGAGTTCTAACTATCACCTTTTGGCGCTAGAGCCGTTGCAGTATTATTTTATAAGTTCTGCCATAACTCCTAAGATAGAGCGATCACAGAATCGGATTGTTCTTCAGTTGGTAGATATTTTTATGGCGAATATTCTACCGTCAATTGCAGAGTTGTAACTATTCCCTTTTTGGCGCTAGAGTCGATAAAATAATATTATCTAAGTTCTACCATAACTCCTAAAATAGAGCGATCGCAGAATCGGATTGTTCTTCAGTTGGTAGACATTTTTATGGCGAATATTCTACCGTCAGTCATAGAGTTCTAACTATCGCTGTTTTGGCGCTAGAGTCGATGCAGTATTCTATTCTAAGTTCTTATATAACTCCTAAGATAGAACGATCACAGAATCGGATTGTTCTTCAGTTGGTAGACATTTTTAAGGCGAATATTCTGCCGTCAATTGCAGAGTTGTAACTATCCCCGTTTTGGCGCTAGAGTCGATACAATATTATTTTCTAAGTTCTGCCATAACTCCTAAAATAGAGCGATCACAGAGTCGGATTTTTCGGCAGTTGTTAGATATTTTTATGGCGAATATTCTACCGTCAGTGACACAATTCTAACTATTCGCTTTTTGGCGCTAGAGTCGATAAAATAATATTATCTAGGTTCTGCCATAACTCCTAAAATAGAGCGATCACAGAATCGGATTTTTCGGCAGTTGTTAGATATTTTTATGGCGAATATTCTACCATCAGTTACAGAGTTCTAACTATCACCGTTTTGGTGCTAGAGTTGATACAATAATATTTTCTAAGTTCTGCCATAACTCCTAAAATAGAGCGATCACAGAATCGGATTGTTCTTCAGTTGGTAGACATTCTTATGGCGAATATTCTACCGTCAGTCATAGAGTTCTAACTATCACCTTTTGGCGCTAGAGCCGTTGCAGTATTATTTGATAAGTTCTGCCATAGCTCCTAAGATAGAGGGATCACAGAATCGGGTTGTTCTTCAGTTGGTAGACATTTTTATGGCGAATATTCTACCGTCAATTGTAGAGTTGTAACTATCCCCGTTTTGGCGCTAGAGTCGATACAATATTATTTTCTAAGTTCTGCCGTAACACCTAAAATAGAGCGATCACAGAGTCGGATTTTTCGGCAGTTGTTAGCTATTTTTATGGCGAATTTTCTACCGTCAGTGACAGAATTCTAACTATTCCCTTTTTGGCGCTAGAGTCGATAAAATATTATTTTCTAAGTTCTGCCATAACTCCTAAAATAGAGCGATCACAGAGTCGGATTTTTCGGCAGTTGTTAGATATTTTTATGGCAAATATTATACCATCAGTTACAGAGTTCTAACTGTCACCGTTTTGGTGCTAGAGTCGATAAAATAATATTTTCTAAGTTCTTCCATAACTTCTAAAATAGAGCGATCACAGAATTGGATTGTTCTTCAGATGGTAGACATTCTTATGGCGAATATTCTACCGTCAGTCATAGAGTTCTAACTATCGCTGTTTTGGCGCTAGAGTCGATGCAGTATTATATTCTAAGTTCTGATATAACTCCTAAAATAAAGCGATCACAGAATTGGATTGTTCTTCAGTTGTTAGACATTTTTATGGTGAATATACTACCGTCATTCATAGAGTTCTAACTATCACCGTTTTTTTGCTAGAGTCGATACAATATTATTTTCTAAGTTCTGCCATAACTCCTAAAATAGAGCGATCACAGAGTCGGATTTTTCGGCAGTTGTTAGATATTTTTATGGCGAATTTTCTACCGTCAGTGACAGAATTCTAACTATTCCATTTTTGGCGCTAGAGTCGATAAAATATTATTTTCTAAGTTCTGCCATAACTCCTAAAATAGAGCGATCACAGAGTCGGATTTTTCGGCAGTTGTTAGATATTTTTATGGCGAATATTCTACCATCAGTTACAGAGTTCTAACTATCACCGTTTTGGCGCTATTATCGATGCAGTAATATTTTCTAAGTTCTGCCATAACTCCTAAAATAGAGCGATCACAGAGTCGGATTTTTCGGCAGTTGTTAGATATTTTTATGGCGAATTTTCTACCGTCAGTGACAGAATTCTAACTATTCCCTTTTTGGCGCTAGAGTCGATAAAATATTATTTTCTAAGTTCTTCCATAACTTCTAAAATAGAGCGATCACAGAATCGGATTGTTCTTCAGATGGTAGACATTCTTATGGCGAATATTCTACCGTCAGTCATAGAGTTCTAACTATCGCTGTTTTGGCGCTAGAGTCGATGCAGTATTATATTCTAAGTTCTGATATAACTCCTAAAATAAAGCGATCACAGAATTGGATTGTTCTTCAGTTGTTAGACATTTTTATGGCGAATATTCTACCGTCATTCATAGAGTTCTAACTATCACCGTTTTGGTGCTAGAGTCGATACAATATTATTTTCTAAGTTCTGCCATAACTCCTAAAATAGAGCGATCACAGAGTCGGATTTTTCGGCAGTTGTTAGATATTTTTATGGCGAATTTTCTACCGTCAGTGACAGAATTCTAACTATTCCCTTTTTGGCGCTAGAGTCGATAAAATATTATTTTCTAAGTTCTGCCATAACTCCTAAAATAGAGCGATCACAGAGTCGGATTTTTCGGCAGTTGTTAGATATTTTTATGGCGAATATTATACCATCAGTTACAGAGTTCTAACTGTCATCGTTTTGGTGCTAAAGTCGATAAAATATTATTTTCTAAGTTCTGCCATAACTCCTAAAATAGAGCGATCACAGAGTCGGATTTTTCGGCAGTTGTTAGATATTTTTATGGCGAATATTATACCATCAGATACAGAGTTCTAACTGTCATCGTTTTGGTGCTAAAGTCGATAAAATAATATTATCTAAGTTCTGCCATAACTCCTAAAATAGAGCGATCACAGAATCGGATTTTTCGGCAGTTGTTAGATATTTTTATGGCGAATATTCTACCATCAGTTACAGAGTTCTAACTATCACCGTTTTGGTGCTGGAGTCGATACAATAATATTTTCTAAGTTCTGCCATAACCCCTAAAATAGAGCGATCACAGAATCGCATTGTTCTTCAGTTGGTAGACAATCTTATGGCGAATATTCTACCGTCAGTCATAGAGTTCTAACTATCACCTTTTGCCGCTAGAGCCGTTGCAGTATTATTTTATAAGTTCTGCCAAAACTCCTAAGATAGAGCGATCACAGAGTCGGATTTTTCGGCAGTTGTTAGATATTTTATGCCGAATTTTCTACCGTCAGTGACAGAATTCTAACTATTCCCTTTTTGGCGCTAGAGTCGATAAAATATTATTTTCTAAGTTCTGCCATAACTCCTAAAATAGAGCGATCACAGAGTCGGATTTTTCGGCAGTTGTTAGATATTTTTATGGCGAATATTATACCATCAGTTACAGAGTTCTAACTGTCAACGTTTTGGTGCTAGAGTCGATAAAATAATATTTTCTAAGTTCTGCCATAACTCCTAAAATAGAGCGATCACAGAGTCGGATTTTTCGGCAGTTGTTAGATATTTTTATGGCGAATATTATACCATCAGTTACAGAGTTCTAACTGTCGCCGTTTTGGTGCTAGAATCGATAAAATAATATTTTCTAAGTTCTGCCATAACTCCTAAAATAGAGCGATTACAGAGTCGGATTTTTCGGCAGCTGTTAGATATTTTTATGGCGAATATTATACCATCAGTTACAGAGTTCTAACTGTCACCGTTTTGGTGCTAGAGTCGATAAAATAATATTTTCTAAGTTCTGCCATAACTCCTAAAATAGAGCGATCACAGAATCGGATTGTTCTTCAGTTGGTAGACATTTTTATGGCGAATATTCTACCATCAGTTACAGAGTTCTAACTATCACCGTTTTGGCGCTAGAATCGATGCAGTAATAATTTCTAATTTCTGCCATAACTCCTATAATAGAGTGATCACAGAGTCGTATTTTTCGGCAGTTGTACGATATTTTTATGGCGAACATTCTACCGTCAGTTATAGAGTTCTAACTATCACCTTTTGGCGCTAGAGCCGTTGCAGTATTATTTTATAAGTTCTGCCATAACTCCTAAGATAGAGCGATCACAGAATCGGATTGTTCTTCAGTTGGTAGATATTTTTATGGCGAATATTCTACCGTCAATTGCAGAGTTGTAACTATTCCCTTTTTGGCGCTAGAGTCGATAAAATAATATTATCTAAGTTCTACCATAACTCCTAAAATAGAGCGATCGCAGAATCGGATTGTTCTTCAGTTGGTAGACATTTTTATGGCGAATATTCTACCGTCAGTCATAGAGTTCTAACTATCGCTGTTTTGGCGCTAGAGTCGATGCAGTATTCTATTCTAAGTTCTTATATAACTCCTAAGATAGAACGATCACAGAATCGGATTGTTCTTCAGTTGGTAGACATTTTTAAGGCGAATATTCTGCCGTCAATTGCAGAGTTGTAACTATCCCCGTTTTGGCGCTAGAGTCGATACAATATTATTTTCTAAGTTCTGCCATAACTCCTAAAATAGAGCGATCACAGAGTCGGATTTTTCGGCAGTTGTTAGATATTTTTATGGCGAATATTCTACCGTCAGTGACACAATTCTAACTATTCGCTTTTTGGCGCTAGAGTCGATAAAATAATATTATCTAGGTTCTGCCATAACTCCTAAAATAGAGCGATCACAGAATCGGATTTTTCGGCAGTTGTTAGATATTTTTATGGCGAATATTCTACCATCAGTTACAGAGTTCTAACTATCACCGTTTTGGTGCTAGAGTTGATACAATAATATTTTCTAAGTTCTGCCATAACTCCTAAAATAGAGCGATCACAGAATCGGATTGTTCTTCAGTTGGTAGACATTCTTATGGCGAATATTCTACCGTCAGTCATAGAGTTCTAACTATCACCTTTTGGCGCTAGAGCCGTTGCAGTATTATTTGATAAGTTCTGCCATAGCTCCTAAGATAGAGGGATCACAGAATCGGGTTGTTCTTCAGTTGGTAGACATTTTTATGGCGAATATTCTACCGTCAATTGTAGAGTTGTAACTATCCCCGTTTTGGCGCTAGAGTCGATACAATATTATTTTCTAAGTTCTGCCGTAACACCTAAAATAGAGCGATCACAGAGTCGGATTTTTCGGCAGTTGTTAGCTATTTTTATGGCGAATTTTCTACCGTCAGTGACAGAATTCTAACTATTCCCTTTTTGGCGCTAGAGTCGATAAAATATTATTTTCTAAGTTCTGCCATAACTCCTAAAATAGAGCGATCACAGAGTCGGATTTTTCGGCAGTTGTTAGATATTTTTATGGCAAATATTATACCATCAGTTACAGAGTTCTAACTGTCACCGTTTTGGTGCTAGAGTCGATAAAATAATATTTTCTAAGTTCTTCCATAACTTCTAAAATAGAGCGATCACAGAATTGGATTGTTCTTCAGATGGTAGACATTCTTATGGCGAATATTCTACCGTCAGTCATAGAGTTCTAACTATCGCTGTTTTGGCGCTAGAGTCGATGCAGTATTATATTCTAAGTTCTGATATAACTCCTAAAATAAAGCGATCACAGAATTGGATTGTTCTTCAGTTGTTAGACATTTTTATGGTGAATATACTACCGTCATTCATAGAGTTCTAACTATCACCGTTTTTTTGCTAGAGTCGATACAATATTATTTTCTAAGTTCTGCCATAACTCCTAAAATAGAGCGATCACAGAGTCGGATTTTTCGGCAGTTGTTAGATATTTTTATGGCGAATTTTCTACCGTCAGTGACAGAATTCTAACTATTCCATTTTTGGCGCTAGAGTCGATAAAATATTATTTTCTAAGTTCTGCCATAACTCCTAAAATAGAGCGATCACAGAGTCGGATTTTTCGGCAGTTGTTAGATATTTTTATGGCGAATATTCTACCATCAGTTACAGAGTTCTAACTATCACCGTTTTGGCGCTATTATCGATGCAGTAATATTTTCTAAGTTCTGCCATAACTCCTAAAATAGAGCGATCACAGAGTCGGATTTTTCGGCAGTTGTTAGATATTTTTATGGCGAATTTTCTACCGTCAGTGACAGAATTCTAACTATTCCCTTTTTGGCGCTAGAGTCGATAAAATATTATTTTCTAAGTTCTTCCATAACTTCTAAAATAGAGCGATCACAGAATCGGATTGTTCTTCAGATGGTAGACATTCTTATGGCGAATATTCTACCGTCAGTCATAGAGTTCTAACTATCGCTGTTTTGGCGCTAGAGTCGATGCAGTATTATATTCTAAGTTCTGATATAACACCTAAAATAAAGCGATCACAGAATTGGATTGTTCTTCAGTTGTTAGACATTTTTATGGCGAATATTCTACCGTCATTCATAGAGTTCTAACTATCACCGTTTTGGTGCTAGAGTCGATACAATATTATTTTCTAAGTTCTGCCATAACTCCTAAAATAGAGCGATCACAGAGTCGGATTTTTCGGCAGTTGTTAGATATTTTTATGGCGAATTTTCTACCGTCAGTGACAGAATTCTAACTATTCCCTTTTTGGCGCTAGAGTCGATAAAATATTATTTTCTAAGTTCTGCCATAACTCCTAAAATAGAGCGATCACAGAGTCGGATTTTTCGGCAGTTGTTAGATATTTTTATGGCGAATATTATACCATCAGTTACAGAGTTCTAACTGTCATCGTTTTGGTGCTAAAGTCGATAAAATATTATTTTCTAAGTTCTGCCATAACTCCTAAAATAGAGCGATCACAGAGTCGGATTTTTCGGCAGTTGTTAGATATTTTTATGGCGAATATTATACCATCAGATACAGAGTTCTAACTGTCATCGTTTTGGTGCTAAAGTCGATAAAATAATATTATCTAAGTTCTGCCATAACTCCTAAAATAGAGCGATCACAGAATCGGATTTTTCGGCAGTTGTTAGATATTTTTATGGCGAATATTCTACCATCAGTTACAGAGTTCTAACTATCACCGTTTTGGTGCTGGAGTCGATACAATAATATTTTCTAAGTTCTGCCATAACCCCTAAAATAGAGCGATCACAGAATCGCATTGTTCTTCAGTTGGTAGACAATCTTATGGCGAATATTCTACCGTCAGTCATAGAGTTCTAACTATCACCTTTTGCCGCTAGAGCCGTTGCAGTATTATTTTATAAGTTCTGCCAAAACTCCTAAGATAGAGCGATCACAGAGTCGGATTTTTCGGCAGTTGTTAGATATTTTATGCCGAATTTTCTACCGTCAGTGACAGAATTCTAACTATTCTCTTTTTGGCGCTAGAGTCGATAAAATAATATTATCTAAGTTCTACCATAACTCCTAAAATAGAGCGGTCACAGAATCGGATTGTTCTTCAGTTGGTAGACATTCTTATGGCGAATATTCTACCGTCAGTCATAGAGTTCTAACTATCACCTTTTGGCGCTAGAGCCTTTGCAGTAATATTTTATAAGTTCTGCCATAACTCCTAAGATAGAGCGATCACATAATCGGGTTGTTCTTCAGTTGGTAGACATTTTTATGGCGAATATTGTACCGTCAATTGCAGAGTTGTAACTATCCCCGTTTTGCCGCTAGAGTCGATACAATATTATTTTCTAAGTTCTGCCATAACCCCTAAAATAGAGCGATCACAGAGTCGGATTTTTCGGCAGTTGTTAGCTATTTTTATGGCGAATTTTCTACCGTCAGTGACAGAATTCTAACTATTCCCTTTTTGGCGCTAGAGTCGATAAAATATTATTTTCTAAGTTCTGCCATTACTCCTAAAATAGAGCGATCACAGAGTCGGATTTTTCGGCAGTTGTTAGATATTTTTATGGCGAATATTATACCATCAGTTACAGAGTTCTAACTGTCACCGTTTTGGTGCTAGAGTCGATAAAATAATATTTTCTAAGTTCTGCCATAACTCCTAAAATAGAGCAATCACAGAGTCGGATTTTTCGGCAGTTGTTAGATATTTTTATGGCGAATATTATAGCATCAGTTACAGAGTTCTAACTGTCGCCGTTTTGGTGCTAGAGTCGATAAAATAATATTTTCTAAGTTCTGCCATAACTCCTAAAATAGAGCGATCACAGAGTCGGATTTTTCGGCAGTTGTTAGATATTTTTATGGCGAATATTATAGCATCAGTTACAGAGTTCTAACTGTCGCCGTTTTGGTGCTAGAGTCGATAAAATAATATTTTCTAAGTTCTGCCATAACTCCTAAAACAGAGCGATTACAGAGTCGGATTTTTCGGCAGTTGTTAGATATTTTTATGGCGAATATTATACCATCAGTTACAGAGTTCTAACTGTCACGGTTTTGGTGCTAGAGTCGATAAAATAATATTTTCTAAGTTCTCTCATAACTCCTAAAATAGAGCGATCACAGAATCGGATTGTTCTTCAGTTGGTAGACATTTTTATGGCGAATATTCTACCATCAGTTACAGAGTTCTAACTATCACCGTTTTGGCGCTAGAATCGATGCAGTAATATTTTCTAATTTCTGCCATAACTCCTATAATAGAGTGATCACAGAGTCGTATTTTTCGGCAGTTGTTAGATATTTTTATGGCGAACATTCTACCGTCAGTTATAGAGTTCTAACTATCACCTTTTGGCGCTAGCGTCAAGTTATGCCATAACTCCTAAGATAGAGCGATCACAGAATCGGATTGTTCTTCAGTTGGTAGACATTTTTATGGCGAATATTCTGCCGTCAATTGCAGAGTTGTAACTATCCCCGTTTTGGCGCTAGAGTCGATAGAATATTATTTTCTAAGTTCTGCCATAACTCCTAAAATAGAGCGATCACAGAGTCGGATTTTTCGGCAGTTGTTAGATATTTTTATGGCGAATATTCTACCGTCAGTGACACAATTCTAACTATTCGCTTTTTGGCGCTAGAGTCGACAAAATAATATTATCTAAGTTCTGCCATAACTCCTAAAATAGAGCGATCACAGAATCGGATTTTTCGGCAGTTGTTAGATATTTTTATGGCGAATATTCTACCATCAGTTACAGAGTTCTAACTATCACCGTTTTGGTGCTAGAGTTGATACAATAATATTTTCTAAGTTCTGCCATAACTCCTAAAATAGAGCGATCACAGAATCGGATTGTTCTTCAGTTGGTAGACATTCTTATGGCGAATATTCTACCGTCAGTCATAGAGTTCTAACTATCACCTTTTGGCGCTAGAGCCGTTGCAGTATTATTTGATAAGTTCTGCCATAACTCCTAAGATAGAGGGATCACAGAATCGGGTTGTTCTTCAGTTGGTAGACATTTTTATGGCGAATATTCTACCGTCAATTGCAGAGTTGTAACTATTCCCGTTTTGGCGCTAGAGTCGATACAATATTATTTTCTAAGTTCTGCCGTAACACCTAAAATAGAGCGATCACAGAGTCGGATTTTTCGGCAGTTGTTAGCTATTTTTATGGCGAATTTTCTACCGTCAGTGACAGAATTCTAACTATTCCCTTTTTGGCGCTAGAGTCGATAAAATATTATTTTCTAAGTTCTGCCATAACTCCTAAAATAGAGCGATCACAGAGTCGGATTTTTCGGCAGTTGTTAGATATTTTTATGGCAAATATTATACCATCAGTTACAGAGTTCTAACTGTCACCGTTTTGGTGCTAGAGTCGATAAAATAATATTTTCTAAGTTCTTCCATAACTTCTAAAATAGAGCGATCACAGAATTGGATTGTTCTTCAGATGGTAGACATTCTTATGGCGAATATTCTACCGTCAGTCATAGAGTTCTAACTATCGCTGTTTTGGCGCTAGAGTCGATGCAGTATTATATTCTAAGTTCTGATATAACTCCTAAAATAAAGCGATCACAGAATTGGATTGTTCTTCAGTTGTTAGACATTTTTATGGTGAATATACTACCGTCATTCATAGAGTTCTAACTATCACCGTTTTTTTGCTAGAGTCGATACAATATTATTTTCTAAGTTCTGCCATAACTCCTAAAATAGAGCGATCACAGAGTCGGATTTTTCGGCAGTTGTTAGATATTTTTATGGCGAATTTTCTACCGTCAGTGAAAGAATTCTAACTATTCCCTTTTTGGCGCTAGAGTCGATAAAATATTATTTTCTAAGTTCTGCCATAACTCCTAAAATAGAGCGATCACAGAGTCGGATTTTTCGGCAGTTGTTAGATATTTTTATGGCGAATATTCTACCATCAGTTACAGAGTTCTAACTATCACCGTTTTGGCGCTATTATCGATGCAGTAATATTTTCTAAGTTCTGCCATAACTCCTAAAATAGAGCGATCACAGAGTCGGATTTTTCGGCAGTTGTTAGATATTTTTATGGCGAATTTTCTACCGTCAGTGACAGAATTCTAACTATTCCCTTTTTGGCGCTAGAGTCGATAAAATATTATTTTCTAAGTTCTTCCATAACTTCTAAAATAGAGCGATCACAGAATCGGATTGTTCTTCAGATGGTAGACATTCTTATGGCGAATATTCTACCGTCAGTCATAGAGTTCTAACTATCGCTGTTTTGGCGCTAGAGTCGATGCAGTATTATATTCTAAGTTCTGATATAACTCCTAAAATAAAGCGATCACAGAATTGGATTGTTCTTCAGTTGTTAGACATTTTTATGGCGAATATTCTACCGTCATTCATAGAGTTCTAACTCTCACCGTTTTGGTGCTAGAGTCGATACAATATTATTTTCTAAGTTCTGCCATAACTCCTAAAATAGAGCGATCACAGAGTCGGATTTTTCGGCAGTTGTTAGATATTTTTATGGCGAATTTTCTACCGTCAGTGACAGAATTCTAACTATTCCCTTTTTGGCGCTAGAGTCGATAAAATATTATTTTCTAAGTTCTGCCATAACTCCTAAAATAGAGCGATCACAGAGTCGGATTTTTCGGCAGTTGTTAGATATTTTTATGGCGAATATTATACCATCAGTTACAGAGTTCTAACTGTCATCGTTTTGGTGCTAAAGTCGATAAAATATTATTTTCTAAGTTCTGCCATAACTCCTAAAATAGAGCGATCACAGAGTCGGATTTTTCGGCAGTTGTTAGATATTTTTATGGCGAATATTATACCATCAGATACAGAGTTCTAACTGTCATCGTTTTGGTGCTAAAGTCGATAAAATAATATTATCTAAGTTCTGCCATAACTCCTAAAATAGAGCGATCACAGAATCGGATTTTTCGGCAGTTGTTAGATATTTTTATGGCGAATATTCTACCATCAGTTACAGAGTTCTAACTATCACCGTTTTGGTGCTGGAGTCGATACAATAATATTTTCTAAGTTCTGCCATAACCCCTAAAATAGAGCGATCACAGAATCGCATTGTTCTTCACTTGGTAGACAATCTTATGGCGAATATTCTACCGTCAGTCATAGAGTTCTAACTATCACCTTTTGCCGCTAGAGCCGTTGCAGTATTATTTTATAAGTTCTGCCAAAACTCCTAAGATAGAGCGATCACAGAGTCGGATTTTTCGGCAGTTGTTAGATATTTTATGCCGAATTTTCTACCGTCAGTGACAGAATTCTAACTATTCTCTTTTTGGCGCTAGAGTCGATAAAATAATATTATCTAAGTTCTACCATAACTCCTAAAATAGAGCGGTCACAGAATCGGATTGTTCTTCAGTTGGTAGACATTCTTATGGCGAATATTCTACCGTCAGTCATAGAGTTCTAACTATCACCTTTTGGCGCTAGAGCCTTTGCAGTAATATTTTATAAGTTCTGCCATAACTCCTAAGATAGAGCGATCACAGAATCGGGTTGTTCTTCAGTTGGTAGACATTTTTATGGCGAATATTGTACCGTCAATTGCAGAGTTGTAACTATCCCCGTTTTGCCGCTAGAGTCGATACAATATTATTTTCTAAGTTCTGCCATAACCCCTAAAATAGAGCGATCACAGAGTCGGATTTTTCGGCAGTTGTTAGCTATTTTTATGGCGAATTTTCTACCGTCAGTGACAGAATTCTAACTATTCCCTTTTTGGCGCTAGAGTCGATAAAATATTATTTTCTAAGTTCTGCCATTACTCCTAAAATAGAGCGATCACAGAGTCGGATTTTTCGGCAGTTGTTAGATATTTTTATGGCGAATATTATACCATCAGTTACAGAGTTCTAACTGTCACCGTTTTGGTGCTAGAGTCGATAAAATAATATTTTCTAAGTTCTGCCATAACTCCTAAAATAGAGCAATCACAGAGTCGGATTTTTCGGCAGTTGTTAGATATTTTTATGGCGAATATTATAGCATCAGTTACAGAGTTCTAACTGTCGCCGTTTTGGTGCTAGAGTCGATAAAATAATATTTTCTAAGTTCTGCCATAACTCCTAAAATAGAGCGATCACAGAGTCGGATTTTTCGGCAGTTGTTAGATATTTTTATGGCGAATATTATAGCATCAGTTACAGAGTTCTAACTGTCGCCGTTTTGGTGCTAGAGTCGATAAAATAATATTTTCTAAGTTCTGCCATAACTCCTAAAACAGAGCGATTACAGAGTCGGATTTTTCGGCAGCTGTTAGATATTTTTATGGCGAATATTATACCATCAGTTACAGAGTTCTAACTGTCACGGTTTTGGTGCTAGAGTCGATAAAATAATATTTTCTAAGTTCTCTCATAACTCCTAAAATAGAGCGATCACAGAATCGGATTGTTCTTCAGTTGGTAGACATTTTTATGGCGAATATTCTACCATCAGTTACAGAGTTCTAACTATCACCGTTTTGGCGCTAGAATCGATGCAGTAATATTTTCTAATTTCTGCCATAACTCCTATAATAGAGTGATCACAGAGTCGTATTTTTCGGCAGTTGTTAGATATTTTTATGGCGAACATTCTACCGTCAGTTATAGAGTTCTAACTATCACCTTTTGGCGCTAGCGTCAAGTTATGCCATAACTCCTAAGATAGAGCGATCACAGAATCGGATTGTTCTTCAGTTGGTAGACATTTTTATGGCGAATATTTTGCCGTCAATTGCAGAGTTGTAACTATCCCCGTTTTGGCGCTAGAGTCGATACAATATTATTTTCTAAGTTCTGCCATAACTCCTAAAATAGAGCGATCACAGAGTCGGATTTTTCGGCAGTTGTTAGATATTTTTATGGCGAATATTCTACCGTCAGTGACACAATTCTAACTATTCGCTTTTTGGCGCTAGAGTCGACAAAATAATATTATCTAAGTTCTGCCATAACTCCTAAAATAGAGCGATCACAGAATCGGATTTTTCGGCAGTTGTTAGATATTTTTATGGCGAATATTCTACCATCAGTTACAGAGTTCTAACTATCACCCTTTTGCCGCTAGAGCCGTTGCAGTATTATTTTATAAGTTCTGCCAAAACTCCTAAGATAGAGCGATCAGAGAGTCGGATTTTTCGGCAGTTGTTAGATATTTTATGCCGAATTTTCTACCGTCAGTGACAGAATTCTAACTATTCTCTTTTTGGCGCTAGAGTCGATAAAATAATATTATCTAAGTTCTACCATAACTCCTAAAATAGAGCGGTCACAGAATCGGATTGTTCTTCAGTTGGTAGACATTCTTATGGCGAATATTCTACCGTCAGTCATAGAGTTCTAACTATCACCTTTTGGCGCTAGAGCCTTTGCAGTAATATTTTATAAGTTCTGCCATAACTCCTAAGATAGAGCGATCACAGAATCGGGTTGTTCTTCAGTTGGTAGACATTTTTATGGCGAATATTGTACCGTCAATTGCAGAGTTGTAACTATCCCCGTTTTGCCGCTAGAGTCGATACAATATTATTTTCTAAGTTCTGCCAGAACCCCTAAAATAGAGCGATCACAGAGTCGGATTTTTCGGCAGTTGTTAGCTATTTTTATGGCGAATTTTCTACCGTCAGTGACAGAATTCTAACTATTCCCTTTTTGGCGCTAGAGTCGATAAAATATTATTTTCTAAGTTCTGCCATAACTCCTAAAATAGAGCGATCACAGAGTCGGATTTTTCGGCAGTTGTTAGATATTTTTATGGCGAATATTATACCATCAGTTACAGAGTTCTAACTGTCACCGTTTTGGTGCTAGAGTCGATAAAATAATATTTTCTAAGTTCTGCCATAACTCCTAAAATAGAGCGATCACACAGTCGGATTTTTCGGCAGTTGTTAGATATTTTTATGGCGAATATTATAGCATCAGTTACAGAGTTCTAACTGTCGCCGTTTTGGTGCTAGAGTCGATAAAATAATATTTTCTAAGTTCTGCCATAACTCCTAAAACAGAGCGATTACAGAGTCGGATTTTTCGGCAGCTGTTAGATATTTTTATGGCGAATATTATACCATCAGTTACAGAGTTCTAACTGTCACCGTTTTGGTGCTAGAGTCGATAAAATAATATTTTCTAAGTTCTGTCATAACTCCTAAAATAGAGCGATCACAGAATCGGATTGTTCTTCAGTTGGTAGACATTTTTATGGCGAATATTCTACCATCAGTTACAGAGTTCTAACTATCACCGTTTTGGCGCTAGAATCGATGCAGTAATATTTTATAATTTCTGCCATAACTCCTATAATAGAGTGATCACAGAGTCGTATTTTTCGGCAGTTGTTAGATATTTTTATGGCGAACATTCTACCGTCAGTTATAGAGTTCTAACTATCACCTTTTGGCGCTAGCGCCAAGTTCTGCCATAACTCCTAAGATAGAGCGATCACAGAATCGGATTGTTCTTCAGTTGGTAGATATTTTTATGGCGAACATTCTACCGTCAGTTATAGAGTTCTAACTATCACCTTTTGGCGCTAGAGCCGTTGCAGTATTATTTTATAAGTTCTGCCATAACTCCTAAGATAGAGCGATCACAGAATCGGATTGTTCTTCAGTTGGTAGATATTTTTATGGCGAATATTCTACCGTCAATTGTAGAGTTGTAACTATCCGCGTTTTAGGGCTAGAGTCAATACAATATTATTTTCTAAGTTCTGCCATAACTCCTAAAATAGAGCGATCACAGAGTCGGATTTTTCGGCAGTTGTTAGACATTCTTATGGCGAATATTCTACCGTCAGTCATAGAGTTCTAACTATCACCGTTTTGGCGCTAGAGTCGATGCAGTAATATTTTCTAATTTCTGCCATAACTCCTAAAATAGAGTGATCACAGAGTCGTATTTTTCGGCAGTTGTTAGATATTTTTATGGCGAACATTCTACCGTCAGTTATAGAGTTCTAACTATCACCTTTTGGCGCTAGAGCCGTTGCAGTATTATTTTATAAGTTCTGCCATAACTCCTAAGATAGAGCGATCACAGAATCGGATTGTTCTTCAGTTGGTAGATATTTTTATGGCGAATATTCTACCGTCAATTGTAGAGTTGTAACTATCCGCGTTTTAGGGCTAGAGTCAATACAATATTATTTTCTAAGTTCTGCCATAACTCCTAAAATAGAGCGATCACAGAGTCGGATTTTTCGGCAGTTGTTAGATATTTTTATGGCGAATTTTCTACCATCAGTTACAGAGTTCTAACTATCACCGTTTTGGTTATAGAGTCGATACAATAATATTTTCTAAGTTCTGCCATAACTCCTAAAATAGAGCGATCACAGAAACGGATTGTTCTTCAGTTGATAGACATTCTTATGGCGAATATTCTACCGTCAGTCATAGAGTTCTAACTATCACCTTTTGGCGCTAGAGCCTTTGCAGTAATATTTTATAAGTTCTGCCATAACTCCTAAGATAGAGCGAGCACAGAATCGGGTTGTTCTTCAGTTGGTAGATATTTTTATGGCGAATATTCTACCGTCAATTGCAGAGTTGTAACTATCCCCGTTTTGGGGCTAGAGTCGATACAATATTATTTTCTAAGTTCTGCCATAACTCCTAAAATAGAGCGATCACAGAGTCGGATTTTTCGGCAGTTGTTAGATATTTTTATGGCGAATTTTCTACCGTCAGTGACAGAATTCTAACTATTCCCTTTTTGGCGCTAGAGTCGATAAAAAAATATTATCTAAATTCTGCCATAACTCCTAAAATAGAGCGATCACAGAATCGGATTGTTCTTCAGTTGGTAGACATTTCTATGGCGGATATTCTACCGTCAGTTGTGGACTTCTAACTATCACGGTTTTGGCGCTAGAGTCGATACAATATTATTCTCTAAGTTCTGCCATAACTCCTAAAATAAAGCGATCACAGAATTGGATTGTTCTTCAGTTGTTAGACATTTTTATGGCGAATATTCTACCGTCAATTGCAGAGTTGTAACTATCCCCGTTTTGGTGCTAGATTCGATACAATATTATTTTCTAAGTTCTGCCATAACTCCAAAAATAGGGCGATCACAGAATTGGATTGTGCTTCAGTTGTTAGACATTTTTATGGCGAATATTCTACCGTCATTCACAGAGTTCTAACTATCGCCGTTTTGGCGCTAGAGTCGATGCAGTATTATTTTCTAAGTTCTGCTATAACTCCTAAGATAGAGCGATCACAGAATCAGATTGTTCTTCAGTTGGTAGATATTTTTATGGCGAATATTCTACCGTCAATTGTAGAGTTGTAACTATCCGCGTTTTAGGGCTCGAGTCAATACAATATTATTTTCTAAGTTCTGCCATAACTCCTAAAATAGAGCGATCACAGAATTGGATTGTGCTTCAGTTGTTAGACATTTTTATGGCGAATATTCTACCGTCATTCACAGAGTTCTAACTATCGCCGTTTTGGCGCTAGAGTCGATGCAGTATTATTTTCTAAGTTCTGCCATAACTCCTAAAATAGAGCGATCACAGAGTCGGATTTTTCGGCACTTGTTAGCTATTTTTATGGTGAATTTTCTACCGTCAGTGAGAGAATTCTAACTATTCCCTTTTTGGCGCTAGAGTCGATAAAATATTATTTTCTAAGTTCTGCCATAACTCCTAAAATAGAGCAATCACAGAGTCGGATTTTTCGGCAGTTGTTAGATATTTTAATGGCGAATATTATACCATCAGTTACAGAGTTCTAACTGTCACCGTTTTGGGGCTAGAGTCGATAAAATAATATTTTCTAAGTTCTGCCATAACTTCTAAAATAGAGCGATCACAGAATCGGATTGTTCTTCAGTTGGTAGACATTCTTATGGCGAATATTCTACCGTCAGTCATAGAGTTCTAACTATCGCTGTTTTGGCGCTAGAGTCGATGCAGTATTATATTCTAAGTTCTGATATAACTCCTAAAATAAAGCGATCACAGAATTGGATTGTTCTTCAGTTGTTAGACATTTTTATGGCGAATATTCTACCGTCATTCATAGAGTTCTAACTATCACCGTTTTGGTGCTAGAGTCGATACAATATTATTTTCTAAGTTCTGCCATAACTCCTAAAATAGAGCGATCACAGAGTCGGATTTTTCGGCAGTTGTTAGATATTTTTATGGCGAATTTTCTACCGTCAGTGACAGAATTCTAACTATTCCCTTTTTGGCGCTAGAGTCGATAAAATATTATTTTCTAAGTTCTGCCATAACTCCTAAAATAGAGCGATCACAGAGTCGGATTTTTCGGCAGTTGTTAGATATTTTTATGGCGAATATTATACCATCAGTTACAG
Source organism: Xylophagus ater (assembly GCA_963422695.1). Taxonomy (NCBI): domain Eukaryota; kingdom Metazoa; phylum Arthropoda; class Insecta; order Diptera; family Xylophagidae; genus Xylophagus; species Xylophagus ater. Next base: position 25,601,890 of record OY730481.1, on the reverse strand, counting down.
AGTTCTAACTGTCGCCGTTTTGGTGCTAGAATCGATAAAATAATATTTTCTAAGTTCTGCCATAACTCCTAAAATAGAGCGATCACAGAGTCGGATTTTTCGGCAGTTGTTAGATATTTTTATGGCGAATATTATACCATCAGTTACAGAGTTCTAACTGTCGCCGTTTTGGTGCTAGAATCGATAAAATAATATTTTCTAAGTTCTGCCATAACTCCTAAAATAGAGCGATTACAGAGTCGGATTTTTCGGCAGCTGTTAGATATTTTTATGGCGAATATTATACCATCAGTTACAGAGTTCTAACTGTCACCGTTTTGGTGCTAGAGTCGATAAAATAATATTTTCTAAGTTCTGCCATAACTCCTAAAATAGAGCGATCACAGAATCGGATTGTTCTTCAGTTGGTAGACATTTTTATGGCGAATATTCTACCATCAGTTACAGAGTTCTAACTATCACCGTTTTGGCGCTAGAATCGATGCAGTAATAATTTCTAATTTCTGCCATAACTCCTATAATAGAGTGATCACAGAGTCGTATTTTTCGGCAGTTGTACGATATTTTTATGGCGAACATTCTACCGTCAGTTATAGAGTTCTAACTATCACCTTTTGGCGCTAGAGCCGTTGCAGTATTATTTTATAAGTTCTGCCATAACTCCTAAGATAGAGCGATCACAGAATCGGATTGTTCTTCAGTTGGTAGATATTTTTATGGCGAATATTCTACCGTCAATTGCAGAGTTGTAACTATTCCCTTTTTGGCGCTAGAGTCGATAAAATAATATTATCTAAGTTCTACCATAACTCCTAAAATAGAGCGATCGCAGAATCGGATTGTTCTTCAGTTGGTAGACATTTTTATGGCGAATATTCTACCGTCAGTCATAGAGTTCTAACTATCGCTGTTTTGGCGCTAGAGTCGATGCAGTATTCTATTCTAAGTTCTTATATAACTCCTAAGATAGAACGATCACAGAATCGGATTGTTCTTCAGTTGGTAGACATTTTTAAGGCGAATATTCTGCCGTCAATTGCAGAGTTGTAACTATCCCCGTTTTGGCGCTAGAGTCGATACAATATTATTTTCTAAGTTCTGCCATAACTCCTAAAATAGAGCGATCACAGAGTCGGATTTTTCGGCAGTTGTTAGATATTTTTATGGCGAATATTCTACCGTCAGTGACACAATTCTAACTATTCGCTTTTTGGCGCTAGAGTCGATAAAATAATATTATCTAGGTTCTGCCATAACTCCTAAAATAGAGCGATCACAGAATCGGATTTTTCGGCAGTTGTTAGATATTTTTATGGCGAATATTCTACCATCAGTTACAGAGTTCTAACTATCACCGTTTTGGTGCTAGAGTTGATACAATAATATTTTCTAAGTTCTGCCATAACTCCTAAAATAGAGCGATCACAGAATCGGATTGTTCTTCAGTTGGTAGACATTCTTATGGCGAATATTCTACCGTCAGTCATAGAGTTCTAACTATCACCTTTTGGCGCTAGAGCCGTTGCAGTATTATTTGATAAGTTCTGCCATAACTCCTAAGATAGAGGGATCACAGAATCGGGTTGTTCTTCAGTTGGTAGACATTTTTATGGCGAATATTCTACCGTCAATTGCAGAGTTGTAACTATCCCCGTTTTGGCGCTAGAGTCGATACAATATTATTTTCTAAGTTCTGCCGTAACACCTAAAATAGAGCGATCACAGAGTCGGATTTTTCGGCAGTTGTTAGCTATTTTTATGGCGAATTTTCTACCGTCAGTGACAGAATTCTAACTATTCCCTTTTTGGCGCTAGAGTCGATAAAATATTATTTTCTAAGTTCTGCCATAACTCCTAAAATAGAGCGATCACAGAGTCGGATTTTTCGGCAGTTGTTAGATATTTTTATGGCAAATATTATACCATCAGTTACAGAGTTCTAACTGTCACCGTTTTGGTGCTAGAGTCGATAAAATAATATTTTCTAAGTTCTTCCATAACTTCTAAAATAGAGCGATCACAGAATCGGATTGTTCTTCAGATGGTAGACATTCTTATGGCGAATATTCTACCGTCAGTCATAGAGTTCTAACTATCGCTGTTTTGGCGCTAGAGTCGATGCAGTATTATATTCTAAGTTCTGATATAACTCCTAAAATAAAGCGATCACAGAATTGGATTGTTCTTCAGTTGTTAGACATTTTTATGGTGAATATACTACCGTCATTCATAGAGTTCTAACTATCACCGTTTTTTTGCTAGAGTCGATACAATATTATTTTCTAAGTTCTGCCATAACTCCTAAAATAGAGCGATCACAGAGTCGGATTTTTCGGCAGTTGTTAGATATTTTTATGGCGAATTTTCTACCGTCAGTGACAGAATTCTAACTATTCCCTTTTTGGCGCTAGAGTCGATAAAATATTATTTTCTAAGTTCTGCCATAACTCCTAAAATAGAGCGATCACATAGTCGGATTTTTCGGCAGTTGTTAGATATTTTTATGGCGAATATTCTACCATCAGTTACAGAGTTCTAACTATCACCGTTTTGGCGCTATTATCGATGCAGTAATATTTTCTAAGTTCTGCCATAACTCCTAAAATAGAGCGATCACAGAATCGGATTGTTCTTCAGTTGGTAGACATTTTTATGGCGAATATTCTACCATCAGTTACAGAGTTCTAACTATCACCGTTTTGGCGCTATTATCGATGCAGTAATATTTTCTAATTTCTGCCATAACTCCTATAATAGAGTGATCACAGAGTCGTATTTTTCGGCAGTTGTTAGATATTTTTATGGCGAACATTCTACCGTCAGTTATAGAGTTCTAACTATCACCTTTTGGCGCTAGAGCCGTTGCAGTATTATTTTATAAGTTCTGCCATAACTCCTAAGATAGAGCGATCACAGAATCGGATTGTTCTTCAGTTGGTAGATATTTTTATGGCGAATATTCTACCGTCAATTGAAGAGTTGTAACTATCCGCGTTTTAGGGCTAGGGTCAATACAATATTATTTTCTAAGTTCTGCCATAACTCCTAAAATAGAGCGATCACAGAGTCGGATTTTTCGGCAGTTGTTAGATATTTTTATGGCGAATTTTCTACCATCAGTTACAGAGTTCTAACTATCACCGTTTTGGTTATAGAGTCGATAAAATATTATTTTCTAAGTTCTGCCATAACTCCTAAAATAGAGCGATCACAGAATCGGATTGTTCTTCAGTTGGTAGATATTTTTATGGCGAATATTCTACCGTCAATTGCAGAGTTGTAACTGTCCCCGTTTTGGGGCTAGAGTCGATACAATATTATTTTCTAAGTTCTGCCATAACTCCTAAAATAGAGCGATCACAGAGTCGGATTTTTCGGCAGTTGTTAGATATTTTTAAGGCGAATTTTCTACCGTAAGTTGCAGAATTCTAACTATTCCCTTTTTGGCGCTAGAGTCGATAAAAAAATATTATCTAAGTTCTGCCATAACTCCTAAAATAGAGCGATCACAGAATCGGATTGTTCTTCAGTTGGTAGACATTTTTATGGCGGATATTCTACCGTCAGTTGTGGACTTCTAACTATCACGGTTTTGGCGCTAGAGTCGATACAATATTATTCTCTAAGTTCTGCCATAACTCCTAAAATAAAGCGATCACAGAATTGGATTGTTCTTCAGTTGTTAGACATTTTTATGGCGAATATTCTACCGTGATTCATAGAGTTCTAACTATCACCGTTTTGGTGCTAGATTCGATACAATATTATTTTCTAAGTTCTGCCATAACTCCTAAAATAGAGCGATCACAGAATTGGATTGTGCTTCAGTTGTTAGACATTTTTATGGCGAATATTCTACCGTCATTCATAGAGTTCTAGCTATCGCCGTTTTGGCGCTAGAGTCGATGCAGTATTATTTTCTAAGTTCTGCTATAACTCCTAAGATAGAGCGATCACAGAATAGGATTGTTCTTCAGTTGGTAGACATTCTTATGGCGAATATTCTACCGTCAGTCACAGAGTTCTAACTATCGCTGTTTTGGCGCTAGCGTCGATACAATATTATTTTCTAAGTTCTGCTATACTCCTAAAAAAGAGCGATCACAGAGTCGGATTTTTCGGCAGTTGTTAGATATTTTTATGGCGAATTTTCTACCGTCAGTGACAGAATTCTAACTATTCCCTTTTTGGCGCTAGAGTCGATAAAATATTATTTTCTAAGTTCTGCCATAACTCCTAAAATAGAGCGATCACAGAGTCGGATTTTTCGGCAGTTGTTAGATATTTTTATGGCGAATATTCTACCATCAGTTACAGAGTTCTAACTATCACCGTTTTGGCGCTATTATCGATGCAGTAATATTTTCTAAGTTCTGCCATAACTCCTAAAATAGAGCGATCACAGAATCGGATTGTTCTTCAGTTGGTAGACATTTTTATGGCGAATATTCTGCCATCAGTTACAGAGTTCTAACTATCACCGTTTTGGCGCTATTATCGATGCAGTAATATTTTCTAATTTCTGCCATAACTCCTATAATAGAGTGATCACAGAGTCGTATTTTTCGGCAGTTGTTAGATATTTTTATGGCGAACATTCTACCGTCAGTTATAGAGTTCTAACTATCACCTTTTGGCGCTAGAGCCGTTGCAGTATTATTTTATAAGTTCTGCCATAACTCCTAAGATAGAGCGATCACAGAATCGGATTGTTCTTCAGTTGGTAGATATTTTTATGGCGAATATTCTACCGTCAATTGAAGAGTTGTAACTATCCGCGTTTTAGGGCTAGGGTCAATACAATATTATTTTCTAAGTTCTGCCATAACTCCTAAAATAGAGCGATCACAGAGTCGGATTTTTCGGCAGTTGTTAGATATTTTTATGGCGAATTTTCTACCGTCAGTGACAGAATTCTAACTATTCCCTTTTTGGTGCTAGAGTCGATAAAAAAATATTATCTAAGTTCTGCCATAACTCCTAAAATAGAGCGATCACAGAATCGGATTGTTCTTCAGTTGGTAGACATTTTTATGGCGGATATTCTACCGTCAGTTGTGGACTTCTAACTATCACGGTTTTGGCGCTATTATCGATGCAGTAATATTTTCTAATTTCTGCCATAACTCCTATAATAGAGTGATCACAGAGTCGTATTTTTCGGCAGTTGTTAGATATTTTTATGGCGAATATTCTACCGTCAGTTACAGAGTTCTAACTATCACCGTTTTGGTTATAGAGTCGATAAAATATTATTTTCTAAGTTCTGCCATAACTCCTAAAATAGAGCGATCACAGAATCGGCTTGTTCTTCAGTTGGTAGATATTTTTATGGCGAATATTCTACCGTCAATTGCAGAGTTGTAACTGTCCCCGTTTTGGGGCTGGAGTCGATACAATATTATTTTCTAAGTTCTGCCATAACTCCTAAAATAGAGCGATTACAGAGTCGGATTTTTCGGCAGTTGTTAGATATTTTTATGGCGAATTTTCTACCGTCAGTGACAGAATTCTAACTATTCCCTTTTTGGCGCTAGAGTCGATAAAAAAATATTATCTAAGTTCTGCCATAACTCCTAAAATAGAGCGATCACAGAATCGGATTGTTCTTCAGTTGGTAGACATTTTTATGGCGGATATTCTACCGTCAGTTGTGGACTTCTAACTATCACGGTTTTGGCGCTAGAGTCGATACAATATTATTCTCTAAGTTCTGCCATAACTCCTAAAATAAAGCGATCACAGAATTGGATTGTTCTTCAGTTGTTAGACATTTTTATGGCGAATATTCTACCGTGATTCATAGAGTTCTAACTATCACCGTTTTGGTGCTAGATTCGATACAATATTATTTTCTAAGTTCTGCCATAACTCCTAAAATAGAGCGATCACAGAATTGGATTGTGCTTCAGTTGTTAGACATTTTTATGGCGAATATTCTACCGTCATTCATAGAGTTCTAGCTATCGCCGTTTTGGCGCTAGAGTCGATGAAGTATTATTTTCTAAGTTCTGCTATAACTCCTAAGATAGAGCGATCACAGAATCGGATTGTTCTTCAGTCGGTAGACATTCTTAATGCGAATATTCTACCGTCAGTCACAGAGTTCTAACTATCGCTGTTTTGGCGCTAGCGTCGATACAATATTATTTTCTAAGTTCTGCTATACTCCTAAAATAGAGCGATCACAGAATCCTATTGTTCTTCAGTTGGCAGACATATTTATGGTGAATATTCTACCGTCAGTTACAGAGTTCTAACTATCCCCGTTTTGGCGCTAGAGTCGATGCAATATTATTTTCTAAGTTCTGCCATACCTCCTATAATAGAGCGATCACAGAATCGGATTTTTCGGCAGTTGTTAGACATTTTTATGGCAAATATTCTACCGTCAGTTACGGACTTCTAACGGTCACCTTTTTGGCGCTAGAGTCGATACAATAATATTTTCTAAGTTATGCCATAACTCCTAAAATAGAGCGATCACAGAATCGGATTGTTCTTCAGTTGGTAGACATTCTTATGGCGAATATTCTACCGTCAATTGCAGAGTACTTACTATCCCCGTTTTGGCGCTAGAGTCGATACAATAATATTTTCTAAGTTCTGCCATAACTCCTAAGATAGAGCGATCACAGAGTCGGATTTTTCGGCAATTGTTAGATATTTTTATGGCGAATTTTCTACCGTCAGTGACAGAATTCTAACTATTCCCTTTTTGGCGCTAGAGTCGATAAAATAATATTATCTAAGTTCTGCCATAACTCCTAAAAGAGAGCGATCGCAGAGTCGCATTTTTCGGCAGTTGTTAGATATTTTTATGGCGAACATTCTACCGTCAGTTATAGAGTTCTAACTATCACCTTTTGGCGCTAGAGCCGTTGCAGTATTATTTTATAAGTTCTGCCATAACTCCTAAGATAGAGCGATCACAGAATCGGATTGTTCTTCAGTTGGTAGACATTCTTATGGCGAATATTCTACCGTCAGTTATAGAGTTCTAACTATCACCTTTTGGCGCTAGAGCCGTTGCAGTATTATTTTATAAGTTCTGCCATAACTCCTAAGATAGAGCGATCACAGAATCGGATTGTTCTTCAGTTGGTAGACATTTTTATGGCGAATATTCTACCGTCATTCATAGAGTTCTAACTATCACCGTTTTGGTGCTAGATTCGATACAATATTATTTTCTAAGTTCTGCCATAACTCCTAAAATAGAGCGATCACAGAATTGGATTGTGCTTCAGTTGTTAGACATTTTTATGGCGAATATTCTACCGTCATTCATAGAGTTCTAACTATCGCCGTTTTGGCGCTAGAGTCGATGCAGTATTATTTTCTAAGTTCTGCTATAATTCCTAAGATGGAGCGATCACAGAATCGGATTGTTCTTCAGTTGGTAGACATTCTTATGGCGAATATTCTACCGTCAGTCACAGAGTTCTAACTATGGCTCTTTTGGCGCTAGCGTCGATACAATATTATTTTCTAAGTTCTGCTATACTCCGAAAATAGAGCGATCACAGAATCCTATTGTTCTTCAGTTGGCAGACATATTTATGGTGAATATTCTACCGTCAGTTACAGAGTTCTAACTATCCCCGTTTTGGCGCTAGAATCGATGCAATAATATTTTCTAAGTTATGCCATAACTCCTAAGATAGAGCGATCACAGAATCGGATTTTTCGGCAGTTGTTAGACATTTTTATGGCGAATATTCTACCGTCAATTGCAGAGTACTTACTATCCCCGTTTTGGCGCTAGAGTCGATACAATAATATTTTCTAAGTTCTGCCATAACTCCTAAGATAGAGCGATCACAGAGTCGGATTTTTCGGCAATTGTTAGATATTTTTATGGCGAATTTTCTACCGTCAGTGACAGAATTCTAACTATTCCCTTTTTGGCGCTAGAGTCGATAAAATAATATTATCTAAGTTCTGCCATAACTCCTAAAATAGAGCAATCGCAGAGTCGCATTTTTCGGCAGTTGTTAGATATTTTTATGGCGAACATTCTACCGTCAGTTATAGAGTTCTAACTATCACCTTTTTTCGCTAGAGCCGTTGCAGTATTATTTTATAAGTTCTGCCATAACTCCTAAGATAGAGCGATCACAGAATCGGATTGTTCTTCAGTTGGTAGATATTTTTATGGCGAATATTCTACCGTCAATTGCAGAGTTGTAACTATCCGCGTTTTAGGGCTAGAGTTAATACAATATTATTTTCTAAGTTCTGCCATAACTCCTAAAATAGAGCGATCACAGAGTCGGACTTTTTGGCAGTTGTTAGATATTTTTAAGGCGAATTTTCTACCATCAGTTACAGAGTTCTAACTATCACCGTTTTGGTTATAGAGTCGATACAATAATATTTTCTAAGTTCTGCCATAACTCCTAAAATAGAGCGATCACAGAATCGGATTGTTCTTCAGTTGGTAGACATTCTTATGGCGAATATTCTACCGTCAATCATAGAGTTCTAACTATCACCGTTTTGGCGCTAGAGTCGATGCAGTAATATTTTCTAATTTCTGCCATAACTCCTAAAATAGAGTGATCACAGAGTCGCATTTTTCGGCAGTTGTTAGATATATTTATGGCGAATATTCTACCGTCAGTTATAGAGTTCTAACTATCACCTTTTGGCTCTAAAGCCGTTGCAGTTTTATTTTATAAGTTCTGCCATAACTCCTAAGATAGAGCGATCACAGAATCGGATTGTTCTTCAGTTGGTAGACATTTTTATGGCGAATATTCTACCGTCAATTGCAGAGTTGTAACTATCCCCGTTTTGGGGCTAGAGTCGATACAATATTATTTTCTAAGTTCTGCCATAACTCCTAAAATAGAGCGATCACAGAGTCGGATTTTTCGGCAGTTGTTAGATATTTTTATGGCGAATTTTCTACCGTCAGTAACAGAATTCTAACTATTCCCTTTTTGGCGCTAGAGTCGATAAAAAAATATTATCTAAGTTCTGCCATAACTCCTAAAATAGAGCGATCACAGAATCGGACTGTTCTTCAGTTGGTAGACATTTTTATGGCGGATATTCTGCCGTCAGTTGTGGACTTCTAACTATCACGGTTTTGGCGCTAGAGTCGATACAATATTATGCACTAAGTTCTGCCATAACTCCTAAAATAAAGCGATCACAGAATTGGATTGTGCTTCAGTTGTTAGACATTTTTATGGCGAATATTCTACCGTCATTCATAGAGTTCTAACTATCACCGTTTTGGTGCTAGATTCGATACAATATTATTTTCTAAGTTCTGCCATCACTCCTAAAATAGAGCGATCACAGAATTGGATTGTGTTTCAGTTGGTAGACATTCTTATGGCTAATATTCTACCGTCAGTCATAGAGTTCTAACTATCGCTGTTTTGGCGCTAGCGTCGATACAATATTATTTTCTAAGTTCTGCTATACTCCTAAAATAGAGCGATCACAGAATCCTATTGTTCTTCAGTTGGCAGACTTATTTATGGTGAATATTCTACCGTCCGTTACAGAGTTCTAACTATCCCCGTTTTGGCGCTAGAGTCGATGCAATATTATTTTCTAAGTTCTGCCATAACTCCTAAGATAGAGCGATCACAGAATCGGATTTTTCGGCAGTTGTTAGACATTTTTATGGCAAATATTCTACCGTCAGTTACGGACTTCTAACGGTCACCGTTTTGGCGCTAGAGTCGATACAATAATATTTTCTAAGTTATGCCATAACTCCTAAAATAGAGCGATCACAGAATCGGATTGTTCTTCAGTTGGTAGACATTCTTATGGCGAATATTCTACCGTCAATTGCAGAGTACTTACTATCCCCGTTTTGGCGCTAGAGTCGATACAATAATATTTTCTAAGTTCTGCCATAACTCCTAAGATAGAGCGATCACAGAGTCGGATTTTTCGGCAATTGTTAGATATTTTTATGGCGAATTTTCTACCGTCAGTGACAGAATTCTAACTATTCCCTTTTTGGCGCTAGAGTCGACAAAATAATATTATCTAAGTTCTGCCATTACTCCTAAAATGGAGCGATCGCAGAGTCGGATTTTTTGGCAGTTGTTAGATATTTTTATGGCGAACATTCTACCGTCAGTTATAGAGTTCTAACTATCACCTTTTGGCGCTAGAGCCGTTGCAGTATTATTTTATAAGTTATGCCATAACTCCTAAGATAGAGCGATCACAGAATCGGATTGTTCTTCAGTTGGTAGACATTCTTATGGCGAATATTCTACCGTCAATTGCAGAGTACTTACTATCCCCGTTTTGGCGCTAGAGTCGATACAATAATATTTTCTAAGTTCTGCCATAACTCCTAAGATAGAGCGATCACAGAGTCGGATTTTTCGGCAATTGTTAGATATTTTTATGGTGAATATTCTACCGTCCGTTACAGAGTTCTAACTATCCCCGTTTTGGCGCTAGAGTCGATGCAATATTATTTTCTAAGTTCTGCCATAACTCCTAAGATAGAGCGATCACAGAATCGGATTTTTCGGCAGTTGTTAGACATTTTTATGGCAAATATTCTACCGTCAGTTACGGACTTCTAACGGTCACCGTTTTGGCGCTAGAGCCGTTGCAGTATTATTTTATAAGTTCTGCCATAACTCCTAAGATAGAGCGATCACAGAATCGGATTGTCCTTCAGTTGGTAGATATTTTTATGGCGAATGTTCTACCGTCAATTGCAGAGTTGTAACTATCGGCGTTTTGGCGCTAGAGTCGATACAATATTATTTTCTAAGTTCTGCCATAACTCCTAAAATAGAGCGATCACAGAGTCGGATTTTTCGGCAGTTGTTAGACATTTTTATGGCGAATATTCTACCGTCAGTTACGGACTTCTAACGGTCACCGTTTTGGTGCTAGAGTCGATACAACAATATTTTCTAAGTTATGCCATAACTCCTAAAATAGAGCGATCACAGAATCGGATTGTTCTTCAGTTGGTAGACATTCTTATGTCGAATATTCTACCGTCAATTGCAGAGTACTTACTATCCCAGTTTTGGCGCTAGAGTCGATACAATAATATTTTCTAAGTTATGCCATAACTCCTAAAATAGAGCGATCACAGAATCGGATTGTTCTTCAGTTGGTAGACATTCTTATGGCGAATATTCTACCGTCAATTGCAGAGTACTTACTATCCCCGTTTTGGCGCTAGAGTCGATACAATAATGTTTTCTAAGTTCTGCCATAACTCCTAAGATAGAGCGATCACAGAGTCGGATTTTTCGGCAATTGTTAGATATTTTTATGGCGAATTTTCTACCGTCAGTGACAGAATTCTAACTATTCCCTTTTTGGCGCTAGAGTCGGTAAAATAATATTATCTAAGTTCTGCCATAACTCCTAAAATAGAGCGATCGCAGAGTCGCATTTTTCGGCAGTTGTTAGATATTTTTATGGCGAACATTCTACCGTCAGTTATAGAGTTCTAACTCTCACCTTTTGGCGCTAGAGCCGTTGCAGTATTATTTTATAAGTTCTGCCATAACTCCTAAGATAGAGCGATCACAGAATCGGATTGTTCTTCAGTTGGTAGATATTTTTATGGCGAATACTCTACCGTCAATTGCAGAGTTGTAACTATCCGCGTTTTAGCGCTAGAGTCAATACAATATTATTTTCTAAGTTCTGCCATAACTCCTAAAATAGAGGGATCACAGACTCGGATTGTTCTTCAGTTGGTAGACATTCTTATGGTGAATATTCTACCGTCAGTCATAGAGTTCTAACTATCACCGTTTTGGCGCTAGAGTCGATGCAGTAATATTTTCTAATTTCTGCCATAACTCCTAAAATAGAGTGATCACAGAGTCGTATTTTTCGGCAGTTGTTAGATATTTTTATGGCGAACATTCTACCGTCAGTTATAGAGTTCTAACTATCACCTTTTGGCGCTAGAGCCGTTGCAGTATTATTTTATAAGTTATGCCATAACTCCTAAGATAGAGCGATCACAGAATCGGAGTGTTCTTCAGTTGGTAGACATTCTTATGGCGAATATTCTACCGTCAGTCATAGAGTTCTAACTATCACCGTTTTGGCGCTAGAGTCGATGCAGTAATATTTTCTAATTTCTGCCATAACTCCCAAAATAGAGTGATCACAGAGTCGTATTTTTCGGCAGTTGTTAGATATTTTTATGGCGAACATTCTACCGTCAGTTATAGAGTTCTAACTATCACCTTTTGGCGCTAGAGCCGTTGCAGTATTATTTTCTAAGTTCTGCTATACTCCTAAAATAGAGCGATCACAGAATCCTATTGTTCTTCAGTTGGCAGACATGTTTATGGTGAATATTCTACCGTCAGTAACAGAGTTCTAACTATCCCCGTTTTGGCGCTAGAGTCGATGCAATATTATTTTCTAAGTTCTGCCATAACTCTTAAGATAGGGCGATCACAGAACCGGATTTTTCGGCAGTTGTTAGACATTTTTATGGCAAATATTCTACCGTCAGTTACGGACTTCTAACGGTCACCGTTTTGGCGCTAGAGTCGATACAATAATATTTTCTAAGTTATGCCATAACTCCTAAAATAGAGCGATCACAGAATCGGATTGTTCTTCAGTTGGTAGACATTCTTATGGCGAATATTCTACCGTCAATTGCAGGGTGCTTACTATCCCCGTTTTGGCGCTAGAGTCGATACAATAATATTTTCTAAGTTCTGCCATAACTCCTAAGATAGAGCGATCACAGAGTCGGATTTTTCGGCAATTGTTAGATATTTTTATGGCGAATTTTCTACCGTCAGTGACAGAATTCTAACTATTCCCTTTTTGGCGCTAGAGTCGATAAAATAATATTATCTAAGTTCTGCCATAACTCCTAAAATAGAGCGATCGCAGAGTCGCATTTTTCGGCAGTTGTTAGATATTTTTATGGCGAACATTCTACCGTCAGTTATAGAGTTCTAACTATCACCTTTTGGCGCTAGAGCCGTTGCAGTATTATTTTATACGTTCTGCCATAACTCCTAAGATAGAGCGATCACAGAATCGGATTGTTCTTCAGCTGGTAAATATTTTTATGGCGAATATTCTACCGTCAATTGCAGAGTTGTAACTATCCGCGTTTTAGGGCTAGAGTCAATACAATATTATTTTCTAAGTTCTGCCATAACTCCTAAAATAGAGGGATCACAGAGTCGGATTTTTTGGCAGTTGTTAGATATTTTTATGGCGAATTTTCTACCATCAGTTACAGAGTTCTAACTATCACCGTTTTGGTTATAGAGTCGATACAATAATATTTTCTAAGTTCTGCCATAACTCCTAAAATAGAGCGATCACAGAATCGGATTGTTCTTCAGTTGGTAGACATTCTTATGGCGAATATTCTACCGTCAGTCATAGAGTTCTAACTATCACCGTTTTGGCGCTAGAGTCGATGCAGTAATATTTTCTAATTTCTGCCATAACTCCTAAAATAGAGTGATCACAGAGTCGTATTTTTCGGCAGTTGTTAGATATTTTTATGGCGAACATTCTACCGTCAGTTATAGAGTTCTAACTATCACCTTTTGGCGCTAGAGCCGTTGCAGTGTTATTTTATAAGTTCTGCCATAACTCCTAAGATAGAGCGATCACAGAATCGGATTGTTCTTCAGTTGGTAGATATTTTTATGGCGAATATTCTACCGTCAATTGCAGAGTTGTAACTATCCCCGTTTGGGGCTAGAGTCGATACAATATTATTTTCTAAGTTCTGCCATAACTCCTAAAATAGAGCGATCACAGAGTCGGATTTTTTGGCAGTTGTTAGATATTTTTATGGCGAATTTTCTACCGTCAGTGACAGAATTCTAACTATTCCCTTTTTGGCGTTACAGTCGATAAAAAAATATTATCTAAGTTCTGCCATAACTCCTAAAATAGAGCGATCATAGAATCGGATTGTTCTTCAGTTGCTAGACATTTTTATGGCGGATATTCTACCGTCAGTTGTGGACTTCTAACTATCACGGTTTTGGCGCTAGAGTCGATACAATATTATTCTCTAAGTTCTGCCATAACTCCTAAAATAAAGCGATCACAGAATTGGATTGTTCTTCAGTTGTTAGGCATTTTTATGGCGAATATTCTACCGTCATTCATAGAGTTCTAACTATCACCGTTTTGGTGCTAGATTCGATACAATATTATTTTCTAAGTTCTGCCATAACTCCTAAAATAGAGCGATCACAGAATTGGATTGTGCTTCAGTTGTTAGACATTTTTATGGCGGATATTCTACCGTCATTCATAGAGTTCTAACTATCGCTGTTTTGGCGCTAGCGTCAATACAATATTATTTTCTAAGTTCTGCCATAACTCCTAAAATAGAGCGATCACAGAATCGGATTGTTCTTCAGTTGGTAGACATTCTTATGGTGAATATTCTACCGTCAGTCATAGAGTTCTAACTATCACCGTTTTGGCACTAGAGTCGATGCAGTAATATTTTCTAATTTCTGCCATAACTCCTAAAATAGAGTGATCACAGAGTCGTATTTTTCGGCAGTTGTTAGATATTTTTATGGCGAACATTCTACCGTCAGTTACGGACTTCTAACGGTCACCGTTTTGGCGCTAGAGTCGATACAATAATATTTTCTAAGTTATGCCATAACTCCTAAAATAGAGCGATCACAGAATCGGATTGTTCTTCAGTTGGTAGACATTCTTATGGCGAATATTCTACCGTCAATTGCAGGGTGCTTACTATCCCCGTTTTGGCGCTAGAGTCGATACAATAATATTTTCTAAGTTCTGCCATAACTCCTAATATAGAGCGATCACAGAGTCGGATTTTTCGGCAATTGTTAGATATTTTTATGGCGAATTTTCTACCGTCAGTGACAGAATTCTAACTATTCCCTTTTTGGCGTTAGAGTCGATAAAAAAATATTATCTAAGTTCTGCCATAACTCCTAAAATAGAGCGATCACAGAATCGGATTGTTCTTCAGTTGCTAGACATTTTTATGGCGGATATTCTACCGTCAGTTGTGGACTTCTAACTATCACCGTTTTGGCGCTAGAGTCGATGCAGTATTATTTTATAAGTTCTGCCATAACTCCTAAGATAGAGCGATCACAGAATCGGATTGTTCTTCAGTTGGTAGATATTTTTATGGCGAATATTCTACCGTCAATTGCAGAGTTGTAACTATCCGCGTTTTAGGGCTAGAGTCAATACAATATTATTTTCTAAGTTCTGCCATAACTCCTAAAATAGAGCGATCACAGAGTCGGACTTTTTGGCAGTTGTTAGATATTTTTATGGCGAATTTTCTACCATCAGTTACAGAGTTCTAACTATCACCGTTTTGGTTATAGAGTCGATACAATAATATTTTCTAAGTTCTGCCATAACTCCTAAAATAGAGCGATCACAGAATCGGATTGTTCTTCAGTTGGTAGACATTCTTATGGCGAATATTCTACCGTCAATCATAGAGTTCTAACTATCACCGTTTTGGCGCTAGAGTCGATGCAGTAATATTTTCTAATTTCTGCCATAACTCCTAAAATAGAGTGATCACAGAGTCGCATTTTTCGGCAGTTGTTAGATATATTTATGGCGAATATTCTACCGTCAGTTATAGAGTTCTAACTATCACCTTTTGGCTCTAAAGCCGTTGCAGTTTTATTTTATAAGTTCTGCCATAACTCCTAAGATAGAGCGATCACAGAATCGGATTGTTCTTCAGTTGGTAGACATTTTTATGGCGAATATTCTACCGTCAATTGCAGAGTTGTAACTATCCCCGTTTTGGGGCTAGAGTCGATACAATATTATTTTCTAAGTTCTGCCATAACTCCTAAAATAGAGCGATCACAGAGTCGGATTTTTCGGCAGTTGTTAGATATTTTTATGGCGAATTTTCTACCGTCAGTAACAGAATTCTAACTATTCCCTTTTTGGCGCTAGAGTCGATAAAAAAATATTATCTAAGTTCTGCCATAACTCCTAAAATAGAGCGATCACAGAATCGGACTGTTCTTCAGTTGGTAGACATTTTTATGGCGGATATTCTGCCGTCAGTTGTGGACTTCTAACTATCACGGTTTTGGCGCTAGAGTCGATACAATATTATGCACTAAGTTCTGCCATAACTCCTAAAATAAAACGATCACAGAATTGGATTGTGTTTCAGTTGGTAGACATTCTTATGGCTAATATTCTACCGTCAGTCATAGAGTTCTAACTATCGCTGTTTTGGCGCTAGCGTCGATACAATATTATTTTCTAAGTTCTGCTATACTCCTAAAATAGAGCGATCACAGAATCCTATTGTTCTTCAGTTGGCAGACTTATTTATGGTGAATATTCTACCGTCCGTTACAGAGTTCTAACTATCCCCGTTTTGGCGCTAGAGTCGATGCAATATTATTTTCTAAGTTCTGCCATAACTCCTAAGATAGAGCGATCACAGAATCGGATTTTTCGGCAGTTGTTAGACATTTTTATGGCAAATATTCTACCGTCAGTTACGGACTTCTAACGGTCACCGTTTTGGCGCTAGAGTCGATACAATAATATTTTCTAAGTTATGCCATAACTCCTAAAATAGAGCGATCACAGAATCGGACTGTTCTTCAGTTGTTAGACATTTTTATGGCGAATATTCTACCGTCATTCATAGAGTTCTAACTATCACCGTTTTGGTGCTAGATTCGATACAATATTATTTTCTAAGTTCTGCCATCACTCCTAAAATAGAGCGATCACAGAATTGGATTGTGTTTCAGTTGGTAGACATTCTTATGGCTAATATTCTACCGTCAGTCATAGAGTTCTAACTATCGCTGTTTTGGCGCTAGCGTCGATACAATATTATTTTCTAAGTTCTGCTATACTCCTAAAATAGAGCGATCACAGAATCCTATTGTTCTTCAGTTGGCACACTTATTTATGGTGAATATTCTACCGTCCGTTACAGAGTTCTAACTATCCCCGTTTTGGCGCTAGAGCCGATGCAATATTATTTTCTAAGTTCTGCCATAACTCCTAAGATAGAGCGATCACAGAATCGGATTTTTCGGCAGTTGTTAGACATTTTTATGGCAAATATTCTACCGTCAGTTACGGACTTCTAACGGTCACCGTTTTGGCGCTAGAGTCGATACAATAATATTTTCTAAGTTATGCCATAACTCCTAAAATAGAGCGATCACAGAATCGGATTGTTCTTCAGTTGGTAGACATTCTTATGGCGAATATTCTACCGTCAATTGCAGAGTACTTACTATCCCCGTTTTGGCGCTAGAGTCGATACAATAATATTTTCTAAGTTCTGCCATAACTCCTAAGATAGAGCGATCACAGAGTCGGATTTTTCGGCAATTGTTAGATATTTTTATGGCGAATTTTCTACCGTCAGTGACAGAATTCTAACTATTCCCTTTTTGGCGCTAGAGTCGACAAAATAATATTATCTAAGTTCTGCCATTACTCCTAAAATGGAGCGATCGCAGAGTCGGATTTTTTGGCAGTTGTTAGATATTTTTATGGCGAACATTCTACTGTCAGTTATAGAGTTCTAACTATCACCTTTTGGCGCTAGAGCCGTTGCAGTATTATTTTATAAGTTCTGCCATAACTCCTAAGATAGAGCGATCACAGAATCGGATTGTCCTTCAGTTGGTAGATATTTTAATGGCGAATGTTCTACCGTCAATTGCAGAGTTGTAACTATCGGCGTTTTGGCGCTAGAGTCGATACAATATTATTTTCTAAGTTCTGCCATAACTCCTAAAATAGAGCGATCACAGAGTCGGATTTTTCGGCAGTTGTTAGCCATTTTTATGGCGAATATTCTACCGTCAGTTACGGACTTCTAACGGTCACCGTTTTGGTGCTAGAGTCGATACAACAATATTTTCTAAGTTATGCCATAACTCCTAAAATAGAGCGATCACAGAATCGGATTGTTCTTCAGTTGGTAGACATTCTTATGTCGAATATTCTACCGTCAATTGCAGAGTACTTACTATCCCAGTTTTGGCGCTAGAGTCGATACAATAATATTTTCTAAGTTATGCCATAACTCCTAAAATAGAGCGATCACAGAATCGGATTGTTCTTCAGTTGGTAGACATTCTTATGGCGAATATTCTACCGTCAATTGCAGAGTACTTACTATCCCCGTTTTGGCGCTAGAGTCGATACAATAATGTTTTCTAAGTTCTGCCATAACTCCTAAGATAGAGCGATCACAGAGTCGGATTTTTCGGCAATTGTTAGATATTTTTATGGCGAATTTTCTACCGTCAGTGACAGAATTCTAACTATTCCCTTTTTGGCGCTAGAGTCGGTAAAATAATATTATCTAAGTTCTGCCATAACTCCTAAAATAGAGCGATCGCAGAGTCGCATTTTTCGGCAGTTGTTAGATATTTTTATGGCGAACATTCTACCGTCAGTTATAGAGTTCTAACTCTCACCTTTTGGCGCTAGAGCCGTTGCAGTATTATTTTATAAGTTCTGCCATAACTCCTAAGATAGAGCGATCACAGAATCGGATTGTTCTTCAGTTGGTAGATATTTTTATGGCGAATACTCTACCGTCAATTGCAGAGTTGTAACTATCCCCGTTTGGGGCTAGAGTCGATACAATATTATTTTCTAAGTTCTGCCATAACTCCTAAAATAGAGCGATCACAGAGTCGGATTTTTTGGCAGTTGTTAGATATTTTTATGGCGAACATTCTACCGTCAGTCATAGAGTTCTAACTATCACCGTTTTGGCGCTAGAGTCGATGCAGTAATATTTTCTAATTTCTGCCATAACTCCTAAAATAGAGTGATCACAGAGTCGTATTTTTCGGCAGTTGTTAGATATTTTTATGGCGAACATTCTACCGTCAGTTATAGAGTTCTAACTATCACCTTTTGGCGCTAGAGCCGTTGCAGTATTATTTTATAAGTTATGCCATAACTCCTAAGATAGAGCGATCACAGAATCGGATTGTTCTTCAGTTGGTAGACATTCTTATGGCGAATATTCTACCGTCAGTCATAGAGTTCTAACTATCACCGTTTTGGCGCTAGAGTCGATGCAGTAATATTTTCTAATTTCTGCCATAACTCCCAAAATAGAGTGATCACAGAGTCGTATTTTTCGGCAGTTGTTAGATATTTTTATGGCGAACATTCTACCGTCAGTTATAGAGTTCTAACTATCACCTTTTGGCGCTAGAGCCGTTGCAGTATTATTTTATAAGTTATGCCATAACTCCTAAGATAGAGCGATCACAGAATCGGATTGTTCTTCAGTTGGTAGACATTCTTATGGCGAATATTCTACCGTCAGTCATAGAGTTCTAACTATCACCGTTTTGGCGCTAGAGTCGATGCAGTAATATTTTCTAATTTCTGCCATAACTCCCAAAATAGAGTGATCACAGAGTCGTATTTTTCGGCAGTTGTTAGATATTTTTATGGCGAACATTCTACCGTCAGTTATAGAGTTCTAACTATCACCTTTTGGCGCTAGAGCCGTTGCAGTATTATTTTATAAGTTATGCCATAACTCCTAAGATAGAGCGATCACAGAACCGGATTTTTCGGCAGTTGTTAGACATTTTTATGGAAAATATTCTACCGTCAGTTACGGACTTCTAACGGTCACCGTTTTGGCGCTAGAGTCGATACAATAATATTTTCTAAGTTATGCCATAACTCCTAAAATAGAGCGATCACAGAATCGGATTGTTCTTCAGTTGGTAGACATTCTTATGGCGAATATTCTACCGTCAATTGCAGGGTGCTTACTATCCCCGTTTTGGCGCTAGAGTCGATACAATAATATTTTCTAAGTTCTGCCATAACTCCTAAGATAGAGCGATCACAGAGTCGGATTTTTCGGCAATTGTTAGATATTTTTATGGCGAATTTTCTACCGTCAGTGACAGAATTCTAACTATTCCCTTTTTGGCGCTAGAGTCGATAAAATAATATTATCTAAGTTCTGCCATAACTCCTAAAATAGAGCGATCGCAGAGTCGCATTTTTCGGCAGTTGTTAGATATTTTTATGGCGAACATTCTACCGTCAGTTATAGAGTTCTAACTATCACCTTTTGGCGCTAGAGCCGTTGCAGTATTATTTTATACGTTCTGCCATAACTCCTAAGATAGAGCGATCACAGAATCGGATTGTTCTTCAGCTGGTAAATATTTTTATGGCGAATATTCTACCGTCAATTGCAGAGTTGTAACTATCCGCGTTTTAGGGCTAGAGTCAATACAATATTATTTTCTAAGTTCTGCCATAACTCCTAAAATAGAGCGATCACAGAGTCGGATTTTTTGGCAGTTGTTAGATATTTTTATGGCGAATTTTCTACCATCAGTTACAGAGTTCTAACTATCACCGTTTTGGTTATAG
The DNA here is from genome assembly GCA_963422695.1 of Xylophagus ater. Lineage (NCBI taxonomy): Eukaryota > Metazoa > Arthropoda > Insecta > Diptera > Xylophagidae > Xylophagus > Xylophagus ater. The sequence continues at coordinate 25,581,478 of OY730481.1, read as the reverse complement.
AGTCGATACAATAATATTTTCTAAGTTCTGCCATAACTCCTAAAATAGAGCGATCACAGAATCGGATTGTTCTTCAGTTGGTAGACATTCTTATGGCGAATATTCTACCGTCAGTCATAGAGTTCTAACTATCACCGTTTTGGCGCTAGAGTCGATGCAGTAATATTTTCTAATTTCTGCCATAACTCCTAAAATAGAGTGATCACAGAGTCGTATTTTTCGGCAGTTGTTAGATATTTTTATGGCGAACATTCTACCGTCAGTTATAGAGTTCTAACTATCACCTTTTGGCGCTAGAGCCGTTGCAGTGTTATTTTATAAGTTCTGCCATAACTCCTAAGATAGAGCGATCACAGAATCGGATTGTTCTTCAGTTGGTAGATATTTTTATGGCGAATATTCTACCGTCAATTGCAGAGTTGTAACTATCCCCGTTTGGGGCTAGAGTCGATACAATATTATTTTCTAAGTTCTGCCATAACTCCTAAAATAGAGCGATCACAGAGTCGGATTTTTTGGCAGTTGTTAGATATTTTTATGGCGAATTTTCTACCGTCAGTGACAGAATTCTAACTATTCCCTTTTTGGCGTTACAGTCGATAAAAAAATATTATCTAAGTTCTGCCGTAACTCCTAAAATAGAGCGATCACAGAATCGGATTGTTCTTCAGTTGCTAGACATTTTTATGGCGGATATTCTACCGTCAGTTGTGGACTTCTAACTATCACGGTTTTGGCGCTAGAGTCGATACAATATTATTCTCTAAGTTCTGCCATAACTCCTAAAATAAAGCGATCACAGAATTGGATTGTTCTTCAGTTGTTAGGCATTTTTATGGCGAATATTCTACCGTCATTCATAGAGTTCTAACTATCACCGTTTTGGTGCTAGATTCGATACAATATTATTTTCTAAGTTCTGCCATAACTCCTAAAATAGAGCGATCACAGAATTGGATTGTGCTTCAGTTGTTAGACATTTTTATGGCGGATATTCTACCGTCATTCATAGAGTTCTAACTATCGCTGTTTTGGCGCTAGCGTCAATACAATATTATTTTCTAAGTTCTGCCATAACTCCTAAAATAGAGCGATCACAGAATCGGATTGTTCTTCAGTTGGTAGACATTCTTATGGTGAATATTCTACCGTCAGTCATAGAGTTCTAACTATCACCGTTTTGGCGCTAGAGTCGATGCAGTAATATTTTCTAATTTCTGCCATAACTCCTAAAATAGAGTGATCACAGAGTCGTATTTTTCGGCAGTTGTTAGATATTTTTATGGCGAACATTCTACCGTCAGTTACGGACTTCTAACGGTCACCGTTTTGGCGCTAGAGTCGATACAATAATATTTTCTAAGTTATGCCATAACTCCTAAAATAGAGCGATCACAGAATCGGATTGTTCTTCAGTTGGTAGACATTCTTATGGCGAATATTCTACCGTCAATTGCAGGGTGCTTACTATCCCCGTTTTGGCGCTAGAGTCGATACAATAATATTTTCTAAGTTCTGCCATAACTCCTAATATAGAGCGATCACAGAGTCGGATTTTTCGGCAATTGTTAGATATTTTTATGGCGAATTTTCTACCGTCAGTGACAGAATTCTAACTATTCCCTTTTTGGCGTTAGAGTCGATAAAAAAATATTATCTAAGTTCTGCCATAACTCCTAAAATAGAGCGATCACAGAATCGGATTGTTCTTCAGTTGCTAGACATTTTTATGGCGGATATTCTACCGTCAGTTGTGGACTTCTAACTATCACCGTTTTGGCGCTAGAGTCGATGCAGTAATATTTTCTAATTTCTGCCATAACTCCTAAAATAGAGTGATCACAGAATTGGATTGTTCTTCAGTTGTTAGACATTTTTATGGCGAATATTCTACCGTCATTCATAGAGTTCTAACTATCACCGTTTTGGTGCTAGATTCGATACAATATTATTTTCTAAGTTCTGCCATAACTCCTAAAATAGAGCGATCACAGAATTGGATTGTGTTTCAGTTGGTAGACATTCTTATGGCTAATATTCTACCGTCAGTCATAGAGTTCTAACTATCACCTTTTGGCGCTAGAGCCGTTGCAGTTTTATTTTATAAGTTCTGCCATAACTCCTAAGATAGAGCGATCACAGAATCGGATTGTTCTTCAGTTGGTAGATATTTTTATGGCGAATATTCTACCGTCAATTGCAGAGTTGTAACTATCCCCGTTTTGGGGCTAGAGTCGATACAATATTATTTTCTAAGTTCTGCCATAACTCCTAAAATAGAGCGATCACAGAGTCGGATTTTTCGGCAGTTGTTAGATATTTTTATGGCGAATTTTCTACCGTCAGTGACAGAATTCTAACTATTCCCTTTTTGGCGCTAGAGTCGATAAAAAAATATTATCTAAGTTCTGCCATAACTCCTAAAATAGAGCGATCACAGAATCGGACTGTTCTTCAGTTGGTAGACATTTTTATGGCGGATATTCTGCCGTCAGTTGTGGACTTCTAACTATCACGGTTTTGGCGCTAGAGTCGATACAATATTATGCTCTAAGTTCTGCCATAACTCCTAAAATAAAGCGATCACAGAATTGGATTGTTCTTCAGTTGTTAGACATTTTTATGGCGAATATTCTACCGTCATTCATAGAGTTCTAACTATCACCGTTTTGGTGCTAGATTCGATACAATATTATTTTCTAAGTTCTGCCATAACTCCTAAAATAGAGCGATCACAGAATTGGATTGTGTTTCAGTTGGTAGACATTCTTATGGCTAATATTCTACCGTCAGTCATAGAGTTCTAACTATCGCTGTTTTGGCGCTAGCGTCGATACAATATTATTTTCTAAGTTCTGCTATACTCCTAAAATAGAGCGATCACAGAATCCTATTGTTCTTCAGTTGGCAGACTTATTTATGGTGAATATTCTACCGTCAGTTACAGAGTTCTAACTATCCAAGTTTTGGCGCTAGAGTCGATGCAATATTATTTTCTAAGTTCTGCCATAACTCCTAAGATAGAGCGATCACAGAATCGGATTGTTCTTCAGTTGGTAGATATTTTTATGGCGAATATTCTACCGTCAATTGCAGAGTTGTAACTATCCCCGTTTTGGGGCTAGAGTCGATACAATATTATTTTCTAAGTTCTGCCATAACTCCTAAAATAGAGCGATCACAGAGTCGGATTTTTTGGCAGTTGTTAGATATTTTTATGGCGAATTTTCTACCGTCAGTGACAGAATTCTAACTATTCCCTTTTTGGCGTTACAGTCGATAAAAAAATATTATCTAAGTTCTGCCGTAACTCCTAAAATAGAGCGATCACAGAATCGGATTGTTCTTCAGTTGCTAGACATTTTTATGGCGGATATTCTACCGTCAGTTGTGGACTTCTAACTATCACGGTTTTGGCGCTAGAGTCGATACAATATTATTCTCTAAGTTCTGCCATAACTCCTAAAATAAAGCGATCACAGAATTGGATTGTTCTTCAGTTGTTAGGCATTTTTATGGCGAATATTCTACCGTCATTCATAGAGTTCTAACTATCACCGTTTTGGTGCTAGATTCGATACAATATTATTTTCTAAGTTCTGCCATAACTCCTAAAATAGAGCGATCACAGAATTGGATTGTGCTTCAGTTGTTAGACATTTTTATGGCGGATATTCTACCGTCATTCATAGAGTTCTAACTATCGCTGTTTTGGCGCTAGCGTCAATACAATATTATTTTCTAAGTTCTGCCATAACTCCTAAAATAGAGCGATCACAGAATCGGATTGTTCTTCAGTTGGTAGACATTCTTATGGTGAATATTCTACCGTCAGTCATAGAGTTCTAACTATCACCGTTTTGGCGCTAGAGTCGATGCAGTAATATTTTCTAATTTCTGCCATAACTCCTAAAATAGAGTGATCACAGAGTCGTATTTTTCGGCAGTTGTTAGATATTTTTATGGCGAACATTCTACCGTCAGTTACGGACTTCTAACGGTCACCGTTTTGGCGCTAGAGTCGATACAATAATATTTTCTAAGTTATGCCATAACTCCTAAAATAGAGCGATCACAGAATCGGATTGTTCTTCAGTTGGTAGACATTCTTATGGCGAATATTCTACCGTCAATTGCAGGGTGCTTACTATCCCCGTTTTGGCGCTAGAGTCGATACAATAATATTTTCTAAGTTCTGCCATAACTCCTAATATAGAGCGATCACAGAGTCGGATTTTTCGGCAATTGTTAGATATTTTTATGGCGAATTTTCTACCGTCAGTGACAGAATTCTAACTATTCCCTTTTTGGCGTTAGAGTCGATAAAAAAATATTATCTAAGTTCTGCCATAACTCCTAAAATAGAGCGATCACAGAATCGGATTGTTCTTCAGTTGCTAGACATTTTTATGGCGGATATTCTACCGTCAGTTGTGGACTTCTAACTATCACCGTTTTGGCGCTAGAGTCGATGCAGTAATATTTTCTAATTTCTGCCATAACTCCTAAAATAGAGTGATCACAGAATTGGATTGTTCTTCAGTTGTTAGACATTTTTATGGCGAATATTCTACCGTCATTCATAGAGTTCTAACTATCACCGTTTTGGTGCTAGATTCGATACAATATTATTTTCTAAGTTCTGCCATAACTCCTAAAATAGAGCGATCACAGAATTGGATTGTGTTTCACTTGGTAGACATTCTTATGGCTAATATTCTACCGTCAGTCATAGAGTTCTAACTATCACCTTTTGGCGCTAGAGCCGTTGCAGTTTTATTTTATAAGTTCTGCCATAACTCCTAAGATAGAGCGATCACAGAATCGGATTGTTCTTCAGTTGGTAGATATTTTTATGGCGAATATTCTACCGTCAATTGCAGAGTTGTAACTATCCCCGTTTTGGGGCTAGAGTCGATACAATATTATTTTCTAAGTTCTGCCATAACTCCTAAAATAGAGCGATCACAGAGTCGGATTTTTCGGCAGTTGTTAGATATTTTTATGGCGAATTTTCTACCGTCAGTGACAGAATTCTAACTATTCCCTTTTTGGCGCTAGAGTCGATAAAAAAATATTATCTAAGTTCTGCCATAACTCCTAAAATAGAGCGATCACAGAATCGGACTGTTCTTCAGTTGGTAGACATTTTTATGGCGGATATTCTGCCGTCAGTTGTGGACTTCTAACTATCACGGTTTTGGCGCTAGAGTCGATACAATATTATGCTCTAAGTTCTGCCATAACTCCTGAAATAAAGCGATCACAGAATTGGATTGTTCTTCAGTTGTTAGACATTTTTATGGCGAATATTCTACCGTCATTCATAGAGTTCTAACTATCACCGTTTTGGTGCTAGATTCGATACAATATTATTTTCTAAGTTCTGCCATAACTCCTAAAATAGAGCGATCACAGAATTGGATTGTGTTTCAGTTGGTAGACATTCTTATGGCTAATATTCTACCGTCAGTCATAGAGTTCTAACTATCGCTGTTTTGGCGCTAGCGTCGATACAATATTATTTTCTAAGTTCTGCTATACTCCTAAAATAGAGCGATCACAGAATCCTATTGTTCTTCAGTTGGCAGACTTATTTATGGTGAATATTCTACCGTCAGTTACAGAGTTCTAACTATCCAAGTTTTGGCGCTAGAGTCGATGCAATATTATTTTCTAAGTTCTGCCATAACTCCTAAGATAGAGCGATCACAGAATCGGATTTTTCGGCAGTTGTTAGACATTTTTATGGCAAATATTCTACCGTCAGTTACTGACTTCTAACGGTCACCGTTTTGGCGCTAGAGTCGATACAATAATATTTTCTAAGTTATGCCATAACTCCTAAAATAGAGCGATCACAGAATCGGATTGTTCTTCAGTTGGTAGACATTCTTATGGCGAATATTCTACCGTCAATTGCAGAGTACTTACTATCCCCGTTTTGGCGCTAGAGTCGATACAATAATATTTTCTAAGTTCTGCCATAACTCCTAAGATAGAGCGATCACAGAGTCGGATTTTTCGGCAATTGTTAGATATTTTTATGGCGAATTTTCTACCGTCAGTGACAGAATTCTAACTATTCCCTTTTTGGCGCTAGAGTCGATAAAATAATATTATCTAAGTTCTGCCATTACTCCTAAAATGGAGCGATCGCAGAGTCGGATTTTTTGGCAGTTGTTAGATATTTTTATGGCGAACATTCTACCGTCAGTTATAGAGATCTAACTATCACCTTTTGGCGCTAGAGCCGTTGCAGTATTATTTTATAAGTTCTGCCATAACTCCTAAGATAGAGCGATCACAGAATCGGATTGTCCTTCAGTTGGTAGATATTTTTATGGCGAATGTTCTACGGTCAATTGCAGAGTTGTAACTATCGGCGTTTTGGCGCTAGAGTCGATATAATATTATTTTCTAAGTTCTGCCATAACTCCTAAAATAGAGCGATCACAGAGTCGGATTTTTCGGCAGTTGTTAGACATTTTTATGGCGAATATTCTACCGTCAGTTACGGACTTCTAACGGTCACCGTTTTGGTGCTAGAGTCGATACAACAATATTTTCTAAGTTATGCCATAACTCCTAAAATAGAGCGATCACAGAATCGGATTGTTCTTCAGTTGGTAGACATTCTTATGTCGAATATTCTACCGTCAATTGCAGAGTACTTACTATCCCCGTTTTGGCGCTAGAGTCGATACAATAATATTTTCTAAGTTATGCCATAACTCCTAAAATAGAGTGATCACAGAATCGGATTGTTCTTCAGTTGGTAGACATTCTTATGGCGAATATTCTACCGTCAATTGCAGAGTACTTACTATCCCCGTTTTGGCGCTAGAGTCGATACAATAATGTTTTCTAAGTTCTGCCATAACTCCTAAGATAGAGCGATCACAGAGTCGGATTTTTCGGCAATTGTTAGATATTTTTATGGCGAATTTTCTACCGTCAGTGACAGAATTCTAACTATTCCCTTTTTGGCGCTAGAGTCGATAAAATAATATTATCTAAGTTCTGCCATAACTCCTAAAATAGAGCGATCGCAGAGTCGCATTTTTCGGCAGTTGTTAGATATTTTTATGGCGAACATTCTACCGTCAGTTATAGAGTTCTAACTCTCACCTTTTGGCGCTAGAGCCGTTGCAGTATTATTTTATAAGTTCTGCCATAACTCCTAAGATAGAGCGATCACAGAATCGGATTGTTCTTCAGTTGGTAGATATTTTTATGGCGAATACTCTACCGTCAATTGCAGAGTTGTAACTATCCGCGTTTTAGCGCTAGAGTCAATACAATATTATTTTCTAAGTTCTGCCATAACTCCTAAAATAGAGCGATCACAGAATCGGATTGTCCTTCAGTTGGTAGACATTCTTATGGTGAATATTCTACCGTCAGTCATAGAGTTCTAACTATCACCGTCTTGGCGCTAGAGTCGATGCAGTAATATTTTCTAATTTCTGCCATAACTCCTAAAATAGAGTGATCACAGAGTCGTATTTTTCGGCAGTTGTTAGATATTTTTATGGCGAACATTCTACCGTCAGTTACGGACTTCTAACGGTCACCGTTTTGGCGCTAGAGTCGATACAATATTATTTTCTAAGTTCTGCCATAACTCCTAAAATAGAGCGATCACAGAATTGGATTGTGCTTCAGTTGTTAGACATTTTTATGGCGGATATTCTACCGTCATTCATAGAGTTCTAACTATCGCTGTTTTGGCGCTAGCGTCAATACAATATTATTTTCTAAGTTCTGCCATAACTCCTAAAATAGAGCGATCACAGAATCGGATTGTTCTTCAGTTGGTAGACATTCTTATGGTGAATATTCTACCGTCAGTCATAGAGTTCTAACTATCACCGTTTTGGCGCTAGAGTCGATGCAGTAATATTTTCTAATTTCTGCCATAACTCCTAAAATAGAGTGATCACAGAGTCGTATTTTTCGGCAGTTGTTAGATATTTTTATGGCGAACATTCTACCGTCAGTTACGGACTTCTAACGGTCACCGTTTTGGCGCTAGAGTCGATACAATAATATTTTCTAAGTTATGCCATAACTCCTAAAATAGAGCGATCACAGAATCGGATTGTTCTTCAGTTGGTAGACATTCTTATGGCGAATATTCTACCGTCAATTGCAGGGTGCTTACTATCCCCGTTTTGGCGCTAGAGTCGATACAATAATATTTTCTAAGTTCTGCCATAACTCCTAATATAGAGCGATCACAGAGTCGGATTTTTCGGCAATTGTTAGATATTTTTATGGCGAATTTTCTACCGTCAGTGACAGAATTCTAACTATTCCCTTTTTGGCGTTAGAGTCGATAAAAAAATATTATCTAAGTTCTGCCATAACTCCTAAAATAGAGCGATCACAGAATCGGATTGTTCTTCAGTTGCTAGACATTTTTATGGCGGATATTCTACCGTCAGTTGTGGACTTCTAACTATCACCGTTTTGGCGCTAGAGTCGATGCAGTAATATTTTCTAATTTCTGCCATAACTCCTAAAATAGAGTGATCACAGAATTGGATTGTTCTTCAGTTGTTAGACATTTTTATGGCGAATATTCTACCGTCATTCATAGAGTTCTAACTATCACCGTTTTGGTGCTAGATTCGATACAATATTATTTTCTAAGTTCTGCCATAACTCCTAAAATAGAGCGATCACAGAATTGGATTGTGTTTCACTTGGTAGACATTCTTATGGCTAATATTCTACCGTCAGTCATAGAGTTCTAACTATCACCTTTTGGCGCTAGAGCCGTTGCAGTTTTATTTTATAAGTTCTGCCATAACTCCTAAGATAGAGCGATCACAGAATCGGATTGTTCTTCAGTTGGTAGATATTTTTATGGCGAATATTCTACCGTCAATTGCAGAGTTGTAACTATCCCCGTTTTGGGGCTAGAGTCGATACAATATTATTTTCTAAGTTCTGCCATAACTCCTAAAATAGAGCGATCACAGAGTCGGATTTTTCGGCAGTTGTTAGATATTTTTATGGCGAATTTTCTACCGTCAGTGACAGAATTCTAACTATTCCCTTTTTGGCGCTAGAGTCGATAAAAAAATATTATCTAAGTTCTGCCATAACTCCTAAAATAGAGCGATCACAGAATCGGACTGTTCTTCAGTTGGTAGACATTTTTATGGCGGATATTCTGCCGTCAGTTGTGGACTTCTAACTATCACGGTTTTGGCGCTAGAGTCGATACAATATTATGCTCTAAGTTCTGCCATAACTCCTGAAATAAAGCGATCACAGAATTGGATTGTTCTTCAGTTGTTAGACATTTTTATGGCGAATATTCTACCGTCATTCATAGAGTTCTAACTATCACCGTTTTGGTGCTAGATTCGATACAATATTATTTTCTAAGTTCTGCCATAACTCCTAAAATAGAGCGATCACAGAATTGGATTGTGTTTCAGTTGGTAGACATTCTTATGGCTAATATTCTACCGTCAGTCATAGAGTTCTAACTATCGCTGTTTTGGCGCTAGCGTCGATACAATATTATTTTCTAAGTTCTGCTATACTCCTAAAATAGAGCGATCACAGAATCCTATTGTTCTTCAGTTGGCAGACTTATTTATGGTGAATATTCTACCGTCAGTTACAGAGTTCTAACTATCCAAGTTTTGGCGCTAGAGTCGATGCAATATTATTTTCTAAGTTCTGCCATAACTCCTAAGATAGAGCGATCACAGAATCGGATTTTTCGGCAGTTGTTAGACATTTTTATGGCAAATATTCTACCGTCAGTTACTGACTTCTAACGGTCACCGTTTTGGCGCTAGAGTCGATACAATAATATTTTCTAAGTTATGCCATAACTCCTAAAATAGAGCGATCACAGAATCGGATTGTTCTTCAGTTGGTAGACATTCTTATGGCGAATATTCTACCGTCAATTGCAGAGTACTTACTATCCCCGTTTTGGCGCTAGAGTCGATACAATAATATTTTCTAAGTTCTGCCATAACTCCTAAGATAGAGCGATCACAGAGTCGGATTTTTCGGCAATTGTTAGATATTTTTATGGCGAATTTTCTACCGTCAGTGACAGAATTCTAACTATTCCCTTTTTGGCGCTAGAGTCGATAAAATAATATTATCTAAGTTCTGCCATTACTCCTAAAATGGAGCGATCGCAGAGTCGGATTTTTTGGCAGTTGTTAGATATTTTTATGGCGAACATTCTACCGTCAGTTATAGAGATCTAACTATCACCTTTTGGCGCTAGAGCCGTTGCAGTATTATTTTATAAGTTCTGCCATAACTCCTAAGATAGAGCGATCACAGAATCGGATTGTCCTTCAGTTGGTAGATATTTTTATGGCGAATGTTCTACGGTCAATTGCAGAGTTGTAACTATCGGCGTTTTGGCGCTAGAGTCGATATAATATTATTTTCTAAGTTCTGCCATAACTCCTAAAATAGAGCGATCACAGAGTCGGATTTTTCGGCAGTTGTTAGACATTTTTATGGCGAATATTCTACCGTCAGTTACGGACTTCTAACGGTCACCGTTTTGGTGCTAGAGTCGATACAACAATATTTTCTAAGTTATGCCATAACTCCTAAAATAGAGCGATCACAGAATCGGATTGTTCTTCAGTTGGTAGACATTCTTATGTCGAATATTCTACCGTCAATTGCAGAGTACTTACTATCCCCGTTTTGGCGCTAGAGTCGATACAATAATATTTTCTAAGTTATGCCATAACTCCTAAAATAGAGTGATCACAGAATCGGATTGTTCTTCAGTTGGTAGACATTCTTATGGCGAATATTCTACCGTCAATTGCAGAGTACTTACTATCCCCGTTTTGGCGCTAGAGTCGATACAATAATGTTTTCTAAGTTCTGCCATAACTCCTAAGATAGAGCGATCACAGAGTCGGATTTTTCGGCAATTGTTAGATATTTTTATGGCGAATTTTCTACCGTCAGTGACAGAATTCTAACTATTCCCTTTTTGGCGCTAGAGTCGATAAAATAATATTATCTAAGTTCTGCCATAACTCCTAAAATAGAGCGATCGCAGAGTCGCATTTTTCGGCAGTTGTTAGATATTTTTATGGCGAACATTCTACCGTCAGTTATAGAGTTCTAACTCTCACCTTTTGGCGCTAGAGCCGTTGCAGTATTATTTTATAAGTTCTGCCATAACTCCTAAGATAGAGCGATCACAGAATCGGATTGTTCTTCAGTTGGTAGATATTTTTATGGCGAATACTCTACCGTCAATTGCAGAGTTGTAACTATCCGCGTTTTAGCGCTAGAGTCAATACAATATTATTTTCTAAGTTCTGCCATAACTCCTAAAATAGAGCGATCACAGAATCGGATTGTCCTTCAGTTGGTAGACATTCTTATGGTGAATATTCTACCGTCAGTCATAGAGTTCTAACTATCACCGTCTTGGCGCTAGAGTCGATGCAGTAATATTTTCTAATTTCTGCCATAACTCCTAAAATAGAGTGATCACAGAGTCGTATTTTTCGGCAGTTGTTAGATATTTTTATGGCGAACATTCTACCGTCAGTTATATAGTTCTAACTATCACCTTTTGGCGCTAGAGCCGTTGCAGTATTATATTATAAGCTCTGCCATAACTCCTAAGATAGAGCGATCACAGAATCGGATTGTTCTTCAGTTGGTAGACATTCTTATGGCGAATATTCTACCGTCAGTCATAGAGTTCTAACTATCACCGTTTTGGCGCTAGAGTCGATGCAGTAATATTTTCTAATTTCTGCCATAACTCCTAAAATAGAGTGATCACAGAGTCGTATTTTTCGGCGGTTGTTAGATATTTTTATGGCGAACATTCTACCGTCAGTTATAGAGTTCTAACTATCACCTTTTGGCGCTAGAGCCGTTGCAGTATTATTTTCTAAGTTCTGCTATACTCCTAAAATAGAGCGATCACAGAATCCTATTGTTCTTCAGTTGGCAGACATGTTTATGGTGAATATTCTACCGTCAGTTACAGAGTTCTAACTATCCCCGTTTTGGCGCTAGAGTCGATGCAATATTATTTTCTAAGTTCTGCCATAACTCCTAAGATAGGGCGATCACAGAACCGGATTTTTCGGCAGTTGTTAGACATTTTTATGGCAAATATTCTACCGTCAGTTACGGACTTCTAACGGTCACCGTTTTGGCGCTAGAGTCGATACAATAATATTTTCTAAGTTATGCCATAACTCCTAAAATAGAGCGATCACAGAATCGGATTGTTCTTCAGTTGGTAGACATTCTTATGGCGAATATTCTACCGTCAATTGCAGGGTGCTTACTATCCCCGTTTTGGCGCTAGAGTCGATACAATAATATTTTCTAAGTTCTGCCATAACTCCTAAGATAGAGCGATCACAGAGTCGGATTTTTCGGCAATTGTTAGATATTTTTATGGCGAATTTTCTTACCGTCAGTGACAGAATTCTAACTATTCCCTTTTTGGCGCTAGAGTCGATAAAATAATATTATCTAAGTTCTGCCATAACTCCTAAAATAGAGCGATCGCAGAGTCGCATTTTTCGGCAGTTGTTAGATATTTTTATGGCGAACATTCTACCGTCAGTTATAGAGTTCTAACTATCACCTTTTGGCGCTAGAGCCGTTGCAGTATTATTTTATAAGTTCTGCCATAACTCCTAAGATAGAGCGATCACAGAATCGGATTGTTCTTCAGCTGGTAAATATTTTTATGGCGAATATTCTACCGTCAATTGCAGAGTTGTAACTATCCGCGTTTTAGGGCTAGAGTCAATACAATATTATTTTCTAAGTTCTGCCATAACTCCTAAAATAGAGCGATCACAGAGTCGGATTTTTTGGCAGTTGTTAGATATTTTTATGGCGAATTTTCTACCATCAGTTACAGAGTTCTAACTATCACCGTTTTGGTTATAGAGTCGATACAATAATATTTTCTAAGTTCTGCCATAACTCCTAAAATAGAGCGATCACAGAATCGGATTGTTCTTCAGTTGGTAGACATTCTTATGGCGAATATTCTACCGTCAGTCATAGAGTTCTAACTATCACCGTTTTGGCGCTAGAGTCGATGCAGTAATATTTTCTAATTTCTGCCATAACTCCTAAAATAGAGTGATCACAGAGTCGTATTTTCCGGCAGTTGTTAGATATTTTTATGGCGAACATTCTACCGTCAGTTATAGAGTTCTAACTATCACCTTTTGGCGCTAGAGCCGTTGCAGTATTATTTTATAAGTTCTGCCATAACTCCTAAGATAGAGCGATCACAGAATGGGATTGTTCTTCAGTTGGTAGATATTTTTATGGCGAATATTCTACCGTCAATTGCAGAGTTGTAACTATCCCCGTTTGGGGCTAGAGCCGATACAATATTATTTTCTAAGTTCTGCCATAACTCCTAAAATAGAGCGATCACAGAGTCGGATTTTTCGGCAGTTGTTAGATATTTTTATGGCGAATTTTCTACCGTCAGTGACAGAATTCTAACTATTCCATTTTTGGCGTTAGAGTCGATAAAAAAATATTATCTAAGTTCTGCCATAACTCCTAAAATAGAGCGATCACAGAATCGGATTGTTCTTCAGTTGCTAGACATTTTTATGGCGGATATTCTACCGTCAGTTGTGGACTTCTAACTATCACGGTTTTGGCGCTAGAGTCGATACAATATTATTCTTTAAGTTCTGCCATAACTCCTAAAATAAAGCGATCACAGAATTGGATTGTTCTTCAGTTGTTAGGCATTTTTATGGCGAATATTCTACCGTCATTCATAGAGTTCTAACTATCACCGTTCTGGTGCTAGATTCGATACAATATTATTTTCTAAGTTCTGCCATAACTCCTAAAATAGAGCGATCACAGAATTGGATTGTGCTTCAGTTGTTAGACATTTTTATGGCGGATATGCTACCGTCATTCATAGAGTTCTAACTATCGCCGTTTTGGCGCTAGAGTCGATGCAGTATTATTTTCTAAGTTCTGCTATAACTCCTAAGATAGAGCGATCACAGAATCGGATTGTTCTTCAGTCGGTAGACATTCTTATGGCTAATATTCTACCGTCAGTCATAGAGTTCTAACTATCGCTGTTTTGGCGCTAGCGTCGATACAATATTATTTTCTAAGTTCTGCTATACTCCTAAAATAGAGCGATCACAGAATCCTATTGTTCTGCAGTTGGCAGACATATTTATGGTGAATATTCTACCGTCAGTTACAGAGTTCTAACTATCCCCGTTTTGGCGCTAGAGTCGATGCAATATTATTTTCTAAGTTCTGCCATAACTCCTAAGATAGAGCGATCACAGAATCGGATTTTTCGGCAGTTGTTAGACATTTTTATGGCAAATATTCTACCGTCAGTTACGGACTTCTAACGGTCACCGTTTTGGCGCTAGAGTCGATACAATAATATTTTCTAAGTTATGCCATAACTCCTAAAATAGAGCGATCACAGAATCGGATTGTTCTTCAGTTGGTAGACATTCTTATGGCGAATATTCTACCGTCAATTGCAGAGTACTTACTATCCCCGTTTTGGCGCTAGAGTCGATACAATAATATTTTCTAAGTTCTGCCATAACTCCTAAGATAGAGCGATCACAGAGTCGGATTTTTCGGCAATTGTTAGATATTTTTATGGCGAATTTTCTACCGTCAGTGACAGAATTCTAACTATTCCCTTTTTGGCGCTAGAGTCGATAAAATAATATTATCTAAGTTCTGCCATTACTCCTAAAATAGAGCGATCGCAGAGTCGGATTTTTCGGCAGTTGTTAGATATTTTTATGGCGAACATTCTACCGTCAGTTATAGAGTTCTAACTATCACCTTTTGGCGCTAGAGCCGTTGCAGTATGATTTTATAAGTTCTGCCATAACTCCTAAGATAGAGCGATCACAGAATCGGATTGTTCTTCAGTTGGTAGATATTTTTATGGCGAATGTTCTACCGTCAATTGCAGAGTTGTAACTATCGGCGTTTTGGCGCTAGAGTCGATACAATATTATTTTCTAAGTTCTGCCATAACTCCTAAAATAGAGCGATCACAGAGTCGGATTTTTCGGCAGTTGTTAGACATTTTTATGGCGAATATTCTACCGTCAGTTACGGACTTCTAACGGTCACCGTTTTGGTGCTAGAGTCGATACAACAATATTTTCTAAGTTATGCTATAACTCCTAAAATAGAGCGATCACAGCATCGGATTGTTCTTCAGTTGGTAGACATTCTTATGTCGAATATTCTACCGTCAATTGCAGAGTACTTACTATCCCCGTTTTGGCGCTAGAGTCGATACAATAATATTTTCTAAGTTATGCCATAACTCCTAAAATAGAGAGATCACAGAATCGGATTGTTCTTCAGTTGGTAGACATTCTTATGGCGAATATTCTACCGTCAATTGCAGAGTACCTACTATCCCCGTTTTGGCTCTAGAGTTGATACAATAATATTTTCTAAGTTCTGCCATAACTCCTAAGATAGAGCGATCACAGAGTCGGATTTTTCGGCAATTGTTAGATATTTTTATGGCGAATTTTCTACCGTCAGTGACAGAATTCTAACTATTCCCTTTTTGGCGCTAGAGTCGATAAAATAATATTATCTACGTTCTGCCATAACTCCTAAAATAGAGCGATCGCAGAGTCGCATTTTTCGGCAGTTGTTAGATATTTTTATGGCGAACATTCTACCGTCAGTTATAGAGTTCTAACTATCACCTTTTGGCGCTAGAGCCGTTGCAGTATTATTTTATAAGTTCTGCCATAACTCCTAAGATAGAGCGATCACAGAATCGGATTGTTCTTCAGTTGGCAGATATTTTTATGGCGAATATTCTACCGTCAATTGCAGAGTTGTAACTATCCCCGTTTTGGGGCTAGAGTCGATACAATATTATTTTCTAAGTTCTGCCATAACTCCTAAAATAGAGCGATCACAGAGTCGGATTTTTCGGCAGTTGTTAGATATTTTTATGGCGAATTTTCTACCGTCAGTGACAGAATTCTAACTATTCCCTTTTTGGCGCTAGAGTCGATAAAATAATATTATCTAAGTTCTGCCATTACTCCTAAAATGGAGCGATCGCAGAGTCGGATTTTTTGGCAGTTGTTAGATATTTTTATGGCGAACATTCTACCGTCAGTTATAGAGTTCTAACTATCACCTTTTGGCGCTAGAGCCGTTGCAGTATTATTTTATAAGTTCTGCCATAACTCCTAAGATAGAGCGATCACAGAATCGGATTGTCCTTCAGTTGGTAGATATTTTTATGGCGAATGTTCTACCGTCAATTGCAGAGTTGTAACTATCGGCGTTTTGGCGCTAGAGTCGATATAATATTATTTTCTAAGTTCTGCCATAACTCCTAAAATAGAGCGATCACAGAGTCGGATTTTTCGGCAGTTGTTAGACATTTTTATGGCGAATATTCTACCGTCAGTTACGGACTTCTAACGGTCACCGTTTTGGTGCTAGAGTCGATACAACAATATTTTCTAAGTTATGCCATAACTCCTAAAATAGAGCGATCACAGAATCGGATTGTTCTTCAGTTGGTAGACATTCTTATGTCGAATATTCTACCGTCAATTGCAGAGTACTTACTATCCCCGTTTTGGCTCTAGAGTTGATACAATAATATTTTCTAAGTTCTGCCATAACTCCTAAGATAGAGCGATCACAGAGTCGGATTTTTCGGCAGTTGTTAGATATTTTTATGGCGAACATTCTACCGTCAGTTATAGAGTTCTAACTATCACCTTTTGGCGCTAGAGCCGTTGCAGTATGATTTTATAAGTTCTGCCATAACTCCTAAGATAGAGCGATCACAGAATCGGATTGTTCTTCAGTTGGTAGATATTTTTATGGCGAATGTTCTACCGTCAATTGCAGAGTTGTAACTATCGGCGTTTTGGCGCTAGAGTCGATACAATATTATTTTCTAAGTTCTGCCATAACTCCTAAAATAGAGCGATCACAGAGTCGGATTTTTCGGCAGTTGGCAGACATATTTATGGTGAATATTCTACCGTCAGTTACAGACTTCTAACTATCCCCGTTTTGGCGCTAGAGTCGATGTAATATTATTTTCTAAGTTCTGCCATAACTCCTAAGATAGAGCGATCACAGAATCGGATTTTTCGGCAGTTGTTAGACATTTTTATGGCAAATATTCTACCGTCAGTTACGGACTTCTAACGGTCACCGTTTTGGCGCTAGAGTCGATACAATAATATTTTCTAAGTTATGCCATAACTCCTAAAATAGAGCGATCACAGAATCGGATTGTTCTTCAGTTGGTAGACATTCTTATGGCGAATATTCTACCGTCAATTGCAGAGTACTTACTATCCCCGTTTTGGCGCTAGAGTCGATACAATAATATTTTCTAAGTTCTGCCATAACTCCTAAGATAGAGCGATCACAGAGTCGGATTTTTCGGCAATTGTTAGATATTTTTATGGCGAATTTTCTACCGTCAGTGACAGAATTCTAACTATTCCCTTTTTGGCGCTAGAGTCGATAAAATAATATTATCTAAGTTCTGCCATTACTCCTAAAATAGAGCGATCGCAGAGTCGGATTTTTCGGCAGTTGTTAGATATTTTTATGGCGAACATTCTACCGTCAGTTATAGAGGTCTAACTATCACCTTTTGGCGCTAGAGCCGTTGCAGTATGATTTTATAAGTTCTGCCATAACTCCTAAGATAGAGCGATCACAGAATCGGATTGTTCTTCAGTTGGTAGATATTTTTATGGCGAATGTTCTACCGTCAATTGCAGAGTTGTAACTATCGGCGTTTTGGCGCTAGAGTCGATACAATATTATTTTCTAAGTTCTGCCATAACTCCTAAAATAGAGCGATCACAGAGTCGGATTTTTCGGCAGTTGTTAGACATTTTTATGGCGAATATTCTACCGTCAGTTACGGACTTCTAACGGTCACCGTTTTGGTGCTAGAGTCGATACAACAATATTTTCTAAGTTATGCCATAACTCCTAAAATAGAGCGATCACAGCATCGGATTGTTCTTCAGTTGGTAGACATTCTTATGTCGAATATTCTACCGTCAATTGCAGAGTACTTACTATCCCCGTTTTGGCGCTAGAGTCGATACAATAATATTTTCTAAGTTATGCCATAACTCCTAAAATAGAGCGATCACAGAATCGGATTGTTCTTCAGTTGGTAGACATTCTTATGGCGAATATTCTACCGTCAATTGCAGAGTACCTACTATCCCCGTTTTGGCTCTAGAGTTGATACAATAATATTTTCTAAGTTCTGCCATAACTCCTAAGATAGAGCGATCACAGAGTCGGATTTTTCGGCAATTGTTAGATATTTTTATGGCGAATTTTCTACCGTCAGTGACAGAATTCTAACTATTCCCTTTTTGGCGCTAGAGTCGATAAAATAATATTATCTAAGTTCTGCCATAACTCCTAAAATAGAGCGATCGCAGAGTCGCATTTTTCGGCAGTTGTTAGATATTTTTATGGCGAACATTCTACCGTCAGTTATAGAGTTCTAACTATCACCTTTTGGCGCTAGAGCCGTTGCAGTATTATTTTATAAGTTCTGCCATAACTCCTAAGATAGAGCGATCACAGAATCGGATTGTTCTTCAGTTGGCAGATATTTTTATGGCGAATATTCTACCGTCAATTGCAGAGTTGTAACTATCCCCGTTTTGGGGCTAGAGTCGATACAATATTATTTTCTAAGTTCTGCCATAACTCCTAAAATAGAGCGATCACAGAGTCGGATTTTTCGGCAGTTGTTAGATATTTTTATGGCGAATTTTCTACCGTCAGTGACAGAATTCTAACTATTCCCTTTTTGGCGCTAGAGTCGATAAAATAATATTATCTAAGTTCTGCCATTACTCCTAAAATGGAGCGATCGCAGAGTCGGATTTTTTGGCAGTTGTTAGATATTTTTATGGCGAACATTCTACCGTCAGTTATAGAGTTCTAACTATCACCTTTTGGCGCTAGAGCCGTTGCAGTATTATTTTATAAGTTCTGCCATAACTCCTAAGATAGAGCGATCACAGAATCGGATTGTCCTTCAGTTGGTAGATATTTTTATGGCGAATGTTCTACCGTCAATTGCAGAGTTGTAACTATCGGCGTTTTGGCGCTAGAGTCGATATAATATTATTTTCTAAGTTCTGCCATAACTCCTAAAATAGAGCGATCACAGAGTCGGATTTTTCGGCAGTTGTTAGACATTTTTATGGCGAATATTCTACCGTCAGTTACGGACTTCTAACGGTCACCGTTTTGGTGCTAGAGTCGATACAACAATATTTTCTAAGTTATGCCATAACTCCTAAAATAGAGCGATCACAGAATCGGATTGTTCTTCAGTTGGTAGACATTCTTATGTCGAATATTCTACCGTCAATTGCAGAGTACTTACTATCCCCGTTTTGGCTCTAGAGTTGATACAATAATATTTTCTAAGTTCTGCCATAACTCCTAAGATAGAGCGATCACAGAGTCGGATTTTTCGGCAGTTGTTAGATATTTTTATGGCGAACATTCTACCGTCAGTTATAGAGTTCTAACTATCACCTTTTGGCGCTAGAGCCGTTGCAGTATGATTTTAAAAGTTCTGCCATAACTCCTAAGATAGAGCGATCACAGAATCGGATTGTTCTTCAGTTGGTAGATATTTTTATGGCGAATGTTCTACCGTCAATTGCAGAGTTGTAACTATCGGCGTTTTGGCGCTAGAGTCGATACAATATTATTTTCTAAGTTCTGCCATAACTCCTAAAATAGAGCGATCACAGAGTCGGATTTTTCGGCAGTTGGCAGACATATTTATGGTGAATATTCTACCGTCAGTTACAGAGTTCTAACTATCCCCGTTTTGGCGCTAGAGTCGATGTAATATTATTTTCTAAGTTCTGCCATAACTCCTAAGATAGAGCGATCACAGAATCGGATTTTTCGGCAGTTGTTAGACATTTTTATGGCAAATATTCTACCGTCAGTTACGGACTTCTAACGGTCACAGTTTTGGCGCTAGAGTCGATACAATAATATTTTCTAAGTTATGCCATAACTCCTAAAATAGAGCGATCACAGAATCGGATTGTTCTTCAGTTGGCAGATATTCTTATGGCGAATATTCTACCGTCAATTGCAGAGTACCTACTATCCCCGTTTTGGCTCTAGAGTTGATACAATAATATTTTCTAAGTTCTGCCATAACTCCTAAGATAGAGCGATCACAGAGTCGGATTTTTCGGCAATTGTTAGATATTTTTATGGCGAATATTCTACCGTCAGTCATAGAGTTCTAACTATCACCGTTTTGGCGCTAGAGTCGATGCAGTAATATTTTCTAATTTCTGCCATAACTCCTAAAATAGAGTGATCACAGAGTCGTATTTTTCGGCAGTTGTTAGGTATTTTTATGGCGAACATTCTACCGTCATTTATAGAGTTCTAACTATCACCTTTTGGCGCTAGAGCCGTTGCAGTATTATTTTATAAGTTCTGCCATAACTCCTAAGATAGAGCGATCACAGAATCGGATTGTCCTTCAGTTGGTAGATATTTTTATGGCGAATGTTCTACCGTCAATTGCAGAGTTGTAACTATCGGCGTTTTGGCGCTAGAGTCGATATAATATTATTTTCTAAGTTCTGCCATAACTCCTAAAATAGAGCGATCACAGAGTCGGATTTTTCGGCAGTTGTTAGACATTTTTATGGCGAATATTCTACCGTCAGTTACGGACTTCTAACGGTCACCGTTTTGGTGCTAGAGTCGATACAACAATATTTTCTAAGTTATGCCATAACTCCTAAAATAGAGCGATCACAGAATCGGATTGTTCTTCAGTTGGCAGATATTTTTATGGCGAATATTCTACCGTCAATTGCAGAGTTGTAACTATCCCCGTTTTGGGGCTAGAGTCGATACAATATTATTTTCTAAGTTCTGCCATAACTCCTAAAATAGAGCGATCACAGAGTCGGATTTTTCGGCAGTTGTTAGATATTTTTATGGCGAATTTTCTACCGTCAGTGACAGAATTCTAACTATTCCCTTTTTGGCGCTAGAGTCGATAAAATAATATTATCTAAGTTCTGCCATTACTCCTAAAATGGAGCGATCGCAGAGTCGGATTTTTTGGCAGTTGTTAGATATTTTTATGGCGAACATTCTACCGTCAGTTATAGAGTTGTAACTATCACCTTTTGGCGCTAGAGCCGTTGCAGTATTATTTTATAAGTTCTGCCATAACTCCTAAGATAGAGCGATCACAGAATCGGATTGTCCTTCAGTTGGTAGATATTTTTATGGCGAATGTTCTACCGTCAATTGCAGAGTTGTAACTATCGGCGTTTTGGCGCTAGAGTCGATATAATATTATTTTCTAAGTTCTGCCATAACTCCTAAAATAGAGCGATCACAGAGTCGGATTTTTCGGCAGTTGTTAGACATTTTTATGGCGAATATTCTACCGTCAGTTACGGACTTCTAACGGTCACCGTTTTGGTGCTAGAGTCGATACAACAATATTTTCTAAGTTTTGCCATAACTCCTAAAATAGAGCGATCACAGAATCGGATTGTTCTTCAGTTGGTAGACATTCTTATGTCGAATATTCTACCGTCAATTGCAGAGTACTTACTATCCCCGTTTTGGCGCT
This sequence comes from Xylophagus ater, assembly GCA_963422695.1. Classification (NCBI taxonomy): domain Eukaryota; kingdom Metazoa; phylum Arthropoda; class Insecta; order Diptera; family Xylophagidae; genus Xylophagus; species Xylophagus ater. Next base: position 25,559,754 of record OY730481.1, on the reverse strand, counting down.
AGAGTCGATACAATAATATTTTCTAAGTTATGCCATAACTCCTAAAATAGAGTGATCACAGAATCGGATTGTTCTTCAGTTGGTAGACATTCTTATGGCGAATATTCTACCGTCAATTGCAGAGTACTTACTATCCCCGTTTTGGCGCTAGAGTCGATACAATATTATTTTCTAAGTTCTGCCATAACTCCTAAAATAGAGCAATCACAGAGTCGGATTTTTCGGCAGTTGTTAGATATTTTTATGGCGAATTTTCTACCGTCAGTGACAGAATTCTAACTATTCCCTTTTTGGCGCTAGAGTCGATAAAATAATATTATCTAAGTTCTGCCATTACTCCTAAAATGGAGCGATCGCAGAGTCGGATTTTTTGGCAGTTGTTAGATATTTTTATGGCGAACATTCTACCGTCAGTTATAGAGTTCTAACTATCACCTTTTGGCGCTAGAGCCGTTGCAGTATTATTTTATAAGTTCTGCCATAACTCCTAAGATAGAGCGATCACAGAATCGGATTGTCCTTCAGTTGGTAGATATTTTTATGGCGAATGTTCTACCGTCAATTGCAGAGTTGTAACTATCGGCGTTTTGGCGCTAGAGTCGATATAATATTATTTTCTAAGTTCTGCCATAACTCCTAAAATAGAGCGATCACAGAGTCGGATTTTTCGGCAGTTGTTAGACATTTTTATGGCGAATATTCTACCGTCAGTTACGGACTTCTAACGGTCACCGTTTTGGTGCTAGAGTCGATACAACAATATTTTCTAAGTTATGCCATAACTCCTAAAATAGAGCGATCACAGAATCGGATTGTTCTTCAGTTGGTAGACATTCTTATGTCGAATATTCTACCGTCAATTGCAGAGTACTTACTATCCCCGTTTTGGCTCTAGAGTTGATACAATAATATTTTCTAAGTTCTGCCATAACTCCTAAGATAGAGCGATCACAGAGTCGGATTTTTCGGCAGTTGTTAGATATTTTTATGGCGAACATTCTACCGTCAGTTATAGAGTTCTAACTATCACCTTTTGGCGCTAGAGCCGTTGCAGTATGATTTTATAAGTTCTGCCATAACTCCTAAGATAGAGCGATCACAGAATCGGATTGTTCTTCAGTTGGTAGATATTTTTATGGCGAATGTTCTACCGTCAATTGCAGAGTTGTAACTATCGGCGTTTTGGCGCTAGAGTCGATACAATATTATTTTCTAAGTTCTGCCATAACTCCTAAAATAGAGCGATCACAGAGTCGGATTTTTCGGCAGTTGGCAGACATATTTATGGTGAATATTCTACCGTCAGTTACAGACTTCTAACTATCCCCGTTTTGGCGCTAGAGTCGATGTAATATTATTTTCTAAGTTCTGCCATAACTCCTAAGATAGAGCGATCACAGAATCGGATTTTTCGGCAGTTGTTAGACATTTTTATGGCAAATATTCTACCGTCAGTTACGGACTTCTAACGGTCACCGTTTTGGCGCTAGAGTCGATACAATAATATTTTCTAAGTTATGCCATAACTCCTAAAATAGAGCGATCACAGAATCGGATTGTTCTTCAGTTGGTAGACATTCTTATGGCGAATATTCTACCGTCAATTGCAGAGTACTTACTATCCCCGTTTTGGCGCTAGAGTCGATACAATAATATTTTCTAAGTTCTGCCATAACTCCTAAGATAGAGCGATCACAGAGTCGGATTTTTCGGCAATTGTTAGATATTTTTATGGCGAATTTTCTACCGTCAGTGACAGAATTCTAACTATTCCCTTTTTGGCGCTAGAGTCGATAAAATAATATTATCTAAGTTCTGCCATTACTCCTAAAATAGAGCGATCGCAGAGTCGGATTTTTCGGCAGTTGTTAGATATTTTTATGGCGAACATTCTACCGTCAGTTATAGAGTTCTAACTATCACCTTTTGGCGCTAGAGCCGTTGCAGTATGATTTTATAAGTTCTGCCATAACTCCTAAGATAGAGCGATCACAGAATCGGATTGTTCTTCAGTTGGTAGATATTTTTATGGCGAATGTTCTACCGTCAATTGCAGAGTTGTAACTATCGGCGTTTTGGCGCTAGAGTCGATACAATATTATTTTCTAAGTTCTGCCATAACTCCTAAAATAGAGCGATCACAGAGTCGGATTTTTCGGCAGTTGTTAGACATTTTTATGGCGAATATTCTACCGTCAGTTACGGACTTCTAACGGTCACCGTTTTGGTGCTAGAGTCGATACAACAATATTTTCTAAGTTATGCCATAACTCCTAAAATAGAGCGATCACAGCATCGGATTGTTCTTCAGTTGGTAGACATTCTTATGTCGAATATTCTACCGTCAATTGCAGAGTACTTACTATCCCCGTTTTGGCGCTAGAGTCGATACAATAATATTTTCTAAGTTATGCCATAACTCCTAAAATAGAGCGATCACAGAATCGGATTGTTCTTCAGTTGGTAGACATTCTTATGGCGAATATTCTACCGTCAATTGCAGAGTACCTACTATCCCCGTTTTGGCTCTAGAGTTGATACAATAATATTTTCTAAGTTCTGCCATAACTCCTAAGATAGAGCGATCACAGAGTCGGATTTTTCGGCAATTGTTAGATATTTTTATGGCGAATTTTCTACCGTCAGTGACAGAATTCTAACTATTCCCTTTTTGGCGCTAGAGTCGATAAAATAATATTATCTAAGTTCTGCCATAACTCCTAAAATAGAGCGATCGCAGAGTCGCATTTTTCGGCAGTTGTTAGATATTTTTATGGCGAACATTCTACCGTCAGTTATAGAGTTCTAACTATCACCTTTTGGCGCTAGAGCCGTTGCAGTATTATTTTATAAGTTCTGCCATAACTCCTAAGATAGAGCGATCACAGAATCGGATTGTTCTTCAGTTGGCAGATATTTTTATGGCGAATATTCTACCGTCAATTGCAGAGTTGTAACTATCCCCGTTTTGGGGCTAGAGTCGATACAATATTATTTTCTAAGTTCTGCCATAACTCCTAAAATAGAGCGATCACAGAGTCGGATTTTTCGGCAGTTGTTAGATATTTTTATGGCGAATTTTCTACCGTCAGTGACAGAATTCTAACTATTCCCTTTTTGGCGCTAGAGTCGATAAAATAATATTATCTAAGTTCTGCCATTACTCCTAAAATGGAGCGATCGCAGAGTCGGATTTTTTGGCAGTTGTTAGATATTTTTATGGCGAACATTCTACCGTCAGTTATAGAGTTCTAACTATCACCTTTTGGCGCTAGAGCCGTTGCAGTATTATTTTATAAGTTCTGCCATAACTCCTAAGATAGAGCGATCACAGAATCGGATTGTCCTTCAGTTGGTAGATATTTTTATGGCGAATGTTCTACCGTCAATTGCAGAGTTGTAACTATCGGCGTTTTGGCGCTAGAGTCGATATAATATTATTTTCTAAGTTCTGCCATAACTCCTAAAATAGAGCGATCACAGAGTCGGATTTTTCGGCAGTTGTTAGACATTTTTATGGCGAATATTCTACCGTCAGTTACGGACTTCTAACGGTCACCGTTTTGGTGCTAGAGTCGATACAACAATATTTTCTAAGTTATGCCATAACTCCTAAAATAGAGCGATCACAGAATCGGATTGTTCTTCAGTTGGTAGACATTCTTATGTCGAATATTCTACCGTCAATTGCAGAGTACTTACTATCCCCGTTTTGGCTCTAGAGTTGATACAATAATATTTTCTAAGTTCTGCCATAACTCCTAAGATAGAGCGATCACAGAGTCGGATTTTTCGGCAGTTGTTAGATATTTTTATGGCGAACATTCTACCGTCAGTTATAGAGTTCTAACTATCACCTTTTGGCGCTAGAGCCGTTGCAGTATGATTTTAAAAGTTCTGCCATAACTCCTAAGATAGAGCGATCACAGAATCGGATTGTTCTTCAGTTGGTAGATATTTTTATGGCGAATGTTCTACCGTCAATTGCAGAGTTGTAACTATCGGCGTTTTGGCGCTAGAGTCGATACAATATTATTTTCTAAGTTCTGCCATAACTCCTAAAATAGAGCGATCACAGAGTCGGATTTTTCGGCAGTTGGCAGACATATTTATGGTGAATATTCTACCGTCAGTTACAGAGTTCTAACTATCCCCGTTTTGGCGCTAGAGTCGATGTAATATTATTTTCTAAGTTCTGCCATAACTCCTAAGATAGAGCGATCACAGAATCGGATTTTTCGGCAGTTGTTAGACATTTTTATGGCAAATATTCTACCGTCAATTGCAGAGTACCTACTATCCCCGTTTTGGCTCTAGAGTTGATACAATAATATTTTCTAAGTTATGCCATAACTCCTAAAATAGAGCGATCACAGAATCGGATTGTTCTTCAGTTGGCAGATATTCTTATGGCGAATATTCTACCGTCAATTGCAGAGTACCTACTATCCCCGTTTTGGCTCTAGAGTTGATACAATAATATTATCTAAGTTCTGCCATTACTCCTAAAATGGAGCGATCGCAGAGTCGGATTTTTTGGCAGTTGTTAGATATTTTTATGGCGAACATTCTACCGTCAGTTATAGAGTTGTAACTATCACCTTTTGGCGCTAGAGCCGTTGCAGTATTATTTTCTAATTTCTGCCATAACTCCTAAAATAGAGTGATCACAGAGTCGTATTTTTCGGCAGTTGTTAGGTATTTTTATGGCGAACATTCTACCGTCATTTATAGAGTTCTAACTATCACCTTTTGGCGCTAGAGCCGTTGCAGTATTATTTTATAAGTTCTGCCATAACTCCTAAAATAGAGCGATCACAGAATCGGATTGTTCTTCAGTTGGCAGATATTCTTATGGCGAATATTCTACCGTCAATTGCAGAGTACCTACTATCCCCGTTTTGGCTCTAGAGTTGATACAATAATATTTTCTAAGTTCTGCCATAACTCCTAAGATAGAGCGATCACAGAGTCGGATTTTTCGGCAATTGTTAGATATTTTTATGGCGAATATTCTACCGTCAGTCATAGAGTTCTAACTATCACCGTTTTGGCGCTAGAGTCGATGCAGTAATATTTTCTAATTTCTGCCATAACTCCTAAAATAGAGTGATCACAGAGTCGTATTTTTCGGCAGTTGTTAGGTATTTTTATGGCGAACATTCTACCGTCATTTATAGAGTTCTAACTATCACCTTTTGGCGCTAGAGCCGTTGCAGTATTATTTTATAAGTTCTGCCATAACTCCTAAGATAGAGCGATCACAGAATCGGATTGTCCTTCAGTTGGTAGATATTTTTATGGCGAATGTTCTACCGTCAATTGCAGAGTTGTAACTATCGGCGTTTTGGCGCTAGAGTCGATATAATATTATTTTCTAAGTTCTGCCATAACTCCTAAAATAGAGCGATCACAGAGTCGGATTTTTCGGCAGTTGTTAGACATTTTTATGGCGAATATTCTACCGTCAGTTACGGACTTCTAACGGTCACCGTTTTGGTGCTAGAGTCGATACAACAATATTTTCTAAGTTATGCCATAACTCCTAAAATAGAGCGATCACAGAATCGGATTGTTCTTCAGTTGGCAGATATTTTTATGGCGAATATTCTACCGTCAATTGCAGAGTTGTAACTATCCCCGTTTTGGGGCTAGAGTCGATACAATATTATTTTCTAAGTTCTGCCATAACTCCTAAAATAGAGCGATCACAGAGTCGGATTTTTCGGCAGTTGTTAGATATTTTTATGGCGAATTTTCTACCGTCAGTGACAGAATTCTAACTATTCCCTTTTTGGCGCTAGAGTCGATAAAATAATATTATCTAAGTTCTGCCATTACTCCTAAAATGGAGCGATCGCAGAGTCGGATTTTTTGGCAGTTGTTAGATATTTTTATGGCGAACATTCTACCGTCAGTTATAGAGTTGTAACTATCACCTTTTGGCGCTAGAGCCGTTGCAGTATTATTTTATAAGTTCTGCCATAACTCCTAAGATAGAGCGATCACAGAATCGGATTGTCCTTCAGTTGGTAGATATTTTTATGGCGAATGTTCTACCGTCAATTGCAGAGTTGTAACTATCGGCGTTTTGGCGCTAGAGTCGATATAATATTATTTTCTAAGTTCTGCCATAACTCCTAAAATAGAGCGATCACAGAGTCGGATTTTTCGGCAGTTGTTAGACATTTTTATGGCGAATATTCTACCGTCAGTTACGGACTTCTAACGGTCACCGTTTTGGTGCTAGAGTCGATACAACAATATTTTCTAAGTTTTGCCATAACTCCTAAAATAGAGCGATCACAGAATCGGATTGTTCTTCAGTTGGTAGACATTCTTATGTCGAATATTCTACCGTCAATTGCAGAGTACTTACTATCCCCGTTTTGGCGCTAGAGTCGATACAATAATATTTTCTAAGTTATGCCATAACTCCTAAAATAGAGTGATCACAGAATCGGATTGTTCTTCAGTTGGTAGACATTCTTATGGCGAATATTCTACCGTCAATTGCAGAGTACTTACTATCCCCGTTTTGGCGCTAGAGTCGATACAATAATGTTTTCTAAGTTCTGCCATAACTCCTTAGATAGAGCGATCACAGAGTCGGATTTTTCGGCAATTGTTAGATATTTTTATGGCGAATTTTCTACCGTCAGTGGCAGAATTCTAACTATTCCCTTTTTGGCGCTAGAGTCGATAAAATAATATTATCTAAGTTCTGCCATAACTCCTAAAATAGAGCGATCGCAGAGTCGCATTTTTCGGCAGTTGTTAGATATTTTTATGGCGAACATTCTACCGTCAGTTATAGAGTTCTAACTCTCACCTTTTGGCGCTAGAGCCGTTGCAGTATTATTTTATAAGTTCTGCCATAACTCCTAAGATAGAGCGATCACAGAATCGGATTGTTCTTCAGTTGGTAGATATTTTTATGGCGAATACTCTACCGTCAATTGCAGAGTTGTAACTATCCGCGTTTTAGCGCTAGAGTCAATACAATATTATTTTCTAAGTTCTGCCATAACTCCTAAAATAGAGCGATCACAGAATCGGATTGTCCTTCAGTTGGTAGACATTCTTATGGTGAATATTCTACCGTCAGTCATAGAGTTCTAACTATCACCGTCTTGGCGCTAGAGTCGATGCAGTAATATTTTCTAATTTCTGCCATAACTCCTAAAATAGAGTGATCACAGAGTCGTATTTTTCGGCAGTTGTTAGATATTTTTATGGCGAACATTCTACCGTCAGTTATAGAGTTCTAACTATCACCTTTTGGCGCTAGAGCCGTTGCAGTATTATATTATAAGCTCTGCCATAACTCCTAAGATAGAGCGATCACAGAATCGGATTGTTCTTCAGTTGGTAGACATTCTTATGGCGAATATTCTACCGTCAGTTCATAGAGTTTTGGCGCTAGAGTCGATGCAGTAATATTTTCTAATTTCTGCCATAACTCCTAAAATAGAGTGATCACAGAGTCGTATTTTTCGGCGGTTGTTAGATATTTTTATGGCGAACATTCTACCGTCAGTTATAGAGTTCTAACTATCACCTTTTGGCGCTAGAGCCGTTGCAGTATTATTTTCTAAGTTCTGCTATACTCCTAAAATAGAGCGATCACAGAATCCTATTGTTCTTCAGTTGGCAGACATGTTTATGGTGAATATTCTACCGTCAGTTACAGAGTTCTAACTATCCCCGTTTTGGCGCTAGAGTCGATGCAATATTATTTTCTAAGTTCTGCCATAACTCCTAAGATAGGGCGATCACAGAACCGGATTTTTCGGCAGTTGTTAGACATTTTTGTGGCAAATATTCTACCGTCAGTTACGGACTTCTAACGGTCACCGTTTTGGCGCTAGAGTCGATACAATAATATTTTCTAAGTTATGCCATAACTCCTAAAATAGAGCGATCACAGAATCGGATTGTTCTTCAGTTGGTAGACATTCTTATGGCGAATATTCTACCGTCAATTGCAGGGTGCTTACTATCCCCGTTTTGGCGCTAGAGTCGATACAATAATATTTTCTAAGTTCTGCCATAACTCCTAAGATAGAGCGATCACAGAGTCGGATTTTTCGGCAATTGTTAGATATTTTTATGGCGAATTTTCTTACCGTCAGTGACAGAATTCTAACTATTCCCTTTTTGGCGCTAGAGTCGATAAAATAATATTATCTAAGTTCTGCCATAACTCCTAAAATAGAGCGATCGCAGAGTCGCATTTTTCGGCAGTTGTTAGATATTTTTATGGCGAACATTCTACCGTCAGTTATAGAGTTCTAACTATCACCTTTTGGCGCTAGAGCCGTTGCAGTATTATTTTATAAGTTCTGCCATAACTCCTAAGATAGAGCGATCACAGAATCGGATTGTTCTTCAGCTGGTAAATATTTTTATGGCGAATATTCTACCGTCAATTGCAGAGTTGTAACTATCCGCGTTTTAGGGCTAGAGTCAATACAATATTATTTTCTAAGTTCTGCCATAACTCCTAAAATAGAGCGATCACAGAGTCGGATTTTTTGGCAGTTGTTAGATATTTTTATGGCGAATTTTCTACCATCAGTTACAGAGTTCTAACTATCACCGTTTTGGTTATAGAGTCGATACAATAATATTTTCTAAGTTCTGCCATAACTCCTAAAATAGAGCGATCACAGAATCGGATTGTTCTTCAGTTGGTAGACATTCTTATGGCGAATATTCTACCGTCAGTCATAGAGTTCTAACTATCACCGTTTTGGCGCTAGAGTCGATGCAGTAATATTTTCTAATTTCTGCCATAACTCCTAAAATAGAGTGATCACAGAGTCGTATTTTCCGGCAGTTGTTAGATATTTTTATGGCGAACATTCTACCGTCAGTTATAGAGTTCTAACTATCACCTTTTGGCGCTAGAGCCGTTGCAGTATTATTTTATAAGTTCTGCCATAACTCCTAAGATAGAGCGATCACAGAATGGGATTGTTCTTCAGTTGGTAGATATTTTTATGGCGAATATTCTCCCGTCAATTGCAGAGTTGTAACTATCCCCGTTTGGGGCTAGAGTCGATACAATATTATTTTCTAAGTTCTGCCATAACTCCTAAAATAGAGCGATCACAGAGTCGGATTTTTCGGCAGTTGTTAGATATTTTTATGGCGAATTTTCTACCGTCAGTGACAGAATTCTAACTATTCCCTTTTTGGCGTTAGAGTCGATAAAAAAATATTATCTAAGTTCTGCCATAACTCCTAAAATAGAGCGATCACAGAATCGGATTGTTCTTCAGTTGCTAGACATTTTTATGGCGGATATTCTACCGTCAGTTGTGGACTTCTAACTATCACGGTTTTGGCGCTAGAGTCGATACAATATTATTCTTTAAGTTCTGCCATAACTCCTAAAATAAAGCGATCACAGAATTGGATTGTTCTTCAGTTGTTAGGCATTTTTATGGCGAATATTCTACCGTCATTCATAGAGTTCTAACTATCACCGTTCTGGTGCTAGATTCGATACAATATTATTTTCTAAGTTCTGCCATAACTCCTAAAATAGAGCGATCACAGAATTGGATTGTGCTTCAGTTGTTAGACATTTTTATGGCGGATATTCTACCGTCATTCATAGAGTTCTAACTATCGCCGTTTTGGCGCTAGAGTCGATGCAGTATTATTTTCTAAGTTCTGCTATAACTCCTAAGATAGAGCGATCACAGAATCGGATTGTTCTTCAGTCGGTAGACATTCTTATGGCTAATATTCTACCGTCAGTCATAGAGTTCTAACTATCGCTGTTTTGGCGCTAGCGTCGATACAATATTATTTTCTAAGTTCTGCTATACTCCTAAAATAGAGCGATCACAGAATCCTATTGTTCTGCAGTTGGCAGACATATTTATGGTGAATATTCTACCGTCAGTTACAGAGTTCTAACTATCCCCGTTTTGGCGCTAGAGTCGATGCAATATTATTTTCTAAGTTCTGCCATAACTCCTAAGATAGAGCGATCACAGAATCGGATTTTTTGGCAGTTGTTAGATATTTTTATGGCGAATTTTCTACCATCAGTTACAGAGTTCTAACTATCACCGTTTTGGTTATAGAGTCGATACAATAATATTTTCTAAGTTCTGCCATAACTCCTAAAATAGAGCGATCACAGAATCGGATTGTTCTTCAGTCGGTAGACATTCTTATGGCGAATATTCTACCGTCAGTCATAGAGTTCTAACTATCACCGTTTTGGCGCTAGAGTCGATGCAGTAATATTTTCTAATTTCTGCCATAACTCCTAAAATAGAGTGATCACAGAGTCGTATTTTCCGGCAGTTGTTAGATATTTTTATGGCCAACATTCTACCGTCAGTTATAGAGTTCTAACTATCACCTTTTGGCGCTAGAGCCGTTGCAGTATTATTTTATAAGTTCTGCCATAACTCCTAAGATAGAGCGATCACAGAATGGGATTGTTCTTCAGTTGGTAGATATTTTTATGGCGAATATTCTACCGTCAATTGCAGAGTTGTAACTATCCCCGTTTGGGGCTAGAGTCGATACAATATTATTTTCTAAGTTCTGCCATAACTCCTAAAATAGAGCGATCACAGAGTCGGATTTTTCGGCAGTTGTTAGATATTTTTATGGCGAATTTTCTACCGTCAGTGACAGAATTCTAACTATTCCCTTTTTGGCGTTACAGTCGATAAAAAAATATTATCTAAGTTCTGCCATAACTCCTAAAATAGAGCGATCACAGAATCGGATTGTTCTTCAGTTGCTAGACATTTTTATGGCGGATATTCTACCGTCAGTTGTGGACTTCTAACTATCACGGTTTTGGCGCTAGAGTCGATACAATATTATTCTTTAAGTTCTGCCATAACTCCTAAAATAAAGCGATCACAGAATTGGATTGTTCTTCAGTTGTTAGGCATTTTTATGGCGAATATTCTACCGTCATTCATAGAGTTCTAACTATCACCGTTCTGGTGCTAGATTCGATACAATATTATTTTCTAAGTTCTGCCATAACTCCTAAAATAGAGCGATCACAGAATTGGATTGTGCTTCAGTTGTTAGACATTTTTATGGCGGATATTCTACCGTCATTCATAGAGTTCTAACTATCGCCGTTTTGGCGCTAGAGTCGATGCAGTATTATTTGCTAAGTTCTGCTATAACTCCTAAGATAGAGCGATCACAGAATCGGATTGTTCTTCAGTCGGTAGACATTCTTATGGCTAATATTCTACCGTCAGTCATAGAGTTCTAACTATCGCTGTTTTGGCGCTAGCGTCGATACAATATTATTTTCTAAGTTCTGCTATACTCCTAAAATAGAGCGATCACAGAATCCTATTGTTCTGCAGTTGGCAGACATATTTATGGTGAATATTCTACCGTCAGTTACAGAGTTCTAACTATCCCCGTTTTGGCGCTAGAGTCGATGCAATATTATTTTCTAAGTTCTGCCATAACTCCTAAGATAGAGCGATCACAGAATCGGATTTTTCGGCAGTTGTTAGACATTTTTATGGCAAATATTCTACCGTCAGTTACGGACTTCTAACGGTCACCGTTTTGGCGCTAGAGTCGATACAATAATATTTTCTAAGTTATGCCATAACTCCTAAAATAGAGCGATCACAGAATCGGATTGTTCTTCAGTTGGTAGACATTCTTATGGCGAATATTCTACCGTCAATTGCAGAGTACTTACTATCCCCGTTTTGGCGCTAGAGTCGATACAATAATATTTTCTAAGTTCTGCCATAACTCCTAAGATAGAGCGATCACAGAGGCGGATTTTTCGGCAATTGTTAGATATTTTTATGGCGAATTTTCTACCGTCAGTGACAGAATTCTAACTATTCCCTTTTTGGCGCTAGAGTCGATAAAATAATATTATCTAAGTTCTGCCATTACTCCTAAAATAGAGCGATCGCAGAGTCGGATTTTTCGACAGTTGTTAGATATTTTTATGGCGAACATTCTACCGTCAGTTATAGAGTTCTAACTATCACCTTTTGGCGCTAGAGCCGTTGCAGTATGATTTTATAAGTTCTGCCATAACTCCTAAGATAGAGCGATCACAGAATCGGATTGTTCTTCAGTTGGTAGATATTTTTATGGCGAATGTTCTACCGTCAATTGCAGAGTTGTAACTATCGGCGTTTTGGCGCTAGAGTCGATACAATATTATTTTCTAAGTTCTGCCATAACTCCTAAAATAGAGCGATCACAGAGTCGGATTTTTCGGCAGTTGTTAGACATTTTTATGGCGAATATTCTACCGTCAGTTACGGACTTCTAACGGTCACCGTTTTGGTGCTAGAGTCGATACAACAATATTTTCTAAGTTATGCCATAACTCCTAAAATAGAGCGATCACAGCATCGGATTGTTCTTCAGTTGGTAGACATTCTTATGTCGAATATTCTACCGTCAATTGCAGAGTACTTACTATCCCCGTTTTGGCGCTAGAGTCGATACAATAATATTTTCTAAGTTATGCCATAACTCCTAAAATAGAGCGATCACAGAATCGGATTGTTCTTCAGTTGGTAGACATTCTTATGGCGAATATTCTACCGTCAATTGCAGAGTACCTACTATCCCCGTTTTGGCTCTAGAGTTGATACAATAATATTTTCTAAGTTCTGCCATAACTCCTAAGATAGAGCGATCACAGAGTCGGATTTTTCGGCAATTGTTAGATATTTTTATGGCGAATTTTCTACCGTCAGTGACAGAATTCTAACTAATCCCTTTTTGCCGCTAGAGTCGATAAAATAATATTATCTAAGTTCTGCCATAACTCCTAAAATAGAGCGATCGCAGAGTCGCATTTTTCGGCAGTTGTTAGATATTTTTATGGCGAACATTCTACCGTCAGTTATAGAGTTCTAACTATCACCTTTTGGCGCTAGAGCCGTTGCAGTATTATTTTATAAGTTCTGCCATAACTCCTAAGATAGAGCGATCACAGAATCGGATTGTTCTTCAGTTGGTAGATATTTTTATGGCGAATATTCTACCGTCAATTGCAGAGTTGTAACTATCCGCGTTTTAGGGCTAGAGTCAATACAATATTATTTTCTAAGTTCTGCCATAACTCCTAAAATAGAGCGATCACAGAATCGGATTGTTCTTCAGTTGGTAGACATTCTTATGGCGAATATTCTACCGTCAGTCATAGAGTTCTAACTATCACCGTTTTGGCGCTAGAGTCGATGCAGTAATATTTTCTAATTTCTGCCATAACTCCTAAAATAGAGTGATCACAGAGTCGTATTTTTCGGCAGTTGTTAGATATTTTTATGGCGAACATTCTACCGTCAGTTATAGAGTTCTAACTATCACCTTTTGGCGCTAGAGCCGTTGCAGTATTATTTTATAAGTTCTGCCATAACTCCTAAGATAGAGCGATCACAGAATCGGATTGTTCTTCAGTTGGCAGATATTTTTATGGCGAATATTCTACCGTCAATTGCAGAGTTGTAACTATCCCCGTTTTGGGGCTAGAGTCGATACAATATTATTCTCTAAGTTCTGCCATAACTCCTAAAATAAAGCGATCACAGAATTGGATTGTTCTTCAGTTGTTAGACATTTTTATGGCGAATATTCTACCGTCATTCATAGAGTTCTAACTATCACCGTTTTGTTGCTAGATTCGATACAATATTATTTTCTAAGTTCTGCCATAACTCCTAAAATAGAGCGATCACAGAATTGGATTGTGCTTCAGTTGTTAGACATTTTTATGGCGAATATTCTACCGTCATTCATAGAGTTCTAACTATCGCCGTTTTGGCGCTAGAGTCGATGCAGTATTATTTTCTAAGTTCTGCTATAACTCCTAAGATAGAGCGATCACAGAATCGGATTGTTCTTCAGTTGGTAGACATTCTTATGGCTAATATTCTACCGTCAGTCATAGAGTTCTAACTATCGCTGTTTTGGCGCTAGCGTCGATAAAATAATATTATCTAAGTTCTACCATAACTCCTAAAATAGAGCGATCACAGAATCGGATTGTTCTTCAGTTGGTACACATTCTTATGGCGAATACTCTACCGTCAGTCATAGAGTTCTAACTATCACCTTTTGGCGCTAGAGCCTTTGCAGTATTATTTTATAAGTTCTGCCATAACTCCTAAGATAGAGCGATCACAGAATCGGGTTGTTCTTCAGTTGGTAGACATTTTGATTGCGAATATTCTACCGTCAATTGCAGAGTTGTAACTATCCCCGTTTTGGCGCTAGAGTCGATACAATATTATTTTCTAAGTTCTGCCATAACTCCTAAAATAGAGCGATCACAGAGTCGGATTTTTCGGCAGTTGTTAGCTATTTTTATGGCGAGTTTTCTACCGTCAGTGTCAGAATTCTAACTATTCCCTTTTTGGCGCTAGAGTCGATAAAATATTATTTTCTAAGTTCTGCCATAACTCCTAAAATAGAGCGATCACAGAGTCGGATTTTTCGTTAGTTGTTAGATATTTTTATGGCGAATATTATACCATCAGTTACAGAGTTCTAACTGTCACCGTTTTGGTGCTAGAGTCGATAAAATAATATTTTCTAAGTGCTGCCATAACTTCTAAAATAGAGCGATCACAGAATCGGATTGTTCTTCAGTTGGTAGACATTCTTATGGTGAATATTCTACCGTCAGTTACAGAGTTCTAACTATCCCCGTTTTGGCGCTAGAGTCGATGCAATATTATTTTCTAAGTTCTGCCATAACTCCTAAGATAGAGCGATCACAGAATCGGATCGTTCTTCAGTTGGTAGACATTCTTATGGCGAATATTCTACCGTCAATTGCAGAGTACTTACTATCCCCGTTTTGGCGCTAGAGTCGATACAATAATATTTTCTAAGTTCTGCCATAACTCCTAAGATAGAGCGATCACAGAGTCGGATTTTTCGGCAATTGTTAGATATTTTTATGGCGAATTTTCTACCGTCAGTGACAGAATTCTGACTATTCCCTTTTTGGCGCTAGAGTCGATAAAATAATATTATCTAAGTTCTGCCATTACTCCTAAAATAGAGCGATCGCAGAGTCGGATTTTTCGGCAGTTGTTAGATATTTTTATGGCGAACATTCTACCGTCAGTCATAGAGTTCTAACTATCACCTTTTGGCGCTAGAGCCGTTGCAGTATTATTTTATAAGTTCTGCCATAACTCCTAAGATAGAGCGATCACAGAATCGGATTGTTCTTCAGTTGGTAGATATTTTTATGGCGAATGTTCTACCGTCATTCATAGAGTTCTAACTATCACCGTTTTGGTGCTAGAGTCGATACAATATTATTTTCTACGTTCTGCCATAACTCCTAAAATAGAGCGATGACAGAGTCGGATTTTTCGGCAGTTGTTAGCTATTTTTATGGCGAGTTTTCTACCGTCAGTGTCAGAATTCTAACTATTCCCTTTTTGGCGCTAGAGTCGATAAAATTTTATTTTCTAAGTTCTGCCATAACTCCTAAAATAGAGCGATCAGAGAGTCGGATTTTTCGGCAGTTGTTAGATATTTTTATGGCGAATATTATACCATCAGTTACAGTGTTCTAAATGTCACCGTTTTGGTGCTAGAGTCGATGCAGTAATATTTTCTAATTTCTGCCATAACTCCTAAAATAGAGTGATCACAGAGTCGTATTTTTCGGCAGTTGTTAGATATTTTTATGGCGAACATTCTACCATCAGTCATAGAGTTCTAACTATCACCTTTTGGCGCTAGAGCCGTTGCAGTATTATTTTATAAGTTCTGCCATAACTCCTAAGATAGAGCGATCACAGAATCGGATTGTTCTTCAGTTGGTAGATATTTTTATGGCGAATGTTCTACCGTCAATTGCAGAGTTGTAGCTATCGGCGTTTTGGCGCTAGAGTCGATACAATATTATTTTCTAAGTTCTGCCATAACTCCTAAAATAGAGCGATCACAGAGTCGGATTTTTCGGCAGTTGTTAGACATTTTTATGGCGAATATTCTACCGTCAGTTACGGACTTCTAATGGTCACCGTTTTGGTGCTAGAGTCGATACAACAATATTTTCTAAGTTATGCCATAACTCCTAAAATAGAACGATCACAGAATCGGATTGTTCTTCAGTTGGTAGACATTCTTATGTCGAATATTCTACCGTCAATTGCAGAGTACTTACTATCCCCATTTTCTCGCTAGAGTCGATACAATATTATTTTCTAAGTTCTGCCATAACTCCTAAAATAGAGCGATCACAGAGTCGGATTTTTCGGCAGTTGGTAGACAGTCTTATGGCGAATACTCTACCGTCAGTCATAGAGTTCTAACTATCACCTTTTGGCGCTAGAGCCTTTGCAGTAATATTTTATAAGTTCTGCCATAACTCCTAAGATAGAGCGATCACAGAATCGGGTTGTTCTTCAGTTGGTAGACATTCTTATGTCGAATATTCTACCGTCAATTGCAGAGTACTTACTATCCCCATTTTGGCGCTAGAGTCGATACAATATTATTTTCTAAGTTCTGCCATAACTCCTAAAATAGAGCGATCACAGAGTCGGATTTTTCGGCAGTTGGTAGACATTCTTACGGCGAATACTCTACCGTCAGTGACAGAATTCTAACTATTCCCTTTTTGGCGCTAGAGTCGATAAAATAATATTATCTAAGTTCTACCATAACTCCTAAAATAGAGCGATCACAGAATCGGATTGTTCTTCAGTTGGTAGACATTCTTATGGCGAATACTCTACCGTCAGTCATAGAGTTCTAACTATCACCTTTTGGCGCTAGAGCCTTTGCAGTATTATTTTATAAGTTCTGCCATAACTCCTAAGATAGAGCGATCACAGAATCGGGTTGTTCTTCAGTTGGTAGACATTTTGATTGCGAATATTCTACCGTCAATTGCAGAGTTGTAACTATCCCCGTTTTGGCGCTAGAGTCGATACAATATTATATTCTAAGTTCTGCCATAACTCCTAAAATAGAGCGATCACAGAGTCGGATTTTTCGGCAGTTGTTAGCTATTTTTAATGCGAGTTTTCTACCGTCAGTGTCAGAATTCTAACTATTCCCTTTTTGGCGCTAGAGTCGATAAAATATTATTTTCTAAGTTCTGCCATAACTCCTAAAATAGAGCGATCACAGAGTCGGATTTTTCGGCAGTTTTTAGATATTTTTATGGCGAACATTCTACCGTCAGTCATAGAGTTCTAACTATCACCTTTTGGCGCTAGAGCCGTTGCAGTATTATTTTATAAGTTCTGCCATAACTCCTAAGATAGAGCGATCACAGAATCGGATTGTTCTTCGGTTGTTAGACATTTTTATGGCGAATATTCTACCGTCATTCATAGAGTTCTAACTATCACCGTTTTGGTGCTAGAGTCGATACAATATTATTTTCCACGTTCTGCCATAACTCCTAAAATAGAGCGATCACAGTGTCGGATTTTTCGGCAGTTGTTAGATATTTTTATGGCGAATTTTCTACCGTCATTCATAGAGCTCTAACTATCACCGTTTTGGTGCTAGAGTCGATACAATATTATTTTCTACGTTCTGCCATAACTCCTAAAATAGAGCGATCACAGAGTCGGATTTTTCGGCAGTTGTTAGATATTTTTATGGCGAATTTTCTACCGTCAGTGACAGAATTCTAACTATTCCCTTCTTGGCGCTAGAGTCGATAAAACATTATTTTCTAAGTTCTGCCATAACTCCTAAAATAGAGCGATGACAGAGTCGGATTTTTCGGCAGTTGTTAGCTATTTTTATGGCGAGTTTTCTACCGTCAGTGTCAGAATTCTAACTATTCCCTTTTTGGCGCTAGAGTCGATAAAATATTATTTTCTAAGTTCTGCCATAACTCCTAAAATAGAGCGATCACAGAGTCGGATTTTTCGGCAGTTGTTAGATATTTTTATGGCGAATATTATACCATCAGTTACAGAGTTCTAAATGTCACCGTTTTGGTGCTAGAGTCGATAAAATAATATTTTCTAAGTGCTGCCATAACTTCTAAAATAGAGCGATCACAGAATCGGATTGTTCTTCAGTTGGTAGACATTCTTATGGCGAATATTCTACCGTCAGTCATAGAGTTCTAACTATCGCTGTTTTGGCGCTAGAGTCGATACAATATTATTTTCTACGTTCTGCCATAACTCCTAAAATAGAGCGATCACAGAGTCGGATTTTTCGGCAGTTGTTAGATATTTTTATGGCGAATGTTCTACCGTCAATTGCAGAGTTGTAACTATCGGCGTTTTGGCGCTAGAGTCGATACAATATTATTTTCTAAGTTCTGCCATAACTCCTAAAATAGAGCGATCACAGAATTGGATTGTTCTTCGGTTGTTAGACATTTTTATGGCGAATATTCTACCGTCATTCATAGAGTTCTAACTATCACCGTTTTGGTGCTAGAGTCGATACAATATTTTTTTCTACGTTCTGCCATAACTCCTAAAATAGAGCGATCACAGAGTTGGATTTTTCGGCAGTTGTTAGATATTTTCATGGCGAATTTTCTACCGTCAGTGACAGAATTCTAACTATTCCCTTCTTGGCGCTAGAGTCGATAAAACATTATTTTCTAAGTTCTGCCATAACTCCTAAAATAGAGCGATGACAGAGTCGGATTTTTCGGCAGTTGTTAGCTATTTTTATGGCGAGTTTTCTACCGTCAGTGTCAGAATTCTAACTATTCCCTTTTTGGCGCTAGAGTCGATAAAATATTATTTTCTAAGTTCTGCCATAACTCCTAAAATAGAGCGATCACAGAGTCGGATTTTTCGGCAGTTGTTAGATATTTTTATGGCGAACATTCTACCGTCAGTCATAGAGTTCTAACTATCACCTTTTGGCGCTAGAGCCGTTGCAGTATTATTTTATAAGTTCTGCCATAACTCCTAAGATAGAGCGATCACAGAATCGGATTGTTCTTCGGTTGTTAGACATTTTTATGGCGAATATTCTACCGTCATTCATAGAGTTCTAACTATCACCGTTTTGTTGCTAGATTCGATACAATATTATTTTCTAAGTTCTGCCATAACTCCTAAAATAGAGCGATCACAGAATTGGATTGTGCTTCAGTTGTTAGACATTTTTATGGCGAATATTCTACCGTCATTCATAGAGTTCTAACTATCGCCGTTTTGGCGCTAGAGTCGATGCAGTATTATTTTCTAAGTTCTGCTATAACTCCTAAGATAGAGCGATCACAGAATCGGATTGTTCTTCAGTTGGTAGACATTCTTATGGCTAATATTCTACCGTCAGTCATAGAGTTCTAACTATCGCTGTTTTGGCGCTAGCGTCGATAAAATAATATTATCTAAGTTCTACCATAACTCCTAAAACAGAGCGATCACAGAATCGGATTGTTCTTCAGTTGGTACACATTCTTATAGCGAATACTCTACCGTCAGTCATAGAGTTCTAACTATCACCTTTTGGCGCTAGAGCCGTTGCAGTATTATTTTATAAGTTCTGCCATAACTCCTAAGATAGAGCGATCACAGAATCGGATTGTTCTTCAGTTGGCAGATATTTTTATGGCGAATATTCTACCGTCAATTGCAGAGTTGTAACTATCCCCGTTTTGGGGCT
The DNA here is from genome assembly GCA_963422695.1 of Xylophagus ater. Lineage (NCBI taxonomy): Eukaryota > Metazoa > Arthropoda > Insecta > Diptera > Xylophagidae > Xylophagus > Xylophagus ater. The sequence continues at coordinate 25,540,131 of OY730481.1, read as the reverse complement.
AGAGTCGATAAAATAATATTATCTAAGTTCTGCCATAACTCCTAAAACAGAGCGATCGCAGAGTCGCATTTTTCGGCAGTTGTTAGATATTTTTATGGCGAACATTCTACCGTCAGTTATAGAGTTCTAACTATCACCTTTTGGCGCTAGAGCCGTTGCAGTATTATCTTATAAGTTCTGCCATAACTCCTAAGATAGAGCGATCACAGAATCGGATTGTTCTTCAGTTGGTAGATATTTTTATGGCGAATATTCTACCGTCAATTGCAGAGTTGTAACTATCCGCGTTTTAGGGCTAGAGTCAATACAATATTATTTTCTAAGTTCTGCCATAATTCCTAAAATAGAGCGATCACAGAATCGGATTGTTCTTCAGTTGGTAGACATTCTTATGGCGAATATTCTACCGTCAGTCATAGAGTTCTAACTATCACCGTTTTGGCGCTAGAGTCGATGCAGTAATATTTTCTAATTTCTGCCATAACTCCTAAAATAGAGTGATCACAGAGTCGTATTTTTCGGCAGTTGTTAGATATTTTTATGGCGAACATTCTACCGTCAGTTATAGAGTTCTAACTATCACCTTTTGGCGCTAGAGCCGTTGCAATATTATTTTATAAGTTCTGCCATAACTCCTAAGATAGAGCGATCACAGAATCGGATTGTCCTTCAGTTGGCAGATATTTTTATGGCGAATATTCTACCGTCAATTGCAGAGTTGTAACTATCCCCGTTTTGGGGCTAGAGTCGATACAATATTATTTTCTAAGTTCTGCCATAACTCCTAAAATAGAGCGATCACAGAGTCGGATTTTTCGGCAGTTGTTAGATATTTTTATGGCGAATTTTCTACCGTCAGTGACAGAATTCTAACTATTCCCTTATTGGCGCTAGAGTCGATAAAAAAATATTATCTAAGTTCTGCCATAACTCCTAAAATAGAGCGATCACAGAATCGGATTGTTCTTCAGTTGGTAGACATTTTTATGGCGGATATTCTACCGTCAGTTGTGGACTTCTAACTATCACGGTTTTGGCGCTAGAGTCGATACAATATTATTCTCTAAGTTCTGCCATAACTCCTAAAATAAAGCGATCACAGAATTGGATTGTTCTTCAGTTGTTAGACATTTTTATGGCGAATATTCTACCGTCATTCATAGAGTTCTAACTATCACCGTTTTGTTGCTAGATTCGATACAATATTATTTTCTAAGTTCTGCCATAACTCCTAAAATAGAGCGATCACAGAATTGGATTGTGCTTCAGTTGTTAGACATTTTTATGGCGAATATTCTACCGTCATTCATAGAGTTCTAACTATCGCCGTTTTGGCGCTAGAGTCGATGCAGTATTATTTTCTAAGTTCTGCTATAACTCCTAAGATAGAGCGATCACAGAATCGGATTGTTCTTCAGTTGGTAGACATTCTTATGGCTAATATTCTACCGTCAGTCATAGAGTTCTAACTATCGCTGTTTTGGCGCTAGCGTCGATAAAATAATATTATCTAAGTTCTACCATAACTCCTAAAATAGAGCGATCACAGAATCGGATTGTTCTTCAGTTGGTACACATTCTTATGGCGAATACTCTACCGTCAGTCATAGAGTTCTAACTATCACCTTTTGGCGCTAGAGCCTTTGCAGTATTATTTTATAAGTTCTGCCATAACTCCTAAGATAGAGCGATCACAGAATCGGGTTGTTCTTCAGTTGGTAGACATTTTGATTGCGAATATTCTACCGTCAATTGCAGAGTACTTACTATCCCCGTTTTGGCGCTAGAGTCGATACAATAATATTTTCTAAGTTCTGCCATAACTCCTAAGATAGAGCGATCACAGAGTCGGATTTTTCGGCAATTGTTAGATATTTTTATGGCGAATTTTCTACCGTCAGTGACAGAATTCTGACTATTCCCTTTTTGGCGCTAGAGTCGATAAAATAATATTATCTAAGTTCTGTCATTACTCCTAAAATAGAGCGATCGCAGAGTCGGATTTTTCGGCAGTTGTTAGATATTTTTATGGCGAACATTCTACCGTCAGTCATAGAGTTCTAACTATCACCTTTTGGCGCTAGAGCCGTTGCAGTATTATTTTATAAGTTCTGCCATAACTCCTAAGATAGAGCGATCACAGAATCGGATTGTTCTTCAGTTGGTAGATATTTTTATGGCGAATGTTCTACCGTCAATTGCAGAGTTGTAACTATCGGCGTTTTGGCGCTAGAGTCGATACAATATTATTTTCTAAGTTCTGCCATAACTCCTAAAATAGAGCGATCACAGAGTCGGATTTTTCGGCAGTTGTTAGACATTTTCATGGCGAATATTCTACCGTCAGTTACGGACTTCTAATGGTCACCGTTTTGGTGCTAGAGTCGATACAACAATATTTTCTAAGTTATGCCATAACTCCTAAAATAGAACGATCACAGAATCGGATTGTTCTTCAGTTGGTAGACATTCTTATGTCGAATATTCTACCGTCAATTGCAGAGTACTTACTATCCCCATTTTGGCGCTAGAGTCGATACAATATTATTTTCTAAGTTCTGCCATAACTCCTAAAATAGAGCGATCACAGAGTCGGATTTTTCGGCAGTTGGTAGACAGTCTTATGGCGAATACTCTACCGTCAGTCATAGAGTTCTAACTATCACCTTTTGGCGCTAGAGCTTTTGCAGTATTATTTTATAAGTTCTGCCATAACTCCTAAGATAGAGCGATCACAGAATCGGGTTGTTCTTCAGTTGGTAGACATTCTTATGTCGAATATTCTACCGTCAATTGCAGAGTACTTACTATCCCCATTTTGGCGCTAGAGTCGATACAATATTATTTTCTAAGTTCTGCCATAACTCCTAAAATAGAGCGATCACAGAGTCGGATTTTTCGGCAGTTGGTAGACATTCTTATGGCGAATACTCTACCGTCAGTGACAGAATTCTAACTATTCCCTTTTTGGCGCTAGAGTCGATAAAATAATATTATCTAAGATCTACCATAACTCCTAAAATAGAGCGATCACAGAATCGGATTGTTCTTCAGTTGGTAGACATTCTTATTGTAATGTAATGTCATGCCGATCGCCCCCTAGATATAAGTAGGTTTTAAGCTAAGTAGGCAAAAATGGCTTTTCGTCGGAACAATTCTCACGGGAAAATATTGTAGATAAAGTGCTTAATCGCGATTTCGGAAAAACAACGGTGTCAAATTGTAAGATATTCAAAGAAACTCGAGAACATTCCTAAGACAAAATTCGTCTTCATGGAAATCCGAGTATAATGAAAATGGTCCCACGGGAAAATAGCATGGACAAAATGCTTCATAAGCGCGAATTCGAAAATGGAAAAACAACGGTGTCAAATTCGAAGGTATTCAAAAAACTCGAGAACATTCCTAAGGCAAAATTCGTCTTCATGGAAATCCGAGTACAATGAAAATTGTCCCACGGGAAAATAGCATGGACAAAATGCTTAATTAGCGCGAATTCGAAAATGGAAAAACAACGGTTTCAAATTCAAAGTTGATAACAGAGAAACTCGAGAACATTCTTAAGGCAAAATTCGTCTTCATGGAAATCCGAGTACAATGAAAATTGTCCCACGGGAAAATATAGTGGACAAAATGCTGATTAGTCAACTTTGAAAATGGACAAACAAAAGTTTCAAATTCAAAGCAAAGCATTTTGAAATTTGAATATCCGGAATGCATTCTGCACCCGTAAGGATTTTGTTCCTATAAAAGCCAAGCAACGTAGTGAGATAAGTAATCAGTCCATCGATTCAGTTGATAGAAGCAGTTCATAGAGAGAGTTGATAGAAGCAGTTCATCGAATCAGTTCAACAACAGAGTCAAGCTCGACTAAAAAGTTTAATTTAAAAAGTATTATTAAAACCAATTGAATTAAAAAGAAAGAATTGTTGAAAAAAGTTTAATTTAAAAAGTATTGTTGAAACGAGTTGAATAAAAGAAAGTATTGTTGAAAAAAGTTTAATTTAAAAAGTATTGTTGAAACGAGTTGAATAAAAGAAAGTATTGTTGAAAAAAGTTTAATTTAAAAAGTATTGTTGAAACGAGTTGAATAAAAGAAAGTATTGTTGAAAAAAGTTTAATTTAAAAAGTATTGTTGAAACGAGTTGAATAAAAGAAAGTATTGTTGAAAAAAGTTTAATTTAAAAAGTTTTGTTGAAACGAGTTGAATAAAAGAAAGTATTGTTGAAAAAAGTTTAATTTAGAAAGCATTGTTGAAACGAGTTGAATAAGAGAAAGTATTGTTGAAAAAAGTTTAATTTAAAAAGTATTGTTGAAACGAGTTGAATAAAAGAAAGTATTGTTGAAAAAAGTTTAATTTAAAAAGTATTGTTGAAACGAGTTGAATAAAAGAAAGTATTGTTGAAAAAAGTTTAATTTAAAAAGTATTGTTGAAACGAGTTGAATAAAAGAAAGTATTTTTGAAAAAAGTTGAATATAAAAAGTATTGAATAAAAGAAAGTAATGTTGAAAAAAGTTGAATATAAAAAGTATTGTTGAAACGAGTTGAATAAAAGAAAGTATTGTTGAAAAAAGATTAATTTAAAAAGTATTGTAGAAAGTTAAGAATTAAAGTTAAGATTTGAAATTAATAAATATTGGTGAAATTAATTAAGTGAAAGGAAGTGTTTTTATTTCAAAACCAGCCATATTAATAATTATTCGGGAGTTGACGTTGCCAGAGGCATTCCGACAAAATATTACACAACATAATTGGCGCAGCCGGTAGGATCCTAGAAGTTAAAAAAAAAGGGACAACAAAAAATTTTTTTTTTAACTTGAAAAACTTGGATCCATCGAATCTACAAACAACAGTGTGATAAGTCATCGAATGAATCAAACAACATCTACTTCCGACATCATAAGTGACATCCTTAACAGCACCTTCCAACAACTAGACGACGCTACGATTGACGACACCAGTCCTGAACAAAATACGTTTAGGCCAACAACCGCACCACCAGCAAACGTGAAACTAGGACATCTACGAAGCGGACGGCAGTACACCAAATCAGAATCCAGTACACCACCAGAACAACCATTTGAAGGTAAGATCGGCCCAAAAAGGCAACTTTTTATACCCAGTAATTTAAGTACAGAAAAAATGGCAAAAGCAAATATGTCCGTAGATATAAATAAAGTGAGCCACTTTGTATTCAATTCAATCCCTATACTAAGCGCGGAAATCGGTCCTAAATTAACGGAAGAAATCACAGTATTCATAGATTGTTGTAAAGCTGTCTATAATATTCTTTCCGAGGAGGAACGCGTAGTGTTCTTACCCCTAATTCCCACCAGGTTTCGAGGTAGAGCCGCCAGCACTCTAACAAACATACCTACCGATACCTTTACTGGCATTCTGGCTGCAATATTAGCAAAACTAGTTCCCCGAAGGCCATATGCTACAATGTTCCATGAATTGCAAAACTCCAGCCAATTGCCTGGAGAAACACTCACAGGATTTGCGGGGCGAATGAAAACCTTGTTAAAAGAGTGTATAAATAATGCAATTCAAAGACATCCACAAGGATATGAATCGGTAACAAAAGATTTGGAGGAAACCGCTATGTTCGCTTTTAAAGCGGGTATGTTAAATCCAAATCATCGGTTATTTTTTCTTCATGAGGACTACCGGGACTTTAATGCCCTGGTCTCTAAAGCTGAATTTCTTGAGCAGGCGGAGAAGCAATTCAGTTTAGCAACTGCTAATACCCTCATACCACACGTACAACCAAACCAACAGTTCAATTTTTCAGCCGAAGTAACACCCCAAAACAATTACCCCAATAACAATAGGAATAACAATAACCGGAATTATAACAACAACTACACCAATCAAAATGGTAACTTCAGTTACAATAACAGAGTTAATAACAACAATAATTTTAACAACAGGAGGAATCGAAATAACAATTTTTACAATAATAATAGGAACAACAACTATAACAATGACAACCATACTAACAAAAATTACAGTAATAATTATAATGACAATAGCAGAAATAGGGAAAACAACAATAATAACAATAATAGGTTTACTCAATATGGTAATAATAACAATTCTACCCAAAATTTTAATAATAGAAATTCTAATAAATATAATAATAATCCCCCTCCAAACCAAAGAACGCAATGCGGTTTCTGCAATAGATTAGGTCATGTTTATGCCGAGTGTAGAACTCGTATGAACACACCCTATTGCAACCGATGCCTGGTTTATGGACATAACAACAATACGTGCAATTTTCACCCACAATCAAATGCTACTCATCAAATAAACATGATATCAAATAAAAATATCGAAAACAGCAAATCGAAAGAAACGCCAAATACGTGTAATTTTTGCCTACAACCTGGGCACTCTATGGAAATGTGTTTCGCTAAGAAACAATGGGAGCAAAATAATCCATGCCCCACTAATCCATCGGAAAACTAAAGCAGGGCTGTCATTCTAGACCCAAAACAATTGAGACAAGGTGTCAGCCCGAAACACTCCATTCCAAACAAAATAAATGTATAATCAAAGTACCATTGTCAATAGTATCAAAATGTCCGACCGAATTGTTAATAGACACAGGGTCAGACATAAGCATAATCAAGCAATCATCATTAAAGAAAAACATAAATATTAATAAAGACGAAAAAACCAAAATACAAACGGCATTCGGCAAAGGACAAACTTTAGGTACATGCTTAACACAATTTCCACCCCCCGTATCACAAAACTGCAAATTCCATTTGGTGGAAAAAGCCACCCCAATTCCCGGTGATGGTATACTAGGCTTTGATTTCTTGTCTCAAAATTGCAACATTGAGGGTCCAAATAAACGATTAGTTTTCCCCGAAGTAAAACTTGACGAACACAATTTCGGAATGCCATTTTTTAACAGTGTATCCAAAAACCCCATGAAGACGGTCCATATAGATGTCGCACAGGCACAGGTTGAATCATCTGTACCTGGAGCTAAAATTGTAAGTGGCCCATGGATAGGAAAAACACTGCTGCACCCAAAATCCAACTTGAACGACTCGGAGTATAAAGTGAAGACTCAGAGAGAAATTTCTATTCCGGCGCGCTCAAGAAGATTGGTGCAGATAAAAGTGACATTCAAACAGGAAAAACTCTGCTTATCGAAAGAAATAAGCGAAGGAGTTTATCTTGGAGGTTGTCTGGTCCGGCCTATTGACGGGAAAATTGTCATTTGTATCCTCAATACGCAATTAACAAACAAGAGAATTAAACCATTTAGCTTTAACACCCACCCCCTAGATCAATATGACGTTATAAATTTAAGACAAAAAAGCGAAGAATCTTCCGAAGAAACTATAAAATATTTATTCAGTATAAACCAGAATCAAATGGGTAAAAACAGAATAGAAGAACTTAAACAATATTTGAAATTAGACGAAAACGCAACACTGGAAAAAAGAAATTATAAATATAAAAGAAAAACACAAAAAACCCACCGCGAAAATCTGCTACGCAAAAACTTAAACTACAACAACAAAAGAAATAGAGAAAAGATTAAAATTCCTCGATGAAACAATATTTACCAAAAAAATATATTGCATAGAAAATAATTTTTTACCTATATATAAAAATCACCCGAACATATAGTAACTAATTTACTTTCATTCATTTTTTTCAATTTTTTTTTCTCATCTCAATAAATTTTTATCATAATTTCATTTTTACTTTCCCTATAATAAAGAAGAGAAAACATACTATATACAAAATAATTAAGAATAAGCAAATGAAATTTTGCGAGTAACCCCCGAACATAAAGAAAGCTTAAAAATTTCTTTTTGTATAAGAAATTTTCTGCTGACGATGCAAAAATAGTTTAACATTTTTAGCCATATTAAAATACAATATACAATAATTCTAAAAAGTGTTCATGTAAGTTTTTCAAAACTTTAATCTCATATTTCGAAAACGTAATAAGAATCTTACTTATTGTAATGTCTTTATTAAAATTTTTCGCACAACTTTATTATTTTTTTTCGAATTTAAGTTACCAAAAAGTAATTTAATCGCACATTTTTTTTTTCGTGAATAAGAATTTTTGTTTAACTTGCGAATGCAGTAAAGAAAAACAAAAATAATAGGAAAATGAATTTATATCTAGGGGGCGATCGGCATGACATTACATTACATTATGGCGAATACTCTACCGTCAGTCATAGAGTTCTAACTATCACCTTTTGGCGCTAGAGCCTTTGCAGTATTATTTTATAAGTTCTGCCATAACTCCTAAGATAGAGCGATCACACAATCGGGTTGTTCTTCAGTTGGTAGACATTTTGATTCCGAATATTCTACCGTCAATTGCAGAGTTGTAACTATCCCCGTTTTGGCGCTAGAGTCGATACAATATTATTTTCTAAGTTCTGCCATAACTCCTAAAATAGAGCGATCACAGAGTCGGATTTTTCGGCAGTTGTTAGCTATTTTTAATGCGAGTTTTCTACCGTCAGTGTCAGAATTCTAACTATTCCCTTTTTGGCGCTAGAGTCGATAAAATATTATTTTCTAAGTTCTGCCATAACTCCTAAAATAGAGCGATCACAGAGTCGGATTTTTCGGCAGTTGTTAGATATTTTTATGGCGAACATTCTACCGTCAGTCATAGAGTTCTAACTATCACCTTTTGGCGCTAGAGCCGTTGCAGTATTATTTTATAAGTTCTGCCATAACTCCTAAGATAGAGCGATCACAGAATCGGATTGTTCTTCGGTTGTTAGACATTTTTATGGCGAATATTCTACCGTCATTCATAGAGTTCTAACTATCACCGTTTTGGTGCTAGAGTCGGTACAATATTATTTTCTACGTTCTGCCATAACTCCTAAAATAGAGCGATCACAGAGTCGGATTTTTCGGCAGTTGTTAGATATTTTTATGGCGAATTTTCTACCGTCATTCATAGAGTTCTAACTATCACCGTTTTGGTGCTAGAGTCGATACAATATTATTTTCTACGTTCTGCCATAACTCCTAAAATAGAGCGATCACAGAGTCGGATTTTTCGGCAGTTGTTAGATATTTTTATGGCGAATTTTCTACCGTCAGTGACAGAATTCTAACTATTCCCTTCTTGGCGCTAGAGTCGATAAAACATTATTTTCTAAGTTCTGCCATAACTCCTAAAATAGAGCGATGACAGAGTCGGATTTTTCGGCAGTTGTTAGCTATTTTTATGGCGAGTTTTCTACCGTCAGTGTCAGAATTCTAACTATTCCCTTTTTGGCGCTAGAGTCGATAAAATATTATTTTCTAAGTTCTGCCATAACTCCTAAAATAGAGCGATCACAGAGTCGGATTTTTCGGCAGTTGTTAGATATTTTTATGGCGAATATTATACCATCAGTTACAGAGTTCCAAATGTCACCGTTTTGGTGCTAGAGTCGATAAAATACTATTTTCTAAGTGCTGCCATAACTTCTAAAATAGAGCGATCACAGAATCGGATTGTTCTTCAGTTGGTAGACATTCTTATGGCGAATATTCTACCGTCAGTCATAGAGTTCTAACTATCGCTGTTTTGGCGCTAGAGTCGATACAATATTATTTTCTACGTTCTGCCATAACTCCTAAAATAGAGCGATCACAGAGTCGGATTTTTCGGCAGTTGTTAGATATTTTTATGGCGAATGTTCTACCGTCAATTGCAGAGTTGTAACTATCGGCGTTTTGGCGCTAGAGTCGATACAATATTATTTTCTAAGTTCTGCCATAACTCCTAAAATAGAGCGATCACAGAATTGGATTGTTCTTCGGTTGTTAGACATTTTTATGGCGAATATTCTACCGTCATTCATAGAGTTCTAACTATCACCGTTTTGGTGCTAGAGTCGATACAATATTATTTTCTACGTTCTGCCATAACTCCTAAAATAGAGCGATCACAGAGTCGGATTTTTCGGCAGTTGTTAGATATTTTTATGGCGAATTTTCTACCGTCAGTGACAGAATTCTAACTATTCCCTTCTTGGCGCTAGAGTCGATAAAACATTATTTTCTAAGTTCTGCCATAACTCCTAAAATAGAGCGATGACAGAGTCGGATTTTTCGGCAGTTGTTAGCTATTTTTATGGCGAGTTTTCTACCGTCAGTGTCAGAATTCTAACTATTCCCTTTTTGGCGCTAGAGTCGATAAAATATTATTTTCTAAGTTCTGCCATAACTCCTAAAATAGAGCGATCACAGAGTCGGATTTTTCGGCAGTTGTTAGCTATTTTTATGGCGAGTTTTCTACCGTCAGTGTCAGAATTCTAACTATTCCCTTTTTGGCGCTAGAGTCGATAAAATAATATTATCTAAGTTCTACCATAACTCCTAAGATAGAGCGATCACAGAATCGGATTGTTCTTCAGTTGGTAGACATTCTTATGGCGAATATTCTACCGTCAGTCATAGAGTTCTAACTATCGCTGTTTTGGCGCTAGAGTCGATACAATATTATTTTCTAAGTTCTGCCATAACTCCTAAAATAGAGCGATCACAGAATTGGATTGTTCTTCGGTTGGTAGACATTCTTATGGCGAATATTCTACCGTCAGTCATAGAGTTTTAACTATCGCTGTTTTGGCGCTAGAGTCGATACAATATTATTTTCTAAGTTCTGCCATAACTCCTAAAATAGAGCGATCACAGAATTGGATTGTTCTTCGGTTGTTAGATATTTTTATGGCGAACATTCTGCCGTCAGTCATAGAGTTCTAACTATCACCTTTTGGCGCTAGAGCCGTTGCAGTATTATTTTATAAGTTCTGCCATAACTCCTAAGATAGAGCGATCACAGAATCGGATTGTTCTTCGGTTGTTAGACATTTTTATGGCGAATATTCTACCGTCATTCATAGAGTTCTAACTATCACCGTTTTGGTGCTAGAGTCGATACAATATTATTTTCTAAGTTCTGCCATAACTCCTAAAATAGAGCGATGACAGAGTCGGATTTTTCGGCAGTTGTTAGCTATTTTTATGGCGAGTTTTCTACCGTCAGTGTCAGAATTCTAACTATTCCCTTTTTGGCGCTAGAGTCGATAAAATAATATTATCTAAGTTCTACCATAACTCCTAAAATAGAGCGATCACAGAATCGGATTGTTCTTCAGTTGGTACACATTCTATGGCGAATACTCTACCGTCAGTCATAGAGTTCTAACTATCACCTTTTGGCGCTAGAGCCTTTGCAGTATTATTTTATAAGTTCTGCCATAACTCCTAAGATAGAGCGATCACAGAATCGGGTTGTTCTTCAGTTGGTAGACATTTTGATTGCGAATATTCTACCGTGAATTGCAGAGTTGTAACTATCCCCGTTTTGGCGCTAGAGTCGATACAATATTATTTTCTAAGTTCTGCCATAATTCCTAAAATAGAGCGATCACAGAGTCGGATTTTTCGGCAGTTGTTAGCTATTTTTATGGCGAGTTTTCTACCGTCAGTGTCAGAATTCTAACTATTCCCTTTTTGGCGCTAGAGTCGATAAAATATTATTTTCTAAGTTCTGCCATAACTCCTAAAATAGAGCGATCACAGAGTCGGATTTTTCGGTAGTTGTTAGATATTTTTATGGCGAATATTATACTATCAGTTACAGAGTTCTAACTGTCACCGTTTTGGTGCTAGAGTTGATAAAATAATATTTTCTAAGTGCTGCCATAACTTCTAAAATAGAGCGATCACAGAATCGGATTGTTCTTCAGTTGGTAGACATTCTTATGGTGAATATTCTACCGTCAGTTACAGAGTTCTAACTATCCCCGTTTTGGCGCTAGAGTCGATGCAATATTATTTTCTAAGTTCTGCCATAACTCCTAAGATAGAGCGATCACAGAATCGGATCGTTCTTCAGTTGGTAGACATTCTTATGGCGAATATTCTACCGTCAATTGCAGAGTACTTACTATCCCCGTTTTGGCGCTAGAGTCGATACAATAATATTTTCTAAGTTCTGCCATAACTCCTAAGATAGAGCGATCACAGAGTCGGATTTTTCGGCAATTGTTAGATATTTTTATGGCGAATTTTCTACCGTCAGTGACAGAATTCTGACTATTCCCTTTTTGGCGCTAGAGTCGATAAAATAATATTATCTAAGTTCTGTCATTACTCCTAAAATAGAGCGATCGCAGAGTCGGATTTTTCGGCAGTTGTTAGATATTTTTATGGCGAACATTCTACCGTCAGTCATAGAGTTCTAACTATCACCTTTTGGCGCTAGAGCCGTTGCAGTATTATTTTATAAGTTCTGCCATAACTCCTAAGATAGAGCGATCACAGAATCGGATTGTTCTTCAGTTGGTAGATATTTTTATCTCGAATGTTCTACCGTCAATTGCAGAGTTGTAACTATCGGCGTTTTGGCGCTAGAGTCGATACAATATTATTTTCTAAGTTCTGCCATAACTCCTAAAATGGAGCGATCACAGAGTCGGATTTTTCGGCAGTTGTTAGACATTTTTATGGCGAATATTCTACCGTCAGTTACGGACTTCTAATGGTCACCGTTTTGGTGCTAGAGTCGATACAACAATATTTTCTAAGTTATGCCATAACTCCTAAAATAGAACGATCACAGAATCGGATTGTTCTTCAGTTGGTAGACATTCTTATGTCGAATATTCTACCGTCAATTGCAGAGTACTTACTATCCCCATTTTGGCGCTAGAGTCGATACAATATTATTTTCTAAGTTCTGCCATAACTCCTAAAATAGAGCGATCACAGAGTCGGATTTTTCGGCAGTTGGTAGATAGTCTTATGGCGAATACTCTACCGTCAGTCATAGAGTTCTAACTATCACCTTTTGGCGCTAGAGCTTTTGCAGTATTATTTTATAAGTTCTGCCATAACTCCTAAGATAGAGCGATCACAGAATCGGGTTGTTCTTCAGTTGGTAGACATTCTTATGTCGAATATTCTACCGTCAATTGCAGAGTACTTACTATCCCCATTTTGGCGCTAGAGTCGATACAATATTATTTTCTAAGTTCTGCCATAACTCCTAAAATAGAGCGATCACAGAGTCGGATTTTTCGGCAGTTGGTAGACATTCTTATGGCGAATACTCTACCGTCAGTGACAGAATTCTAACTATTCCCTTTTTGGCGCTAGAGTCGATAAAATAATATTATCTAAGTTCTACCATAACTCCTTAAATAGAGCGATCACAGAATCGGATTGTTCTTCAGTTGGTAGACATTCTTATTGTAATGTAATGTCATGCCGATCGCCCCCTAGATATAAGTAGGTTTTAAGCTAAGTAGGCAAAAATGGCTTTTCGTCGGAACAATTCTCACGGGAAAATATTGTAGATAAAGTGCTTAATCGCGATTTCGGAAAAACAACGGTGTCAAATTGTAAGATATTCAAAGAAACTCGAGAACATTCCTAAGACAAAATTCGTCTTCATGGAAATCCGAGTATAATGAAAATGGTCCCACGGGAAAATAGCATGGATAAAATGCTTCATAAGCGCGAATTCGAAAATGGAAAAACAACGGTGTCAAATTCGAAGGTATTCAAAAAACTCGAGAACATTCCTAAGACGAAATTCGTCTTCATGGAAATCCGAGTACAATGAAAATTGTCCCACGGGAAAATAGCATGGACAAAATGCTTAATTAGCGCGAATTCGAAAATGGAAAAACAACGGTTTCAAATTCAAAGTTGATAACAGAGAAACTCGAGAACATTCCTAAGGCAAAATTCGTCTTCATGGAAATCCGAGTACAATGAAAATTGTCCCACGGGAAAATATAGTGGACAAAATGCTGATTAGTCAACTTTGAAAATGGACAAACAAAAGTTTCAAATTCAAAGCAAAGCATTTTGAAATTTGAATATCCGGAATGCATTCTGCACCCGTAAGGATTTTGTTCCTATAAAAGCCAAGCAACGTAGTGAGATAAGTAATCAGTCCATCGATTCAGTTGATAGAAGCAGTTCATAGAGAGAGTTGATAGAAGCAGTTCATCGAATCAGTTCAACAACAGAGTCAAGCTCGACTAAAAAGTTTAATTTAAAAAGTATTATTAAAACCAATTGAATTAAAAAGAAAGAATTGTTGAAAAAAGTTTAATTTAAAAAGTATTGTTGAAACGAGTTGAATAAAAGAAAGTATTGTTGAAAAAAGTTTAATTTAAAAAGTATTGTTGAAACGAGTTGAATAAAAGAAAGTATTGTTGAAAAAAGTTTAATTTAAAAAGTATTGTTGAAACGAGTTGAATAAAAGAAAGTATTGTTGAAAAAAGTTTAATTTAAAAAGTATTGTTGAAACGAGTTGAATAAAAGAAAGTATTGTTGAAAAAAGTTTAATTTAAAAAGTATTGTTGAAACGAGTTGAATAAAAGAAAGTATTGTTGAAAAAAGTTTAATTTAGAAAGCATTGTTGAAGCGAGTTGAATAAGAGAAAGTATTGTTGAAAAAAGTTTAATTTAAAAAGTATTGTTGAAACGAGTTGAATAAAAGAAAGTATTGTTGAAAAAAGTTTAATTTAAAAAGTATTGTTGAAACGAGTTGAATAAAAGAAAGTATTGTTGAAAAAAGTTTAATTTAAAAAGTATTGTTGAAACGAGTTGAATAAAAGAAAGTATTTTTGAAAAAAGTTGAATATAAAAAGTATTGAATAAAAGAAAGTAATGTTGAAAAAAGTTGAATATAAAAAGTATTGTTGAAACGAGTTGAATAAAAGAAAGTATTGTTGAAAAAACTTTAATTTAAAAAGTATTGTAGAAAGTTAAGAATTAAAGTTAAGATTTGAAATTAATAAATATTGGTGAAATTAATTAAGTAAAAGGAAGTGTTTTTATTTCAAAACCAGCCATATTAATAATTATTCGGGAGTTGACGTTGCCAGAGGCATTCCGACAAAATATTACACAACATAATTGGCGCAGCCGGTAGGATCCTAGAATTTAAAAAAAAAGGGACAACAAAAATTTTTTTTTTTAACTTGAAAAACTTGGATCCATCGAATCTACAAACAACAGTGTGATAAGTCATCGAATGAATCAAACAACATCTACTTCCGACATCATAAGTGACATCCTTAACAGCACCTTCCAACAACTAGACGACGCTACGATTGACGACACCAGTCCTGAACAAAATACGTTTAGGCCAACAACCGCACCACCAGCAAACGTGAAACTAGGACATCTACGAAGCGGACGGCAGTACACCAAATCAGAATCCAGTACACCACCAGAACAACCATTTGAAGGTAAGATCGGCCCAAAAAGGCAACTTTTTATACCCAGTAATTTAAGTACAGAAAAAATGGCAAAAGCAAATATGTCCGTAGATATAAATAAAGTGAGCCACTTTGTATTCAATTCAATCCCTATACTAAGCGCGGAAATCGGTCCTAAATTAACGGAAGAAATCACAGTATTCATAGATTGTTGTAAAGCTGTCTATAATATTCTTTCCGAGGAGGAACGCGTAGTGTTCTTACCCCTAATTCCCCCCAGGTTTCGAGGTAGAGCCGCCAGCACTCTAACAAACATACCTACCGATACCTTTACTGGCATTCTGGCTGCAATATTAGCAAAACTAGTTCCCCGAAGGCCATATGCTACAATGTTCCATGAATTGCAAAACTCCAGCCAATTGCCTGGAGAAACACTCACAGGATTTGCGGGGCGAATGAAAACCTTGTTAAAAGAGTGTATAAATAATGCAATTCAAAGACATCCACAGGGATATGAATCGGTAACAAAAGATTTGGAGGAAACCGCTATGTTCGCTTTTAAAGCGGGTATGTTAAATCCAAATCATCGGTTATTTTTTCTTCATGAGGACTACCGGGACTTTAATGCCCTGGTCTCTAAAGCTGAATTTCTTGAGCAGGCGGAGAAGCAATTCAGTTTAGCAACTGCTAATACCCTCATACCACACGTACAACCAAACCAACAGTTCAATTTTTCAGCCGAAGTAACACCCCAAAACAATTACCCCAATAACAATAGGAATAACAATAACCGGAATTATAACAACAACTACACCAATCAAAATGGTAACTTCAGTTACAATAACAGAGTTAATAACAACAATAATTTTAACAACAGGAGGAATCGAAATAACAATTTTTACAATAATAATAGGAACAACAACTATAACAATGACAACCATACTAACAAAAATTACAGTAATAATTATAATGACAATAGCAGAAATAGGGAAAACAACAATAATAACAATAATAGGTTTACTCAATATGGTAATAATAACAATTCTACCCAAAATTTTAATAATAGAAATTCTAATAAATATAATAATAATCCCCCTCCAAACCAAAGAACGCAATGCGGTTTCTGCAATAGATTAGGTCATGTTTATGCCGAGTGTAGAACTCGTATGAACACACCCTATTGCAACCGATGCCTGGTTTATGGACATAACAACAATACGTGCAATTTTCACCCACAATCAAATGCTACTCATCAAATAAACATGATATCAAATAAAAATATCGAAAACAGCAAATCGAAAGAAACGCCAAATACGTGTAATTTTTGCCTACAACCTGGGCACTCTATGGAAATGTGTTTCGCTAAGAAACAATGGGAGCAAAATAATCCATGCCCCACTAATCCATCGGAAAACTAAAGCAGGGCTGTCATTCTAGACCCAAAACAATTGAGACAAGGTGTCAGCCCGAAACACTCCATTCCAAACAAAATAAATGTATAATCAAAGTACCATTGTCAATAGTATCAAAATGTCCGACCGAATTGTTAATAGACACAGGGTCAGACATAAGCATAATCAAGCAATCATCATTAAAGAAAAACATAAATATTAATAAAGACGAAAAAACCAAAATACAAACGGCATTCGGCAAAGGACAAACTTTAGGTACATGCTTAACACAATTTCCACCCCCCGTATCACAAAACTGCAAATTCCATTTGGTGGAAAAAGCCACCCCAATTCCCGGTGATGGTATACTAGGCTTTGATTTCTTGTCTCAAAATTGCAACATTGAGGGTCCAAATAAACGATTAGTTTTCCCCGAAGTAAAACTTGACGAACACAATTTCGGAATGCCATTTTTTAACAGTGTATCCAAAAACCCCATGAAGACGGTCCATATAGATGTCGCACAGGCACAGGTTGAATCATCTGTACCTGGAGCTAAAATTGTAAGTGGCCCATGGATAGGAAAAACACTGCTGCACCCAAAATCCAACTTGAACGACTCGGAGTATAAAGTGAAGACTCAGAGAGAAATTTCTATTCCGGCGCGCTCAAGAAGATTGGTGCAGATAAAAGTGACATTCAAACAGGAAAAACTCTGCTTATCGAAAGAAATAAGCGAAGGAGTTTATCTTGGAGGTTGTCTGGTCCGGCCTATTGACGGGAAAATTGTCATTTGTATCCTCAATACGCAATTAACAAACAAGAGAATTAAACCATTTAGCTTTAACACCCACCCCCTAGATCAATATGACGTTATAAATTTAAGACAAAAAAGCGAAGAATCTTCCGAAGAAACTATAAAATATTTATTCAGTATAAACCAGAATCAAATGGGTAAAAACAGAATAGAAGAACTTAAACAATATTTGAAATTAGACGAAAACGCAACACTGGAAAAAAGAAATTATAAATATAAAAGAAAAACACAAAAAACCCACCGCGAAAATCTGCTACGCAAAAACTTAAACTACAACAACAAAAGAAATAGAGAAAAGATTAAAATTCCTCGATGAAACAATATTTACCAAAAAAATATATTGCATAGAAAATAATTTTTTACCTATATATAAAAATCACCCGAACATATAGTAACTAATTTACTTTCATTCATTTTTTTCAATTTTTTTTTCTCATCTCAATAAATTTTTATCATAATTTCATTTTTACTTTCCCTATAATAAAGAAGAGAAAACATACTATATACAAAATAATTAAGAATAAGCAAATGAAATTTTGCGAGTAACCCCCGAACATAAAGAAAGCTTAAAAATTTCTTTTTGTATAAGAAATTTTCTGCTGACGATGCAAAAATAGTTTAACATTTTTAGCCATATTAAAATACAATATACAATAATTCTAAAAAGTGTTCATGTAAGTTTTTCAAAACTTTAATCTCATATTTCGAAAACGTAATAAGAATCTTACTTATTGTAATGTCTTTATTAAAATTTTTCGCACAACTTTATTATTTTTTTTCGAATTTAAGTTACCAAAAAGTAATTTAATCGCACATTTTTTTTTTCGTGAATAAGAATTTTTGTTTAACTTGCGAATGCAGTAAAGAATAACAAAAATAATAGGAAAATGAATTTATATCTAGGGGGCGATCGGCATGACATTACATTACATTATGGCGAATACTCTACCGTCAGTCATAGAGTTCTAACTATCACCTTTTGGCGCTAGAGCCTTTGCAGTATTATTTTATAAGTTCTGCCATAACTCCTAAGATAGAGCGATCACAGAATCGGGTTGTTCTTCAGTTGGTAGACATTTTGATTGCGAATATTCTACCGTCAATTGCAGAGTTGTAACTATCCCCGTTTTGGCGCTAGAGTCGATACAATATTATTTTCTAAGTTCTGCCATAACTCCTAAAATAGAGCGATCACAGAGTCGGATTTTTCGGCAGTTGTTAGCTATTTTTAATGCGAGTTTTCTACCGTCAGTGTCAGAATTCTAACTATTCCCTTTTTGGCGCTAGAGTCGATAAAATATTATTTTCTAAGTTCTGCCATAACTCCTAAAATAGAGCGATCACAGAGTCGGATTTTTCGGCAGTTGTTAGATATTTTTATGGCGAACATTCTACCGTCAGTCATAGAGTTCTAACTATCACCTTTTGGCGCTAGAGCCGTTGCAGTATTATTTTATAAGTTCTGCCATAACTCCTAAGATAGAGCGATCACAGAATCGGATTGTTCTTCGGTTGTTAGACATTTTTATGGCGAATATTCTACCGTCATTCATAGAGTTCTAACTATCACCGTTTTGGTGCTAGAGTCGGTACAATATTATTTTCTACGTTCTGCCATAACTCCTAAAATAGAGCGATCACAGAGTCGGATTTTTCGGCAGTTGTTAGATATTTTTATGGCGAATTTTCTACCGTCATTCATAGAGTTCTAACTATCACCGTTTTGGTGCTAGAGTCGATACAATATTATTTTCTACGTTCTGCCATAACTCCTAAAATAGAGCGATCACAGAGTCGGATTTTTCGGCAGTTGTTAGATATTTTTATGGCGAATTTTCTACCGTCAGTGACAGAATTCTAACTATTCCCTTCTTGGCGCTAGAGTCGATAAAACATTATTTTCTAAGTTCTGCCATAACTCCTAAAATAGAGCGATGACAGAGTCGGATTTTTCGGCAGTTGTTAGCTATTTTTATGGCGAGTTTTCTACCGTCAGTGTCAGAATTCTAACTATTCCCTTTTTGGCGCTAGAGTCGATAAAATATTATTTTCTAAGTTCTGCCATAACTCCTAAAATAGAGCGATCACAGAGTCGGATTTTTCGGCAGTTGTTAGATATTTTTATGGCGAATATTATACCATCAGTTACAGAGTTCTAAATGTCACCGTTTTGGTGCTAGAGTCGATAAAATACTATTTTCTAAGTGCTGCCATAACTTCTAAAATAGAGCGATCACAGAATCGGATTGTTCTTCAGTTGGTAGACATTCTTATGGCGAATATTCTACCGTCAGTCATAGAGTTCTAACTATCGCTGTTTTGGCGCTAGAGTCGATACAATATTATTTTCTACGTTCTGCCATAACTCCTAAAATAGAGCGATCACAGAGTCGGATTTTTCGGCAGTTGTTAGATATTTTTATGGCGAATGTTCTACCGTCAATTGCAGAGTTGTAACTATCGGCGTTTTGGCGCTAGAGTCGATACAATATTATTTTCTAAGTTCTGCCATAACTCCTAAAATAGAGCGATCACAGAATTGGATTGTTCTTCGGTTGTTAGACATTTTTATGGCGAATATTCTACCGTCATTCATAGAGTTCTAACTATCACCGTTTTGGTGCTAGAGTCGATACAATATTATTTTCTACGTTCTGCCATAACTCCTAAAATAGAGCGATCACAGAGTCGGATTTTTCGGCAGTTGTTAGATATTTTTATGGCGAATTTGCTACCGTCAGTGACAGAATTCTAACTATTCCCTTCTTGGCGCTAGAGTCGATAAAACATTATTTTCTAAGTTCTGCCATAACTCCTAAAATAGAGCGATGACAGAGTCGGATTTTTCGGCAGTTGTTAGCTATTTTTATGGCGAGTTTTCTACCGTCAGTGTCAGAATTCTAACTATTCCCTTTTTGGCGCTAGAGTCGATAAAATATTATTTTCTAAGTTCTGCCATAACTCCTAAAATAGAGCGATCACAGAGTCGGATTTTTCGGCAGTTGTTAGATATTTTTATGGCGAACATTCTACCGTCAGTCATAGAGTTCTAACTATCACCTTTTGGCGCTAGAGCCGTTGCAGTATTATTTTATAAGTTCTGCCATAACTCCTAAGATAGAGCGATCACAGAATCGGATTGTTCTTCGGTTGTTAGACATTTTTATGGCGAATATTCTACCGTCATTCATAGAGTTCTAACTATCACCGTTTTGGTGCTAGAGTCGATACAATATTATTTTCTACGTTTTGCCATAACTCCTAAAATAGAGCGATCACAGAGTCGGATTTTTCGGCAGTTGTTAGATATTTTTATGGCGAATTTTCTACCGTCATTCATAGAGTTCTAACTATCACCGTTTTGGTGCTAGAGTCGATACAATATTATTTTCTACGTTCTGCCATAACTCCTAAAATAGAGCGATCACAGAGTCGGATTTTTCGGCAGTTGTTAGATATTTTTATGGCGAATTTCCTACCGTCAGTGACAGAATTCTAACTATTCCCTTCTTGGCGCTAGAGTCGATAAAACATTATTTTCTAAGTTCTGCCATAACTCCTAAAATAGAGCGATGACAGAGTCGGATTTTTCGGCAGTTGTTAGCTATTTTTATGGCGAGTTTTCCACCGTCAGTGTCAGAATTCTAACTATTCCCTTCTTGGCGCTAGAGTCGATAAAATATTATTTTCTAAGTTCTGCCATAACTCCTAAAATAGAGCGATCACAGAGTCGGATTTTTCGGCAGTTGTTAGATATTTTTATGGCGAATATTATACCATCAGTTACAGAGTTCTAAATGTCACCGTTTTGGTGCTAGAGTCGATAAAATAATATTTTCTAAGTGCTGCCATAACTTCTAAAATAGAGCGATCACAGAATCGGATTGTTCTTCAGTTGGTAGACATTCTTATGGCGAATATTCTACCGTCAGTCATAGAGTTCTAACTATCGCTGTTTTGGCGCTAGAGTCGATACAATATTATTTTCTACGTTCTGCCATAACTCCTAAAATAGAGCGATCACAGAGTCGGATTTTTCGGCAGTTGTTAGATATTTTTATGGCGAATGTTCTACCGTCAATTGCAGAGTTGTAACTATCGGCGTTTTGGCGCTAGAGTCGATACAATATTATTTTCTAAGTTCTGCCATAACTCCTAAAATAGAGCGATCACAGAATTGGATTGTTCTTCGGTTGTTAGACATTTTTATGGCGAATATTCTACCGTCATTCATAGAGTTCTAACTATCACCGTTTTGGTGCTAGAGTCGATACAATATTATTTTCTACGTTCTGCCATAACTCCTAAAATAGAGCGATCACAGAGTCGGATTTTTCGGCAGTTGTTAGATATTTTTATGGCGAATTTTCTACCGTCAGTGACAGAATTCTAACTATTCCCTTCTTGGCGCTAGAGTCGATAAAACATTATTTTCTAAGTTCTGCCATAACTCCTAAAATAGAGCGATGACAGAGTCGGATTTTTCGGCAGTTGTTAGCTATTTTTATGGCGAGTTTTCTACCGTCAGTGTCAGAATTCTAACTATTCCCTTTTTGGCGCTAGAGTCGATAAAATATTATTTTCTAAGTTCTGCCATAACTCCTAAAATAGAGCGATCACAGAGTCGGATTTTTCGGCAGTTGTTAGATATTTTTATGGCGAATATTATACCATCAGTTACAGAGTTCTAACTGTCACCGTTTTGGTGCTAGAGTCGATAAAATAATATTTTCTAAGTGCTGCCATAACTTCTAAAATAGAGCGATCACAGAATCGGATTGTTCTTCAGTTGGTAGACATTCTTATGGCGAATATTCTACCGTCAGTCATAGAGTTCTAACTATCGCTGTTTTGGCGCTAGAGTCGATGCAGTATTATATTCTAAGTTCTGATATAACTCCTAAAATAAAGCGATCACAGAATTGGATTGTTCTTCAGTTGTTAGACATTTTTATGGCGAATATTCTACCGTCATTCATAGAGTTCTAACTATCACCGTTTTGGTGCTAGAGTCGATACAATATTATTTTCTACGTTCTGCCATAACTCCTAAAATAGAGCGATCACAGAGTCGGATTTTTCGGCAGTTGTTAGATATTTTTATGGCGAATTTTCTACCGTCAGTGACAGAATTCTAACTATTCCCTTCTTGGCGCTAGAGTCGATAAAACATTATTTTCTAAGTTCTGCCATAACTCCTAAAATAGAGCGATCACAGAGTCGGATTTTTCGGCAGCTGTTAGATATTTTTATGGCGAATATTATACCATCAGTTACAGAGTTCTAACTGTCACCGTTTTGGTGCTAGAGTCGATAAAATAATATTTTCTAAGTTCTGCCATATCTTCTAAAATAGAGCGATCACAGAATCGGATTGTTCTTCAGTTGGTAGACATTTTTATGGCGAATATTCTACCATCAGTTACAGAGTTCTAACTATCACCGTTTTGGCGCTAGAGTCGATGCAGTAATATTTTCTAATTTCTGCCATAACTCCTATAATAGAGTGATCACAGAGTCGTATTTTTCGGCAGTTGTTAGATATTTTTATGGCGAACATTCTACCGTCAGTTATAGAGTTCTAACTATCACCTTTTGGCGCTAGAGCCGTTGCAGTATTATTTTATAAGTTCTGCCATTACTCCTAAGATAGAACGATCACAGAATCGGATTGTTCTTCAGTTGGTAGATATTTTTATGGCGAATATTCTACCGTCAATTGCAGAGTTGTAACTATCCGCGTTTTAGGGGTAGAGTCAATAAAATATTATTTTCTACGTTCTGCCATAACTCCTAAAATAGAGCGATCATAGAGTCGGATCTTTCGGCAGTTGTTAGATATTTTTATGGCGAAATTTCTACCGTCAGTGACAGAATTCTAACTATTCCCTTTTTGGCGCTAGAGTCGATAAAATATTATTTTCTAAGTTCTGCCATAACTCCTAAAATAGAGCGATCACAGAGTCGGATTTTTCGGCAGTTGTTAGATATTTTTATGGCGAATATTATACCATCAGTTACAGAGTTCTAACTGTCACCGTTTTGGTGCTAGAGTCGATAAAATAATATTTTCTAAGTTCTGCCATAACTCCTAAAATAGAGCGATCACAGAATCGGATTGATCTTCAGTTGGTAGACATTCTTATCCCGAATATTCTACCGTCAGTCATAGAGTTCTAACTATCACCTTTTGGCGCTAGAGCCTTTGCAGTATTATTTTATAAGTTCTGCCATAACTCCTAAGATAGAGCGATCACAGAATAGGGTTGTTCTTCAGTTGGTAGACATTTTAATGGCGAATATTCTACCGTCAATTGCAGAGTTGTAACTATCCCCGTTTTGGCGCTAGAGTCGATACAATATTATTTTCTAAGTTCTGCCATAACCCCTAAAATAGAGCGATCACAGAGTCGGATTTTTCGGCAGTTGTTAGCTATTTTTATGGCGAATTTTCTACCGTCAGTGACAGAATTCTAACTATTCCCTTTTTGGCGCTAGAGTCGATAAAATATTATTTCCTAAGTTCTGCCATAACTCCTAAAATAGAGCGATCACAGAGTCGGATTTTTCGGCAGTTGTTAGATATTTTTATGGCGAATATTATACCATCAGTTACAGACTTCTAACTGTCACCGTTTTGGTGCTAGAGTCGATAAAATAATATTTTCTAAGTTCTGCCATAACTCCTAAAATAGAGCGATCACAGAGTCGGATTTTTCGGCAGCTGTTAGATATTTTTATGGCGAATATTATACCATCAGTTACAGAGTTCTAACTGTCACCGTTTTGGTGCTAGAGTCGATAAAAGAATATTTTCTAAGTTCTGCCATAACTTCTAAAATAGAACGATCACAGAATCGGATTATTCTTCAGTTGGTAGACATTCTTATGGCGAATATTCTACCGTCAGTCATAGAGTTCTAACTATCGCTGTTCTGGCGCTAGAGTCGATGCAGTATTATATTCTAAGTTCTGATATAACTCCTAAAATAAAGCGATCACAGAATTGGATTGTTCTTCAGTTGTTAGACATTTTTAGGGCGAATATTCTACCGTCATTCATAGAGTTCTAACTATCACCGTTTTGGTGCTAGAGTCGATACAATATTATTTTCTAAGTTCTGCCATAACTCCTAAAATAGAGCGATCACAGAGTCCGATTTTTCGGCAGTTGTTAGATATTTTTATGGCGAATTTTCTACCGTCAGTGACAGAATTCTAACTATTCCCTTTTTGGCGCTAGAGTCGATAAAATAATATTTTCTAAGTTCTGCCATAACTCCTAAAATAGAGCGATCACAGAGTCGGATTTTTCGGCAGTTGTTAGATATTTTTATGGCGAATATTATACCATCAGTTACAGAGTTCTAACTGTCACCGTTTTGGTGCTAGAGTCGATAAAATAATATTTTCTAAGTTCTGCCATAACTCCTAAAATAGAGCGATCACAGAGTCGGATTTTTCGGCAGCTGTTAGATATTTTTATGGCGAATATTATACCATCAGTTACAGAGTTCTAACTGTCACCGTTTTGGGGCTAGAGTCGATACAATATTATTTTCTAAGTTCTGCCATAACTCCTAAAATAGAGCGATCACAGAGTCGGATTTTTCGGCAGTTGTTAGATATTTTTATGGCGAATTTTCTACCGTCAGTGACAGAATTCTAACTATTCCCTTTTTGGCGCTAGAGTCGATAAAAAAATATTATCTAAGTTCTGCCATAACTCCTAAAATAGAGCGATCACAGAATCGGACTGTTCTTCAGTTGGTAGACATTTTTATGGCGGATATTCTGCCGTCAGTTGTGGACTTCTAACTATCACGGTTTTGGCGCTAGAGTCGATACAATATTATGCTCTAAGTTCTGCCATAACTCCTAAAATAGAGCGATCACAGAATCCTATTGTTCTTCAGTTGGCAGACTTATGTATGGTGAATATTCTACCGTCAGTTACAGAGTTCTAACTATCCCCGTTTTGGCGCTAGAGTCGATGCAATATTATTTTCTAAGTTCTGCCATAACTCCTAAGATAGAGCGATCACAGAATCGGATTTTTCGGCAGTTGTTAGACATTTTTATGGCAAATATTCTACCGTCAGTTACGGACTTCTAACGGTCACCGTTTTGGCGCTAGAGTCGATACAATAATATTTTCTAAGTTATGCCATAACTCCTAAAATAGAGCGATCACAGAATCGGATTGTTCTTCA
This sequence comes from Xylophagus ater, assembly GCA_963422695.1. Lineage (NCBI taxonomy): Eukaryota > Metazoa > Arthropoda > Insecta > Diptera > Xylophagidae > Xylophagus > Xylophagus ater. The sequence continues at coordinate 25,514,465 of OY730481.1, read as the reverse complement.
GTTGGTAGACATTCTTATGGCGAATATTCTACCGTCAATTGCAGAGTACTTACTATCCCCGTTTTGGCGCTAGAGTCGATACAATAATATTTTCTAAGTTCTGCCATAACTCCTAAGATAGAGCGATCACAGAGTCGGATTTTTCGGCAATTGTTAGATATTTTTATGGCGAATTTTCTAAAAATAAAATAATATTATCTAAGTTCTGCCATTACTCCTAAAATGGAGCGATCGCAGAGTCGGATTTTTTGGCAGTTGTTAGATATTTTTATGGCGAACATTCTACCGTCAGTTATAGAGTTCTAACTATCACCTTTTGGCGCTAGAGCCGTTGCAGTATTATTTTATAAGTTCTGCCATAACTCCTAAGATAGAGCGATCACAGAATCGGATTGTCCTTCAGTTGGTAGATATTTTTATGGCGAATGTTCTACCGTCAATTGCAGAGTTGTAACTATCGGCGTTTTGGCGCTAGAGTCGATATAATATTATTTTCTAAGTTCTGCCATAACTCCTAAAATAGAGCGATCACAGAGTCGGATTTTTCGGCAGTTGTTCGACATTTTTATGGCGAATATTCTACCGTCAGTTACGGACTTCTAACGGTCACCGTTTTGGTGCTAGAGTCGATACAACAATATTTTCTAAGTTATGCCATAACTCCTAAAATAGAGCGATCATAGAATCGGATTGTTCTTCAGTTGGTAGACATTCTTATGTCGAATATTCTACCGTCAATTGCAGAGTACTTACTATCCCCGTTTTGGCGCTAGAGTCGATACAATACTGTTTTCTAAGTTATGCCATAACTCCTAAAATAGAGTGATCACAGAATCGGATTGTTCTTCAGTTGGTAGACGTTCTTATGGCGAATATTCTACCGTCAATTGCAGAGTACATACTATCCCCGTTTTGGCGCTAGAGTCGATACAATAATGTTTTCTAAGTTCTGCCATAACTCCTAAGATAGAGCGATCACAGAGTCGGATTTTTCGGCAATTGTTAGATATTTTTATGGCGAATTTTCTACCGTCAGTGACAGAATTCTAACTATTCCCTTTTTGGCGCTAGAGTCGATAAAATAATATTATCTAAGTTCTGCCATAACTCCTAAAATAGAGCGATCGCCGAGTCGCATTTTTCAGCAGTTGTTAGATATTTTTATGGCGAACATTCTACCGTCAGTTATAGAGTTCTAACTCTCACCTATTGGCGCTAGAGCCGTTGCAGTATTATTTTATAAGTTCTGCCATAACTCCTAAGATAGAGCGATCACAGAATCGGATTGTTCTTCAGTTGGTAGATATTTTTATGGCGAATACTCTACCGTCAATTGCAGAGTTGTAACTATCCGCGTTTTAGTGCTAGAGTCAATACAATATTATTTTCTAAGTTCTGCCATAACTCCTAAAATAGAGCGATCACAGAATCGGATTGTTCTTCAGTTGGTAGACATTCTTATGGTGAATATTCTACCGTCAGTCATAGAGTTCTAACTATCACCGTTTTGGCGCTAGAGTCGATGCAGTAATATTTTCTAATTTCTGCCATAACTCCTAAAATAGAGTGATCACAGAGTCGTATTTTTCGGCAGTTGTTAGATATTTTTATGGCGAACATTCTACCGTCAGTTATAGAGTTCTAACTATCACCTTTTGGCGCTAGAGCCGTTGCAGTATTATATTATAAGCTCTGCCATAACTCCTAAGATAGAGCGATCACAGAATCGGATTGTTCTTCAGTTGGTAGACATTCTTATGGCGAATATTCTACCGTCAGTCATAGAGTTCTAACTATCACCGTTTTGGCGCTAGAGTCGATGCAGTAATATTTTCTAATTTCTGCCATAACTCCTAAAATAGAGTGATCACAGAGTCGTATTTTTCGGCGGTTGTTAGATATTTTTATGGCGAACATTCTACCGTCAGTTATAGAGTTCTAACTATCACCTTTTGCCGCTAGAGCCGTTGCAGTATTATTTTCTAAGTTCTGCTATACTCCTAAAATAGAGCGATCACAGAATCCTATTGTTCTTCAGTTGGCAGACATGTTTATGGTGAATATTCTACCGTCAGTTACAGAGTTCTAACTATCCCCGTTTTGGCGCTAGAGTCGATGCAATATTATTTTCTAAGTTCTGCCATAACTCCTAAGATAGGGCGATCACAGAACCGGATTTTTCGGCAGTTGTTAGACATTTTTATGGCAAATATTCTACCGTCAGTTACGGACTTCTAACGGTCACCGTTTTGGCGCTAGAGTCGATACAATAATATTTTCTAGGTTATGCCATAACTCCTAAAATAGGGCGATCACAGAATCGGATTGTTCTTCAGTTGGTAGACATTCTTATGGCGAATATTCTACCGTCAATTGCAGGGTGCTTACTATCCCCGTTTTGGCGCTAGAGTCGATACAATAATATTTTCTAAGTTCTGCCATAACTCCTAAGATAGAGCGATCACAGAGTCGGATTTTTCGGCAATTGTTAGATATTTTTATGGCGAATTTTCTTACCGTCAGTGACAGAATTCTAACTATTCCCTTTTTGGCGCTAGAGTCGATAAAATAATATTATCTAAGTTCTGCCATAACTCCTAAAATAGAGCGATCGCAGAGTCGCATTTTTCGGCAGTTGTTAGATATTTTTATGGCGAACATTCTACCGTCAGTTATAGAGTTCTAACTATCACCTTTTGGCGCTAGAGCCGTTGCAGTATTATTTTATAAGATCTGCCATAACTCCTAAGATAGAGCGATCACAGAATCGGATTGTTCTTCAGCTGGTAAATATTTTTATGGCAAATATTCTACCGTCAATTGCAGAGTTGTACCTATCCGCGTTTTAGGGCTAGAGTCAATACAATATTATTTTCTAAGTTCTGCCATAACTCCTAAAATAGAGCGATCACAGAGTCGGATTTTTTGGCAGTTGTTAGATATTTTTATGGCGAATTTTCTACCATCAGTTACAGAGTTCTAACTATCACCGTTTTGGTTATAGAGTCGATACAATAATATTTTCTAAGTTCTGCCATAACTCCTAAAATAGAGCGATCACAGAATCGGATTGTTCTTCAGTTGGTAGACATTCTTATGGCGAATATTCTACCGTCAGTCATAGAGTTCTAACTATCACCGTTTTGGCGCTAGAGTCGATGCAGTAATATTTTCTAATTTCTGCCATAACTCCTAAAATAGAGTGATCACAGAGTCGTATTTTTCGGCAGTTGTTAGATATTTTTATGGCGAACATTCTACCGTCAGTTATAGAGTTCTAACTATCACCTTTTGGCGCTAGAGCCGTTGCAGTATTATTTTATAAGTTCTGCCATAACTCCTAAGATAGAGCGATCACAGAATCGGATTGTTCTTCAGTTGGTAGATATTTTTATGGCGAATATTCTACCGTCAATTGCAGAGTTGTAACTATCCCCGTTTGGGGCTAGAGTCGATACAATATTATTTTCTAAGTTCTGCCATAACTCCTAAAATAGAGCGATCACAGAGTCGGATTTTTCGGCAGTTGTTAGATATTTTTATGGCGAATTTTCTACCGTCAGTGACAGAATTCTAACTATTCCCTTTTTGGCGTTAGAGTCGATAAAAAAATATTATCTAAGTTCTGCCATAACTCCTAAAATTGAGCGATCACAGAATCGGATTGTTCTTCAGTTGCTAGACATTTTTATGGCGGATATTCTACCGTCAGTTGTGGACTTCTAAGTATCACGGTTTTGGCGCTAGAGTCGATACAATATTATTCTCTAAGTTCTGCCATAACTCCTAAAATAAAGCGATCACAGTATTGGATTGTTCTTCAGTTGTTAGGCATTTTTATGGCGAATATTCTACCGTCATTCATAGAGTTCTAACTATCACCGTTCTGGTGCTAGATTCGATACAATATTATTTTCTAAGTTCTGCCATAACTCCTAAAATAGAGCGATCACAGAATTGGATTGTGCTTCAGTTGTTAGACATTTTTATGGCGGATATTCTACCGTCATTCATAGAGTTCTAACTATCCCCGTTTTGGCGCTAGAGTCGATGCAGTATTATTTTCTAAGTTCTGCTATAACTCCTAAGATAGAGCGATCACAGAATCGGATTGTTCTTCAGTTGGTAGACATTCTTATGGCTAATATTCTACCGTCAGTCATAGAGTTCTAACTATCGCTGTTTTGGCGCTAGCGTCGATACAATATTATTTTCTAAGTTCTGCTATACTCCTAAAATAGAGCGATCACAGAATCCTATTGTTCTGCAGTTGGCAGACATATTTATGGTGAATATTCTACCGTCAGTTACAGAGTTCTAACTATCCCCGTTTTGGCGCTAGAGTCGATGCAATATTATTTTCTAAGTTCTGCCATAACTCCTAAGATAGAGCGATCACAGAATCGGATTTTTCGGCAGTTGTTAGACATTTTTATGGCAAATATTCTACCGTCAGTTACGGACTTCTAACGGTCACCGTTTTGGCGCTAGAGTCGATACAATAATATTTTCTAAGTTATGCCATAACTCCTAAAATAGAGCGATCACAGAATCGGATTGTTCTTCAGTTGGTAGACATTCTTATGGCGAATATTCTACCGTCAATTGCAGAGTACTTACTATCCCCGTTTTGGCGCTAGAGTCGATACAATAATATTTTCTAAGTTCTGCCATTACTCCTAAAATAGAGCGATCGCAGAGTCGAATTTTCGGCAGTTGTTAGATATTTTTATGGCGAACATTCTACCGTCAGTTATAGAGTTCTAACTATCACCTTTTGGCGCTAGAGCCGTTGCAGTATGATTTTATAAGTTCTGCCATAACTCCTAAGATAGACCGATCATAGAATCGGATTGTTCTTCAGTTGGTAGATATTTTTATGGCGAATGTTCTACCGTCAATTGCAGAGTTGTAACTATCGGCGTTTTGGCGCTAGAGTCGATACAATATTATTTTCTAAGTTATGCCATAACTCCTAAAATAGAGCGATCACAGCATCGGATTGTTCTTCAGTTGGTAGACATTCTTATGTCGAATATTCTACCGTCAATTGCAGAGTACTTACTATCCCCGTTTTGGCGCTAGAGTCGATACAATAATATTTTCTAAGTTATGCCATAACTCCTAAAATAGAGCGATCACAGAATCGGATTGTTCTTCAGTTGGTAGACATTCTTATGGCGAATATTCTACCGTCAATTGCAGAGTACCTACTATCCCCGTTTTGGCTCTAGAGTTGATACAATAATATTTTCTAAGTTCTGCCATAACTCCTAAGATAGAGCGATCACAGAGTCGGATTTTTCGGCAATTGTTAGATATTTTTATGGCGAATTTTCTACCGTCAGTGACAGAATTCTAACTATTCCCTTTTTGGCGCTAGAGTCGATAAAATAATATTATCTAAGTTCTGCCATAACTCCTAAAATAGAGCGATCGCAGAGTCGCATTTTTCGGCAGTTGTTAGATATTTTTATGGCGAACATTCTACCGTCAGTTATAGAGTTCTAACTATCACCTTTTGGCGCTAGAGCCGTTGCAGTATTATTTTATAAGTTCTGCCATAACTCCTAAGATAGAGCGATCACAGAATCGGATTGTTCTTCAGTTGGTAGATATTTTTATGGCGAATATTCTACCGTCAATTGCAGAGTTGTAACTATCCGCGTTTTAGGGCTAGAGTCAATACAATATTATTTTCTAAGTTCTGCCATAACTCCTAAAATAGAGCGATCACAGAATCGGATTGTTCTTCAGTTGGTAGACATTCTTATGGCGAATATTCTACCGTCAGTCATAGAGTTCTAACTATCACCGTTTTGGCGCTAGAGTCGATGCAGTAATATTTTCTAATTTCTGCCATAACTCCTAAAATAGAGTGATCACAGAGTCGTATTTTTCGGCAGTTGTTAGATATTTTTATGGCGAACATTCTACCGTCAGTAATAGAGTTCTAACTATCACCTTTTGGCGCTAGAGCCGTTGCAGTATTATTTTATAAGTTCTGCCATAACTCCTAAGATAGAGCGATCACAGAATCGGATTGTTCTTCAGTTGGTAGATATTTTTATGGCGAATATTCTACCGTCAATTGCAGAGTTGTAACTATCCCCGTTTTGGGGCTAGAGTCGATACAATATTATTTTCTAAGTTCTGCCATAACTCCTAAAATAGAGCGATCACAGAGTCGGATTTTTCGGCAGTTGTTAGATATTTTTATGGCGAATTTTCTACCGTCAGTGACAGAATTCTAACTATTCCCTTTTTGGCGCTAGAGTCGATAAAAAAATATTATCTAAGTTCTGCCATAACTCCTAAAATAGAGCGATCACAGAATCGGATTGTTCTTCAGTTGGTAGACATTTTTATGGCGGATATTCTACCGTCAGTTGTGGACTTCTAACTATCACGGTTTTGGCGCTAGAGTCGATACAATATTATTCTCTAAGTTCTGCCATAACTCCTAAAATAAAGCGATCACAGAATTGGATTGTTCTTCAGTTGTTAGACACTTTTATGGCGAATATTCTACCGTCATTCATAGAGTTCTAACTATCACCGTTTTGGTGCTAGATTCGATAAAATATTATTTTCTAAGTTCTGCCATAACTCCTAAAATAGAGCGATCACAGAATTGGATTGTGCTTCAGTTGTTAGACATTTTTATGGCGAATATTCTACCGTCATTCATAGAGTTCTAACTATCGCCGTTTTGGCGCTAGAGTCGATGCAGTATTATTTTCTAAGTTCTGCTATAACTCCTAAGATAGAGCGATCACAGAATCGGATTGTTCTTCAGTTGGTAGACATTCTTATGGCTAATATTCTACCGTCAGTCATAGAGTTCTAACTATCGCTGTTTTGGCGCTAGCGTCGATAAAATAATATTATCTAAGTTCTACCATAACTCTTAAAATAGAGCGATCACAGAATCGGATTGTTCTTCAGTTGGTAGACATTCTTATGGCGAATACTCTACCGTCAGTCATAGAGTTCTAACTATCACCTTTTGGCGCTAGAGCCTTTGCAGTATTATTTTATAAGTTCTGCCATAACTCCTAAGATAGAGCGATCACAGAATCGGGTTGTTCTTCAGTTGGTAGACATTTTGATTGCGAATATTCTACCGTCAATTGCAGAGTTGTAACTATCCCCGTTTTGGCGCTAGAGTCGATACAATATTATTTTCTAAGTTCTGCCATAACTCCTAAAATAGAGCGATCACAGAGTCGGATTTTTCGGCAGTTGTTAGCTATTTTTATGGCGAGTTTTCTACCGTCAGTGTCAGAATTCTAACTATTCCCTTTTTGGCGCTAGAGTCGATAAAATATTATTTTCTAAGTTCTGCCATAACTCCTAAAATAGAGCGATCACAGAGTCGGATTTTTCGGCAGTTGTTAGATATTTTTATGGCGAATATTATACCATCAGTTACAGAGTTCTAACTGTCACCGTTTTGGTGCTAGAGTCGATAAAATAATATTTTCTAAGTGCTGCCATAACTTCTAAAATAGAGCGATCACAGAATCGGATTGTTCTGCAGTTGGTAGACATTCTTATGGTGAATATTCTACCGTCAGTTACAGAGTTCTAACTATCCCCGTTTTGGCGCTAGAGTCGATGCAATATTATTTTCTAAGTTCTGCCATAACTCCTAAGATAGAGCGATCACAGAATCGGATCGTTCTTCAGTTGGTAGACATTCTTATGGCGAATATTCTACCGTCAATTGCAGAGTACTTACTATCCCTGTTTTGGCGCTAGAGTCGATACAATAATATTTTCTAAGTTCTGCCATAACTCCTAAGATAGAGCGATCACAGAGTCGGATTTTTCGGCAGTTGTTAGATATTTTATGGCGAACATTCTACCGTCAGTTATAGAGTTCTAACTATCACCTTTTGGCGCTAGAGCCGTTGCAGTATTATTTTATAAGTTCTGCCATAACTCCTAAGATAGAGCGATCACAGAATCGGATTGTTCTTCAGTTGGTAGATATTTTTATGGCGAATATTCTACCGTCAATTGCAGAGTTGTAACTATCCGCGTTTTAGGGCTAGAGTCAATACAATATTATTTTCTAAGTTCTGCCATAACTCCTAAAATAGAGCGATCACAGAATCGGATTGTTCTTCAGTTGGTAGACATTCTTATGGCGAATATTCTACCGTCAGTCATAGAGTTCTAACTATCACCGTTTTGGCGCTAGAGTCGATGCAGTAATATTTTCTAATTTCTGCCATAACTCCTAAAATAGAGTGATCACAGAGTCGTATTTTCGGCAGTTGTTAGATATTTTTATGGCGAACATTCTACCGTCAGTTATAGAGTTCTAACTATCACCTTTTGGCGCTAGAGCCGTTGCAGTATTATTTTATAAGTTCTGCCATAACTCCTAAGATAGAGCGATCACAGAATCGGATTGTTCTTCAGTTGGTAGATGTTTTTATGGCGAATATTCTACCGTCAATTGCAGAGTTGTAACTATCCCCGTTTTGGGGCTAGAGTCGATAAAATATTATTTTCTAAGTTCTGCCATAACTCCTAAAATAGAGCGATCACAGAGTCGGATTTTTCGGCAGTTGTTAGATATTTTTTATGGCGAATTTTCTACCGTCAGTGACAGAATTCTAACTATTCCCTTTTGGCGCTAGAGTCGATAAAAAAATATTATCTAAGTTCTGCCATAACTCCTAAAATAGAGCGATCACAGAATCGATTGTTCTTCAGTTGGTAGACATTTTTATGGCGGATATTCTACCGTCAGTTGTGGACTTCTAACTATCACGGTTTTGGCGCTAGAGTCGATACAATATTATTCTCTAAGTTCTGCCATAACTCCTAAAATAAAGCGATCACAGAATTGGATTGTTCTTCAGTTGTTAGACATTTTTATGGCGAATATTCTACCGTCATTCATAGAGTTCTAACTATCACCGTTTTGGTGCTAGATTCGATAAAATATTATTTTCTAAGTTCTGCCATAACTCCTAAAATAGAGCGATCACAGAATTGGATTGTGCTTCAGTTGTTAGACATTTTTATGGCGAATATTCTACCGTCATTCATAGAGTTCTAACTATCGCCGTTTTGGCGCTAGAGTCGATGCAGTATTATTTTCTAAGTTCTGCTATAACTCCTAAGATAGAGCGATCACAGAATCGGATTGTTCTTCAGTTGGTAGACATTCTTATGGCTAATATTCTACCGTCAGTCATAGAGTTCTAACTATCGCTGTTTTGGCGCTAGCGTCGATAAAATAATATTATCTAAGTTCTACCATAACTCCTAAAATAGAGCGATCACAGAATCGGATTGTTCTTCAGTTGGTAGACATTCTTATGGCGAATACTCTACCGTCAGTCATAGAGTTCTAACTATCACCTTTTGGCGCTAGAGCCTTTGCAGTACTATTTTATAAGTTCTGCCATAACTCCTAAGATAGAGCGATCACAGAATCGGGTTGTTCTTCAGTTGGTAGACATTTTGATTGCGAATATTCTACCGTCAATTGCAGAGTTGTAACTATCCCCGTTTTGGCGCTAGAGTCGATACAATATTATTTTCTAAGTTCTGCCATAACTCCTAAAATAGAGCGATCACAGAGTCGGATTTTTCGGCAGTTGTTAGCTATTTTTATGGCGAGTTTTCTACCGTCAGTGTCAGAATTCTAACTATTCCCTTTTTGGCGCTAGAGTCGATAAAATATTATTTTCTAAGTTCTGCCATAACTCCTAAAATAGAGCGATCACAGAGTCGGATTTTTCGGCAGTTGTTAGATATTTTTATGGCGAATATTATACCATCAGTTACAGAGTTCTAACTGTCACCGTTTTGGTGCTAGAGTCGATAAAATAATATTTTCTAAGTGCTGCCATAACTTCTAAAATAGAGCGATCACAGAATCGGATTGTTCTTCAGTTGGTAGACATTCTTATGGTGAATATTCTACCGTCAGTTACAGAGTTCTAACTATCCCCGTTTTGGCGCTAGAGTCGATGCAATATTATTTTCTAAGTTCTGCCATAACTCCTAAGATAGAGCGATCACAGAATCGGATCGTTCTTCAGTTGGTAGACATTCTTATGGCGAATATTCTACCGTCAATTGCAGAGTACTTACTATCCCCGTTTTGGCGCTAGAGTCGATACAATAATATTTTCTAAGTTCTGCCATAACTCCTAAGATAGAGCGATCACAGAGTCGGATTTTTCGGCAATTGTTAGATATTTTTATGGCGAATTTTCTACCGTCAGTGACAGAATTCTGACTATTCCCTTTTTGGCGCTAGAGTCGATAAAATAATATTATCTAAGTTCTGCCATTACTCCTAAAATAGAGCGATCGCAGAGTCGGATTTTTCGGCAGTTGTTAGATATTTTTATGGCGAACATTCTACCGTCAGTCATAGAGTTCTAACTATCACCTTTTGGCGCTAGAGCCGTTGCAGTATTATTTTATAAGTTCTGCCATAACTCCTAAGATAGAGCGATCACAGAATCGGATTGTTCTTCAGTTGGTAGATATTTTTATGGCGAATGTTCTACCGTCAATTGCAGAGTTGTAACTATCGGCGTTTTGGCGCTAGAGTCGATACAATATTATTTTCTGAGTTCTGCCATAACTCCTAAAATAGAGCGATCACAGAATCGGATTGTTCTTCAGTTGGTAGACATTCTTATGGCGAATACTCTACCGTCAGTCATAGAGTTCTAACTATCACCTTTTGGCGCTAGAGCCTTTGCAGTATTATTTTATAAGTTCTGCCATAACTCCTAAGATAGAGCGATCACAGAATCGGGTTGTTCTTCAGTTGGTAGACATTTTGATTGCGAATATTCTACCGTCAATTGCAGAGTTGTAACTATCCCCGTTTTGGCGCTAGAGTCGATACAATATTATTTTCTAAGTTCTGCCATAACTCCTAAAATAGAGCGATCACAGAGTCGGATTTTTCGGCAGTTGTTAGCTATTTTTAATGCGAGTTTTCTACCGTCAGTGTCAGAATTCTAACTATTCCCTTTTTGGCGCTAGAGTCGATAAAATATTATTTTCTAAGTTCTGCCATAACTCCTAAAATAGAGCGATCACAGAGTCGGATTTTTCGGCAGTTGTTAGATATTTTTATGGCGAACATTCTACCGTCAGTCATAGAGTTCTAACTATCACCTTTTGGCGCTAGAGCCGTTGCAGTATTATTTTATTAGTTCTGCCATAACTCCTAAGATAGAGCGATCACAGAATCGGATTGTTCTTCGGTTGTTAGACATTTTTATGGCGAATATTCTACCGTCATTCATAGAGTTCTAACTATCACCGTTTTGGTGCTAGAGTCGATACAATATTATTTTCTACGTTCTGCCATAACTCCTAAAATAGAGCGATCACAGAGTCGGATTTTTCGGCAGTTGTTAGATATTTTTATGGCGAATTTTCTACCGTCATTCATAGAGTTCTAACTATCACCGTTTTGGTGCTAGAGTCGATACAATATTATTTTCTACGTTCTGCCATAACTCCTAAAATAGAGCGATCACAGAGTCGGATTTTTCGGCAGTTGTTAGATATTTTTATGGCGAATTTTCTACCGTCAGTGACAGAATTCTAACTATTCCCTTCTTGGCGCTAGAGTCGATAAAACATTATTTTCTAAGTTCTGCCATAACTCCTAAAATAGAGCGATGACAGAGTCGGATTTTTCGGCAGTTGTTAGCTATTTTTATGGCGAGTTTTCTACCGTCAGTGTCAGAATTCTAACTATTCCCTTTTTGGCGCTAGAGTCGATAAAATATTATTTTCTAAGTTCTGCCATAACTCCTAAAATAGAGCGATCACAGAGTCGGATTTTTCGGCAGTTGTTAGATATTTTTATGGCGAATATTATACCATCAGTTACAGAGTTCTAAATGTCACCGTTTTGGTGCTAGAGTCGATAAAATAATATTTTCTAAGTGCTGCCATAACTTCTAAAATAGAGCGATCACAGAATCGGATTGTTCTTCAGTTGGTAGACATTCTTATGGCGAATATTCTACCGTCAGTCATAGAGTTCTAACTATCGCTGTTTTGGCGCTAGAGTCGATACAATATTATTTTCTACGTTCTGCCATAACTCCTAAAATAGAGCGATCACAGAGTCGGATTTTTCGGCAGTTGTTAGATATTTTTATGGCGAATGTTCTACCGTCAATTGCAGAGTTTTAACTATCGGCGTTTTGGCGCTAGAGTCGATACAATATTATTTTCTAAGTTCTGCCATAACTCCTAAAATAGAGCGATCACAGAATTGGATTGTTCTTCGGTTGTTAGACATTTTTATGGCGAATATTCTACCGTCATTCATAGAGTTCTAACTATCACCGTTTTGGTGCTAGAGTCGATACAATATTATTTTCTACGTTCTGCCATAACTCCTAAAATAGAGCGATCACAAAGTCGGATTTTTCGGCAGTTGTTAGATATTTTTATGGCGAATTTTCTACCGTCAGTGACAGAATTCTAACTATTCCCTTCTTGGCGCTAGAGTCGATAAAACATTATTTTCTAAGTTCTGCCATAACTCCTAAAATAGAGCGATCACAGAGTCGGATTTTTCGGCAGTTGTTAGATATTTTTATGGCGAATATTATACCATCAGTTACAGAGTTCTAACTGTCACCGTTTTGGTGCTAGAGTCGATAAAATAATATTTTCTAAGTGCTGCCATAACTTCTAAAATAGAGCGATCACAGAATCGGATTGTTCTTCAGTTGGTAGACATTCTTATGGTGAATATTCTACCGTCAGTTACAGAGTTCTAACTATCCCCGTTTTGGCGCTAGAGTCGATGCAATATTATTTTCTAAGTTCTGCCATAACTCCTAAGATAGAGCGATCACAGAATCGGATCGTTCTTCAGTTGGTAGACATTCTTATGGCGAATATTCTACCGTCAATTGCAGAGTACTTACTATCCCCGTTTTGGCGCTAGAGTCGATACAATAATATTTTCTAAGTTCTGCCATAACTCCTAAGATAGAGCGATCACAGAGTCGGATTTTTCGGCAATTGTTAGATATTTTTATGGCGAATTTTCTACCGTCAGTGACAGAATTCTGACTATTCCCTTTTTGGCGCTAGAGTCGATAAAATAATATTATCTAAGTTCTGCCATTACTCCTAAAATAGAGCGATCGCAGAGTCGGATTTTTCGGCAGTTGTTAGATATTTTTATGGCGAACATTCTACCGTCAGTCATAGAGTTCTAACTATCACCTTTTGGCGCTAGAGCCGTTGCAGTATTATTTTATAAGTTCTGCCATAACTCCTAAGATAGAGCGATCACAGAATCGGATTGTTCTTCAGTTGGTAGATATTTTTATGGCGAATGTTCTACCGTCAATTGCAGAGTTGTAACTATCGGCGTTTTGGCGCTAGAGTCGATACAATATTATTTTCTGAGTTCTGCCATAACTCCTAAAATAGAGCGATCACAGAATCGGATTGTTCTTCAGTTGGTAGACATTCTTATGGCGAATACTCTACCGTCAGTCATAGAGTTCTAACTATCACCTTTTGGCGCTAGAGCCTTTGCAGTATTATTTTATAAGTTCTGCCATAACTCCTAAGATAGAGCGATCACAGAATCGGGTTGTTCTTCAGTTGGTAGACATTTTGATTGCGAATATTCTACCGTCAATTGCAGAGTTGTAACTATCCCCGTTTTGGCGCTAGAGTCGATACAATATTATTTTCTAAGTTCTGCCATAACTCCTAAAATAGAGCGATCACAGAGTCGGATTTTTCGGCAGTTGTTAGCTATTTTTAATGCGAGTTTTCTACCGTCAGTGTCAGAATTCTAACTATTCCCTTTTTGGCGCTAGAGTCGATAAAATATTATTTTCTAAGTTCTGCCATAACTCCTAAAATAGAGCGATCACAGAGTCGGATTTTTCGGCAGTTGTTAGATATTTTTATGGCGAACATTCTACCGTCAGTCATAGAGTTCTAACTATCACCTTTTGGCGCTAGAGCCGTTGCAGTATTATTTTATTAGTTCTGCCATAACTCCTAAGATAGAGCGATCACAGAATCGGATTGTTCTTCGGTTGTTAGACATTTTTATGGCGAATATTCTACCGTCATTCATAGAGTTCTAACTATCACCGTTTTGGTGCTAGAGTCGATACAATATTATTTTCTACGTTCTGCCATAACTCCTAAAATAGAGCGATCACAGAGTCGGATTTTTCGGCAGTTGTTAGATATTTTTATGGCGAATTTTCTACCGTCATTCATAGAGTTCTAACTATCACCGTTTTGGTGCTAGAGTCGATACAATATTATTTTCTACGTTCTGCCATAACTCCTAAAATAGAGCGATCACAGAGTCGGATTTTTCGGCAGTTGTTAGATATTTTTATGGCGAATTTTCTACCGTCAGTGACAGAATTCTAACTATTCCCTTCTTGGCGCTAGAGTCGATAAAACATTATTTTCTAAGTTCTGCCATAACTCCTAAAATAGAGCGATGACAGAGTCGGATTTTTCGGCAGTTGTTAGCTATTTTTATGGCGAGTTTTCTACCGTCAGTGTCAGAATTCTAACTATTCCCTTTTTGGCGCTAGAGTCGATAAAATATTATTTTCTAAGTTCTGCCATAACTCCTAAAATAGAGCGATCACAGAGTCGGATTTTTCGGCAGTTGTTAGATATTTTTATGGCGAATATTATACCATCAGTTACAGAGTTCTAAATGTCACCGTTTTGGTGCTAGAGTCGATAAAATAATATTTTCTAAGTGCTGCCATAACTTCTAAAATAGAGCGATCACAGAATCGGATTGTTCTTCAGTTGGTAGACATTCTTATGGCGAATATTCTACCGTCAGTCATAGAGTTCTAACTATCGCTGTTTTGGCGCTAGAGTCGATACAATATTATTTTCTACGTTCTGCCATAACTCCTAAAATAGAGCGATCACAGAGTCGGATTTTTCGGCAGTTGTTAGATATTTTTATGGCGAATGTTCTACCGTCAATTGCAGAGTTTTAACTATCGGCGTTTTGGCGCTAGAGTCGATACAATATTATTTTCTAAGTTCTGCCATAACTCCTAAAATAGAGCGATCACAGAATTGGATTGTTCTTCGGTTGTTAGACATTTTTATGGCGAATATTCTACCGTCATTCATAGAGTTCTAACTATCACCGTTTTGGTGCTAGAGTCGATACAATATTATTTTCTACGTTCTGCCATAACTCCTAAAATAGAGCGATCACAAAGTCGGATTTTTCGGCAGTTGTTAGATATTTTTATGGCGAATTTTCTACCGTCAGTGACAGAATTCTAACTATTCCCTTCTTGGCGCTAGAGTCGATAAAACATTATTTTCTAAGTTCTGCCATAACTCCTAAAATAGAGCGAAGACAGAGTCGGATTTTTCGGCAGTTGTTAGCTATTTTTATGGCGAGTTTTCTACCGTCAGTGTCAGAATTCTAACTATTCCCTTTTTGGCGCTAGAGTCGATAAAATATTATTTTCTAAGTTCTGCCATAACTCCTAAAATAGAGCGATCACAGAGTCGGATTTTTCGGCAGTTGTTAGATATTTTTATGGCGAATATTATACCATCAGTTACAGAGTTCTAAATGTCACCGTTTTGGTGCTAGAGTCGATAAAATAATATTTTCTAAGTGCTGCCATAACTTCTAAAATAGAGCGATCACAGAATCGGATTGTTCTTCAGTTGGTAGACATTCTTATGGCGAATATTCTACCGTCAGTCATAGAGTTCTAACTATCGCTGTTTTGGCGCTAGAGTCGATGCAGTATTATATTCTAAGTTCTGATATAACTCCTAAAATAAAGCGATCACAGAATTGGATTGTTCTTCAGTTGTTAGACATTTTTATGGCGAATATTCTACCGTCATTCATAGAGTTCTAACTATCACCGTTTTGCTGCTAGAGTCGATACAATATTATTTTCTACGTTCTGCCATAACTCCTAAAATAGAGCGATCACAGAGTCGGATTTTTCGGCAGTTGTTAGATATTTTTATGGCGAATTTTCTACCGTCAGTGGCAGAATTCTAACTATTCCCTTCTTGGCGCTAGAGTCGATAAAACATTATTTTCTAAGTTCTGCCATAACTCCTAAAATAGAGCGATCACAGAGTCGGATTTTTCGGCAGCTGTTAGATATTTTTATGGCGAATATTATACCATCAGTTACAGAGTTCTAACTATCACCGTTTTGGCGCTAGAGTCGATGCAGTAATATTTTCTAATTTCTGCCATAACTCCTATAATAGAGCGATCACAGAATCGGATTGTTCTTCAGTTGGTAGACATTTTTATGGCGAATATTCTACCATCAGTTACAGAGTTCTAACTATCACCGTTTTGGCGCTAGAGTCGATGCAGTAATATTTTCTAATTTCTGCCATAACTCCTATAATAGAGTGATCACAGAGTCGTATTTTTCGGCAGTTGTTAGATATTTTTATGGCGAACATTCTACCGTCAGTTATAGAGTTCTAACTATCACCTTTTGGCGCTAGAGCCGTTGCAGTATTATTTTATAAGTTCTGCCATTACTCCTAAGATAGAACGATCACAGAATCGGATTGTTCTTCAGTTGGTAGATATTTTTATGGCGAATATTCTACCGTCAATTGCAGAGTTGTAACTATCCGCGTTTTAGGGCTAGAGTCAATAAAATATTATTTTCTACGTTCTGCCATAACTCCTAAAATAGAGCGATCATAGAGTCGGATTTTTCGGCAGTTGTTAGATATTTTTATGGCGAAATTTCTACCGTCAGTGACAGAATTCTAACTATTCCCTTTTTGGCGCTAGAGTCGATAAAATATTATTTTCTAAGTTCTGCCATAACTCCTAAAATAGAGCGATCACAGAGTCGGATTTTTCGGCAGTTGTTAGATATTTTTATGGCGAATATTATACCATCAGTTACAGAGTTCTAACTGTCACCGTTTTGGTGCTAGAGTCGATAAAATAATATTTTCTAAGTTCTGCCATAACTCCTAAAATAGAGCGATCACAGAATCGGATTGATCTTCAGTTGGTAGACATTCTTATCCCGAATATTCTACCGTCAGTCATAGAGTTCTAACTATCACCTTTTGGCGCTAGAGCCTTTGCAGTATTATTTTATAAGTTCTGCCATAACTCCTAAGATAGAGCGATCACAGAATAGGGTTGTTCTTCAGTTGGTAGACATTTTAATGGCGAATATTCTACCGTCAATTGCAGAGTTGTAACTATCCCCGTTTTGGCGCTAGAGTCGATACAATATTATTTTCTAAGTTCTGCCATAACCCCTAAAATAGAGCGATCCCAGAGTCGGATTTTTCGGCAGTTGTTAGCTATTTTTATGGCGAATTTTCTACCGTCAGTGACAGAATTCTAACTATTCCCTTTTTGGCGCTAGAGTCGATAAAATATTATTTTCTAAGTTCTGCCATAACTCCTAAAATAGAGCGATCACAGAGTCGGATTTTTCGGCAGTTGTTAGATATTTTTATGGCGAATATTATACCATCAGTTACAGACTTCTAACTGTCACCGTTTTGGTGCTAGAGTTGATAAAATAATATTTTCTAAGTTCTGCTATAACTTCTAAAATAGAGCGATAACAGAATCGGATTGTTCTTCAGTTGGTAGACATTCTTATGGCGAATATTCTACCGTCAGTCATAGAGTTCTAACTATCGCTGTTTTGGCGCTAGAGTCGATGCAGTATTATATTCTAAGTTCTGTTATAACTCCCAAAATAAAGCGATCACAGAATTGGATTGTTCTTCAGTTGTTAGACATTTTTATGGCGAATATTCTACCGTCATTCATACAGTTCTAACTATCACCGTTTTGGTGCTAGAGTCGATACAATATTATTTTCTAAGTTCTGCCATAACTCCTAAAATAGAGCGATCACAGAGTCCGATTTTTCGGCAGTTGTTAGATATTTTTATGGCGAATTTTCTACCGTCAGTGACAGAATTCTAACTATTCCCTTTTTGGCGGTAGAGTCGATAAAATAATATTTTCTAAGTTCTGCCATAACTCCTAAAATAGAGCGATCACAGAGTCGGATTTTTCGGCAGTTGTTAGATATTTTTATGGCGAATATTATACCATCAGTTACAGAGTTCTAACTGTCACCGTTTTGGTGCTAGAGTCGATAAAATAATATTTTCTAAGTTCTGCCATAACTCCTAAAATAGAGCTATCACAGAGTCGGATTTTTCGGCAGCTGTTTGATATTTTTATGGCGAATATTATACCATCAGTTACAGAGTTCTAACTGTCACCGTTTTGGTGCTAGAGTCGATAAAATAATATTTTCTAAGTTCTGCCATAACTTCTAAAATAGAACGATCACAGAATCGGATTATTCTTCAGTTGGTAGACATTTTTATGGCGAATATTCTACCATCAGTTACAGAGTTCTAACTATCACCGTTTTGGCGCTAGAGTCGATGCAGTAATATTTTCTAATTTCTGCCATAACTCCTATAATAGCGTGATCACAGAGTCGTATTTTTCGGCAGTTGTTAGATATTTTTATGGCGAACATTCTACCGTCAGTTATAGAGTTGTAACTATCACCTTTTGGCGCTAGAGCCGTTGCAGTATTATTTTATAAGTTCTGCCATAACTCCTAAGATAGAGCGATCACAGAATCGGATTGTTCTTCAGTTGCTAGATATTTTTATGGCGAATATTCTACCGTCAATTGCAGAGTTGTAACTATCCGCGTTTTAGGGCTAGAGTCAATACAATATTATTTTCCAAGTTCTGCCATAACTCCTAAAATAGAGCGATCACAAAGTCGGATTTTTCGGCAGTTGTTAGATATTTTAATGGCGAATTTTCTACCATCAGTTACAGAGTTCTAACTATCACCGTTTTGGTTATAGAGTCGATACAATAATATTTTCTAAGGTCTGCCATAACTCCTAAAATAGAGCGATCACAGAATCGGATTGTTCTTCAGTTGGTAGACATTCTTATGGCGAATATTCTACCGTCAGTCATAGAGTTCTAACTATCACCTTTTGGCGCTAGAGCCGTTGCAGTATTATTTTATAAGTTCCGCCATAACTCCTAAGATAGAGCGATCACAGAATCGGATTGTTCTTCAGTTGGTAGACATTCTTATGGCGAATATTCTACCGTCAGTCATAGAGTTCTAACTATCGCTGTTTTGGCGCTAGAGTCGATGCAGTATTATATTGTAAGTTCTGATATAACTCCTAAGATCGAACGATCACAGAATCGCATTGTTCTTCAGTTGGTAGACATTTTTATGGCGAATATTCTGCCGTCAATTGCAGAGTTCTAACTATCCCCGTTTTGGCGCTAGAGTCGATAAAATAATATTTTCTAAGTTCTGCCATAACTCCTAAAATAGAGCGATCACAGAGTCGGATTTTTCGGCAGCTGTTAGATATTTTTATGGCGAATATTATACCATCAGTTACAGAGTTTTAACTGTCACCGTTTTGGTGCTAGAGTCGATAAAATAATATTTTCTAAGTTCTGCCATAACTTCTAAAATAGAACGATCACAGAATCGGATTATTCTTCAGTTGGTAGACATTTTTATGGCGAATATTCTACCATCAGTTACAGAGTTCTAACTATCACCGTTTTGGCGCTAGAGTCGATGCAGTAATATTTTCTAATTTCTGCCATAACTCCTATAATAGCGTGATCACACAGTCGTATTTTTCGGCAGTTGTTAGATATTTTTATGGCGAACATTCTACCGTCAGTTATAGAGTTCTAACTATCACCTTTTGGCGCTAGAGCCGTTGCAGTATTATTTTATAAGTTCTGCCATAACTCCTAAGATAGAGCGATCACAGAATCGGATTGTTCTTCAGTTGCTAGATATTTTTATGGCGAATATTCTACCGTCAATTGCAGAGTTGTAACTATCCGCGTTTTAGGGCTAGAGTCAATACAATATTATTTTCTAAGTTCTGCCATAACTCCTAAAATAGAGCGATCACAAAGTCGGATTTTTCGGCAGTTGTTAGATATTTTTATGGCGAATTTTCTACCATCAGTTACAGAGTTCTAACTATCACCGTTTTGGTTATAGAGTCGATACAATAATATTTTCTAAGGTCTGCCATAACTCCTAAAATAGAGCGATCACAGAATCGGATTGTTCTTCAGTTGGTAGACATTCTTATGGCGAATATTCTACCGTCAGTCATAGAGTTCTAACTATCACCTTTTGGCGCTAGAGCCGTTTCAGTATTATTTTATAAGTTCTGCCATAACTCCTAAGATAGAGCGATCACAGAATCGGGTTGTTCCTTAGTTGGTAGACATTTTTATGGCGAATATTCTACCGTCAATTGCAGAGTTGTAACTATTCCCGTTTTGGCGCTAGAGTCGATACAATATTATTTACTAAGTTCTGCCATAACTCCTAAAATAGAGCGATCACAGAGTCGGATTTTTCGGCACTTGTTAGATATTTTTATGGCGAATTTTCTACCGTCAGTGACAGAATTCTAACTGTCACCGTTTTGGTGCTAGAGTGGATAAAATAATATTTTCTAAGTTCTGCCATAACTTCCAAAATAGAGCGATCACAGAATCGGATTGTTCTTCAGTTGGTAGACATTCTTATGGCGAATATTCTACCGTCAGTCATAGAGTTCTAACTATCGCTGTTTTGGCGCTAGAGTCGATGCAGTATTATATTCTAAGTTCTGATATAACTCCTAAGATCGAACGATCACAGAATCGCATTGTTCTTCAGTTGGTAGACATTTTTATGGCGAATATTATACCATCAGTTACAGAGTTCTAACTGTCACCGTTTTGGTGCTAGAGTCGATATAATAATATTTTCTAAGTTCTGCCATAACTCCTAAAATAGAGCGATCACAGAGTCGGATTTTTCGGCAGCTGTTAGATATTTTTATGGCGAATATTATACCATCAGTTACAGAGTTCTAACTGTCACCGTTTTGGTGCTAGAGTCGATAAAATAATATTTTCTAAGTTCTGCCATAACTTCAAAAATAGAACGATCACAGAGTCGTATTTTTCGGCAGTTGTTAGATATTTTTATGGCGAACATTCTACCGTCAGTTATAGAGTTCTAACTATCACCTTTTGGCGCTAGAGCCGTTGCAGTATTATTTTATAAGTTCTGCCATAACTCCTAAGATAGAGCGATCACAGAATCGGATTGTGCTTCAGTTGGTAGATATTTTTATGGCGAATATTCTACCGTCAATTGCAGAGTTGTAACTATCCGCGTTTTAGGGCTAGAGTCAATACAATATTATTTTCTAAGTTCTGCCATAACTCCTAAAATAGAGCTATCACAGAGTCGGATTTTTCGGCAGTTGTTAGATATTTTTATGGCGAATTTTCTACCATCAGTTAGAGAGTTCTAACTATCACCGTTTTGGTTATAGAGTCGATACAATAATATTTTTTAAGTTCTGCCATAACTCCTAAAATAGAGCGATCACAGAATCGGATTGTTCTTCAGTTGGTAGACATTCCTATGGCGAATATTCTACCGTCAGTCATAGAGTTCTAACTATCACCTTTTGGCGCTAGAGCCGTTGCAGTATTATTTTATAAGTTCTGCCATAACTCCTAAGATAGAGCGATCACAGAATCGGGTAGTTCTTCAGTTGGTAGATATTTTTATAGCGAATATTCTACCGTCAGTTATAGAGTACTAACTATCGCTGTTTTGGCGCTAGAGTCGATGCAGTATTCTATTCTAAGTTCTGATATAACTCATAAGATGGAGCGATCACAGAATCGGATTGTTCTTCAGTTGGTACACATTCTTATGGCGAATTTTCTACCGTCAGTCATAGAGTTCTAACTATCACCTTTTGGCGCTAGAGCCGTTGCAGTATTATTTTATAAGTTCTGCCATAACTCCTAAGATAGAGCGATCACAGAGTCGGATTTTTCGGCAGTTGTTAGATATTTTATGGCGAATTTTCTACCGTCAGTGACAGAATTCTAACTATTCCCTTTTTGGCGCTAGAGTCGATAAAATAATATTATCTAAGTTCTACCATAACTCCTAAAATAGAGCGATCACAGAATCGGATTGTTCTTCAGTTGGTAGACATTCTTATGGCGAATATTCTACCGTCAGTCATAGAGTTCTAACTATCACCTTTTGGCGCTAGAGCCGTTGCAGTATTATTTTATAAGTTCTGCCATAACTCCTAAGATAGAGCGATCACAGAGTCGGATTTTTCGGCAGTTGTTAGATATTTTATGGCGAATTTTCTACCGTCA
Source organism: Xylophagus ater (assembly GCA_963422695.1). Taxonomy (NCBI): domain Eukaryota; kingdom Metazoa; phylum Arthropoda; class Insecta; order Diptera; family Xylophagidae; genus Xylophagus; species Xylophagus ater. The sequence goes on along the minus strand of OY730481.1, from coordinate 25,492,159 downwards.
GTGACAGAATTCTAACTATTCCCTTTTTGGCGCTAGAGTCGATCAAATAATATTATCTAAGTTCTACCATAACTCCTAAAATAGAGCGATCACAGAATCGGATTGTTCTTCAGTTGGTAGACATTCTTATGGCGAATATTCTACCGTCAGTCATAGAGTTCTAACTATCACCTTTTGGCGCTAGAGCCGTTGCAGTATTATTTTATAAGTTCCGCCATAACTCCTAAGATAGAGCGATCACAGAATAGGGTTGTTCTTCAGTTGGTAGACATTTTAATGGCGAATATTCTACCGTCAATTGCAGAGTTGTAACTATCCCCGTTTTGGCGCTAGAGTCGATACAATATTATTTTCTAAGTTCTGCCATAACCCCTAAAATAGAGCGATCCCAGAGTCGGATTTTTCGGCAGTTGTTAGCTATTTTTATGGCGAATTTTCTACCGTCAGTGACAGAATTCTAACTATTCCCTTTTTGGCGCTAGAGTCGATAAAATATTATTTTCTAAGTTCTGCCATAACTCCTAAAATAGAGCGATCACAGAGTCGTATTTTTCGGCAGTTGTTAGATATTTTTATGGCGAACATTCTACCGTCAGTTATAGAGTTCTAACTATCACCTTTTGGCGCTAGAGCCGTTGCAGTATTATTTTATAAGTTCTGCCATTACTCCTAAGATAGAACGATCACAGAATCGGATTGTTCTTCAGTTGGTAGATATTTTTATGGCGAATATTCTACCGTCAATTGCAGAGTTGTAACTATCCGCGTTTTAGGGCTAGAGTCAATAAAATATTATTTTCTACGTTCTGCCATAACTCCTAAAATAGAGCGATCATAGAGTCGGATTTTTCGGCAGTTGTTAGATATTTTTATGGCGAAATTTCTACCGTCAGTGACAGAATTCTAACTATTCCCTTTTTGGCGCTAGAGTCGATAAAATATTATTTTCTAAGTTCTGCCATAACTCCTAAAATAGAGCGATCACAGAGTCGGATTTTTCGGCAGTTGTTAGATATTTTTATGGCGAATATTATACCATCAGTTACAGAGTTCTAACTGTCACCGTTTTGGTGCTAGAGTCGATAAAATAATATTTTCTAAGTTCTGCCATAACTCCTAAAATAGAGCGATCACAGAATCGGATTGATCTTCAGTTGGTAGACATTCTTATCCCGAATATTCTACCGTCAGTCATAGAGTTCTAACTATCACCTTTTGGCGCTAGAGCCTTTGCAGTATTATTTTATAAGTTCTGCCATAACTCCTAAGATAGAGCGATCACAGAATAGGGTTGTTCTTCAGTTGGTAGACATTTTAATGGCGAATATTCTACCGTCAATTGCAGAGTTGTAACTATCCCCGTTTTGGCGCTAGAGTCGATACAATATTATTTTCTAAGTTCTGCCATAACCCCTAAAATAGAGCGATCCCAGAGTCGGATTTTTCGGCAGTTGTTAGCTATTTTTATGGCGAATTTTCTACCGTCAGTGACAGAATTCTAACTATTCCCTTTTTGGCGCTAGAGTCGATAAAATATTATTTTCTAAGTTCTGCCATAACTCCTAAAATAGAGCGATCACAGAGTCGGATTTTTCGGCAGTTGTTAGATATTTTTATGGCGAATATTATACCATCAGTTACAGACTTCTAACTGTCACCGTTTTGGTGCTAGAGTTGATAAAATAATATTTTCTAAGTTCTGCCATAACTTCTAAAATAGAGCGATAACAGAATCGGATTGTTCTTCAGTTGGTAGACATTCTTATGGCGAATATTCTACCGTCAGTCATAGAGTTCTAACTATCGCTGTTTTGGCGCTAGAGTCGATGCAGTATTATATTCTAAGTTCTGTTATAACTCCTAAAATAAAGCGATCACAGAATTGGATTGTTCTTCAGTTGTTAGACATTTTTATGGCGAATATTCTACCGTCATTCATACAGTTCTAACTATCACCGTTTTGGTGCTAGAGTCGATACAATATTATTTTCTAAGTTCTGCCATAACTCCTAAAATAGAGCGATCACAGAGTCCGATTTTTCGGCAGTTGTTAGATATTTTTATGGCGAATTTTCTACCGTCAGTGACAGAATTCTAACTATTCCCTTTTTGGCGCTAGAGTCGATAAAATAATATTTTCTAAGTTCTGCCATAACTCCTAAAATAGAGCGATCACAGAGTCGGATTTTTCGGCAGTTGTTAGATATTTTTATGGCGAATATTATACCATCAGTTACAGAGTTCTAACTGTCACCGTTTTGGTGCTAGAGTCGATAAAATAATATTTTCTAAGTTCTGCCATAACTCCTAAAATAGAGCTATCACAGAGTCGGATTTTTCGGCAGCTGTTTGATATTTTTATGGCGAATATTATACCATCAGTTACAGAGTTCTAACTGTCACCGTTTTGGTGCTAGAGTCGATAAAATAATATTTTCTAAGTTCTGCCATAACTTCTAAAATAGAACGATCACAGAATCGGATTATTCTTCAGTTGGTAGACATTTTTATGGCGAATATTCTACCATCAGTTACAGAGTTCTAACTATCACCGTTTTGGCGCTAGAGTCGATGCAGTAATATTTTCTAATTTCTGCCATAACTCCTATAATAGCGTGATCACAGAGTCGTATTTTTCGGCAGTTGTTAGATATTTTTATGGCGAACATTCTACCGTCAGTTATAGAGTTGTAACTATCACCTTTTGGCGCTAGAGCCGTTGCAGTATTATTTTATAAGTTCTGCCATAACTCCTAAGATAGAGCGATCACAGAATCGGATTGTTCTTCAGTTGCTAGATATTTTTATGGCGAATATTCTACCGTCAATTGCAGAGTTGTAACTATCCGCGTTTTAGGGCTAGAGTCAATACAATATTATTTTCTAAGTTCTGCCATAACTCCTAAAATAGAGCGATCACAAAGTCGGATTTTTCGGCAGTTGTTAGATATTTTAATGGCGAATTTTCTACCATCAGTTACAGAGTTCTAACTATCACCGTTTTGGTTATAGAGTCGATACAATAATATTTTCTAAGGTCTGCCATAACTCCTAAAATAGAGCGATCACAGAATCGGATTGTTCTTCAGTTGGTAGACATTCTTATGGCGAATATTCTACCGTCAGTCATAGAGTTCTAACTATCACCTTTTGGCGCTAGAGCCGTTGCAGTATTATTTTATAAGTTCCGCCATAACTCCTAAGATAGAGCGATCACAGAATCGGATTGTTCTTCAGTTGGTAGACATTCTTATGGCGAATATTCTACCGTCAGTCATAGAGTTCTAACTATCGCTGTTTTGGCGCTAGAGTCGATGCAGTATTATATTGTAAGTTCTGATATAACTCCTAAGATCGAACGATCACAGAATCGCATTGTTCTTCAGTTGGTAGACATTTTTATGGCGAATATTCTGCCGTCAATTGCAGAGTTCTAACTATCCCCGTTTTGGCGCTAGAGTCGATAAAATAATATTTTCTAAGTTCTGCCATAACTCCTAAAATAGAGCGATCAGAGAGTCGGATTTTTCGGCAGCTGTTAGATATTTTTATGGCGAATATTATACCATCAGTTACAGAGTTTTAACTGTCACCGTTTTGGTGCTAGAGTCGATAAAATAATATTTTCTAAGTTCTGCCATAACTTCTAAAATAGAACGATCACAGAATCGGATTATTCTTCAGTTGGTAGACATTTTTATGGCGAATATTCTACCATCAGTTACAGAGTTCTAACTATCACCGTTTTGGCGCTAGAGTCGATGCAGTAATATTTTCTAATTTCTGCCATAACTCCTATAATAGCGTGATCACACAGTCGTATTTTTCGGCAGTTGTTAGATATTTTTATGGCGAACATTCTACCGTCAGTTATAGAGTTCTAACTATCACCTTTTGGCGCTAGAGCCGTTGCAGTATTATTTTATAAGTTCTGCCATAACTCCTAAGATAGAGCGATCACAGAATCGGATTGTTCTTCAGTTGCTAGATATTTTTATGGCGAATATTCTACCGTCAATTGCAGAGTTGTAACTATCCGCGTTTTAGGGCTAGAGTCAATACAATATTATTTTCTAAGTTCTGCCATAACTCCTAAAATAGAGCGATCACAAAGTCGGATTTTTCGGCAGTTGTTAGATATTTTTATGGCGAATTTTCTACCATCAGTTACAGAGTTCTAACTATCACCGTTTTGGTTATAGAGTCGATACAATAATATTTTCTAAGGTCTGCCATAACTCCTAAAATAGAGCGATCACAGAATCGGATTGTTCTTCAGTTGGTAGACATTCTTATGGCGAATATTCTACCGTCAGTCATAGAGTTCTAACTATCACCTTTTGGCGCTAGAGCCGTTTCAGTATTATTTTATAAGTTCTGCCATAACTCCTAAGATAGAGCGATCACAGAATCGGGTTGTTCCTTAGTTGGTAGACATTTTTATGGCGAATATTCTACCGTCAATTGCAGAGTTGTAACTATTCCCGTTTTGGCGCTAGAGTCGATACAATATTATTTACTAAGTTCTGCCATAACTCCTAAAATAGAGCGATCACAGAGTCGGATTTTTCGGCACTTGTTAGATATTTTTATGGCGAATTTTCTACCGTCAGTGACAGAATTCTAACTGTCACCGTTTTGGTGCTAGAGTGGATAAAATAATATTTTCTAAGTTCTGCCATAACTTCCAAAATAGAGCGATCACAGAATCGGATTGTTCTTCAGTTGGTAGACATTCTTATGGCGAATATTCTACCGTCAGTCATAGAGTTCTAACTATCGCTGTTTTGGCGCTAGAGTCGATGCAGTATTATATTCTAAGTTCTGATATAACTCCTAAGATCGAACGATCACAGAATCGCATTGTTCTTCAGTTGGTAGACATTTTTATGGCGAATATTATACCATCAGTTACAGAGTTCTAACTGTCACCGTTTTGGTGCTAGAGTCGATATAATAATATTTTCTAAGTTCTGCCATAACTCCTAAAATAGAGCGATCACAGAGTCGGATTTTTCGGCAGCTGTTAGATATTTTTATGGCGAATATTATACCATCAGTTACAGAGTTCTAACTGTCACCGTTTTGGTGCTAGAGTCGATAAAATAATATTTTCTAAGTTCTGCCATAACTTCAAAAATAGAACGATCACAGAGTCGTATTTTTCGGCAGTTGTTAGATATTTTTATGGCGAACATTCTACCGTCAGTTATAGAGTTCTAACTATCACCTTTTGGCGCTAGAGCCGTTGCAGTATTATTTTATAAGTTCTGCCATAACTCCTAAGATAAAGCGATCACAGAATCGGATTGTGCTTCAGTTGGTAGATATTTTTATGGCGAATATTCTACCGTCAATTGCAGAGTTGTAACTATCCGCGTTTTAGGGCTAGAGTCAATACAATATTATTTTCTAAGTTCTGCCATAACTCCTAAAATAGAGCTATCACAGAGTCGGATTTTTCGGCAGTTGGTAGACATTCCTATGGCGAATATTCTACCGTCAGTCATAGAGTTCTAACTATCACCTTTTGGCGCTAGAGCCGTTGCAGTATTATTTTATAAGTTCTGCCATAACTCCTAAGATAGAGCGATCACAGAATCGGGTAGTTCTTCAGTTGGTAGATATTTTTATAGCGAATATTCTACCGTCAGTTATAGAGTACTAACTATCGCTGTTTTGGCGCTAGAGTCGATGCAGTATTCTATTCTAAGTTCTGATATAACTCATAAGATGGAGCGATCACAGAATCGGATTGTTCTTCAGTTGGTAGACATTCTTATGGCGAATATTCTACCGTCAGTCATAGAGTTCTAACTATCGCTGTTTTGGCGCTAGAGTCGATGCAGTATTATATTCTAAGTTCTGATATAACTCCTAAGATCGAACGATCACAGAATCGCATTGTTCTTCAGTTGGTAGACATTTTTATGGCGAATTTTCTACCATCAGTTAGAGAGTTCTAACTATCACCGTTTTGGTTATAGAGTCGATACAATAATATTTTTTAAGTTCTGCCATAACTCCTAAAATAGAGCGATCACAGAATCGGATTGTTCTTCAGTTGGTAGACATTCCTATGGCGAATATTCTACCGTCAGTCATAGAGTTCTAACTATCACCTTTTGGCGCTAGAGCCGTTGCAGTATTATTTTATAAGTTCTGCCATAACTCCTAAGATAGAGCGATCACAGAATCGGGTAGTTCTTCAGTTGGTAGATATTTTTATAGCGAATATTCTACCGTCAGTTATAGAGTACTAACTATCGCTGTTTTGGCGCTAGAGTCGATGCAGTATTCTATTCTAAGTTCTGATATAACTCATAAGATGGAGCGATCACAGAATCGGATTGTTCTTCAGTTGGTACACATTCTTATGGCGAATTTTCTACCGTCAGTCATAGAGTTCTAACTATCACCTTTTGGCGCTAGAGCCGTTGCAGTATTATTTTATAAGTTCTGCCATAACTCCTAAGATAGAGCGATCACAGAGTCGGATTTTTCGGCAGTTGTTAGATATTTTATGGCGAATTTTCTACCGTCAGTGACAGAATTCTAACTATTCCCTTTTTGGCGCTAGAGTCGATAAAATAATATTATCTAAGTTCTACCATAACTCCTAAAATAGAGCGATCACAGAATCGGATTGTTCTTCAGTTGGTAGACATTCTTATGGCGAATATTCTACCGTCAGTCATAGAGTTCTAACTATCACCTTTTGGCGCTAGAGCCGTTGCAGTATTATTTTATAAGTTCTGCCATAACTCCTAAGATAGAGCGATCACAGAGTCGGATTTTTCGGCAGTTGTTAGATATTTTATGGCGAATTTTCTACCGTCAGTGACAGAATTCTAACTATTCCCTTTTTGGCGCTAGAGTCGATCAAATAATATTATCTAAGTTCTACCATAACTCCTAAAATAGAGCGATCACAGAATCGGATTGTTCTTCAGTTGGTAGACATTCTTATGGCGAATATTCTACCGTCAGTCATAGAGTTCTAACTATCACCTTTTGGCGCTAGAGCCTTTGCAGTATTATTTTATAAGTTGTGCCATAACTCCTAAGATAGAGCGATCACAGAATCGGGTTGTTCTTCAGTTGGTAGACATTTTTATGGCGAATATTCTACCGTCAGTCATAGAGTTCTAACTATCACCTTTTGGCGCTAGAGCCGTTGCAGTATTATTTTATAAGTTCTGCCATAACTCCTAAGATAGAGCGATCACAGAATCGGGTTGTTCCTCAGTTGGTAGACATTTTTATGGCGAATATTCTACCGTCAATTGCAGAGTTGTAACTATTCCCGTTTTGGCGCTAGAGTCGATACAATATTAGTTTCTAAGTTCTGCCATAACTCCTAAAATAGAGCCATCACAGAGTCGGATTTTTCGGCAGTTGTTAGATATTTTTATGGCGAATTTTCTACCGTCAGTGACAGAATTCTAACTGTCACCGTTTTGGTGCTAGAGTGGATAAAATAATATTTTCTAAGTTCTGCCATAACTTCCAAAATAGAGCGATCACAGAATCGGATTGTTCTTCATTTGGTAGACATTCTTATGGCGAATATTCTACCGTCAGTCATAGAGTTCTAACTATCGCTGTTTTGGCGCTAGAGTCGATGCAGTATTATATTCTAAGTTCTGATATAACTCCTAAGATCGAACGATCACAGAATCGCATTGTTCTTCAGTTGGTAGACATTTTTATGGCGAATATTCTGCCGTCAATTGCAGAGTTCTAACTATCCCCGTTTTGGCGCTAGAGTCGATACAATATTATTTTCTAAGTTCTGCCATAACTCCTAAAATAGAGCGATCACAGAGTCGGATTTTTCGGCAGTTGTTAGATATTTTTATGGCGAATATTATACCATCAGTTACAGAGTTCTAACTGTCACCGTTTTGGTGCTAGAGTCGATAAAATAATATTTTCTAAGTTCTGCCATAACTCCTAAAATAGAGCGATCACAGAGTCGGATTTTTCGGTAGTTGTTAGATATTTTTATGGCGAATATTATACCATCAGTTACAGAGTTCTAACTGTCACCGTTTTGGTGCTAGAGTCGATATAATAATATTTTCTAAGTTCTGCCATAACTCCTAAAATAGAGCGATCACAGAGTCGGTTTTTTCGGCAGCTGTTAGATATTTTTATGGCGAATATTATACCATCAGTTACAGAGTTCTAACTGTCACCGTTTTGGTGCTAGAGTCGATAAAATAATATTTTCTAAGTTCTGCCATAACTTCTAAAATAGAACGATCACAGAGTCGTATTTTTCGGCAGTTTTTAGATATTTTTATGGCGAACATTCTACCGTCAGTTATAGAGTTCTAACTATCACCTTTTGGCGCTAGAGCCGTTGCAGTATTATTTTATAAGTTCTGCCATAACTCCTAAGATAGAGCGATCACAGAATCGGATTGTGCTTCAGTTGGTAGATATTTTTATGGCGAATATTCTACCGTCAATTGCAGAGTTGTAACTATCCGCGTTTTAGGGCTAGAGTCAATACAATATTATTTTCTAAGTTCTGCCATAACTCCTAAAATAGAGCGATCACAGAGTCGGATTTTTCGGCAGTTGTTAGATATTTTTATGGCGAATTTTCTACCATCAATTACAGAGTTCTAACTATCACCGTTTTGGTTATAGAGTCGATACAATAATATTTTTTAAGTTCTGCCATAACTCCTAAAATAGAGCGATCACAGAATCGGATTGTTCTTCAGTTGGTAGACATTCCTATGGCGAATATTCTACCGTCAGTCATAGAGTTCTAACTATCACCTTTTGGCGCTAGAGCCGTTGCAGTATTATTTTATAAGTTCTGCCATAACTCCTAAGATAGAGCGATCACAGAATCGGGTAGTTCTTCGGTTGGTAGATATTTTTATAGCGAATATTCTACCGTCAGTTATAGAGTTCTAACTATCGCTGTTTTGGCGCTAGAGTCGATGCAGTATTCTATTCTAAGTTCTGATATAACTCCTAAGATGGAGCGATCACAGAATCGGATTGTTCTTCAGTTGGTAGACATTCTTATGGCGAATATTCTACCGTCAGTCATAGAGTTCTAACTATCACCTTTTGGCGCTAGAGCCGTTGCAGTATTATTTTATAAGTTCTGCCATAACTCCTAAGATAGAGCGATCACAGAGTCGGATTTTTCGGCAGTTGTTAGATATTTTATGGCGAATTTTCTACCGTCAGTGACAGAATTCTAACTATTCCCTTTTTGGCGCTAGAGTCAATAAAATATTATTATCTAAGTTCTACCATAACTCCTAAAATAGAGCGATCACAGAATCGGATTGTTCTTCAGTTGGTAGACATTCTTATGGCGAATATTCTACCGTCAGTCATAGAGTTCTAACTATCACCTTTTGGCGCTAGAGCCGTTGCAGTATTATTTTATAAGTTCTGCCATAACTCCTAAGATAGAGCGATCACAGAGTCGGATTTTTCGGCAGTTGTTAGATATTTTATGGCGAATTTTCTACCGTCAGTGACAGAATTCTAACTATTCCCTTTTTGGCGCTAGAGTCGATCAAATAATATTATCTAAGTTCTACCATAACTCCTAAAATAGAGCGATCACAGAATCGGATTGTTCTTCAGTTGGTAGACATTCTTATGGCGAATATTCTACCGTCAGTCATAGAGTTCTAACTATCACCTTTTGGCGCTAGAGTCGATGCAGTATTATATTCTAAGTTCTGATATAACTCCTAAAATAAAGCGATCACAGAATTGGATTGTTCTTCAGTTGTTAGACATTTTTATGGCGAATATTCTACCGTCATTCATAGAGTTCTAACTATCACCGTTTTGGTGCTAGAGTCGATGCAATATTATTTTCTAAGTTCTGCCATAACTCCTAAAATAGAGCGATCACAGAGTCGGATTTTTCTGCAGTTGTTAGATATTTTTATGGCGAATTTTCTACCGTCAGTGACAGAATTCTAACTATTCCCTTTTTGGCGCTAGAGTCGATAAAATATTATTTTCTAAGTTCTGCCATAACTCCTAAAATAGAGCGATCACAGAGTCGGATTTTCCGGCAGTTGTTAGATATTTTTATGGCGAATATTATACCATCAGTTACAGAGTTCTAACTGTCACCCTTTTGGTGCTAGAGTCGATAAAATAATATTTTCTAAGTTCTGCCATAACTCCTAAAATAGAGCGATCACAGAGTCGGATTTTTCGGCAGTTGTTAGATATTTTTATGGCGAATATTTTACCATCAGTTACAGAGTTCTAACTGTCACCGTTTTGGTGCTAGAGTCGATAAAATAATATTTTCTAAGTTCTGCCATAACTTCTAAAATAGAACGATCACAGAATCGGATTGTTCTTCAGTTGGTAGACATTTTTATGGCGAATATTCTACCATGAGTTACAGAGTTCTAACTATCACCGTTTTGGCGCTAGAGTCGATGCAGTAATATTTTCTAATTTCTGCCATAACTCCTGTAATAGAGTGATCACAGAGTCGTATTTTTCGGCAGTTGTTAGATATTTTTATGGCGAACATTCTACCGTCAGTTATAGAGTTCTAACTATCACCTTTTGGCGCTAGAGCCGTTGCAGTATTATTTTATAAGTTCTGCCATACCTCCTAAGATAGAGCGATCACAGAATCGGATTGTTCTTCAGTTGGTAGATATTTTTATGGCGAATATTCTACCGTCAATTGCAGAGTTGTAACTATCCGCGTTTTAGGGCTAGAGTCAATACAATATTATTTTCTAAGTTCTGCCATAACTCCTAAAATAGAGCGATCACAGAGTCGGATTTTTCGGCAGTTGTTAGATATTTTTATGGCGAATTTTCTACCATCAGTTACAGAGTTCTAACTATCACCGTTTTGGTTATAGAGTCAATACAATAATATTTTCTAAGGTCTGCCATAACTCCTAAAATAGAGCGATCACAGAATCGGATTGTTCTTCATTTGCTAGACATTCTTATGGCGAATATTCTACCGTCAGTCATAGAGTTCTAACTATCACCTTTTGGCGCTAGAGCCGTTGCAGTATTATTTTATAAGTTCTGCCATAACTCCTAAGATAGGGCGATCACAGAATCGGGTTGTTCTTCAGTTGGTAGACATTTTTATGGCGAATATTCTACCGTCAATTGCAGAGTTGTAACTATTCCCGTTTTGGCGCTAGAGTCGATACAATATTATTTTCTAAGTTCTGCCATAACTCCTAAAATAGAGCGATCACAGAGTCGGATTTTTCGGCAGTTGTTAGATATTTGTATGGCGAATTTTCTACCATCAATTGCAGAGTTGTAACTATTCTCGTTTTGGCGCTAGAGTCGATACAATATTATTTTCTAAGTTCTGCCATAACTCCTAAAATAGAGCGATCACAGAGTCGGATTTTTCGGCAGTTGTTAGATATTTTTATGGCGAATTTTCTACCGTCAGTGACAGAATTCTAACTGTCACCGTTTTGGTGCTAAAGCCTTTGCAGTATTATTTTATAAGTTCTGCCATAACTACTAAGATAGAGCGATCACAGAATCGGGTTGTTCTTCAGTTGATACACATTTTTATGGCGAATATTCTACCGTCAATTGCAGAGTTGTAACTATCCCGGTTTTGGCGCTAGAGTCGATACAATATTATTTTCTAAGTTCTGCCATAACCCCTAAAATAGAGCGATCACAGAGTCGGATTTTTCGGCAGTTGTTAGCTATTTTTATGGCGAATTTTCTACCGTCAGTGACAGAATTCTAACTATTCCCTTTTTGGCGCTAGAGTCGATAAAATATTATTTTCTAAGTTCTGCCATAACTCCTAAAATAGAGCGATCACAGAGTCGGATTTTTCGGCAGTTGTTAGATATTTTTATGGCGAATATTATACCATCAGTTACAGAGTTCTAACTGTCACCGTTTTGGTGCTAGAGTCGATAAAATAATATTTTCTAAGTTCTGCCATAACTTCTAAAATAGAGCGATCACAGAATCGGATTGTTCTTCAGTTGGTAGATATTTTTATGGCGAATGTTCTACCGTCAATTGCAGAGTTGTAACTATCGGCGTTTTGGCGCTAGAGTCGATACAATATTATTTTCTAAGTTCTGCCATAACTCCTAAAATAGAGGGATCACAGAATTGGATTGTTCTTCGGTTGTTAGACATTTTTATGGCGAATGTTCTACCGTCAATTGCAGAGTTGTAACTATCCGCGTTTTGGCGCTAGAGTCGATACAATATTATTTTCTAAGTTCTGCCATAACTCCTAAAATAGAGGGATCACAGAATTGGATTGTTCTTCGGTTGTTAGACATTTTTATGGCGAATATTCTACCGTCATTCATAGAGTTCTAACTATCACCGTTTTGGTGCTAGAGTCGATACAATATTATTTTCTACGTTCTGCCATAACTCCTAAAATAGAGCGATCACAGAGTCGGATTTTTCGGCAGTTGTTAGATATTTTTATGGCGAATTTTCTACCGTCAGTGACAGAATTCTAACTATTCCCTTCTTGGCGCTAGAGTCGATAAAACATTATTTTCTAAGTTCTGCCATAACTCCTAAAATAGAGCGATCACAGAGTCGGATTTTTCGGCAGTTGTTAGCTATTTTTATGGCGAGTTTTCTACCGTCAGTGTCAGAATTCTAACTATTCCCTTTTTGGCGCTAGAGTCGATAAAATATTATTTTCTAAGTTCTGCCATAACTCCTAAAATAGAGCGATCACAGAGTCGGATTTTTCGGCAGTTGTTAGATATTTTTATGGCGAATATTATACCATCAGTTACAGAGTTCTAAATGTCACCGTTTTGGTGCTAGAGTCGATAAAATAATATTTTCTAAGTGCTGCCATAACTTCTAAAATAGAGCGATCACAGAATCGGATTGTTCTTCAGTTGGTAGACATTCTTATGGCGAATATTCTACCGTCAGTCATAGAGTTCTAACTATCGCTGTTTTGGCGCTAGAGTCGATGCAGTATTATATTCTAAGTTCTGATATAACTCCTAAAATAAAGCGATCACAGAATTGGATTGTTCTTCAGTTGTTAGACATTTTTATGGCGAATATTCTACCGTCATTCATAGAGTTCTAACTATCACCGTTTTGGTGCTACAGTCGATACAATATTATTTTCTACGTTCTGCCATAACTCCTAAAATAGAGCGATCACAGAGTCGGATTTTTCGGCAGTTGTTAGATATTTTTATGGCGAATTTTCTACCGTCAGTGACAGAATTCTAACTATTCCCTTCTTGGCGCTAGAGTCGATAAAACATTATTTTCTAAGTTCTGCCATAACTCCTAAAATAGAGCGATCACAGAGTCGGATTTTTCGGCAGCTGTTAGATATTTTTATGGCGAATATTATACCATCAGTTACAGAGTTCTAACTGTCACCGTTTTGGTGCTAGAGTTGATAAAATAATATTTTCTAAGTTCTGCCATAACTTCTAAAATAGAGCGATCACAGAATCGGATTGTTCTTCAGTTGGTAGACATTTTTATGGCGAATATTCTACCATCAGTTACAGAGTTCTAACTATCACCGTTTTGGCGCTAGAGTCGATGCAGTAATATTTTCTAATTTCTGCCATAACTCCTATAATAGAGTGATCACAGAATGGTATTTTTCGGCAGTTGTTAGATATTTTTTTGCGAACATTCTACCGTCAGTTATAGAGTTCTAACTATCACCTTTTGGCGCTAGAGCCGTTGCAGTATTATTTTATAAGTTCTGCCATTACTCCTAAGATAGAACGATCACAGAATCGGATTGTTCTTCAGTTGGTAGATATTTTTATGGCGAATATTCTACCGGCAATTGCAGAGTTGTAACTATCCGCGTTTTAGGGCTAGAGTCAATAAAATATTATTTTCTACGTTCTGCCATAACTCCTAAAATAGAGCGATCATAGAGTCGGATTTTTCGGCAGTTGTTAGATATTTTTATGGCGAAATTTCTACCGTCAGTGACAGAATTCTAACTATTCCCTTTTTGGCGCTAGAGTCGATAAAATATTATTTTCTAAGTTCTGCCATAACTCCTAAAATAGAGCGATCACAGAATCGGATTGATCTTCAGTTGGTAGACATTCTTATCCCGAATATTCTACCGTCAGTCATAGAGTTCTAACTATCACCTTTTGGCGCTAGAGCCTTTGCAGTATTATTTTATAAGTTCTGCCATAACTCCTAAGATAGAGCGATCACAGAATAGGGTTGTTCTTCAGTTGGTAGATATTTTTATGGCGAATATTCTACCGGCAATTGCAGAGTTGTAACTATCCGCGTTTTAGGGCTAGAGTCAATAAAATATTATTTTCTACGTTCTGCCATAACTCCTAAAATAGAGCGACCATAGAGTCGGATTTTTCGGCAGTTGTTAGATATTTTTATGGCGAATATTATACCATCAGTTACAGAGTTCTAACTGTCACCGTTTTGGTGCTAGAGTCGATAAAATAATATTTTCTAAGTTCTGCCATAACTCCTAAAATAGAGCGTTCACAGAATCGGATTGATCTTCAGTTGGTAGACATTCTTATCCCGAATATTCTACCGTCAGTCATAGAGTTCTAACTATCACCTTTTGGCGCTAGAGCCTTTGCAGTATTATTTTATAAGTTCTGCCATAACTCCTAAGATAGAGCGATCACAGAATAGGGTTGTTCTTCAGTTGGTAGACATTTTAATGGCGAATATTCTACCGTCAATTGCAGAGTTGTAACTATCCCCGTTTTGGCGCTAGAGTCGATACAACATTATTTTCTAAGTTCTGCCATAACCCCTAAAATAGAGCGATCACAGAGTCGGATTTTTCGGCAGTTGTTAGCTATTTTTATGGCGAATTTTCTACCGTCAGTGACAGAATTCTAACTATTCCCTTTTTGGCGCTAGAGTCGATAAAATATTATTTTCTAAGTTCTGCCATAACTCCTAAAATAGAGCGATCACAGAGTCGGATTTTTCGGCAGTTGTTAGATATTTTTATGGCGAATATTATACCATCAGTTACAGACTTCTAACTGTCACCGTTTTGGTGCTAGAGTCGATAAAATAATATTTTCTAAGTTCTGCCATAACTTCTAAAATAGAGCGATCACAGAATCGGATTGTTCTTCAGTTGGTAGACATTCTTATGGCGAATATTCTACCGTCAGTCATAGAGTTCTAACTATCGCTGTTTTGGCGCTAGAGTCGATGCAGTATTATATTCTAAGTTCTGATATAACTCCTAAAATAAAGCGATCACAGAATTGGATTGTTCTTCAGTTGTTAGACATTTTTATGGCGAATATTCTACCGTCATTCATAGAGTTCTAACTATCACCGTTTTGGTGCTAGAGTCGATAAAATAATATTTTCTAAGTTCTGCCATAACTTCTAAAATAGAGCGATCACAGAATCGGATTGTTCTTCAGTTGGTAGACATTCTTATGGCGAATATTCTACCGTCAGTCATAGAGTTCTAACTATCGCTGTTTTGGCGCTAGAGTCGATGCAGTATTATATTCTAAGTTCTGATATAACTCCTAAAATAAAGCGATCACAGAATCGGATTGTTCTTCAGTTGCTAGATATTTTTATGGCGAATATTCTACCGTCAATTGCAGAGTTGTAACTATCCGCGTTTTAGGGCTAGAGTCAATACAATATTATTTTCTAAGTTCTGCCATAACTCCTAAAATAGAGCGATCACAGAATCGGATTGTTCTTCAGTTGGTAGACATTCTTATGGCGAATATTCTACCGTCAGTCATAGAGGTCTAACTATCACCTTTTGGCGCTAGAGCCGTTGCAGTATTATTTTATAAGTTCTGCCATAACTCCTAAGATAGAGCGATCACAGAATCGGGTTGTTCCTCAGTTGGTAGACATTTTTATGGCGAATATTCTACCGTCAATTGCAGAGTTGTAACTATTCCCGTTTTGGCGCTAGAGTCGATACAATATTATTTTCTAAGTTCTGCCATAACTCCTAAAATAGAGCCATCACAGAGTCGGATTTTTCGGCAGTTGTTAGATATTTTTATGGCGAATTTTCTACCGTCAGTGACAGAATTCTAACTGTCACCGTTTTGGTGCTAGAGTGGATAAAATAATATTTTCTAAGTTCTGCCATAACTCCTAAAATAGAGCGATCACAGAATCGGATTGTTCTTCAGTTGGTAGACATTTTTATGGCGAATATTCTACCGTCATTCATAGAGTTCTAACTATCACCGTTTTGGTGCTAGAGTCGATACAATATTATTTTCTAAGTTCTGCCATAACTCCTAAAATAGAGCGATCACAGAGTCCGATTTTTCGGCAGTTGTTAGATATTTTTATGGCGAATTTTCTACCGTCAGTGACAGAATTCTAACTATTCCCTTTTTGGCGCTAGAGTCGATAAAATAATATTTTCTAAGTTCTGCCATAACTCCTAAAATAGAGCGATCACAGAGTCGGATTTTTCGGCAGTTGTTAGATATTTTTATGGCGAATATTATACCATCAGTTACAGAGTTCTAACTGTCACCGTTTTGGTGCTAGAGTCGATAAAATAATATTTTCTAAGTTCTGCCATAACTCCTAAAATAGAGCGATCACAGAGTCGGATTTTTCGGCAGCTGTTAGATATTTTTATGGCGAATATTATACCATCAGTTACAGAGTTCTAACTGTCACCGTTTTGGTGCTAGAGTCGATAAAATAATATTTTCTAAGTTCTGCCATAACTTCTAAAATAGAACGATCACAGAATCGGATTATTCTTCAGTTGGTAGACATTTTTATGGCGAATATTCTACCATCAGTTACAGAGTTCTAACTATCACCGTTTTGGCGCTAGAGTCGATGCAGTAATATTTTCTAATTTCTGCCATAACTCCTATAATAGCGTGATCACAGAGTCGTATTTTTCGGCAGTTGTTAGATATTTTTATGGCGAACATTCTACCGTCAGTTATAGAGTTCTAACTATCACCTTTTGGCGCTAGAGCCGTTGCAGTATTATTTTATAAGTTCTGCCATAACTCCTAAGATAGAGCGATCACAGAATCGGATTGTTCTTCAGTTGCTAGATATTTTTATGGCGAATATTCTACCGTCAATTGCAGAGTTGTAACTATCCGCGTTTTAGGGCTAGAGTCAATACAATATTATTTTCTAAGTTCTGCCATAACTCCTAAAATAGAGCGATCACAAAGTCGGATTTTTCGGCAGTTGTTAGATATTTTTATGGCGAATTTTCTACCATCAGTTACAGAGTTCTAACTATCACCGTTTTGGTTATAGAGTCGATACAATAATATTTTCTAAGGTCTGCCATAACTCCTAAAATAGAGCGATCACAGAATCGGATTGTTCTTCAGTTGGTAGACATTCTTATGGCGAATATTCTACCGTCAGTCATAGAGGTCTAACTATCACCTTTTGGCGCTAGAGCCGTTGCAGTATTATTTTATAAGTTCTGCCATAACTCCTAAGATAGAGCGATCACAGAATCGGGTTGTTCCTCAGTTGGTAGACATTTTTATGGCGAATATTCTACCGTCAATTGCAGAGTTGTAACTATTCCCGTTTTGGCGCTAGAGTCGATACAATATTATTTTCTAAGTTCTGCCATAACTCCTAAAATAGAGCCATCACAGAGTCGGATTTTTCGGCAGTTGTTAGATACTTTTATGGCGAATTTTCTACCGTCAGTGACAGAATTCTAACTGTCACCGTTTTGGTGCTAGAGTGGATAAAATAATATTTTCTAAGTTCTTCCATAACTTCCAAAATAGAGCGATCACAGAATCGGATTGTTCTTCAGTTGGTAGACATTCTTATGGCGAATATTCTACCGTCAGTCATAGAGTTCTAACTATCGCTGTTTTGGCGCTAGAGTCGATGCAGTATTATATTCTAAGTTCTGATATAACTCCTAAGATCGAACGATCACAGAATCGCGTTGTTCTTCAGTTGTTAGATATTTTTATGGCGAATATTATACCATCAGTTACAGAGTTCTAACTGTCACCGTTTTGGTGCTAGAGTCGATAAAATAATATTTTCTAAGTTCTGCCATAACTCCTAAAATAGAGCGATCACAGAGTCCGATTTTTCGGTAGTTGTTAGATATTTTTATGGCGAATATTATACCATCAGTTACAGAGTTCTAACTGTCACCGTTTTGGTGCTAGAGTCGATATAATAATATTTTCTAAGTTCTGCCATAACTCCTAAAATAGAGCGATCACAGAGTCGGATTTTTCGGCAGCTGTTAGATATTTTTATGGCGAATATTATACCATCAGTTACAGAGTTCTAACTGTCACGGTTTTGGTGCTAGAGTCGATAGAATAATATTTTCTAAGTTCTGCCATAACTTCTAAAATAGAACGATCACAGAGTCGTATTTTTCGGCAGTTGTTAGATATTTTTATGGCGAACATTCTACCGTCAGTTATAGAGTTCTAACTATCACCTTTTGGCGCTAGAGCCGTTGCAGTATTATTTTATAAGTTCTGCCATAACTCCTAAGATAGAGCGATCACAGAATCGGATTGTGCTTCAGTTGGTAGATATTTTTATGGCGAATATTCTACCGTCAATTGCAGAGTTGTAACTATCCGCGTTTTGGTGCTAGAGTCGATAAAATAATATTTTCTAAGTTCTGCCATAACTCCTAAAATAGAGCGATCACAGAGTCGGATTTTTCGGTAGTTGTTAGATATTTTTATGGCGAATATTATACCATCAGTTACAGAGTTCTAACTGTCACCGTTTTGGTGCTAGAGTCGATATAATAATATTTTCTAAGTTCTGCCATAACTCCTAAAATAGAGCGATCACAGAGTCGGATTTTTCGGCAGTTGTTAGATATTTTTATGGCGAATTTTCTACCATCAGTTACAGAGTTCTAACTATCACCGTTTTGGTTATAGAGTCGATACAATAATATTTTCTAAGTTCTGCCATAACTCCTAAAATAGAGCGATCACAGAATCGGATTGTTCTTCAGTTGGCAGACATTCCTATGGCGAATATTCTACCGTCAGTCATAGAGTTCTAACTATCACCCTTTGGCGCTAGAGCCGTTGCAGTATTATTTTATAAGTTCTGCCATAACTCCTAAGATAGAGCGATCACAGAATCGGGTAGTTCTTCAGTTGGTAGATATTTTTATAGCGAATATTCTACCGTCAGTTATAGAGTTCTAACTATCGCTGTTTTGGCGCTAGAGTCGATGCAGTATTCTATTCTAAGTTCTGATATAACTCCTAAGATGGAGCGATCACAGAATCGGATTGTTCTTCAGTTGGTAGACATTCTTATGGCGAATATTCTACCGTCAGTCATAGAGTTCTAACTATCACCTTTTGGCGCTAGAGCCGTTGCAGTATTATTTTATAAGTTCTGCCATAACTCCTAAGATAGAGCGATCACAGAGTCGGATTTTTCGGCAGTTGTTAGATATTTTATGGCGAATTTTCTACCATCAGTGACAGAATTCTAACTATTCCCTTTTTGGCGCTAGAGTCGATAAAATAATATTATCTAAGTTCTACCATAACTCCTAAAATAGAGCGATCACAGAATCGGATTGTTCTTCAGTTGGTAGACATTCTTATGGCGAATATTCTACCGTCAGTCATAGAGTTCTAACTATCACCTTTTGGCGCTAGAGCCGTTGCAGTATTATTTTATAAGTTCTGCCATAACTCCTAAGATAGAGCGATCACAGAGTCGGATTTTTCGGCAGTTGTTAGATATTTTATGGCGAATTTTCTACCGTCAGTGACAGAATTCTAACTATTCCCTTTTTGGCGCTAGAGTCGATCAAATAATATTATCTAAGTTCTACCATAACTCCTAAAATAGAGCGATCACAGAATCGGATCGTTCTTCAGTTGGTAGACATTCTTATGACGAATATTCTACCGTCAGTCATAGAGTTCTAACTATCACCTTTTGGCGCTAGAGCCTTTGCAGTATTATTTTATAAGTTCTGCCATAACTCCTAAGATAGAGCGATCACAGAATCGGGTTGTTCTTCAGTTGGTAGACATTTTTATGGCGAATATTCTACCGTCAATTGCAGAGTTGTAACTATCCCCGTTTTGGCGCTAGAGTCGATACAATATTATTTTCTAAGTTCTGCCATACCTCCTAAGATAGAGCGATCACAGAATCGGATTGTTCTTCAGTTGGTAGATATTTTTATGGCGAATATTCTACCGTCAATTGCAGAGTTGTAACTATCCGCGTTTTAGGGCTAGAGTCAATACAATATTATTTTCTAAGTTCTGCCATAACTCCTAAAATAGAGCGATCACAGAGTCGGATTTTTCGGCAGTTGTTAGATATTTTTATGGCGAATTTTCTACCATCAGTTACAGAGTTCTAACTATCACCGTTTTGGTTATAGAGTCGATACAATAATATTTTCTAAGGTCTGCCATAACTCCTAAAATAGAGCGATCACAGAATCGGATTGTTCTTCAGTTGCTAGACATTCTTATGGCGAATATTCTACCGTCAGTCATAGAGTTCTAACTATCACCTTTTGGCGCTAGAGCCGTTGCAGTATTATTTTATAAGTTCTGCCATAACTCCTAAAATAGAGCGATCACAGAATCGGGTTGTTCTTCAGTTGGTAGACATTTTTATGGCGAATATTCTACCGTCAATTGCAGAGTTGTAACTATTCCCGTTTTGGCGCTAGAGTCGATACAATATTATTTTCTAAGTTCTGCCATAACTCCTAAAATAGAGCGATCACAGAGTCGGATTTTTCGGCAGTTGTTAGATATTTGTATGGCGAATTTTCTACCATCAATTGCAGAGTTGTAACTATTCTCGTTTTGGCGCTAGAGTCGATACAATATTATTTTCTAAGTTCTGCCATAACTCCTAAAATAGAGCGATCACAGAGTCGGATTTTTCGGCAGTTGTTAGATATTTTTATGGCGAATTTTCTACCGTCAGTGACAGAATTCTAACTGTCACCGTTTTGGTGCTAAAGCCTTTGCAGTATTATTTTATAAGTTCTGCCATAACTACTAAGATAGAGCGATCACAGAATCGGGTTGTTCTTCAGTTGATACACATTTTTATGGCGAATATTCTACCGTCAATTGCAGAGTTGTAACTATCCCCGTTTTGGCGCTAGAGTCGATACAATATTATTTTCTAAGTTCTGCCATAACCCCTAAAATAGAGCGATCACAGAGTCGGATTTTTCGGCAGTTGTTAGCTATTTTTATGGCGAATTTTCTACCGTCAGTGACAGAATTCTAACTATTCCCTTTTTGGCGCTAGAGTCGATAAAATATTATTTTCTAAGTTCTGCCATAACTCCTAAAATAGAGCGATCACAGAGTCGGATTTTTCGGCAGTTGTTAGATATTTTTATGGCGAATATTATACCAGCAGTTACAGAGTTCTAACTGTCACCGTTTTGGTGCTAGAGTCGATAAAATAATATTTTCTAAGTTCTGCCATAACTTCTATAATAGAGCGATCACAGAATCGGATTGTTCTTCAGTTGGTAGACATTCTTATGGCGAATATTGTACTGTCAGTCATAGAGTTCTAACTATCGCTGTTTTGGCGCTAGAGTCGATGCAGTATTATATTCTAAGTTCTGATATAACTCCTAAAATAAAGCGATCACAGAATTGGATTGTTCTTCAGTTGTTAGACATTTTTATGGCGAATATTCTACCGTCATTCATAGAGTTCTAACTATCACCGTTTTGGTGCTAGAGTCGATACACTATTATTTTCTAAGTTCTGCCATAACTCCTAAAATGGAGCGATCACAGAGTCAGATTTTTCGGCAGTTGTTAGATATTTTTATGGCGAATTTTCTACCGTCAGTGACAGAATTCTAACTATTCCCTTTTTGGCGCTAGAGTCGATAAAATATTATTTTCTAAGTTCTGCCATAACTCCTAAAATAGAGCGATCACAGAGTCGGATTTTTCGGCAGTTGTTAGATATTTTTATGGCGAATATTATACCATCAGTTACAGAGTTCTAACTGTCACCGTTTTGGTGCTAGAGTCGATAAAATAATATTTTCTAAGTTCTGCCATAACTTCTAAAATAGAGCGATCACAGAATCGGATTTTTCTTCAGTTGGTAGACATTCTTATGGCGAATATTCTACCGGCAGTCATAGAGTTCTAACTATCACCGTTTTGGTGCTAGAGTCGATACAATAATATTTTCTAAGTTCTGCCATAACTTCTAAAATAGAACGATCACAGAATCGGATTGTTCTTCAGTTGGTAGACATTTTTATGGCGAATATTCTACCATCAGTTACAGAGTTCTAACTATCACCGTTTTGGCGCTAGAGTCGATGCAGTAATATTTTCTAATTTCTGCCATAACTCCTGTAATAGAGTGATCACAGAGTCGTATTTTTCGGCAGTTGTTAGATATTTTTATGGCGAACATTCTACCGTCAGTTATAGAGTTCTAACTATCACCTTTTGGCGCTAGAGCCGTTGCAGTATTATTTTATAAGTTCTGCCATACCTCCTAAGATAGAGCGATCACAGAATCGGATTGTTCTTCAGTTGGTAGATATTTTTATGGCGAATATTCTACCGTCAATTGCAGAGTTGTAACTATCCGCGTTTTAGGGCTAGAGTCAATACAATATTATTTTCTAAGTTCTGCCATAACTCCTAAAATAGAGCGATCACAGAGTCGGATTTTTCGGCAGTTGTTAGATATTTTTATGGCGAATTTTCTACCATCAGTTACAGAGTTCTAACTATCACCGTTTTGGTTATAGAGTCGATACAATAATATTTTCTAAGGTCTGCCATAACTCCTAAAATAGAGCGATCACAGAATCGGATTGTTCTTCAGTTGCTAGACATTCTTATGGCGAATATTCTACCGTCAGTCATAGAGTTCTAACTATCACCTTTTGGCGCTAGAGCCGTTGCAGTATTATTTTATAAGTTCTGCCATAACTCCTAAGATAGAGCGATCACAGAATCGGATTGTGCTTCAGTTGGTAGATATTTTTATGGCGAATATTCTACCGTCAATTGCAGAGTTGTAACTATCCGCGTTTTGGTGCTAGAGTCGATAAAATAATATTTTCTAAGTTCTGCCATAACTCCTAAAATAGAGCGATCACAGAGTCGGATTTTTCGGTAGTTGTTAGATATTTTTATGGCGAATATTATACCATCAGTTACAGAGTTCTAACTGTCACCGTTTTGGTGCTAGAGTCGATAAAATAATATTTTCTAAGTTCTGCCATAACTTCTATAATAGAGCGATCACAGAATCGGATTGTTCTTCAGTTGGTAGACATTCTTATGGCGAATATTGTACTGTCAGTCATAGAGTTCTAACTATCGCTGTTTTGGCGCTAGAGTCGATGCAGTATTATATTCTAAGTTCTGATATAACTCCTAAAATAAAGCGATCACAGAATTGGATTGTTCTTCAGTTGTTAGACATTTTTATGGCGAATATTCTACCGTCATTCATAGAGTTCTAACTATCACCGTTTTGGTGCTAGAGTCGATACACTATTATTTTCTAAGTTCTGCCATAACTCCTAAAATAGAGCCATCACAGAGTCGGATTTTTCGGCAGTTGTTAGATATTTTTATGGCGAATTTTCTACCGTCAGTGACAGAATTCTAACTGTCACCGTTTTGGTGCTAGAGTGGATAAAATAATATTTTCTAAGTTCTTCCATAACTTCCAAAATAGAGCGATCACAGAATCGGATTGTTCTTCAGTTGGTAGACATTCTTATGGCGAATATTCTACCGTCAGTCATAGAGTTCTAACTATCGCTGTTTTGGCGCTAGAGTCGATGCAGTATTATATTCTAAGTTCTGATATAACTCCTAAGATCGAACGATCACAGAATCGCGTTGTTCTTCAGTTGTTAGATATTTTTATGGCGAATATTATACCATCAGTTACAGAGTTCTAACTGTCACCGTTTTGGTGCTAGAGTCGATAAAATAATATTTTCTAAGTTCTGCCATAACTCCTAAAATAGAGCGATCACAGAGTCCGATTTTTCGGTAGTTGTTAGATATTTTTATGGCGAATATTATACCATCAGTTACAGAGTTCTAACTGTCACCGTTTTGGTGCTAGAGTCGATATAATAATATTTTCTAAGTTCTGCCATAACTCCTAAAATAGAGCGATCACAGAGTCGGATTTTTCGGCAGCTGTTAGATATTTTTATGGCGAATATTATACCATCAGTTACAGAGTTCTAACTGTCACGGTTTTGGTGCTAGAGTCGATAGAATAATATTTTCTAATTTCTGCCATAACTTCTAAAATAGAACGATCACAGAGTCGTATTTTTCGGCAGTTGTTAGATATTTTTATGGCGAACATTCTACCGTCAGTTATAGAGTTCTAACTATCACCTTTTGGCGCTAGAGCCGTTGCAGTATTATTTTATAAGTTCTGCCATAACTCCTAAGATAGAGCGATCACAGAATCGGATTGTGCTTCAGTTGGTAGATATTTTTATGGCGAATATTCTACCGTCAATTGCAGAGTTGTAACTATCCGCGTTTTGGTGCTAGAGTCGATAAAATAATATTTTCTAAGTTCTGCCATAACTCCTAAAATAGAGCGATCACAGAGTCGGATTTTTCGGTAGTTGTTAGATATTTTTATGGCGAATATTATACCATCAGTTACAGAGTTCTAACTGTCACCGTTTTGGTGCTAGAGTCGATATAATAATATTTTCTAAGTTCTGCCATAACTCCTAAAATAGAGCGATCACAGAGTCGGATTTTTCGGCAGTTGTTAGATATTTTTATGGCGAATTTTCTACCATCAGTTACAGAGTTCTAACTATCACCGTTTTGGTTATAGAGTCGATACAATAATATTTTCTAAGTTCTGCCATAACTCCTAAAATAGAGCGATCACAGAATCGGATTGTTCTTCAGTTGGCAGACATTCCTATGGCGAATATTCTACCGTCAGTCATAGAGTTCTAACTATCACCTTTTGGCGCTAGAGCCGTTGCAGTATTATTTTATAAGTTCTGCCATAACTCCTAAGATAGAGCGATCACAGAATCGGGTAGTTCTTCAGTTGGTAGATATTTTTATAGCGAATATTCTACCGTCAGTTATAGAGTTCTAACTATCGCTGTTTTGGCGCTAGAGTCGATGCAGTATTCTATTCTCAGTTCTGATATAACTCCTAAGATGGAGCGATCACAGAATCGGATTGTTCTTCAGTTGGTAGACATTCTCATGGCGAATATTCTACCGTCAGTCATAGAGTTCTAACTATCACCTTTTGGCGCTAGAGCCGTTGCAGTATTATTTTATAAGTTCTGCCATAACTCCTAAGATAGAGCGATCACAGAGTCGGATTTTTCGGCAGTTGTTAGATATTTTATGGCGAATTTTCTACCGTCAGTGACAGAATTCTAACTATTCCCTTTTTGGCGCTAGAGTCGATAAAATAATATTATCTAAGTTCTACCATAACTCCTAAAATAGAGCGATCACAGAATCGGATTGTTCTTCAGTTGGTAGACATTCTTATGGCGAATATTCTACCGTCAGTCATAGAGTTCTAACTATCACCTTTTGGCGCTAGAGCCGTTGCAGTATTATTTTATAAGTTCTGCCATAACTCCTAAGATAGAGCGATCACAGAGTCGGATTTTTCGGCAGTTGTTAGATATTTTATGGCGAATTTTCTACCGTCAGTGACAGAATTCTAACTATTCCCTTTTTGGCGCTAGAGTCGATCAAATAATATTATCTAAGTTCTACCATAACTCCTAAAATAGAGCGATCACAGAATCGGATCGTTCTTCAGTTGGTAGACATTCTTATGACGAATATTCTACCGTCAGTCATAGAGTTCTAACTATCACCTTTTGGCGCTAGAGCCTTTGCAGTATTATTTTATAAGTTCTGCCATAACTCCTAAGATAGAGCGATCACAGAATCGGGTTGTTCTTCAGTTGGTAGACATTTTTATGGCGAATATTCTACCGTCAATTGCAGAGTTGTAACTATCCCCGTTTTGGCGCTAGAGTCGATACAATATTATTTTCTAAGTTCTGCCATACCTCCTAAGATAGAGCGATCACAGAATCGGATTGTTCTTCAGTTGGTAGATATTTTTATGGCGAATATTCTACCGTCAATTGCAGAGTTGTAACTATCCGCGTTTTAGGGCTAGAGTCAATACAATATTATTTTCTAAGTTCTGCCATAACTCCTAAAATAGAGCGATCACAGAGTCGGATTTTTCGGCAGTTGTTAGATATTTTTATGGCGAATTTTCTACCATCAGTTACAGAGTTCTAACTATCACCGTTTTGGTTATAGAGTCGATACAATAATATTTTCTAAGGTCTGCCATAACTCCTAAAATAGAGCGATCACAGAATCGGATTGTTCTTCAGTTGCTAGACATTCTTATGGCGAATATTCTACCGTCAGTCATAGAGTTCTAACTATCACCTTTTGGCGCTAGAGCCGTTGCAGTATTATTTTATAAGTTCTGCCATAACTCCTAAAATAGAGCGATCACAGAATCGGGTTGTTCTTCAGTTGGTAGACATTTTTATGGCGAATATTCTACCGTCAATTGCAGAGTTGTAACTATTCCCGTTTTGGCGCTAGAGTCGATACAATATTATTTTCTAAGTTCTGCCATAACTCCTAAAATAGAGCGATCACAGAGTCGGATTTTTCGGCAGTTGTTAGATATTTGTATGGCGAATTTTCTACCATCAATTGCAGAGTTGTAACTATTCTCGTTTTGGCGCTAGAGTCGATACAATATTATTTTCTAAGTTCTGCCATAACTCCTAAAATAGAGCGATCACAGAGTCGGATTTTTCGGCAGTTGTTAGATATTTTTATGGCGAATTTTCTACCGTCAGTGACAGAATTCTAACTGTCACCGTTTTGGTGCTAAAGCCTTTGCAGTATTATTTTATAAGTTCTGCCATAACTACTAAGATAGAGCGATCACAGAATCGGGTTGTTCTTCAGTTGATACACATTTTTATGGCGAATATTCTACCGTCAATTGCAGAGTTGTAACTATCCCCGTTTTGGCGCTAGAGTCGATACAATATTATTTTCTAAGTTCTGCCATAACCCCTAAAATAGAGCGATCACAGAGTCGGATTTTTCGGCAGTTGTTAGCTATTTTTATGGCGAATTTTCTACCGTCAGTGACAGAATTCTAACTATTCCCTTTTTGGCGCTAGAGTCGATAAAATATTATTTTCTAAGTTCTGCCATAACTCCTAAAATAGAGCGATCACAGAGTCGGATTTTTCGGCAGTTGTTAGATATTTTTATGGCGAATATTATACCAGCAGTTACAGAGTTCTAACTGTCACCGTTTTGGTGCTAGAGTCGATAAAATAATATTTTCTAAGTTCTGCCATAACTTCTATAATAGAGCGATCACAGAATCGGATTGTTCTTCAGTTGGTAGACATTCTTATGGCGAATATTGTACTGTCAGTCATAGAGTTCTAACTATCGCTGTTTTGGCGCTAGAGTCGATGCAGTATTATATTCTAAGTTCTGATATAACTCCTAAAATAAAGCGATCACAGAATTGTATTGTTCTTCAGTTGTTAGACATTTTTATGGCGAATATTCTACCGTCATTCATAGAGTTCTAACTATCACCGTTTTGGTGCTAGAGTCGATACACTATTATTTTCTAAGTTCTGCCATAACTCCTAAAATGGAGCGATCACAGAGTCAGATTTTTCGGCAGTTGTTAGATATTTTTATGGCGAATTTTCTACCGTCAGTGACAGAATTCTAACTATTCCCTTTTTGGCGCTAGAGTCGATAAAATATTATTTTCTAAGTTCTGCCATAACTCCTAAAATAGAGCGATCACAGAGTCGGATTTTTCGGCAGTTGTTAGATATTTTTATGGCGAATATTATACCATCAGTTACAGAGTTCTAACTGTCACCGTTTTGGTGCTAGAGTCGATAAAATAATATTTTCTAAGTTCTGCCATAACTTCTAAAATAGAGCGATCACAGAATCGGATTTTTCTTCAGTTGGTAGACATTCTTATGGCGAATATTCTACCGGCAGTCATAGAGTTCTAACTATCACCGTTTTGGTGCTAGAGTCGATACAATAATATTTTCTAAGTTCTGCCATAACTTCTAAAATAGAACGATCACAGAATCGGATTGTTCTTCAGTTGGTAGACATTTTTATGGCGAATATTCTACCATCAGTTACAGAGTTCTAACTATCACCGTTTTGGCGCTAGAGTCGATGCAGTAATATTTTCTAATTTCTGCCATAACTCCTGTAATAGAGTGATCACAGAGTCGTATTTTTCGGCAGTTGTTAGATATTTTTATGGCGAACATTCTACCGTCAGTTATAGAGTTCTAACTATCACCTTTTGGCGCTAGAGCCGTTGCAGTATTATTTTATAAGTTCTGCCATACCTCCTAAGATAGAGCGATCACAGAATCGGATTGTTCTTCAGTTGGTAGATATTTTTATGGCGAATATTCTACCGTCAATTGCAGAGTTGTAACTATCCGCGTTTTAGGGCTAGAGTCAATACAATATTATTTTCTAAGTTCCGCCATAACTCCTAAAATAGAGCGATCACAGAGTCGGATTTTTCGGCAGTTGTTAGATATTTTTATGGCGAATTTTCTACCATCAGTTACAGAGTTCTAACTATCACCGTTTTGGTTATAGAGTCGATACAATAATATTTTCTAAGGTCTGCCATAACTCCTAAAATAGAGCGATCACAGAATCGGATTGTTCTTCAGTTGCTAGACATTCTTATGGCGAATATTCTACCGTCAGTCATAGAGTTCTAACTATCACCTTTTGGCGCTAGAGCCGTTGCAGTATTATTTTATAAGTTCTGCCATAACTCCTAAGATAGAGCGATCACAGAATCGGGTTGTTCTTCAGTTGGTAGACATTTTTATGGCGAATATTCTACCGTCAATTGCAGAGTTGTAACTATTCCCGTTTTGGCGCTAGAGTCGATACAATATTATTTTCTAAGTTCTGCCATAACTCCTAAAATAGAGCGATCACAGAGTCGGATTTTTCGGCAGTTGTTAGATATTTGTATGGCGAATTTTCTACCATCAATTGCAGAGTTGTAACTATTCTCGTTTTGGCGCTAGAGTCGATACAATATTATTTTCTAAGTTCTGCCATAACTCCTAAAATAGAGCGATCACAGAGTCGGATTTTTCGGCAGTTGTTAGATATTTTTATGGCGAATTTTCTACCGTCAGTGACAGAATTCTAACTGTCACCGTTTTGGTGCTAAAGCCTTTGCAGTATTATTTTATAAGTTCTGCCATAACTACTAAGATAGAGCGATCACAGAATCGGGTTGTTCTTCAGTTGATACACATTTTTATGGCGAATATTCTACCGTCAATTGCAGAGTTGTAACTATCCCCGTTTTGGCGCTAGAGTCGATACAATATTATTTTCTAAGTTCTGCCATAACCCCTAAAATAGAGCGATCACAGAGTCGGATTTTTCGGCATTTGTTAGCTATTTTTATGGCGAATTTTCTACCGTCAGTGACAGAATTCTAACTATTCCCTTCTTGGCGCTAGGGTCGATAAAATATTATTTTCTAAGTTCTGCCATAACTCCTAAAATAGAGCGATCACAGAGTCGGATTTTTCGGCAGTTGTTAGATATTTTTATGGCGAATATTATACCAGCAGTTACAGAGTTCTAACTGTCACCGTTTTGGTGCTAGAGTCGATAAAATAATATTTTGTAAGTTCTGCCATAACTTCTAAAATAGAGCGATCACAGAATCGGATTGTTCTTCAGTTGGTAGACATTCTTATGGCGAATATTGTACCGTCAGTCATAGAGTTCTAACTATCGCTGTTTTGGCGCTAGAGTCGATGCAGTATTATATTCTAAGTTCTGATATAACTCCTAAAATAAAGCGATCACAGAATTGGATTGTTCTTCAGTTGTTAGACATTTTTATGGCGAATATTCTACCGTCATTCATAGAGTTCTAACTATCACCGTTTTGGTGCTAGAGTCGATACAATATTATTTTCTAAGTTCTGCCATAACTCCTAAAATAGAGCGATCACAGAGTCAGATTTTTCGGCAGTTGTTAGATATTTTTACGGCGAATTTTCTACCGTCAGTGACAGAATTCTAACTATTCCCTTTTTGGCGCTAGAGTCGATAAAATATTATTTTCTAAGTTCTGCCATAACTCCTAAAATAGAGCGATCACAGAGTCGGATTGTTCTTCAGTTGGTAGACATTCTTATGGCGAATATTCTACCGTCAGTCATAGAGTTCTAACTGTCACTGTTTTGGCGCTAGAGTCGATACAATAATATTTTCTAAGTTCTGCCATAACTCCTAAAATAGAGCGATCACAGAATCGGATTGTTCTTCAGTTGGTAGACATTCTTATGGCGAATATTCTACCGTCAGTCATAGAGTTCTAACTGTCACTGTTTTGGTGCTAGAGTCGATACAATAATATTTTCTAAGTTCTGCCATAACTCCTAAAATAGAGCGATCACAGAATCGGATTGTTTTTCAGTTGGTAGACATTCTTATGGCGAATATTCTACCGTCAGTCATAGAGTCCTAACTATCACCGTTTTGGTGCTAGAGTCGATACAATAATATTTTCTAAGTTCTGCCATAACTCCTAAAATAGAGCGATCACAGAATCGGATTGTTCTTCAGTTGGTAGACATTCTTATGGCGAATATTCTACCGTCAGTCATAGAGTTCTAGCTATCACCTTTTGGCGCTAGAGCCATTGCAGTATTATTTTATAAGTTCTGCCATAACTCCTAAGATAGAGCGATCACAGAGTCGGATTTTTCGGCAGTTGTTAGATATTTTTATGGCGAATATTCTACCATCAGTTACAGAGTTCTAACTATCACCGTTTTGGTGCTAGAGTCGATACAATAATATTTTCTAAGTTCTGCTATAACTCCTAAAATAGAGCGATCACAGAATCGGATTGTTTTTCAGTTGGTAGACATTCTTATGGCGAATATTCTACCGTCAGTCATAGAGTCCTAACTATCACCGTTTTGGTGCTAGAGTCGATACAATAATATTTTCTAAGTTCTGCCATAACTCCTAAAATAGAGCGATCACAGAGTCGGATTTTTCGGCAGTTGTTAGATATTTTTATGGCGAATATTATACCAGCAGTTACAGAGTTCTAACTGTCACCGTTTTGGTTATAGAGTCGATACAATAATATTTTCTAAGGTCTGCCATAACTCCTAAAATAGAGCGATCACAGAATCGGATTGTTCTTCAGTTGCTAGACATTCTTATGGCGAATATTCTACCGTCAGTCATAGAGTTCTAACTATCACCTTTTGGCGCAAGAGCCGTTGCAGTATTATTTTATAAGTTCTGCCATAACTCCTAAGATAGAGCGATCACAGAATCGGGTTGTTCTTCAGTTGGTAGACATTTTTATGGCGAATATTCTACCGTCAATTGCAGAGTTGTAACTATTCCCGTTTTGGCGCTAGAGTCGATACAATATTATTTTCTAAGTTCTGCCATAACTCCTAAAATAGAGCGATCACAGAGTCGGATTTTTCGGCAGTTGTTAGATATTTGTATGGCGAATTTTCTACCATCAATTGCAGAGTTGTAACTATTCTCGTTTTGGCGCTAGAGTCGATACAATATTATTTTCTAAGTTCTGCCATAACTCCTAAAATAGAGCGATCACAGAGTCGGATTTTTCGGCAGTTGTTAGATATTTTTATGGCGAATTTTCTACCGTCAGTGACAGAATTCTAACTGTCACCGTTTTGGTGCTAAAGCCTTTGCAGTATTATTTTATAAGTTCTGCCATAACTACTAAGATAGAGCGATCACAGAATCGGGTTGTTCTTCAGTTGATACACATTTTTATGGCGAATATTCTACCGTCAATTGCAGAGTTGTAACTATCCCCGTTTTGGCGCTAGAGTCGATACAATATTATTTTCTAAGTTCTGCCATAACCCCTAAAATAGAGCGATCACAGAGTCGGATTTTTCGGCAGTTGTTAGCTATTTTTATGGCGAATTTTCTACCGTCAGTGACAGAATTCTAACTATTCCCTTTTTGGCGCTAGAGTCGATAAAATATTATTTTCTAAGTTCTGCCATAACTCCTAAAATAGAGCGATCACAGAGTCGGATTTTTCGGCAGTTGTTAGATATTTTAATGGCGAATATTATACCATCAGTTACAGAGTTCTAACTGTCACCGTTTTGGTGCTAGAGTCGATAAAATAATATTTTCTAAGTTCTGCCATAACTTCTAAAATAGAGCGATCACAGAATCGGATTGTTCTTCAGTTGGTAGACATTCTTATGGCGAATATTGTACCGTCAGTCATAGAGTTCTAACTATCGCTGTTTTGGCGCTAGAGTCGATGCAGTATTATATTCTAAGTTCTGATATAACTCCTAAAATAAAGCGATCACAGAATTGGATTGTTCTTCAGTTGTTAGACATTTTTATGGCGAATATTCTACCGTCATTCATAGAGTTCTAACTATCACCGTTTTGGTGCTAGAGTCGATACAATATTATTTTCTAAGTTCTGCCATAACTCCTAAAATGGAGCGATCACAGAGTCAGATTTTTCGGCAGTTGTTAGATATTTTTATGGCGAATTTTCTACCGTCAGTGACAGAATTCTAACTATTCCCTTTTTGGCGCTAGAGTCGATAAAATATTATTTTCTAAGTTCTGCCATAACTCCTAAAATAGAGCGATCACAGAGTCGGATTTTTCGGCAGTTGTTAGATATTTTTATGGCGAATATTATACCATCAGTTACAGAGTTCTAACTGTCACCGTTTTGGTGCTAGAGTCGATAAAATAATATTTTCTAAGTTCTGCCATAACTTCTAAAATAGAGCGATCACAGAATCGGATTTTTCTTCAGTTGGTAGACATTTTTATGGCGAATATTCTACCGTCATTCATAGAGTTCTAACTATCGCCGTTTTGGCGCTAGAGTCGATGCAGTATTATTTTATAAGTTCTGCCATAACTCCTAAGATAGAGCGATCACAGAATCGGGTTGTTCTTTAGTTGGTAGACATTTTTATGGCGAATATTCTACCGTCAATTGCAGATTTGTAACTATTCCCGTTTTGGCGCTAGAGTCGATACAATATTATTTTCTAAGTTCTGCCATAACTCCTAAAATAGAGCGATCACAGAGTCGGATTTTTCGGCAGTTGTTAGATATTTTTATGGCGAATTTTCTACCGTCAGTGACAGAATTCTAACTGTCACCGTTTTGGTGCTAGAGTGGATAAAATAATATTTTCTAAGTTCTGCCATAACTTCCAAAATAGAGCGATCACAGAATCGGATTGTTCTTTAGTTGGTAGACATTTTTATGGCGAATATTCTGCCGTCAATTGCAGAGTTCTAACTATCCCCGTTTTGGCGCTAGAGTCGATACAATATTATTTTGTAAGTTCTGCCATAACTCCTAAAATAGAGCGATCGCAGAGTCGGATTTTTCGGCAGTTGTTAGATATTTTTATGGCGAATATTATACCATCAGTTACAGAGTTCTAACTGTCACCGTTTTGGTGCTAGAGTCGATAAAATAATATTTTCTAAGTTCTGCCATAACTCCTAAAATAGAGCGATCACAGAGTCGGATTTTTCGGCAGCTTTTAGATATTTTTATGGCGAATATTATACCATCAGTTACAGA
Source organism: Xylophagus ater (assembly GCA_963422695.1). Lineage (NCBI taxonomy): Eukaryota > Metazoa > Arthropoda > Insecta > Diptera > Xylophagidae > Xylophagus > Xylophagus ater. The sequence goes on along the minus strand of OY730481.1, from coordinate 25,458,382 downwards.
GTTCTAACTGTCACCGTTTTGGTGCTAGAGTCGATAAAATAATATTTTCTAAGTACTGCCATAACTCCTAAAATAGAGTGATCACAGATTCGGATTTTTCGGCAGTTGTTAGATATTTTTATGACGAATATTATACCATCAGTTACAGAGTTCTAACTGTCACCGTTTTGGTTATAGAGTCGATACAATAATATTTTCTAAGTTCTGCCATAACTTCTAAAATAGAACGATCACAGAATCGGATTGTTCTTCAGTTGGTAGACATTCTTATGGCGAATATTCTACCGTCAGTCATAGAGTTCTAACTATCACCTTTTGGCGCTAGAGCCGTTGCAGTATTATGTTATAAGTTCTGCCATAACTCCTAAGATAGAGCGATCACAGAATCAGATTTTTCTTCAGTTGGTAGATATTTTTATGGCGAATACTCTACCGTCAATTGCAGAGTTGTAACTATCCCCGTTTTGGCGCTAGAGTCGATACAATATCATTTTCTAAGTTCTGCCATAACTCCTAAAATAGAGCGGTCACAGAGTCGGATTTTTCGGCAGTTGTTAGATATTTTTATGGCGAATATTATACCATCAGTTACAGAGTTCTAACTGTCACCGTTTTGGTGCTAGAGTCGATAAAATAATATTTTCTAAGTTCTGCCATAACTCCTAAAATATAGCGATCACAGAATCGGATTGTTCTTCAGTTGGTAGACATTCTTATGGCGAATATTCTACCGTCAGTCATAGAGTTCTAACTATCGCTGTTTTGGCGCTAGAGTCGATGCAGTATTATATTCTAAGTTCTGATATAACTCCTAAGATAGAACGATCACAGAATCGGATTGTTCTTCAGTTGGTAGACATTTTTATGGCGAATATTCTACCATCAGTTACAGAGTTCTAACTATCACCGTTTTGGCGCTAGAGTCGATGCAGTAATATTTTCTAATTTCTGCCATAACTCCTGTAATAGAGTGATCACAGAGTCGTATTTTTCGGCAGTTGTTAGATATTTTTATGGCGAACATTCTACCGTCAGTTATAGAGTTCTAACTATCACCTTTTGGCGCTAGAGCCGTTGCAGTATTATTTTATAAGTTCTGCCATACCTCCTAAGATAGAGCGATCACAGAATCGGATTGTTCTTCAGTTGGTAGATATTTTTATGGCGAATATTCTACCGTCAATTGCAGAGTTGTAACTATCCGCGTTTTAGGGCTAGAGTCAATACAATATTATTTTCTAAGTTCCGCCATAACTCCTAAAATAGAGCGATCACAGAGTCGGATTTTTCGGCAGTTGTTAGATATTTTTATGGCGAATTTTCTACCATCAGTTACAGAGTTCTAACTATCACCGTTTTGGTTATAGAGTCGATACAATAATATTTTCTAAGGTCTGCCATAACTCCTAAAATAGAGCGATCACAGAATCGGATTGTTCTTCAGTTGCTAGACATTCTTATGGCGAATATTCTACCGTCAGTCATAGAGTTCTAACTATCACCTTTTGGCGCTAGAGCCGTTGCAGTATTATTTTATAAGTTCTGCCATAACTCCTAAGATAGAGCGATCACAGAATCGGGTTGTTCTTCAGTTGGTAGACATTTTTATGGCGAATATTCTACCGTCAATTGCAGAGTTGTAACTATTCCCGTTTTGGCGCTAGAGTCGATACAATATTATTTTCTAAGTTCTGCCATAACTCCTAAAATAGAGCGATCACAGAGTCGGATTTTTCGGCAGTTGTTAGATATTTGTATGGCGAATTTTCTACCATCAATTGCAGAGTTGTAACTATTCTCGTTTTGGCGCTAGAGTCGATACAATATTATTTTCTAAGTTCTGCCATAACTCCTAAAATAGAGCGATCACAGAGTCGGATTTTTCGGCAGTTGTTAGATATTTTTATGGCGAATTTTCTACCGTCAGTGACAGAATTCTAACTGTCACCGTTTTGGTGCTAAAGCCTTTGCAGTATTATTTTATAAGTTCTGCCATAACTACTAAGATAGAGCGATCACAGAATCGGGTTGTTCTTCAGTTGATACACATTTTTATGGCGAATATTCTACCGTCAATTGCAGAGTTGTAACTATCCCCGTTTTGGCGCTAGAGTCGATACAATATTATTTTCTAAGTTCTGCCATAACCCCTAAAATAGAGCGATCACAGAGTCGGATTTTTCGGCATTTGTTAGCTATTTTTATGGCGAATTTTCTACCGTCAGTGACAGAATTCTAACTATTCCCTTTTTGGCGCTAGGGTCGATAAAATATTATTTTCTAAGTTCTGCCATAACTCCTAAAATAGAGCGATCACAGAGTCGGATTTTTCGGCAGTTGTTAGATATTTTTATGGCGAATATTATACCAGCAGTTACAGAGTTCTAACTGTCACCGTTTTGGTGCTAGAGTCGATAAAATAATATTTTGTAAGTTCTGCCATAACTTCTAAAATAGAGCGATCACAGAATCGGATTGTTCTTCAGTTGGTAGACATTCTTATGGCGAATATTGTACCGTCAGTCATAGAGTTCTAACTATCGCTGTTTTGGCGCTAGAGTCGATGCAGTATTATATTCTAAGTTCTGATATAACTCCTAAAATAAAGCGATCACAGAATTGGATTGTTCTTCAGTTGTTAGACATTTTTATGGCGAATATTCTACCGTCATTCATAGAGTTCTAACTATCACCGTTTTGGTGCTAGAGTCGATACAATATTATTTTCTAAGTTCTGCCATAACTCCTAAAATAGAGCGATCACAGAGTCAGATTTTTCGGCAGTTGTTAGATATTTTTACGGCGAATTTTCTACCGTCAGTGACAGAATTCTAACTATTCCCTTTTTGGCGCTAGAGTCGATAAAATATTATTTTCTAAGTTCTGCCATAACTCCTAAAATAGAGCGATCACAGAGTCGGATTGTTCTTCAGTTGGTAGACATTCTTATGGCGAATATTCTACCGTCAGTCATAGAGTTCTAACTGTCACTGTTTTGGCGCTAGAGTCGATACAATAATATTTTCTAAGTTCTGCCATAACTCCTAAAATAGAGCGATCACAGAATCGGATTGTTCTTCAGTTGGTAGACATTCTTATGGCGAATATTCTACCGTCAGTCATAGAGTTCTAACTGTCACTGTTTTGGTGCTAGAGTCGATACAATAATATTTTCTAAGTTCTGCCATAACTCCTAAAATAGAGCGATCACAGAATCGGATTGTTTTTCAGTTGGTAGACATTCTTATGGCGAATATTCTACCGTCAGTCATAGAGTCCTAACTATCACCGTTTTGGTGCTAGAGTCGATACAATAATATTTTCTAAGTTCTGCCATAACTCCTAAAATAGAGCGATCACAGAATCGGATTGTTCTTCAGTTGGTAGACATTCTTATGGCGAATATTCTACCGTCAGTCATAGAGTTCTAGCTATCACCTTTTGGCGCTAGAGCCATTGCAGTATTATTTTATAAGTTCTGCCATAACTCCTAAGATAGAGCGATCACAGAGTCGGATTTTTCGGCAGTTGTTAGATATTTTTATGGCGAATATTCTACCATCAGTTACAGAGTTCTAACTATCACCGTTTTGGTGCTAGAGTCGATACAATAATATTTTCTAAGTTCTGCTATAACTCCTAAAATAGAGCGATCACAGAATCGGATTGTTTTTCAGTTGGTAGACATTCTTATGGCGAATATTCTACCGTCAGTCATAGAGTCCTAACTATCACCGTTTTGGTGCTAGAGTCGATACAATAATATTTTCTAAGTTCTGCCATAACTCCTAAAATAGAGCGATCACAGAGTCGGATTTTTCGGCAGTTGTTAGATATTTTTATGGCGAATATTATACCAGCAGTTACAGAGTTCTAACTGTCACCGTTTTGGTTATAGAGTCGATACAATAATATTTTCTAAGGTCTGCCATAACTCCTAAAATAGAGCGATCACAGAATCGGATTGTTCTTCAGTTGCTAGACATTCTTATGGCGAATATTCTACCGTCAGTCATAGAGTTCTAACTATCACCTTTTGGCGCAAGAGCCGTTGCAGTATTATTTTATAAGTTCTGCCATAACTCCTAAGATAGAGCGATCACAGAATCGGGTTGTTCTTCAGTTGGTAGACATTTTTATGGCGAATATTCTACCGTCAATTGCAGAGTTGTAACTATTCCCGTTTTGGCGCTAGAGTCGATACAATATTATTTTCTAAGTTCTGCCATAACTCCTAAAATAGAGCGATCACAGAGTCGGATTTTTCGGCAGTTGTTAGATATTTGTATGGCGAATTTTCTACCATCAATTGCAGAGTTGTAACTATTCTCGTTTTGGCGCTAGAGTCGATACAATATTATTTTCTAAGTTCTGCCATAACTCCTAAAATAGAGCGATCACAGAGTCGGATTTTTCGGCAGTTGTTAGATATTTTTATGGCGAATTTTCTACCGTCAGTGACAGAATTCTAACTGTCACCGTTTTGGTGCTAAAGCCTTTGCAGTATTATTTTATAAGTTCTGCCATAACTACTAAGATAGAGCGATCACAGAATCGGGTTGTTCTTCAGTTGATACACATTTTTATGGCGAATATTCTACCGTCAATTGCAGAGTTGTAACTATCCCCGTTTTGGCGCTAGAGTCGATACAATATTATTTTCTAAGTTCTGCCATAACCCCTAAAATAGAGCGATCACAGAGTCGGATTTTTCAGCAGTTGTTAGCTATTTTTATGGCGAATTTTCTACCGTCAGTGACAGAATTCTAACTATTCCCTTTTTGGCGCTAGAGTCGATAAAATATTATTTTCTAAGTTCTGCCATAACTCCTAAAATAGAGCGATCACAGAGTCGGATTTTTCGGCAGTTGTTAGATATTTTAATGGCGAATATTATACCATCAGTTACAGAGTTCTAACTGTCACCGTTTTGGTGCTAGAGTCGATAAAATAATATTTTCTAAGTTCTGCCATAACTTCTAAAATAGAGCGATCACAGAATCGGATTGTTCTTCAGTTGGTAGACATTCTTATGGCGAATATTGTACCGTCAGTCATAGAGTTCTAACTATCGCTGTTTTGGCGCTAGAGTCGATGCAGTATTATATTCTAAGTTCTGATATAACTCCTAAAATAAAGCGATCACAGAATTGGATTGTTCTTCAGTTGTTAGACATTTTTATGGCGAATATTCTACCGTCATTCATAGAGTTCTAACTATCACCGTTTTGGTGCTAGAGTCGATACAATATTATTTTCTAAGTTCTGCCATAACTCCTAAAATGGAGCGATCACAGAGTCAGATTTTTCGGCAGTTGTTAGATATTTTTATGGCGAATTTTCTACCGTCAGTGACAGAATTCTAACTATTCCCTTTTTGGCGCTAGAGTCGATAAAATATTATTTTCTAAGTTCTGCCATAACTCCTAAAATAGAGCGATCACAGAGTCGGATTTTTCGGCAGTTGTTAGATATTTTTATGGCGAATATTATACCATCAGTTACAGAGTTCTAACTGTCACCGTTTTGGTGCTAGAGTCGATAAAATAATATTTTCTAAGTTCTGCCATAACTTCTAAAATAGAGCGATCACAGAATCGGATTTTTCTTCAGTTGGTAGACATTTTTATGGCGAATATTCTACCGTCATTCATAGAGTTCTAACTATCGCCGTTTTGGCGCTAGAGTCGATGCAGTATTATTTTATAAGTTCTGCCATAACTCCTAAGATAGAGCGATCACAGAATCGGGTTGTTCTTTAGTTGGTAGACATTTTTATGGCGAATATTCTACCGTCAATTGCAGATTTGTAACTATTCCCGTTTTGGCGCTAGAGTCGATACAATATTATTTTCTAAGTTCTGCCATAACTCCTAAAATAGAGCGATCACAGAGTCGGATTTTTCGGCAGTTGTTAGATATTTTTATGGCGAATTTTCTACCGTCAGTGACAGAATTCTAACTGTCACCGTTTTGGTGCTAGAGTGGATAAAATAATATTTTCTAAGTTCTGCCATAACTTCCAAAATAGAGCGATCACAGAATCGGATTGTTCTTTAGTTGGTAGACATTTTTATGGCGAATATTCTGCCGTCAATTGCAGAGTTCTAACTATCCCCGTTTTGGCGCTAGAGTCGATACAATATTATTTTGTAAGTTCTGCCATAACTCCTAAAATAGAGCGATCGCAGAGTCGGATTTTTCGGCAGTTGTTAGATATTTTTATGGCGAATATTATACCATCAGTTACAGAGTTCTAACTGTCACCGTTTTGGTGCTAGAGTCGATAAAATAATATTTTCTAAGTTCTGCCATAACTCCTAAAATAGAGCGATCACAGAGTCGGATTTTTCGGCAGTTGTTAGATATTTTTATGGCGAATATTATACCATCAGTTACAGAGTTCTAACTATCACCCTTTTGGTGCTAGAGTCGATATAATAATATTTCCTAAGTTCTGCCATAACTCCTAAAATAGAGCGATCACAGAGTCGGATTTTTCGGCAGCTTTTAGATATTTTTATGGCGAATATTATACCATCAGTTACAGAGTTCTAACTGTCACCGTTTTGGTGCTAGAGTCGATAAAATAATATTTTCTAAGTACTGCCATAACTCCTAAAATAGAGTGATCACAGATTCGGATTTTTCGGCAGTTGTTAGATATTTTTATGACGAATATTATACCATCAGTTACAGAGTTCTAACTGTCACCGTTTTGGTTATAGAGTCGATACAATAATATTTTCTAAGTTCTGCCATAACTTCTAAAATAGAACGATCACAGAATCGGATTGTTCTTCAGTTGGTAGACATTCTTATGGCGAATATTCTACCGTCAGTCATAGAGTTCTAACTATCACCTTTTGGCGCTAGAGCCGTTGCAGTATTATGTTATAAGTTCTGCCATAACTCCTAAGATAGAGCGATCACAGAATCAGATTTTTCTTCAGTTGGTAGATATTTTTATGGCGAATACTCTACCGTCAATTGCAGAGTTGTAACTATCCCCGTTTTGGCGCTAGAGTCGATACAATATCATTTTCTAAGTTCTGCCATAACTCCTAAAATAGAGCGGTCACAGAGTCGGATTTTTCGGCAGTTGTTAGATATTTTTATGGCGAATATTATACCATCAGTTACAGAGTTCTAACTGTCACCGTTTTGGTGCTAGAGTCGATAAAATAATATTTTCTAAGTTCTGCCATAACTCCTAAAATATAGCGATCACAGAATCGGATTGTTCTTCAGTTGGTAGACATTCTTATGGCGAATATTCTACCGTCAGTCATAGAGTTCTAACTATCGCTGTTTTGGCGCTAGAGTCGATGCAGTATTATATTCTAAGTTCTGATATAACTCCTAAGATAGAACGATCACAGAATCGGATTGTTCTTCAGTTGGTAGACATTTTTATGGCGAATATTCTACCGTCAATTGCAGAGTTGTGACTATCCCGGTTTTGGCGCTAGAGCCGATACAATATTATTTTCTAAGTTCGGCCATAACTCCTAAAATAGAGCGATCACAGAATCGGTTTGTTCTTCAGTTCGTAGACATTTCTATTGCGAATATTCTACGTCAATTGCAGAGTACTTACTATCCACGCTTTGGCTCTAGAGTCGATACAATAATATTTTCTAAGTTATGCCATAACTCCTAAAATAGAACGATCACAGATTCGGAATTTTCAGCAGTTGTTAGACATTTTTATGGCGAATATTCTACCGTCAGTTACGGACTTCTAACGGTCACGGTTTTGGCGCTAGAGTCGATACAATAATATTTGCTTAGTTATGCGATAACTCCTAAAATAGAGCGATCACAGAATTGGATTGTTCTTCAGTTGGTAGACATTCTTATGGCGAATATTCTACCGTCAATTGCAGAGTACTCGCTATCCCCGTTTTGGCGCTAGAGTCGATACAATAATATTTTCTAAGTTCTGCCATAACTCCTAAAATAGAGCGATCACAGAATTGGATTGTTCTTCAGTTGTTAGGGATTTTAATGGCGAATATTCTACGTCAATTGCAGAGTACTTACTATCCACGCTTTGGCTCTAGAGTCGATACAATAATATTTTCTAAGTTCTGCCATAACTCCTAAAATAGAACGATCACAGATTCGGAATTTTCAGCAGTTGTTAGACATTTTTATGGCGAATATTCTACCGTCAGTTACGGACTTCTAACGGTCACGGTTTTGGCGCTAGAGTCGATACAATAATATTTGCTTAGTTATGCGATAACTCCTAAAATAGAGCGATCACAGAATTGGATTGTTCTTCAGTTGGTAGACATTCTTATGGCGAATATTCTACCGTCAATTGCAGAGTACTCGCTATCCCCGTTTTGGCGCTAGAGCCGATACAATATTATTTTCTAAGTTCGGCCATAACTCCTAAAATAGAGCGATCACAGAATCGGTTTGTTCTTCAGTTCGTAGACATTTCTATTGCGAATATTCTACGTCAATTGCAGAGTACTTACTATCCACGCTTTGGCTCTAGAGTCGATACAATAATATTTTCTAAGTTATGCCATAACTCCTAAAATAGAACGATCACAGATTCGGAATTTTCAGCAGTTGTTAGACATTTTTATGGCGAATATTCTACCGTCAGTTACGGACTTCTAACGGTCACGGTTTTGGCGCTAGAGTCGATACAATAATATTTGCTTAGTTATGCGATAACTCCTAAAATAGAGCGATCACAGAATCGGATTGTTCTTCAGTTGGTAGACATTCTTATGGCGAATATTCTACCGTCAGTCATAGAGTTCTAACTATCACCTTTTGGCGCTAGAGCCGTTGCAGTATTATGTTATAAGTTCTACCATAACTCCTAAGATAGAGCGATCACAGAATCAGATTTTTCTTCAGTTGGTAGATATTTTTATGGCGAATACTCTACCGTCAATTGCAGAGTTGTAACTATCCCCGTTTTGGCGCTGGAGTCGATACAATATCATTTTCTAAGTTCTGTCATAACTCCAAAAATAGAGCGATCACAGAGTCGGATCTTTCGGCAGTTGTTAGATATTTTTATGGCGAATTTTCTACCGTCAGTGACAGAATTCTAACTATTACCTTTTTGGTGCTAGGGTCGATAAAAAATATTATCTAAGTTCTGCCATAACTCCTAAAATAGAACGATCACAGAATCGGATTGTTCTTCAGTTGTTAGGGATTTTAATGGCGAATATTCTACCGTCATTCATAGAGTTCTAACTATCGCTGTTTTGGCGCTAGAGTCGATGCAGTATTATTTTCTAACTTCTGCTATAACTCCTAAGATAGAACGATCACAGAATCGGATTGTTCTTCAGTTGGTAGACATTCTTATGGCGAATATTCTACCGTCATTCGTAGAGTTCTATCTATCGCCGTTTTGGCGCTAGAGACGATGCAGTATTATTTTCTAAGTTCTGCTATAACTCCTAAGATAGAGCGATCACAGAATCGGATTGTTCTTCAGTTGGTAGAAATTCTTATGGCGAATATTCTACGTCAGTGGTAGAGTTCTAACTATCGCTATTTTGGCGCTAGCGCCGATACAATATTATTTTTTAAGTTCTGCCATACTCCTAAAATAGAGCGATCACAGAATCCGATTGTTCTTCAGTTGGCAGACATATTTATGGTGAATATTCTACCGTCAGTTACAGGGTTCTAACTATCCCCGTTTTGGCGCTAGGGTCGGTACAATATTATTTTCCAAGTTCTGCCATAACTCCTAAAATAGAACGATCACAGATTCGGAATTTTCGGCAGTTGTTAGACATTTTTATGGCGAATATTCTACCGTCAGTTACGGACTTCTAACGGTCACGGTTTTGGCGCTAGAGTCGATACAATAATATTTGCTTAGTTATGCCATAACTCCTAAAATAGAGCGATCACAGAATTGGATTGTTCTTCAGTTGGTAGACATTCTTATGGCGAATATTCTACCGTCAATTGCAGAGTACTCGCTATCCCCGTTTTGGCGCTAGAGTCGATACAATAATATTTTCTAAGTTCTGCCATAACTCCTAAAATAGAACGATCACAGATTCGGAATTTTCAGCAGTTGTTAGACATTTTTATGGCGAATATTCTACCGTCAGTTACGGACTTCTAACGGTCACGGTTTTGGCGCTAGAGTCGATACAATAATATTTGCTTAGTTATGCGATAACTCCTAAAATAGAGCGATCACAGAATTGGATTGTTCTTCAGTTGGTAGACATTCTTATGGCGAATATTCTACCGTCAATTGCAGAGTACTCGCTATCCCCGTTTTGGCGCTAGAGTCGATACAATAATATTTTCTAAGTTCTGCCATAACTCCTAAAATAGAGCGATCACAGAATTGGATTGTTCTTCAGTTGTTAGGGATTTTAATGGCGAATATTCTACCGTCATTCATAGAGTTCTAACTATCGCTGTTTTGGCGCTAGAGTCGATGCAGTATTATTTTCTAACTTCTGCTATAACTCCTAAGATAGAACGATCACGGAATCGGATTGTTCTTCAGTTGGTAGACATTCTTATGGCGAATATTCTACGTGAGTGATAGAGTTCTAACTATCGCTATTTTGGCGCTAGCGCCGATACAATATTATTTTTTAAGTTCTGCCATACTCCTAAAATAGAGCGATCACAGAATCCGATTGTTCTTCAGTTGGCAGACATATTTATGGTGAATATTCTACCGTCAGTTACAGAGTTCTAACTAGCCCCGTTTTGGCGCTAGAGTCAATTCAATATTATTTTCTAAGTTCTGCCATAACTCCTAAGATAGAGCAATCACAGAATCGGAATGTTCTTCAGTTGGTAGACATTCTTATGGCCAATATTCTACCGTCAATTGCAGACTTCTAACTATCACCGTTTTGGCGCTAGGGTCGGTACAATATTATTTTCTAAGTTCTGCCATATCTCCTAAAATAGAACGATCACAGATTCGGAATTTTCGGCAGTTGTTAGACATTTTTATGGCGAATATTCTACCGTCAGTTACGGACTTCTAACGGTCACGGTTTTGGCGCTAGAGTCGATACAATAATATTTGCTTAGTTATGCCATAACTCCTAAAATAGAGCGATCACAGAATTGGATTGTTCTTCAGTTGGTAGACATTCTTATGGCGAATATTCTACCGTCAATTGCAGAGTACTCGCTATCCCCGTTTTGGCGCTAGAGTCGATACAATAATATTTTCTAAGTTCTGCCATAACTCCTAAAATAGAGCGATCACAGAATTGGATTGTTCTTCAGTTGTTAGGGATTTTAATGGCGAATATTCTACCGTCATTCATAGAGTTCTAACTATCGCTGTTTTGGCGCTAGAGTCGATGCAGTATTGTTTTCTAACTTCTGCTATAACTCCTAAGATAGAACGATCACAGAATCGGATTGTTCTTCAGTTGGTAGACATTTTTATGGCGAATATTCTACCATCAGTTACAGAGTTCTAACTATCATCGTTTTGGTGCTGGAGTCGATACAATATTATTTTCAAAGTTCTGCCATACCTCCTAAAATAGAGCGATCACAGAATTGGATTGTTCTTCAGTTGTTAGGGATTTTAATCGCGAATATTCTACCGTCATTCATAGAGTTCTAACTATCGCTGTTTTGGCCCTAGAGTCGATAAAATACTATTTTCTAAGTTCTGCCATAACTCCTAAAATAGACCGATTACAGAATCGGTTTGTTCTTCAGTTCGTAGACATTTTTATTGCGAATATTCTACCGTCAATTGCAGAGTACTTACTATCCCCGTTTTGGCGCTAGAGTCGATGCAATAATATTTTCTAAGTTATGCCATAACTCCTAAAATAGAACACTCACTGAATCGGATTGTTCTTCAGTTGGTAGACATTTTTATGGCGAATATTCTACCATCAGTTACAGAGTTCTAACTATCATCGTTTTGGTGCTGGAGTCGATACAATATTATTTTCAAAGTTCTGCCATACCTCCTAAAATAGAGCGATCACAGAATTGGATTGTTCTTCAGTTGTTAGGGATTTTAATCGCGAATATTCTACCGTCATTCATAGAGTTCTAACTATCGCTGTTTTGGCCCTAGAGTCGATAAAATACTATTTTCTAAGTTCGGCCATAACTCCTAAAATAGAGCGATCACAGAATCGGTTTGTTCTTCAGTTCGTAGACATTTCTATTGCGAATATTCTACGTCAATTGCAGAGTACTTACTATCCACGCTTTGGCTCTAGAGTCGATAAAATAATATTTTCTAAGTTCTGCCATAACTCCTAAAATATAGCGATCACAGAATCGGATTGTTCTTCAGTTGGTAGACATTCTTATGGCGAATATTATACCGTCAGTCATAGAGTTCTAACTATCGCTGTTTTGGCGCTAGAGTCGATGCAGTATTATATTCTAAGTTCTGATATAACTCCTAAGATAGAACGATCACAGAATCGGATTGTTCTTCAGTTGGTAGACATTTTTATGGCGAATATTCTACCGTCAATCGCAGAGATGTGACTATCCCGGTTTTGGCGCTAGAGTCGATACAATATTATTTTCTAAGTTCTGCCATAACTCCTAAAATAGAGCGATCACAGAGTCGGATTTTTCGGCAGTTGTTAGATATTTTTATGGCGAATTTTCAACCGTCAGTGACAGAATTCTAACTATTCCCTTTTTGGCGCTAGAGTCGATAAAATATTATTTTCTAAGTTCTGCCATAACTTCCAAAATAGAGCGATCAGAGAATCGGATTGTTCTTCAGTTGGTAGACATTCTTATGGCGAATATTCTACCGTCAGTCATAGAGTTCTAACTATCGCTGTTTTGGCGCTAGAGTCGATGCAGTATTATGTTCTAAGTTCTGATAAAACTCCTAAGATAGAACGATCACAGAATCGGATTGTTCTTCAGTTGGTAGACATTTTTATGGCGAATATTCTGCCGTCAATTGCAGAGTTGTAACTATCCCCGTTTTGGCGCTAGAGTCGATACAATATTATTTTCTAAGTTCTGCCATAACTCCTAAAATAGAGCGATCACAGAGTCGGATTTTTCGGCAGTTGTTAGATATTTTTATGGCGAATTTTCTACCGTCAGTGACAGAATTCTAACTATTCCCTTTTTGGCGCTAGAGTCGATAAAAAATATTATCTAAGTTCTGCCATAACTCCTAAAATAGAGCGATCACAGAATCGGATTGTTCTTCAGTTGGTAGACATTTTTATGGCGGATATTCTACCGTCAGTTGTGGACTTCTAACTATCACGGTTTTGGCGCTAGAGTCGATAAAATATTATTCTCTAAGTTCTGCCATAACTCCTAAAATAAAGCGATCACAGAATTGGATTGTTCTTCAGTTGTTAGACATTTTTATGGCGAATATTCTACCGTCATTCATAGAGTTCTAACTATCACCGTTTTGGTGCTAGAGTCGATACAATATTACTTTCTCAGTTCTGCCATAACTCCTAAAATAGAGCGCTCACAGAATTGGATTGTGCTTCAGTTGTTAGACATTTTTATGGCGAATATTCTACCGTCATTCATAGAGTTCTAACTATCGCCGTTTTGGCGCTAGAGTCGATGCAGTATTATTTTATAAGTTCTGCCATAACTCCTAAGATAGAGCGATCACAGAATCGGGTTGTTCTTTAGTTGGTAGACATTTTTATGGCGAATATTCTACCGTCAATTGCAGATTTGTAACTATTCCCGTTTTGGCGCTAGAGTCGATACAATATTATTTTCTAAGTTCTGCCATAACTCCTAAAATAGAGCGATCACAGAGTCGGATTTTTCGGCAGTTGTTAGATATTTTTATGGCGAATTTTCTACCGTCAGTGACAGAATTCTAACTGTCACCGTTTTGGTGCTAGAGTGGATAAAATAATATTTTCTAAGTTCTGCCATAACTTCCAAAATAGAGCGATCACAGAATCGGATTGTTCTTTAGTTGGTAGACATTTTTATGGCGAATATTCTGCCGTCAATTGCAGAGTTCTAACTATCCCCGTTTTGGCGCTAGAGTCGATACAATATTATTTTGTAAGTTCTGCCATAACTCCTAAAATAGAGCGATCGCAGAGTCGGATTTTTCGGCAGTTGTTAGATATTTTTATGGCGAATATTATACCATCAGTTACAGAGTTCTAACTGTCACCGTTTTGGTGCTAGAGTCGATAAAATAATATTTTCTAAGTTCTGCCATAACTCCTAAAATAGAGCGATCACAGAGTCGGATTTTTCGGCAGTTGTTAGATATTTTTATGGCGAATATTATACCATCAGTTACAGAGTTCTAACTATCACCCTTTTGGTGCTAGAGTCGATGTAATAATATTTCCTAAGTTCTGCCATAACTCCTAAAATAGAGCGATCACAGAGTCGGATTTTTCGGCAGCTTTTAGATATTTTTATGGCGAATATTATACCATCAGTTACAGAGTTCTAACTGTCACCGTTTTGGTGCTAGAGTCGATAAAATAATATTTTCTAAGTTCTGCCATAACTCCTAAAATATAGCGATCACAGAATCGGATTGTTCTTCAGTTGGTAGACATTCTTATGGCGAATATTCTACCGTCAGTCATAGAGTTCTAACTATCGCTGTTTTGGCGCTAGAGTCGATGCAGTATTATGTTCTAAGTTCTGATAAAACTCCTAAGATAGAACGATCACAGAATCGGATTGTTCTTCAGTTGGTAGACATTTTTATGGCGAATATTCTGCCGTCAATTGCAGAGTTGTAACTATCCCCGTTTTGGCGCTAGAGTCGATGCAGTATTATGTTATAAGTTCTGCCATAACTCCTAAGATAGAGCGATCACAGAATCAGATTTTTCTTCAGTTGGTAGATATTTTTATGGCGAATACTCTACCGTCAATTGCAGAGTTGTAACTATCCCCGTTTTGGCGCTAGAGTCGATACAATATCATTTTCTAAGTTCTGCCATAACTCCTAAAATAGAGCGATAACAGAGTCGGATTTTTCGGCAGTTGTTAGATATTTTTATGGCGAATATTATACCATCAGTTACAGAGTTCTAACTGTCACCGTTTTGGTGCTAGAGTCGATAAAATAATATTTTCTAAGTTCTGCCATAACTCCTAAAATATAGCGATCACAGAATCGGATTGTTCTTCAGTTGGTAGACATTCTTATGGCGAATATTCTACCGTCAGTCATAGAGTTCTAACTATCGCTGTTTTGGCGCTAGAGTCGATGCAGTATTATATTCTAAGTTCTGATATAACTCCTAAGATAGAACGATCACAGAATCGGATTGTTCTTCAGTTGGTAGACATTTTTATGGCGAATATTCTACCGTCAATTGCAGAGTTGTGACTATCCCGGTTTTGGCGCTAGAGCCGATACAATATTATTTTCTAAGTTCGGCCATAACTCCTAAAATAGAGCTATCAGAGAATCGGTTTGTTCTTCAGTTCGTAGACATTTCTATTGCGAATATTCTACGTCAATTGCAGAGTACTTACTATCCACGCTTTGGCTCTAGAGTCGATACAATAATATTTTCTAAGTTATGCCATAACTCCTAAAATAGAACGATCACAGAATCGGATTGTTCTTCAGTTGGTAGACATTCTTATGGCGAATATTCTACCGTCAGTCATAGAGTTCTAACTATCACCTTTTGGCGCTAGAGCCGTTGCAGTATTATGTTATAAGTTCTACCATAACTCCTAAGATAGAGCGATCACAGAATCAGATTTTTCTTCAGTTGGTAGATATTTTTATGGCGAATACTCTACCGTCAATTGCAGAGTTGTAACTATCCCCGTTTTGGCGCTGGAGTCGATACAATATCATTTTCTAAGTTCTGTCATAACTCCAAAAATAGAGCGATCACAGAGTCGGATTTTTCGGCAGTTGTTAGATATTTTTATGGCGAATTTTCTACCGTCAGTGACAGAATTCTAACTATTACCTTTTTGGTGCTAGAGTCGATAAAAAATATTATCTAAGTTCTGCCATAACTCCTAAAATAGAACGATCACAGAATCGGATTGTTCTTCAGTTGTTAGGGATTTTAATGGCGAATATTCTACCGTCATTCATAGAGTTCTAACTATCGCTGTTTTGGCGCTAGAGTCGATGCAGTATTATTTTCTAACTTCTGCTATAACTCCTAAGATAGAACGATCACAGAATCGGATTGTTCTTCAGTTGGTAGACATTCTTATGGCGAATATTCTACCGTCATTCGTAGAGTTCTATCTATCGCCGTTTTGGCGCTAGAGACGATGCAGTATTATTTTCTAAGTTCTGCTATAACTCCTAAGATAGAGCGATCACAGAATCGGATTGTTCTTCAGTTGGTAGAAATTCTTATGGCGAATATTCTACGTCAGTGGTAGAGTTCTAACTATCGCTATTTTGGCGCTAGCGCCGATACAATATTATTTTTTAAGTTCTGCCATACTCCTAAAATAGAGCGATCACAGAATCCGATTGTTCTTCAGTTGGCAGACATATTTATGGTGAATATTCTACCGTCAGTTACAGGGTTCTAACTATCCCCGTTTTGGCGCTAGGGTCGGTACAATATTATTTTCCAAGTTCTGCCATAACTCCTAAAATAGAACGATCACAGATTCGGAATTTTCGGCAGTTGTTAGACATTTTTATGGCGAATATTCTACCGTCAGTTACGGACTTCTAACGGTCACGGTTTTGGCGCTAGAGTCGATACAATAATATTTGCTTAGTTATGCCATAACTCCTAAAATAGAGCGATCACAGAATTGGATTGTTCTTCAGTTGGTAGACATTCTTATGGCGAATATTCTACCGTCAATTGCAGAGTACTCGCTATCCCCGTTTTGGCGCTAGAGTCGATACAATAATATTTTCTAAGTTCTGCCATAACTCCTAAAATAGAACGATCACAGATTCGGAATTTTCAGCAGTTGTTAGACATTTTTATGGCGAATATTCTACCGTCAGTTACGGACTTCTAACGGTCACGGTTTTGGCGCTAGAGTCGATACAATAATATTTGCTTAGTTATGCGATAACTCCTAAAATAGAGCGATCACAGAATTGGATTGTTCTTCAGTTGGTAGACATTCTTATGGCGAATATTCTACCGTCAATTGCAGAGTACTCGCTATCCCCGTTTTGGCGCTAGAGTCGATACAATAATATTTTCTAAGTTCTGCCATAACTCCTAAAATAGAGCGATCACAGAATTGGATTGTTCTTCAGTTGTTAGGGATTTTAATGGCGAATATTCTACCGTCATTCATAGAGTTCTAACTATCGCTGTTTTGGCGCTAGAGTCGATGCAGTATTGTTTTCTAACTTCTGCTATAACTCCTAAGATAGAACGGTCACAGAATCGGATTGTTCTTCAGTTGGTAGACATTCTTATGGCGAATATTCTACGTGAGTGATAGAGTTCTAACTATCGCTATTTTGGCGCTAGCGCCGATACAATATTATTTTTTAAGTTCTGCCATACTCCTAAAATAGAGCGATCACAGAATCCGATTGTTCTTCAGTTGGCAGACATATTTATGGTGAATATTCTACCGTCAGTTACAGAGTTCTAACTAGCCCCGTTTTGGCGCTAGAGTCAATTCAATATTATTTTCTAAGTTCTGCCATAACTCCTAAGATAGAGCAATCACAGAATCGGAATGTTCTTCAGTTGGTAGACATTCTTATGGCCAATATTCTACCGTCAATTGCAGACTTCTAACTATCACCGTTTTGGCGCTAGGGTCGGTACAATATTATTTTCTAAGTTCTGCCATATCTCCTAAAATAGAACGATCACAGATTCGGAATTTTCGGCAGTTGTTAGACATTTTTATGGCGAATATTCTACCGTCAGTTACGGACTTCTAACGGTCACGGTTTTGGCGCTAGAGTCGATACAATAATATTTGCTTAGTTATGCCATAACTCCTAAAATAGAGCGATCACAGAATTGGATTGTTCTTCAGTTGGTAGACATTCTTATGGCGAATATTCTACCGTCAATTGCAGAGTACTCGCTATCCCCGTTTTGGCGCTAGCGTCGATACAATAATATTTTCTAAGTTCTGCCATAACTCCTAAAATAGAGCGATCACAGAATTGGAGTGTTCTTCAGTTGTTAGGGATTTTAATGGCGAATATTCTACCGTCATTCATAGAGTTCTAACTATCGCTGTTTTGGCGCTAGAGTCGATGCAGTATTGTTTTCTAACTTCTGCTATAACTCCTAAGATAGAACGATCACAGAATCGGATTGTTCTTCAGTTGGTAGACATTTTTATGGCGAATATTCTACCATCAGTTACAGAGTTCTAACTATCATCGTTTTGGTGCTGGAGTCGATACAATATTATTTTCAAAGTTCTGCCATACCTCCTAAAATAGAGCGATCACAGAATTGGATTGTTCTTCAGTTGTTAGGGATTTTAATCGCGAATATTCTACCGTCATTCATAGAGTTCTAACTATCGCTGTTTTGGCCCTAGAGTCGATAAAATACTATTTTCTAAGTTCTGCCATAACTCCTAAAATAGACCGATTACAGAATCGGTTTGTTCTTCAGTTCGTAGACATTTTTATTGCGAATATTCTACCGTCAATTGCAGAGTACTTACTATCCCCGTTTTGGCGCTAGAGTCGATGCAATAATATTTTCTAAGTTATGCCATAACTCCTAAAATAGAACAATCACTGAATCGGATTGTTCTTCAGTTGGTAGACATTTTTATGGCGAATATTCTGCCATCAGTTACAGAGTTCTAACTATCACCGTTTTGGTGCTAGGGTCGACACAATAATATTTTCTAAGTTCTGCCAGAACTCCTAAAATAAAGCGATCACAGAATCGGATTGTTCTTCAGTTGGTAGACATTTTTGTGGCGAATATTCTACCGTCAGTTACAGAGTTCTAACTATCACCGTTTTGGCGCTAGAGTCGAAGCAGTAATATTTTGTAATTTCTGCCATAACTCCTAAAATAGAGTGATCACAGAGTCGTATTTTTCGGCAGTTGTTAGATATTTTTATGGCGAACATTCTACCGTCAGTTATAGAGTTCTAACTGTCACCGTTTTGGTGCTAGAGTCGATAAAATAATATTTTCTAAGTTCTGCCATAACTCCTAAAATATAGCGATCACAGAATCGGATTGTTCTTCAGTTGGTAGACATTCTTATGGCGAATATTCTACCGTCAGTCATAGAGTTCTAACTATCGCTGTTTTGGCGCTAGAGTCGATGCAGTATTATATTCTAAGTTCTGATATAACTCCTAAGATAGAACGATCACAGAATCGGATTGTTCTTCAGTTGGTAGACATTTTTATGGCGAATATTCTACCGTCAATTGCAGAGTTGTGACTATCCCGGTTTTGGCGCTAGAGCCGATACAATAATATTTTCTAAGTTCGGCCATAACTCCTAAAATAGAGCGATCACAGAATCGGTTTGTTCTTCAGTTCGTAGACATTTCTATAGCGAATATTCTACGTCAATTGCAGAGTACTTACTATCCACGCTTTGGCTCTAGAGTCGATACAATAATATTTTCTAAGTTATGCCATAACTCCTAAAATAGAACGATCACAGAATCGGATTTTTCTTCAGTTGGTAGACATTCTTATGGCGAATATTCTACCGTCAGTCATAGAGTTCTAACTATCACCTTTTGGCGCTAGAGCCGTTGCAGTATTATGTTATAAGTTCTGCCATAACTCCTAAGATAGAGCGATCACAGAATCAGATTTTTCTTCAGTTGGTAGATATTTTTATGGCGAATACTCTACCGTCAATTGCAGAGTTGTAACTATCCCCGTTTTGGCGCTGGAGTCGATACAATATCATTTTCTAAGTTCTGTCATAACTCCAAAAATAGAGCGATCACAGAGTCGGATTTTTCGGCAGTTGTTAGATATTTTTATGGCGAATTTTCTACCGTCAGTGACAGAATTCTAACTATTACCTTTTTGGTGCTAGAGTCGATAAAAAATATTATCTAAGTTCTGCCATAACTCCTAAAATAGAACGATCACAGAATCGAATTGTTCTTCAGTTGTTAGGGATTTTAATGGCGAATATTCTACCGTCATTCATAGAGTTCTAACTATCGCTGTTTTGGCGCTAGAGTCGATGCAGTATTATTTTCTAACTTCTGCTATAACTCCTAAGATAGAACGATCACAGAATCGGATTGTTCTTCAGTTGGTCGACATTCTTATGGCGAATATTCTGCCGTCATTCGTAGAGTTCTAACTATCGCCGTTTTGGCGCTAGAGACGATGCAGTATTATTTTCTAAGTTCTGCTATAACTCCTAAGATAGAGCGATCACAGAATCGGATTGTTCTTCAGTTGGTAGAAATTCTTATGGCGAATATTCTACGTCAGTGGTAGAGTTCTAACTATCGCTATTTTGGCGCTAGCGCCGATACAATATTATTTTTTAAGTTCTGCCATACTCCTAAAATAGAGCGATCACAGAATCCGATTGTTCTTCAGTTGGCAGACATATTTATGGTGAATATTCTACCGTCAGTTACAGAGTTCTAACTATCCCCGTTTTGGCGCTAGAGTCAATTCAATATTATTTTCTAAGTTCTGCCATAACTCCTAAGATAGAGCAATCACAGAATCGGAATGTTCTTCAGTTGGTAGACTTTCTTATGGCCAATATTCTACCGTCAATTGCAGACTTCTAACTATCACCGTTTTGGCGCTAGAGTCGGTACAATATTATTTTCTAAGTTCTGCCATAACTCCTAAAATAGAACGATCACAGATTCGGAATTTTCGGCAGTTGTTAGACATTTTTATGGTGAATATTCTACCATCAGTTACGGACTTCTAACGGTCACGGTTTTGGCGCTAGAGTCGATACAATATTATTCTCTAAGTTCTGCCATAACTCCTAAAATAAAGCGAACATAGAATTGGATTGTTCTTCAGTTGTTAGACATTTTTATGGCGAATATTCTACCGTCATTCATAGGGTTCTAACTATCACCGTTTTGGTCTAGAGTCGATACAATATTATTTTCTAAGTTCTGCCATAACTCCTAAAATAGAGCGATCACAGAATTGGATTGTGCTTCAGTTGTTAGACATTTTTATGGCGAATATTCTACCGTCATTCGTAGAGTTCTAACTATCGCCGTTTTGGCGCTAGAGACGATGCAGTATTAT
The DNA here is from genome assembly GCA_963422695.1 of Xylophagus ater. Lineage (NCBI taxonomy): Eukaryota > Metazoa > Arthropoda > Insecta > Diptera > Xylophagidae > Xylophagus > Xylophagus ater. The sequence continues at coordinate 25,437,209 of OY730481.1, read as the reverse complement.
TTTCTAAGTTGTAACGACCGGGTTTTTATGTTGATACACAAACCTAAAAGAAAGAAAAGAAAAGCGTTAATTACAATATTAAAAAGATTGGTGAAGGTACTTACCTGGTTATTCATGTTGATGTCCATTGTACTTTCCAAGTCCATATGTGTTTATCTGAAAAGAAAAAGAAGATATTACTTCGATTGGTTTTTTTTTACAGGAAACGATACAAAGCATAAATGGTCCTGATATGTGTGGAAGCTGCCCTGATGTTGAGGATCAAGACAGCAGAAAAATATTAACTTTATCCAAACCAATACAATTTTGTAAATACTCCTTCGGCAACTACTATAAAGAGCAAAACGAGCGGATAAAGATGGTTATGGCAAAGCAAGGAACTGGAAGGGAACTTACCTGTCAAGTTGGGTGAAGTTGTATGAAATATACGGTGTACTCCATATATTCCGTATATTGCGTTATATCACTGGAATCAGCAATTTGTCGCGAGTATTCTAAAAAGAAAATAAATACTTTAAAAAGAAAAACACAAAAGTTTATTGTTAGTTCGGCAGATTTAACCTAAGATTTCTGTTCGTACTTTTTTTTCCTTTTTTACCTGAAAATGTACATCAAATTTTGCTGGCATAGAAAAGATTTGAAAATGAGACCCGCGATTTACATTAACGCTCTGAATTTTGATTTTTTTTGAAAATTTTTATTAAATCTTATTTGAATTAGCCCGCGACAAAACAAGAAAGTAACTGATTTTTCTTTTAGCTAAGACAGTAACCCTTACGATAAAAGAAGAAAATTGCTTTTTATTAAATTAATAAGAGCTAAATTCAAATAACTATGAGCTGAATATTAAATAATTTCACATATAATTATAATACAAATGAAATACTAATTAATAAAGTAATTTTGTACAAAATATGTGAAAGTTGGACGGTACTCCCTGAATTTGACTTAGGTACAGTTAACCTGAGGCCTATAAAAGGAGTAACCCAACATGGCTCAAGATCAGTAAATTTTTGAATTTTAGAAGTGTAAGGTGGAACTCTGTCCGGGTGAAAAAGAAAAACTTTGCAAAGACAAAGGAAAAGAAAAACCGTTGGGGCTTTAAAAAAAAGAATTTTTCTAACACATCTCAAAAGAATTCACTCAAAATAAAATCGAAATAATAAAAAAAATAATATTAATAAAAAAAAAAGATTTTATTTTTGAATTAATTTTTTTTAGTTTCTTTATCTTTTTAAATAAATTTTTTTAAATATTAGTAATAATAAAATAAAATCTTTTTTTTTTATTAATATTATTTTTTTTATTATTTCGATTTTATTTTGAGTGAATTCTTTTGAGATGTGTTGAGGCATAACCGCAATGGGGGGGGTTGAAATGCTGAGTAGCAAATGAGGAAGGATTTTATTTATTTTTTAATTTTTTTCTTGTACACACTATCTAGCATGCGAGTCGCTGGCCTAACTCTGGCCAACACCCTGAGACACCCGGCAAATGTGTGTAGGACCGGCAAGCTCGCGTGAAAAAACAAATAACGATTATATTTCGTTACAATATGGCGCCCGAGACAAGAGACTTGATTTTTTTTTTAAATTCGTTTTTTTAGTTTATTTTAATTTTTTTATTCGGAAAACTATGAACGATATGCTTCTTCCGTTGAATAAAGTGATTCTTTTAATCCGGAATGAGCGGGCAAGTATAAAATCTAAGTATTTTTTCTTGTTTTTCTTCTAGCTTTTCGCGTATTCACTCAATTATTCACAATTGTGGTTGAAAACAAACATTTTTTTCGTCGATGATTTCTTCAATCCGATTAATTAGTTATTGTTTTATTACAAGTGTTTTGTTTAACATGCTATAATTCCTTTAAGCGCCAAGGATCCTGATACGCTCTTGCAGCATCTCTTGTTGAGTATTGAGATACATCCAAGGGTATGTTTTTGCAAAAGTTTGAGCAGGTAAACCTTGCGCATTTACGGAGCAGAAAAAAAAAAAAGTATTTTTTGTTTAATCTTCCTTTATTAATTTTCTTTCTACAATTTTTTCTTTAGTTTTAGAGTTTATAGTTTATAGTTTTTTATTGAACCTTTTTTTCTATTGGTGCTTCCTCAGCGTTCTCAGCCTTTCAGCCCCTCCACTTATCTTAGCATTTTCTCTATATATTGTTATTATCTGCGTTTCTTTACCTAAAATATAAAGTTATAATTTTTCTGAATTTTTTTTTTGTAATTGTGTTCTCTTACCGAGCAATAGCTTTAATAATTTTCCTGGTTTCCACGTTGTTTTTTTTTTGAATGATCCCGCGGGGTCAAGAGAAAAATTTAATTACATTTTTTTTATTTTAATAAAGAATTTTTATATATATATTATTTTTGAGTTTTATTTTATTTGGTTTTTTTTAATATATTTTTTAAAAAAAAAAAAAAAAAAAAAAAAAAACATTTTTTTTTTAGGCTAAGTTCTTTTAATTTTTTTTTATTTTCGGATTTTTTTTTTTCTTTATTCGGTTTTGTGAATTGGCCTTTCTTTTCTTTCTTTTCTTTCTTTTAAAGTTGAAGTTATTGTGAGCAATCGGTGTGGCTTAATTCCCGGATTCGAGTGGATAATTTTTTTTTTTTTTTGTGAATAATAAGCACAATGTTTTTAACAAGAATGGATATAGAGAACCTGAGCAGTGACGAGGTGAAAGTTGAAATGGAGATTCGGGGTATTACCGAGGGAGGTACTGAAGCTTTTGTTCAGCTGTTGAAATCTATAGCAGCAGAGGAGAAGGACCCTTCATTGCGACCAACAGCAATGCACTATATTAAGAGCGTGCAAGCTGAGTTGGAAGTCTGTGATAGAGCAGCACAAATAATCGACCTTAAGTCATCCAAGGACTCAACAAGCACTGCAGAAATTACGGTTTCGAGATCGAGATTAACTCATTGGATGAGTAGGCTGGATCGGCTGGCCGCCATAAATCCTACAGTAGAACAGGAAAGTAGGACAACATATCTACTAATGGAGAAAGCTCTGCAGCGGCTTGAAAATATGATAAGGACACGAAAAGTATCAGAGCCGACTAGTCATCAGCAGCAGGAATTGAAAGATCCAGAAACAGATAGGCAAAGTGCTGGTCCTTCGGAAGAAATAACAAATAAATTGACGGAAGCAGTTAACGAAAGCACAACCTCCGGTCACACATCACCAGTTAATCGACCAATAATTCAATTCTTAACTCCAGAGTCTCTAGAATTTAGAAAGAGTTTTGGAAGGCGTTCAACTACGATAGGGCTTGCAACAGTGGCAGCTGAACAAAGGTCGGACAATAGAGATCAGGAGGTGAACCACGACATGTCATACCTGTTTACCCCATATCGGGATCCAGGCGAAAGGCGGTCATCAGGAAACCAACCCCAATTTCGGAGACCAAAATGGAATTTTAGTTTCGATGGTACCCCACGCAGTTTGGAAGCCAGCGAGTTCATGTATCGACTGGAAACTAAAGCCAAGTGGGAACGACTTCCACAATCTGATCTGCAAGCGATTTTAGCCGATTTTTTGGTAGGAGCGGCAGGAGACTGGTATTGGGTTTATTGCAGGAAGTTTCCTAACGCAGAATGGGCTCATCTAAAAGCAGCGTTTTTAAGTCGTTTTGGGACATACGAATCCGAAAGAGAAAAACGCAGAGCAGTAGAGGCCAGGAAACAGAAATCCAAGGAACCGTTTAAAGAATTCTTGGTGCAAATAGAATACCTGAATGGACAACTTCTTCGCCCCTTCCAAGAAGAGAACTCATAGAGATCATCAGGGAAAATATGAATCCAGCCCTGATAAGTGCCACTCTAACTCAGCGATATCGCGGCACGGAAGAACTCATGTTGGTCTGCAGCAGATTGGAAAAACTGTGGTCTCAATCAGGATACGACCCTCGCCAGCTTTGTGATAATAATCACAGACGTCCAACACACCATATACATGCCATACAGGAGTCTTACTTGCCAGCTACAATTGAACAAATTAGTTTTCAAGAACCATTCGAACTTGAAAACTTGCAGATAAGTGCAGTATCAAATAACATGCACAATAGACGTTATCCAGGTCCAATGGTTCAAGCTACATTTCCAGAAAACAACAGAATATGCTGGAATTGTAAAGACATAGGACATACATACCAAGATTGTACAAAAAAATCGCTAGGGATTTTCTGTTATGGATGTGGACGAGGGGGTATTCTGAAACCAAACTGTGCATTTTGCCAAAATCACAGAAAGCAGGGAAACCAATTTTCGAATGCAGCAGGAGTTGGGACACCGCATTCGAGAACAATTGTCAGATCTCCCAACAAAACGACAGAAGCGGCAACGAACACAGAACCAGCAACCAACCGATAGAAACGGACGACAGAAAGAGCAAGCAGGACAGGGGTACCCAAACAAATTCTTTTCTTTTAACAAATAAACCTAGGACCAAGAACTACTGGAAAATACGTCAACAGATTCGGGATTCTGTGGTTGCTGCAGTTCAGACAAGCAGAGATAGGCGACCTTTCATACAAATTACCCTTGCGGGCAAGCAGCTTACAGGACTGTTAGATAGTGGAGCTTCTGTAAGTATTTTAGGAGCAAACTCTGAAACCTTTCTCGAAAAAGCCGGTTTAAGTGTGAGAAAATTGCAAGCCACTGTCAGAACAGCAGACGGAAGACCTCAAAAGATATTGGGATATGTCCAATTGAAGACGACATACGGTGGACAGGTACAAAACATTAAATATTACATAGTTCCAACTTTGAAGGAAGAACTATACTTGGGAATAGACTTTTGGGAAGCGTTTGGGATAATGCCAGAACTAAGCGAATTGGAAGTGAGCAAAATTGATACAACACCAAAACATGAGTTGACAGGTGAGCAACAACAACAACTGGAAGAATCTATTGCGTTGTTTCCATCGTTCAATGAGAAAGGCTTGGGTCGCACACAAATAGAGAAGCATGAAATCGATGTAGGAAATGCTACCCCTATTAAACAGCGACACTATCTGATCTCACCGGCCATACAAAAACATCTTTATGCCGAATTGGACAGGATGTTGGAAATGGACGTGATAGAGGTGAGCCAGAGTTCTTGGAGCTCGCCGGTTGTGTTAGTCAATAAACCGGGTGGAAAGGTCCGCATGTGTTTGGATTCGAGGAAAGTAAATGCTGTTACGAAAAAAGATGCATATCCTCTCCCACACATTGAGGGACTTCTCAGCAGGTTACATGACACAAGATTCATTTCCAGTTTAGACCTCAAAGACGCCTTTTGGCAAATCCCACTCGCTGCTTCTTCACGAGAATTGACTGCATTCACTGTTCCGGGTCGACCGCTATATCACTTTAAAGTCATGCCGTTTGGGTTGTGTAATGCAGCTCAACGCATGTGTCGTCTAATGGATAAGGTAATCCCACACGAATTCCGCGATAAGATTTTTGTTTATCTTGACGATTTGCTAGTTGTATCCACGACTTTCGAAGAACATATCGCATTACTTCGAAAAGTGGCGAACTTCCTAAGCCAAGCTGGATTGACTATCAACGTCGAGAAGAGCAAATTCGGGCTGAAAGAAATACGATACTTGGGACATATCGTGGGAGAAAGTGGAATACGGCCTGATCCCGGAAAGGTGAAAGCAATCAATAACTTCCCAGCACCTAATACAGTACGGCAAACCAGACGTTTATTGGGTATGACAGGTTGGTACCGGCGGTTTATATCTAATTATGCAACAATAACTGCACCCATTACTGATCTGTTGCGCAAGGGTAAAAAGTTTGTTTGGTCAGCAGAAGCGCAAGAAGCCCTAGATGAATTGAAAAAGGTATTAACCACTAAACCCCTTTTGGCTAACCCAGATTTTGAAAAAGATTTCTTTATTAGGTGTGATGCTAGCACTTCAGGTATAGGTGGTGTTCTTTTCCAAAAGTTGCCAGATGGAGAAGAGCAGCCTATCGCGTACATGTCTCAAAAATTAAACGCAGCGCAAAAAAATTACAGTGTTACTGAGCTGGAGTGTTTAGCAGTCGTATTAAGTGTTAAAAAATTCCGCGCTTATATTGAAGGCTTTTCCTTTACAGTTATTACTGACCATGCAAGTCTGAAATGGTTAATGAGCCAAAAGGAGCTTAGTGGTAGGTTAGCGCGATGGAGTCTGAAGTTGCAGCCATATAATTTTACAATACAGCATCAAAAAGGCAGTCAAAATATAGTTCCAGATGCGTTATCCAGAATGTACAGCGAAACACCCACAGAATTGGTCGAGGAACTTGCGAAGGTGGATCTTGACGCAATAGATTTACAGTCAACCTCTTTTCAAGATCCTGCCTACAAAGACCTGAAGTTATCTATAGAAAAGTCGCCAGAATCGTATCCAAATCTGAAAATATACAATGACCATATATACATTCGACTGGAGCCACAAAAAAGGGATCAGTTGTCCGTAATTCCACTGTGGAAACTTTGGATACCAGAACCAATGATTGATGAACTACTGAGACAAGAACATGAAGACCCTTCTTCTGCTCACGGCGGAATAACAAAGACTTTGGAGCGTATTCGCCGTTCGTATTACTGGCCCAAGATGCGTCAACGAGTTTATGAGTATATTCAGCAGTGTGAAACATGTAAGATGACCAAAGCACCGAATAAAATTCTTAGACCACCAATGGGACAACAATCTGTTGTAGATCGTCCATGGCAACGTGTGTATATTGACTTGTTAGGCCCGTATCCACGTTCAAAAAAAAATAACACCACAATTCTAGTTATTCTTGACAAATTAACAAAATTCGTTCTGTTGAAAGCTTTACCGAAAGCAGATTCAAACCGAATTTGTCAGTATCTCCTGCAGGAAGTATTTCACGTGTACGGGGTGCCAGAACATATACACACCGATAATGGCGTTCAATTTATTTCGAAAGAGTTTAATGGGTTGTTGGACAGGCACGGAGTTAAACATGTCTACACTGCTGTGTACTCACCACAGTCGAATGCTTCTGAAAGGGTTAATCGTTCCATTCTGGCAGCTATAAGGTCCTACTTGAAAAAAGATCACAGATGCTGGGATGAAAATCTATCGGCAGTTGCTTGCTCACTGCGAAATTCATACCATGAAACTATAAAGAATACACCCCATTTTCTTATGTTTGGACACCATATGTTAGTGCATGGTAACGGATATCAACTCCTACGAAACTTAAATAGCTTAAATGAAACAGATGTGGAGGTATTGCCCCGAGACTATCTAATGCCTTTAGTTTATGACCAAGTACAGAAATATATGGCCGAAGCTTTCCGTAGAAACGAGCGACTATATAACTTGCGAACAAGGCCAGTGACGTTTGTACCAGATCAAGAAGTGTTCGTACGAAGTTTTGTACAGAGTGATGCTATTAAGAAATTTTCAGCTAAACTCGCGCCTAAATTCATTAAAGCAATAGTGTGTCGGAAAATAGGTCACGTAAATTATGAATTAAAAAATCCAGACGGCAAAATCTTGGGAATTTTCCACGCAAAAGATATACGCACCTAAATTCACAATAACTGATTTGTTTTTTTATTACCTTTTAATGAAGAAAACTCGGCCAGTCAAACCAGGTTTGTTTCCTCAGATCTGTGTGTACAAGTAAGACTGTACAACAAATCTGCCGTGTAACGACCGGGTTTTTATGTTGATACACAAACCTAAAAGAAAGAAAAGAAAAGCGTTAATTACAATATTAAAAAGATTGGTGAAGGTACTTACCTGGTTATTCATGTTGATGTCCATTGTACTTTCCAAGTCCATATGTGTTTATCTGAAAAGAAAAAGAAGATATTACTTCGATTGGTTTTTTTTTACAGGAAACGATACAAAGCATAAATGGTCCTGATATGTGTGGAAGCTGCCCTGATGTTGAGGATCAAGACAGCAGAAAAATATTAACTTTATCCAAACCAATACAATTTTGTAAATACTCCTTCGGCAACTACTATAAAGAGCAAAACGAGCGGATAAAGATGGTTATGGCAAAGCAAGGAACTGGAAGGGAACTTACCTGTCAAGTTCGGTGAAGTTGTATGAAATATACGGTGTACTCCATATATTCCGTATATTGCGTTATATCACTGGAATCAGCAATTTGTCGCGAGTATTCTAAAAAGAAAATAAATACTTTAAAAAGAAAAACACAAAAGTTTATTGTTAGTTCGGCAGATTTAACCTAAGATTTCTGTTCGTACTTTTTTTTCCTTTTTTACCTGAAAATGTACATCAAATTTTGCTGGCATAGAAAAGATTTGAAAATGAGACCCGCGATTTACATTAACGCTCTGAATTTTGATTTTTTTTGAAAATTTTTATTAAATCTTATTTGAATTAGCCCGCGACAAAACAAGAAAGTAACTGATTTTTCTTTTAGCTAAGACAGTAACCCTTACGATAAAAGAAGAAAATTGCTTTTTATTAAATAAATAAGAGCTAAATTCAAATAACTATGAGCTGAATATTAAATAATTTCACATATAATTATAATACAAATGAAATACTAATTAATAAAGTAATTTTGTACAAAATATGTAAAAGTTGGACGGTACTCCTTGAATTTGACTTAGGTACAGTTAACCTGAGGCCTATAAAAGGAGTAACCCAACAAGGCTCAAGATCAGTAAATTTTTGAATTTTAGAAGTGTAAGGTGGAACTCTGTCCGGGTGAAAAAGAAAAACTTTGCAAAGACAAAGGAAAAGAAAAACCGTTGGGGCTTTAAAAAAAAGAATTTTTCTAAGATTTTTAATAAATTTTTTTTTGTTTTTTTGGTACGTTTACTTTTACTCGTTAATACAAATTAAACGGTAGTGAAAACTAGTAGTTTTCTTTTCTTTTCAAAAGAAAGAAAATTTGGGTACATTTTTCAAAAAAAAAAAAAAAAGGGAGAAGGAGATAATCTGGAAAAATAGGAAAAAAACTGCTGACCTACATTATCATTAAAAAGAATACTCACAATGACATTGACCTGGACATCAGCTGTTAATAAATATTCCAGTACACCTACACCACCACACACTGACAGATAAGTTTTTTTTTCTTTGTTTTGTTTTGTTGTTTAATTTTCACTATTTTTTTTTTACCCGCGATAAAACACAAATTTTCACTGAAAGAAAAGTCCGTCAAATTTTAAAAAAAAAGAAAAAAAAAAAAGAAAAAGAGGAAAGAAAACGTTTGAAACTTTGAATTAATAAAAACACAAACAATTCGCGGCAATTTGTTTACAATTTTTTTTTCTTTTTTTTTTGTGAGTGAACAAATTAGTGTTGCCGTAGGAATATATAGTTTTTTTTTAGTGAAAACGATCAGTTTTTTTTTGATGGTCAAAATCCATGAAGGATTTAGTTTTTTTTATTTACTAATTTTTTTTATTTTTGAATTAATTTTTTTTAGTTTCTTTATCTTTTTAAATAAATTTTTTTAAATATTAGTAATAATAAAATAAAATATTTTTTTTTATTAATATTATTTTTTTTATTATTTCGATTTTATTTTGAGTGAATTCTTTTGAGATGTGTTAAGGCATAACCGCAATGGGGGGGGTTGAAATGCTGAGTAGCAAATGAGGAAGGATTTTATTTATTTTTTAATTTTTTTCTTGTACATTCGGTTTTGTGAATTGGCCTTTCTTTTCTTTCTTTTCTTTCTTTTAAAGTTGAAGTTATTGTGAGCAATTGGTGTGGCTTAATTCCCGGATTCGAGTGGATAATTTGTTTTTTTTTGTTTTGTGAATAATAAGCACAATGTTTTTAACAAGAATGGATATAGAGAACCTGAGCAGTGACGAGGTGAAAGTTGAAATGGAGATTCGGGGTATTACCGAGGGAGGTACTGAAGCTTTTGTTCAGCTGTTGAAATCTATAGCAGCAGAGGAGAAGGACCCTTCATTGCGACCAACAGCAATGCACTATATTAAGAGCGTGCAAGCTGAGTTGGAAGTCTGTGATAGAGCAGCACAAATAATCGACCTTAAGTCATCCAAGGACTCAACAAGCACTGCAGAAATTACGGTTTTGAGATCGAGATTAACTCATTGGATGAGTAGGCTGGATCGGCTGGCCGCCATAAATCCTACAGTAGAACAGGAAAGTAGGACAACATATCTACTAATGGAGAAAGCTCTGCAGCGGCTTGAAAATATGATAAGGACACGAAAAGTATCAGAGCCGACTAGTCATCAGCAGCAGGAATTGAAAGATCCAGAAACAGATAGGCAAAGTGCTGGTCCTTCGGAAGAAATAACAAATAAATTGACGGAAGCAGTTAACGAAAGCACAACCTCCGGTCACACATCACCAGTTAATCGACCAATAATTCAATTCTTAACTCCAGAGTCTCTAGAATTTAGAAAGAGTTTTGGAAGGCGTTCAACTACGATAGGGCTTGCACCAGTGGCAGCTGAACAAAGGTCGGACAATAGAGATCAGGAGGTGAACCACGACATGTCATACCTGTTTACCCCATATCGGGATCCAGGCGAAAGGCGGTCATCAGGAAACCAACCCCAATTTCGGAGACCAAAATGGAATTTTAGTTTCGATGGTACCCCACGCAGTTTGGAAGCCGGCGAGTTCATGTATCGACTGGAAACTAAAGCCAAGTGGGAACGACTTCCACAATCTGATCTGCAAGCGATTTTAGCCGATTTTTTGGTAGGAGCGGCAGGAGACTGGTATTGGGTTTATTGCAGGAAGTTTCCTATCGCAGAATGGGCTCATCTAAAAGCAGCGTTTTTAAGTCGTTTTGGGACATACGAATCCGAAAGAGAAAAACGCAGAGCAGTAGAGGCCAGGAAACAGAAATCCAAGGAACCGTTTAAAGAATTCTTGGTGCAAATAGAATACCTGAATGGACAACTTCTTCGCCCCTTCCAAGAAGAAGAACTCATAGAGATCATCAGGGAAAATATGAATCCAGCCCTGATAAGTGCCACTCTAACTCAGCGATATCGCGGCACGGAAGAACTCATGTTGGTCTGCAGCAGATTGGAAAAACTGTGGTCTCAATCAGGATACGACCCTCGCCAGCTTTGTGATAATAATCACAGACGTCCAACACACCATATACATGCCATACAGGAGTCTTACTTGCCAGCTACAATTGAACAAATTAGTTTTCAAGAACCATTCGAACTTGAAAACTTGCAGATAAGTGCAGTATCAAATAACATGCACAATAGACGTTATCCAGGTCCAATGGTTCAAGCTACATTTCCAGAAAACAACAGAATATGCTGGAATTGTAAAGACATAGGACATACATACCAAGATTGTACAAAAAAATCGCTAGGGATTTTCTGTTATGGATGTGGACGAGGGGGTATTCTGAAACCAAACTGTGCATTTTGCCAAAATCACAGAAAGCAGGGAAACCAATTTTCGAATGCAGCAGGAGTTGGGACACCGCATTCGAGAACAATTGTCAGATCTCCCAACAAAACGACAGAAGCGGCAACGAACACAGAACCAGCAACCAACCGATAGAAACGGACGACAGAAAGAGCAAGCAGGACAGGGGTACCCAAACAAATTCTTTTCTTTTAACAAATAAACCTAGGACCAAGAACTACTGGAAAATACGTCAACAGATTCGGGATTCTGTGGTTGCTGCAGTTCAGACAAGCAGAGATAGGCGACCTTTCATACAAATTACCCTTGCGGGCAAGCAGCTTACAGGACTGTTAGATAGTGGAGCTTCTGTAAGTATTTTAGGAGCAAACTCTGAAACCTTTCTCGAAAACGCCGGTTTAAGTGTGAGAAAATTGCAAGCCACTGTCAGAACAGCAGACGGAAGACCTCAAAAGATATTGGGATATGTCCAATTGAAGACGACATACGGTGGACAGGTACAAAACATTAAAAATTACATAGTTCCAACTTTCAAGGAAGAACTATACTTGGGAATAGACTTTTGGGAAGCGTTTGGGATAATGCCAGAACTAAGCGAATTGGAAGTGAGCAAAATTGATACAACACCAAAACATGAGTTGACAGGTGAGCAACAACAACAACTGGAAGAATCTATTGCGTTGTTTCCATCGTTCAATGAGAAAGGCTTGGGTCGCACACAAATAGAGAAGCATGAAATCGATGTAGGAAATGCTACCCCTATTAAACAGCGACACTATCTGATCTCACCGGCCATACAAAAACATCTTTATGCCGAATTGGACAGGATGTTGGAAATGGACGTGATAGAGGTGAGCCAGAGTTCTTGGAGCTCGCCGGTTGTGTTAGTCAATAAACCGGGTGGAAAGGTCCGCATGTGTTTGGATTCGAGGAAAGTAAATGCTGTTACGAAAAAAGATGCATATCCTCTCCCACACATTGAGGGACTTCTCAGCAGGTTACATGACACAAGATTCATTTCCAGTTTAGACCTCAAAGACGCCTTTTGGCAAATCCCACTCGCTGCTTCTTCACGAGAATTGACTGCATTCACTGTTCCGGGTCGACCGCTATATCACTTTAAAGTCATGCCGTTTGGGTTGTGTAATGCAGCTCAACGCATGTGTCGTCTAATGGATAAGGTAATCCCACACGAATTCCGCGATAAGATTTTTGTTTATCTTGACGATTTGCTAGTTGTATCCACGACTTTCGAAGAACATATCGCATTACTTCGAAAAGTGGCGAACTTCCTAAGCCAAGCTGGATTGACTATCAACGTCGAGAAGAGCAAATTCGGGCTGAAAGAAATACGATACTTGGGACATATCGTGGGAGAAAGTGGAATACGGCCTGATCCCGGAAAGGTGAAAGCAATCAATAACTTCCCAGCACCTAATACAGTACGGCAAACCAGACGTTTATTGGGTATGACAGGTTGGTACCGGCGGTTTATATCTAATTATGCAACAATAACTGCACCCATTACTGATCTGTTGCGCAAGGGTAAAAAGTTTGTTTGGTCAGCAGAAGCGCAAGAAGCCCTAGATGAATTGAAAAAGGTATTAACCACTAAACCCCTTTTGGCTAACCCAGATTTTGAAAAAGATTTCTTTATTAGGTGTGATGCTAGCACTTCAGGTATAGGTGGTGTTCTTTTCCAAAAGTTGCCAGATGGAGAAGAGCAGCCTATCGCGTACATGTCTCAAAAATTAAACGCAGCGCAAAAAAATTACAGTGTTACTGAGCTGGAGTGTTTAGCAGTCGTATTAAGTGTTAAAAAATTCCGCGCTTATATTGAAGGCTTTTCCTTTACAGTTATTACTGACCATGCAAGTCTGAAATGGTTAATGAGCCAAAAGGAGCTTAGTGGTAGGTTAGCGCGATGGAGTCTGAAGTTGCAGCCATATAATTTTACAATACAGCATCAAAAAGGCAGTCAAAATATAGTTCCAGATGCGTTATCCAGAATGTACAGCGAAACACCCACAGAATTGGTCGAGGAACTTGCGAAGGTGGATCTAGACGCAATAGATTTACAGTCAACCTCTTTTCAAGATCCTGCCTACAAAGACCTGAAGTTATCTATAGAAAAGTCGCCAGAATCGTATCCAAATCTGAAAATATACAATGACCATATATACATTCGACTGGAGCCACAAAAAAGGGATCAGTTGTCCGTAATTCCACTGTGGAAACTTTGGATACCAGAACCAATGATTGATGAACTACTGAGACAAGAACATGAAGACCCTTCTTCTGCTCACGGCGGAATAACAAAGACTTTGGAGCGTATTCGCCGTTCGTATTACTGGCCCAAGATGCGTCAACGAGTTTATGAGTATATTCAGCAGTGTGAAACATGTAAGATGACCAAAGCACCGAATAAAATTCTTAGACCACCAATGGGACAACAATCTGTTGTAGATCGTCCATGGCAACGTGTGTATATTGACTTGTTAGGCCCGTATCCACGTTCAAAAAAAAATAACACCACAATTCTAGTTATTCTTGACAAATTAACAAAATTCGTTCTGTTGAAAGCTTTACCGAAAGCAGATTCAAACCGAATTTGTCAGTATCTCCTGCAGGAAGTATTTCACGTGTACGGGGTGCCAGAACATATACACACCGATAATGGCGTTCAATTTATTTCGAAAGAGTTTAATGGGTTGTTGGACAGGCACGGAGTTAAACATGTCTACACTGCTGTGTACTCACCACAGTCGAATGCTTCTGAAAGGGTTAATCGTTCCATTCTGGCAGCTATAAGGTCCTACTTGAAAAAAGATCACAGATGTTGGGATGAAAATCTATCGGCAGTTGCTTGCTCACTGCGAAATTCATACCATGAAACTATAAAGAATACACCCCATTTTCTTATGTTTGGACACCATATGTTAGTGCATGGTAACGGATATCAACTCCTACGAAACTTAAATAGCTTAAATGAAACAGATGTGGAAGTATTGCCCCGAGACTATCTAATGCCTTTAGTTTATGACCAAGTACAGAAATATATGGCCGAAGCTTTCCGTAGAAACGAGCGACTATATAACTTGCGAACAAGGCCAGTGACGTTTGTACCAGATCAAGAAGTGTTCGTACGAAGTTTTGTACAGAGTGATGCTATTAAGAAATTTTCAGCTAAACTCGCGCCTACATTCATTAAAGCAATAGTGTGTCGGAAAATAGGTCACGTAAATTATGAATTAAAAAATCCAGACGGCAAAATCTTGGGAATTTTCCACGCAAAAGATATACGCACCTAAATTCACAATAACTGATTTGTTTTTTTCTTTTATTTCCTTTTAATGAAGAAAACTCGGCCAGTCAAACCAGGTTTGTTTCCTCAGATCTGTGTGTACAAGTAAGACTGTACAACAAATCTGCCCTGTAACGACCGGGTTTTTATGTTGATACACAAACCTAAAAGAAAGAAAAGAAAAGCGTTAATTACAATATTAAAAAGATTGGTGAAGGTACTTACCTGGTTATTCATGTTGATGTCCATTGTACTTTCCAAGTCCATATGTGTTTATCTGAAAAGAAAAAGAAGATATTACTTCGATTGGTTTTTTTTACAGGAAACGATACAAAGCATAAATGGTCCTGATATGTGTGGAAGCTGCCCTGATGTTGGGGATCAAGACAGCAGAAAAATATTAACTTTATCCAAACCAATACAATTTTGTAAATACTTCTTCGGCAACTACTATAAAGAGCAAAACGAGCGGATAAAGATGGTTATGGCAAAGCAAGGAACTGGAAGGGAACTTACCTGTCAAGTTGGGTGAAGTTGGATGAAATATGCGGTGTACTCCATATATTCCGTATATTGCGTTATATCACTGGAATCAGCAATTTGTCGCGAGTATTCTAAAAAGAAAATAAATACTTTAAAAAGAAAAACACAAAAGTTTATTGTTAGTTCGGCAGATTTAACCTAAGATTTCTGTTCGTACTTTTTTTTCCTTTTTTACCTGAAAATGTACATCAAATTTTGCTGGCATAGAAAGGATTTGAAAATGAGACCCGCGATTTACATTAACGCTCTGAATTTTGATTTTTTTTGAAAATTTTTATTAAATCTTATTTGAATTAGCCCGCGACAAAACAAGAAAGTAACTGATTTTTCTTTTAGCTAAGACAGTAACCCTTACGATAAAAGAAGAAAATTGCTTTTTATTAAATAAATAAGAGCTAAATTCAAATAACTATGAGCTGAATATTAAATAATTTCACATATAATTATAATACAAATGAAATACTAATTAATAAAGTAATTTTGTACAAAATATGTGAAAGTTGGACGGTACTCCTTGAATTTGACTTAGGTACAGTTAACCTGAGGCCTATAAAAGGAGTAACCGAACAAGGCTCAAGAAGAGTAAATTTTTGAATTTTAGAAGTGTAAGGTGGAACTCTGTCCGGGTGAAAAAGAAAAACTTTGCAAAGACAAAGGAAAAGAAAAACCGTTGGGGCTTTAAAAAAAAGAATTTTTCTAAGATTTTTAATAAATTTTTTTTTGTTTTTTTGGTACGTTTACTTTTACTCGTTAATACAAATTAAACGGTAGTGAAAACTAGTAGTTTTCTTTTCTTTTCAAAAGAAAGAAAATTTGGGTACATTTTTCAAAAAAAAAAAAAAAAGGGAGAAGGAGATAATCTGGAAAAATAGGAAAGAAAACTGCTGACCTACATTATCATTAAAAAGAATACTCACAATGACATTGACCTGGACATCAGCTGTTAATAAATATTCCAGTACACCTACACCACCACACACTGACAGATAAGTTTTTTTTTTCTTTGTTTTGTTTTGTTGTTTAATTTTCACTATTTTTTTTTTACCCGCGATAAAACACAAATTTTCACTGAAAGAAAAGTCCGTCAAATTTTAAAAAAAAAAAAAAAAAAAAAGAAAAAGAGGAAAGAAAACGTTTGAAACTTTGAATTAATAAAAACACAAACAATTCGCGGCAATTTGTTTACAATTTTTTTTTCTTTTTTTTTTGTGAGTGAACAAATTAGTGTTGCCGTAGGAATATATAGTTTTTTTTTAGTGAAAACGATCAGTTTTTTTTTGATGGTCAAAATCCATGAAGGATTTAGTTTTTTTTATTTACTAATTTTTTTTATTTTTGAATTAATTTTTTTTAGTTTCTTTATCTTTTTAAATAAATTTTTTTAAATATTAGTAATAATAAAATAAAATCTTTTTTTTTATTAATATTATTTTTTTTATTATTTCGATTTTATTTTGAGTGAATTCTTTTGAGATGTGTTAAGGCATAACCGCAATGGGGGGGGTTGAAATGCTGAGTAGCAAATGAGGAAGGATTTTATTTATTTTTTAATTTTTTTCTTGTACACACTATCTAGCATGCGAGTCGCTGGCCTAACTCTGGCCAACACCCTGAGACACCCGGCAAATGTGTGTAGGACCGGCAAGCTCGCGTGAAAAAACAAATAACGATTATATTTCGTTACAATATGGCGCCCGAGACAAGAGACTTGATTTTTTTTTTAAATTCGTTTTTTTAGTTTATTTTAATTTTTTTATTCGGAAAACTATGAACGATATGCTTCTTCCGTTGAATAAAGTGATTCTTTTAATCCGGAATGAGCGGGCAAGTATAAAATCTAAGTATTTTTTCTTGTTTTTCTTCTAGCTTTTCGCGTATTCACTCAATTATTCACAATTGTGGTTGAAAACAAACATTTTTTTCGTCGATGATTTCTTCAATCCGATTAATTAGTTGTTGTTTTATTACAAGTGTTTTGTTTAACATGCTATAATTCCTTTAAGCGCCAAGGATCCTGATACGCTCTTGCAGCATCTCTTGTTGAGTATTGAGATACATCCAAGGGTATGTTTTTGCAAAAGTTTGAGCAGGTAAACCTTGTGCATTTACGGAGCAGAAAAAAAAAAAGTATTTTTTGTTTAATCTTCCTTTATTAATTTTCTTTCTACAATTTTTTCTTTAGTTTTAGAGTTTATAGTTTATAGTTTTTTATTGAACCTTTTTTTCTATTGGTGCTTCCTCAGCGTTCTCAGCCTTTCAGCCCCTCCACTTATCTTAGCATTTTCTCTATATATTGTTATTATCTGCGTTTCTTTACCTAAAATATAAAGTTATAATTTTTCTGAATTTTTTTTTTGTAATTGTGTTCTCTTACCGAGCAATAGCTTTAATAATTTTCCTGGTTTCCACGTTGTTTTTTTTTTGAATGATCCCGCGGGGTCAAGAGAAAAATTTAATTACATTTTTTTTATTTTAATAAAGAATTTTTATATATATATTATTTTTGAGTTTTATTTTATTTGGTTTTTTTTAATATATTTTTTAAAAAAAAAAAAAAAAAAAAAAAAAACATTTTTCTTTTTAGGCTAAGTTCTTTTAATTTTTTTTTATTTTCGGATTTTTTTTTTCTTTATTCGGTTTTGTGAATTGGCCTTTCTTTTCTTTCTTTTCTTTCTTTTAAAGTTGAAGCTATTGTGAGCAATCGGTGTGGCTTAATTCCCGGATTCGAGTGGATAATTTTTTTTTTTTGTGAATAATAAGCACAATGTTTTTAACAAGAATGGATATAGAGAACCTGAGCAGTGACGAGGTGAAAGTTGAAATGGAGATTCGGGGTATTACCGAGGGAGGTACTGAAGCTTTTGTTCAGCTGTTGAAATCTATAGCAGCAGAGGAGAAGGACCCTTCATTGCGACCAACAGCAATGCACTATATTAAGAGCGTGCAAGCTGAGTTGGAAGTCTGTGATAGAGCAGCACAAATAATCGACCTTAAGTCATCCAAGGACTCAACAAGCACTGCAGAAATTACGGTTTTGAGATCGAGATTAACTCATTGGATGAGTAGGCTGGATCGGCTGGCCGCCATAAATCCTACAGTAGAACAGGAAAGTAGGACAACATATCTACTAATGGAGAAAGCTCTGCAGCGGCTTGAAAATATGATAAGGACACGAAAAGTATCAGAGCCGACTAGTCATCAGCAGCAGGAATTGAAAGATCCAGAAACAGATAGGCAAAGTGCTGGTCCTTCGGAAGAAATAACAAATAAATTGACGGAAGCAGTTAACGAAAGCACAACCTCCGGTCACACATCACCAGTTAATCGACCAATAATTCAATTCTTAACTCCAGAGTCTCTAGAATTTAGAAAGAGTTTTGGAAGGCGTTCAACTACGATAGGGCTTGCAACAGTGGCAGCTGAACAAAGGTCGGACAATAGAGATCAGGAGGTGAACCACGACATGTCATACCTGTTTACCCCATATCGGGATCCAGGTGAAAGGCGGTCATCAGGAAACCAACCCCAATTTCGGAGACCAAAATGGAATTTTAGTTTCGATGGTACCGCACGCAGTTTGGAAGCCAGCGAGTTCATGTATCGACTGGAAACTAAAGCTAAGTGGGAACGACTTCCACAATCTGATCTGCAAGCGATTTTAGCCGATTTTTTGGTAGGAGCGGCAGGAGACTGGTATTGGGTTTATTGCAGGAAGTTTCCTAACGCAGAATGGGCTCATCTAAAAGCAGCGTTTTTAAGTCGTTTTGGGACATACGAATCCGAAAGAGAAAAACGCAGAGCAGTAGAGGCCAGGAAACAGAAATCCAAGGAACCGTTTAAAGAATTCTTGGTGCAAATAGAATACCTGAATGGACAACTTCTTCGCCCCTTCCAAGAAGAAGAACTCATAGAGATCATCAGGGAAAATATGAATCCAGCCCTGATAAGTGCCACTCTAACTCAGCGATATCGCAGCACGGAAGAACTCATGTTGGTCTGCAGCAGATTGGAAAAACTGTGGTCTCAATCAGGATACGACCCTCGCCAGCTTTGTGATAATAATCACAGACGTCCAACACACCATATACATGCCATACAGGAGTCTTACTTGCCAGCTACAATTGAACAAATTAGTTTTCAAGAACCATTCGAACTTGAAAACTTGCAGATAAGTGCAGTATCAAATAACATGCACAATGGACGTTATCCAGGTCCAATGGTTCAAGCTACATTTCCAGAAAACAACAGAATATGCTGGAATTGTAAAGACATAGGACATACATACCAAGATTGTACAAAAAAATCGCTAGGGATTTTCTGTTATGGATGTGGACGAGGGGGTATTCTGAAACCAAACTGTGCATTTTGCCAAAATCACAGAAAGCAGGGAAACCAATTTTCGAATGCAGCAGGAGTTGGGACACCGCATTCGAGAACAATTGTCAGATCTCCCAACAAAACGACAGAAGCGGCAACGAACACAGAACCAGCAACCAACCGATAGAAACGGACGACAGAAAGAGCAAGCAGGACAGGGGTACCCAAACAAATTCTTTTCTTTTAACAAATAAACCTAGGACCAAGAACTACTGGAAAATACGTCAACAGATTCGGGATTCTGTGGTTGCTGCAGTTCAGACAAGCAGAGATAGGCGACCTTTCATACAAATTACCCTTGCGGGCAAGCAGCTTACAGGACTGTTAGATAGTGGAGCTTCTGTAAGTATTTTAGGAGCAAACTCTGAAACCTTTCTCGAAAAAGCCGGTTTAAGTGTGAGAAAATTGCAAGCCACTGTCAGAACAGCAGACGGAAGACCTCAAAAGATATTGGGATATGTCCAATTGAAGACGACATACGGTGGACAGGTACAAAACATTAAATATTACATAGTTCCAACTTTGAAGGAAGAACTATACTTGGGAATAGACTTTTGGGAAGCGTTTGGGATAATGCCAGAACTAAGCGAATTGGAAGTGAGCAAAATTGATACAACACCAAAACATGAGTTGACAGGTGAGCAACAACAACAACTGGAAGAATCTATTGCGTTGTTTCCATCGTTCAATGAGAAAGGCTTGGGTCGCACACAAATAGAGAAGCATGAAATCGATGTAGGAAATGCTACCCCTATTAAACAGCGACACTATCCGATCTCACCGGCCATACAAAAACATCTTTATGCCGAATTGGACAGCATGTTGGAAATGGACGTGATAGAGGTGAGCCAGAGTTCTTGGAGCTCGCCGGTTGTGTTAGTCAATAAACCGGGTGGAAAGGTCCGCATGTGTTTGGATTCGAGGAAAGTAAATGCTGTTACGAAAAAAGATGCATATCCTCTCCCACACATTGAGGGACTTCTCAGCAGGTTACATGACACAAGATTCATTTCCAGTTTAGACCTCAAAGACGCCTTTTGGCAAATCCCACTCGCTGCTTCTTCACGAGAATTGACTGCATTCACTGTTCCGGGTCGACCGCTATACCACTTTAAAGTCATGCCGTTTGGGTTGTGTAATGCAGCTCAACGCATGTGTCGTCTAATGGATAAGGTAATCCCACACGAATTCCGCGATAAGATTTTTGTTTATCTTGACGATTTGCTAGTTGTATCCACGACTTTCGAAGAACATATCGCATTACTTCGAAAAGTGGCGAACTTCCTAAGCCAAGCTGGATTGACTATCAACGTCGAGAAGAGCAAATTCGGGCTGAAAGAAATACGATACTTGGGACATATCGTGGGAGAAAGTGGAATACGGCCTGATCCCGGAAAGGTGAAAGCAATCAATAACTTCCCAGCACCTAATACAGTACGGCAAACCAGACGTTTATTGGGTATGACAGGTTGGTACCGGCGGTTTATATCTAATTATGCAACAATAACTGCACCCATTACTGATCTGTTGCGCAAGGGTAAAAAGTTTGTTTGGTCAGCAGAAGCGCAAGAAGCCCTAGATGAATTGAAAAAGGTATTAACCACTAAACCCCTTTTGGCTAACCCAGATTTTGAAAAAGATTTCTTCATTAGGTGTGATGCTAGCACTTCAGGTATAGGTGGTGTTCTTTTCCAAAAGTTGCCAGATGGAGAAGAGCAGCCTATCGCGTACATGTCTCAAAAATTAAACGCAGCGCAAAAAAATTACAGTGTTACTGAGCTGGAGTGTTTAGCAGTCGTATTAAGTGTTAAAAAATTCCGCGCTTATATTGAAGGCTTTTCCTTTACAGTTATTACTGACCATGCAAGTCTGAAATGGTTAATGAGCCAAAAGGAGCTTAGTGGTAGGTTAGCGCGATGGAGTCTGAAGTTGCAGCCATATAATTTTACAATACAGCATCAAAAAGGCAGTCAAAATATAGTTCCAGATGCGTTATCCAGAATGTACAGCGAAACACCCACAGAATTGGTCGAGGAACTTGCGAAGGTGGATCTTGACGCAATAGATTTACAGTCAACCTCTTTTCAAGATCCTGCCTGCAAAGACCTGAAGTTATCTATAGAAAAGTCGCCAGAATCGTATCCAAATCTGAAAATATACAATGACCATATATACATTCGACTGGAGCCACAAAAAAGGGATCAGTTGTCCGTAATTCCACTGTGGAAACTTTGGATACCAGAACCAATGATTGATGAACTACTGAGACAAGAACATGAAGACCCTTCTTCTGCTCACGGCGGAATAACAAAGACTTTGGAGCGTATTCGCCGTTCGTATTACTGGCCCAAGATGCGTCAACGAGTTTATGAGTATATTCAGCAGTGTGA
Source organism: Xylophagus ater (assembly GCA_963422695.1). Classification (NCBI taxonomy): domain Eukaryota; kingdom Metazoa; phylum Arthropoda; class Insecta; order Diptera; family Xylophagidae; genus Xylophagus; species Xylophagus ater. Next base: position 25,415,203 of record OY730481.1, on the reverse strand, counting down.
AACATGTAAGATGACCAAAGCACCGAATAAAATTCTTAGACCACCAATGGGACAACAATCTGTTGTAGATCGTCCATGGCAACGTGTGTATATTGACTTGTTAGGCCCGTATCCACGTTCAAAAAAAAATAACACCACAATTCTAGTTATTCTTGACAAATTAACAAAATTCGTTCTGTTGAAAGCTTTACCGAAAGCAGATTCAAACCGAATTTGTCAGTATCTCCTGCAGGAAGTATTTCACGTGTACGGGGTGCCAGAACATATACACACCGATAATGGCGTTCAATTTATTTCGAAAGAGTTTAATGGGTTGTTGGACAGGCACGGAGTTAAACATGTCTACACTGCTGTGTACTCACCACAGTCGAATGCTTCTGAAAGGGTTAATCGTTCCATTCTGGCAGCTATAAGGTCCTACTTGAAAAAAGATCACAGATGCTGGGATGAAAATCTATCGGCAGTTGCTTGCTCACTGCGAAATTCATACCATGAAACTATAAAGAATACACCCCATTTTCTTATGTTTGGACACCATATGTTAGTGCATGGTAACGGATATCAACTCCTACGAAACTTAAATAGCTTAAATGAAACAGATGTGGAGGTATTGCCCCGAGACTATCTAATGCCTTTAGTTTATGACCAAGTACAGAAATATATGGCCGAAGCTTTCCGTAGAAACGAGCGACTATATAACTTGCGAACAAGGTCAGTGACGTTTGTACCAGATCAAGAAGTGTTCGTACGAAGTTTTGTACAGAGTGATGCTATTAAGAAATTTTCAGCTAAACTCGCGCCTAAATTCATTAAAGCAATAGTGTGTCGGAAAATAGGTCACGTAAATTATGAATTAAAAAATCCAGACGGCAAAATCTTGGGAATTTTCCACGCAAAAGATATACGCACCTAAATTCACAATAACTGATTTGTTTTTTTATTTCCTTTTAATGAAGAAAACTCGGCCAGTCAAACCAGGTTTGTTTCCTCAGATCTGTGTGTACAAGTAAGACTGTACAACAAATCTGCCCTGTAACGACCGGGTTTTTATGTTGATACACAAACCTAAAAGAAAGAAAAGAAAAGCGTTAATTACAATATTAAAAAGATTGGTGAAGGTACTTACCTGGTTATTCATGTTGATGTCCATTGTACTTTCCAAGTCCATATGTGTTTATCTGAAAAGAAAAAGAAGATATTACTTCGATTGGTTTTTTTTTACAGGAAACGATACAAAGCATAAATGGTCCTGATATGTGTGGAAACTGCCCTGATGTTGAGGATCAAGACAGCAGAAAAATATTAACTTTATCCAAACCAATACAATTTTGTAAATACTCCTTCGGCAACTACTATAAAGAGCAAAACGAGCGGATAAAGATGGTTATGGCAAAGCAAGGAACTGGAAGGGAACTTACCTGTCAAGTTGGGTGAAGTTGTATGAAATATACGGTGTACTCCATATATTCCGTATATTGCGTTATATCACTGGAATCAGCAATTTGTCGCGAGTATTCTAAAAAGAAAATAAATACTTTAAAAAGAAAAACACAAAAGTTTATTGTTAGTTCGGCAGATTTAACCTAAGATTTCTGTTCGTACTTTTTTTTCCTTTTTTACCTGAAAATGTACATCAAATTTTGCTGGCATAGAAAGGATTTGAAAATGAGACCCGCGATTTACATTAACGCTCTGAATTTTGATTCTTTTTGAAAATTTTTATTAAATCTTATTTGAATTAGCCCGCGACAAAACAAGAAAGTAACTGATTTTTCTTTTAGCTAAGACAGTAACCCTTACGATAAAAGAAGAAAATTGCTTTTTATTAAATAAATAAGAGCTAAATTCAAATAACTATGAGCTGAATATTAAATAATTTCACATATAATTATAATACAAATGAAATACTAATTAATAAAGTAATTTTGTACAAAATATGTGAAAGTTGGACGGTACTCCTTGAATTTGACTTAGGTACAGTTAACCTGAGGCCTATAAAAGGAGTAACCCAACAAGGCTCAAGAAGAGTAAATTTTTGAATTTTAGAAGTGTAAGGTGGAACTCTGTCCGGGTGAAAAAGAAAAACTTTGCAAAGACAAAGGAAAAGAAAAACCGTTGGGGCTTAAAAAAAAAGAATTTTTCTAAGATTTTTAATAAATTTTTTTTTGTTTTTTTGGTACGTTTACTTTTACTCGTTAATACAAATTAAACGGTAGTGAAAACTAGTAGTTTTCTTTTCTTTTCAAAAGAAAGAAAATTTGGGTACATTTTTCAAAAAAAAAAAAAAAGGGAGAAGGAGATAATCTGGAAAAATAGGAAAAAAAACTGCTGACCTACATTATCATTAAAAAGAATACTCACAATGACATTGACCTGGACATCAGCTGTTAATAAATATTCCAGTACACCTACACCACCACACACTGACAGATAAGTTTTTTTTTTCTTTGTTTTGTTTTGTTGTTTAATTTTCACTATTTTTTTTTTACCCGCGATAAAACACAAATTTTCACTGAAAGAAAAGTCCGTCAAATTTTAAAAAAAAAAAAAAAAAAAAAAGAAAAAGAGGAAAGAAAACGTTTGAAACTTTGAATTAATAAAAACACAAACAATTCGCGGCAATTTGTTTACAATTTTTTTTTCTTTTTTTTTTGTGAGTGAACAAATTAGTGTTGCCGTAGGAATATATAGTTTTTTTTTAGTGAAAACGATCAGTTTTTTTTTGATGGTCAAAATCCATGAAGGATTTAGTTTTTTTTATTTACTAATTTTTTTTATTTTTGAATTAATTTTTTTTAGTTTCTTTATCTTTTTAAATAAATTTTTTTAAATATTAGTAATAATAAAATAAAATCTTTTTTTTTATTAATATTATTTTTTTTATTATTTCGATTTTATTTTGAGTGAATTCTTTTGAGATGTGTTAAGGCATAACCGCAATGGGGGGGGGTTGAAATGCTGAGTAGCAAATGAGGAAGGATTTTATTTATTTTTTAATTTTTTTCTTGTACACACTATCTAGCATGCGAGTCGCTGGCCTAACTCTGGCCAACACCCTGAGACACCCGGCAAATGTGTGTAGGACCGGCAAGCTCGCGTGAAAAAACAAATAACGATTATATTTCGTTACAATATGGCGCCCGAGACAAGAGACTTGATTTTTTTTTTAAATTCGTTTTTTTAGTTTATTTTAATTTTTTTATTCGGAAAACTATGAACGATATGCTTCTTCCGTTGAATAAAGTGATTCTTTTAATCCGGAATGAGCGGGCAAGTATAAAATCTAAGTATTTTTTCTTGTTTTTCTTCTAGCTTTTCGCGTATTCACTCAATTATTCACAATTGTGGTTGAAAACAAACATTTTTTTCGTCGATGATTTCTTCAATCCGATTAATTAGTTGTTGTTTTATTACAAGTGTTTTGTTTAACATGCTATAATTCCTTTAAGCGCCAAGGATCCTGATACGCTCTTGCAGCATCTCTTGTTGAGTATTGAGATACATCCAAGGGTATGTTTTTGCAAAAGTTTGAGCAGGTAAACCTTGTGCATTTACGGAGCAGAAAAAAAAAAGTATTTTTTGTTTAATCTTCCTTTATTAATTTTCTTTCTACAATTTTTTCTTTAGTTTTAGAGTTTATAGTTTATAGTTTTTTATTGAACCTTTTTTTCTATTGGTGCTTCCTCAGCGTTCTCAGCCTTTCAGCCCCTCCACTTATCTTAGCATTTTCTCTATATATTGTTATTATCTGCGTTTCTTTACCTAAAATATAAAGTTATAATTTTTCTGAATTTTTTTTTTGTAATTGTGTTCTCTTACCGAGCAATAGCTTTAATAATTTTCCTGGTTTCCACGTTGTTTTTTTTTTGAATGATCCCGCGGGGTCAAGAGAAAAATTAATTACATTTTTTTTATTTTAATAAAGAATTTTTATATATATATTATTTTTGAGTTTTATTTTATTTGGTTTTTTTTAATATATTTAAAAAAAAAAAAAAAAAAAAAAAAAAAAAAAAACATTTTTTTTTTAGGCTAAGTTCTTTTAATTTTTTTTTATTTTCGGATTTTTTTTTTCTTTATTCGGTTTTGTGAATTGGCCTTTCTTTTCTTTCTTTTCTTTCTTTTAAAGTTGAAGTTATTGTGAGCAATCGGTGTGGCTTAATTCCCGGATTCGAGTGGATAATTTTTTTTTTTTTGTGAATAATAAGCACAATGTTTTTAACAAGAATGGATATAGAGAACCTGAGCAGTGACGAGGTGAAAGTTGAAATGGAGATTCGGGGTATTACCGAGGGAGGTACTGAAGCTTTTGTTCAGCTGTTGAAATCTATAGCAGCAGAGGAGAAGGACCCTTCATTGCGACCAACAGCAATGCACTATATTAAGAGCGTGCAAGCTGAGTTGGAAGTCTGTGATAGAGCAGCACAAATAATCGACCTTAAGTCATCCAAGGACTCAACAAGCACTGCAGAAATTACGGTTTTGAGATCGAGATTAACTCATTGGATGAGTAGGCTGGATCAGCTGGCCGCCATAAATCCTACAGTAGAACAGGAAAGTAGGACAACATATCTACTAATGGAGAAAGCTCTGCAGCGGCTTGAAAATATGATAAGGACACGAAAAGTATCAGAGCCGACTAGTCATCAGCAGCAGGAATTGAAAGATCCAGAAACAGATAGGCAAAGTGCTGGTCCTTCGGAAGAAATAACAAATAAATTGACGGAAGCAGTTAACGAAAGCACAACCTCCGATCACACATCACCAGTTAATCGACCAATAATTCAATTCTTAACTCCAGAGTCTCTAGAATTTAGAAAGAGTTTTGGAAGGCGTTCAACTTCGATAGGGCTTGCAACAGTGGCAGCTGAACAAAGGTCGGACAATAGAGATCAGGAGGTGAACCACGACATGTCATACCTGTTTACCCCATATCGGGATCCAGGCGAAAGGCGGTCATCAGGAAACCAACCCCAATTTCGGAGACCAAAATGGAATTTTAGTTTCGATGGTACCGCACGCAGTTTGGAAGCCAGCGAGTTCATGTATCGACTGGAAACTAAAGCTAAGTGGGAACGACTTCCACAATCTGATCTGCAAGCGATTTTAGCCGATTTTTTGGTAGGAGCGGCAGGAGACTGGTATTGGGTTTATTGCAGGAAGTTTCCTAACGCAGAATGGGCTCATCTAAAAGCAGCGTTTTTAAGTCGTTTTGGGACATACGAATCCGAAAGAGAAAAACGCAGAGCAGTAGAGGCCAGGAAACAGAAATCCAAGGAACCGTTTAAAGAATTCTTGGTGCAAATAGAATACCTGAATGGACAACTTCTTCGCCCCTTCCAAGAAGAAGAACTCATAGAGATCATCAGGGAAAATATGAATCCAGCCCTGATAAGTGCCACTCTAACTCAGCGATATCGCAGCACGGAAGAACTCATGTTGGTCTGCAGCAGATTGGAAAAACTGTGGTCTCAATCAGGATACGACCCTCGCCAGCTTTGTGATAATAATCACAGACGTCCAACACACCATATACATGCCATACAGGAGTCTTACTTGCCAGCTACAATTGAACAAATTAGTTTTCAAGAACCATTCGAACTTGAAAACTTGCAGATAAGTGCAGTATCAAATAACATGCACAATAGACGTTATCCAGGTCCAATGGTTCAAGCTACATTTCCAGAAAACAACAGAATATGCTGGAATTGTAAAGACATAGGACATACATACCAAGATTGTACAAAAAAATCGCTAGGGATTTTCTGTTATGGATGTGGACGAGGGGGTATTCTGAAACCAAACTGTGCATTTTGCCAAAATCACAGAAAGCAGGGAAACCAATTTTCGAATGCAGCAGGAGTTGGGACACCGCATTCGAGAACAATTGTCAGATCTCCCAACAAAACGACAGAAGCGGCAACGAACACAGAACCAGCAACCAACCGATAGAAACGGACGACAGAAAGAGCAAGCAGGACAGGGGTACCCAAACAAATTCTTTTCTTTTAACAAATAAACCTAGGACCAAGAACTACTGGAAAATACGTCAACAGATTCGGGATTCTGTGCTTGCTGCAGTTCAGACAAGCAGAGATAGGCGACCTTTCATACAAATTACCCTTGCGGGCAAGCAGCTTACAGGACTGTTAGATAGTGGAGCTTCTATAAGTATTTTAGGAGCAAACTCTGAAACCTTTCTCGAAAAAGCCGGTTTAAGTGTGAGAAAATTGCAAGCCACTGTCAGAACAGCAGACGGAAGACCTCAAAAGATATTGGGATATGTCCAATTGAAGACGACATACGGTGGACAGGTACAAAACATTAAATATTACATAGTTCCAACTTTCAAGGAAGAACTATACTTGGGAATAGACTTTTGGGAAGCGTTTGGGATAATGCCAGAACTAAGCGAATTGGAAGTGAGCAAAATTGATACAACACCAAAACATGAGTTGACAGGTGAGCAACAACAACAACTGGAAGAATCTATTGCGTTGTTTCCATCGTTCAATGAGAAAGGCTTGGGTCGCACACAAATAGAGAAGCATGAAATCGATGTAGGAAATGCTACCCCTATTAAACAGCGACACTATCCGATCTCACCGGCCATACAAAAACATCTTTATGCCGAATTGGACAGCATGTTGGAAATGGACGTGATAGAGGTGAGCCAGAGTTCTTGGAGCTCGCCGGTTGTGTTAGTCAATAAACCGGGTGGAAAGGTCCGCATGTGTTTGGATTCGAGGAAAGTAAATGCTGTTACGAAAAAAGATGCATATCCTCTCCCACACATTGAGGGACTTCTCAGCAGGTTACATGACACAAGATTCATTTCCAGTTTAGACCTCAAAGACGCCTTTTGGCAAATCCCACTCGCTGCTTCTTCACGAGAATTGACTGCATTCACTGTTCCGGGTCGACCGCTATACCACTTTAAAGTCATGCCGTTTGGGTTGTGTAATGCAGCTCAACGCATGTGTCGTCTAATGGATAAGGTAATCCCACACGAATTCCGCGATAAGATTTTTGTTTATCTTGACGATTTGCTAGTTGTATCCACGACTTTCGAAGAACATATCGCATTACTTCGAAAAGTGGCGAACTTCCTAAGCCAAGCTGGATTGACTATCAACGTCGAGAAGAGCAAATTCGGGCTGAAAGAAATACGATACTTGGGACATATCGTGGGAGAAAGTGGAATACGGCCTGATCCCGGAAAGGTGAAAGCAATCAATAACTTCCCAGCACCTAATACAGTACGGCAAACCAGACGTTTATTGGGTATGACAGGTTGGTACCGGCGGTTTATATCTAATTATGCAACAATAACTGCACCCATTACTGATCTGTTGCGCAAGGGTAAAAAGTTTGTTTGGTCAGCAGAAGCGCAAGAAGCCCTAGATGAATTGAAAAAGGTATTAACCACTAAACCCCTTTTGGCTAACCCAGATTTTGAAAAAGATTTCTTCATTAGGTGTGATGCTAGCACTTCAGGTATAGGTGGTGTTCTTTTCCAAAAGTTGCCAGATGGAGAAGAGCAGCCTATCGCGTACATGTCTCAAAAATTAAACGCAGCGCAAAAAAATTACAGTGTTACTGAGCTGGAGTGTTTAGCAGTCGTATTAAGTGTTAAAAAAATCCGCGCTTATATTGAAGGCTTTTCCTTTACAGTTATTACTGACCATGCAAGTCTGAAATGGTTAATGAGCCAAAAGGAGCTTAGTGGTAGGTTAGCGCGATGGAGTCTGAAGTTGCAGCCATATAATTTTACAATACAGCATCAAAAAGGCAGTCAAAATATAGTTCCAGATGCGTTATCCAGAATGTACAGCGAAACACCCACAGAATTGGTCGAGGAACTTGCGAAGGTGGATCTTGATGCAATAGATTTACAGTCAACCTCTTTTCAAGATCCTGCCTGCAAAGACCTGAAGTTATCTATAGAAAAGTCGCCAGAATCGTATCCAAATCTGAAAATATACAATGACCATATATACATTCGACTGGAGCCACAAAAAAGGGATCAGTTGTCCGTAATTCCACTGTGGAAACTTTGGATACCAGAACCAATGATTGATGAACTACTGAGACAAGAACATGAAGACCCTTCTTCTGCTCACGGCGGAATAACAAAGACTTTGGAGCGTATTCGCCGTTCGTATTACTGGCCCAAGATGCGTCAACGAGTTTATGAGTATATTCAGCAGTGTGAAACATGTAAGATGACCAAAGCACCGAATAAAATTCTTAGACCACCAATGGGACAACAATCTGTTGTAGATCGTCCATGGCAACGTGTGTATATTGACTTGTTAGGCCCGTATCCACGTTCAAAAAAAAATAACACCACAATTCTAGTTATTCTTGACAAATTAACAAAATTCGTTCTGTTGAAAGCTTTACCGAAAGCAGATTCAAACCGAATTTGTCAGTATCTCCCGCAGGAAGTATTTCACGTGTACGGGGTGCCAGAACATATACACACCGATAATGGCGTTCAATTTATTTCGAAAGAGTTTAATGGGTTGTTGGACAGGCACGGAGTTAAACATGTCTACACTGCTGTGTACTCACCACAGTCGAATGCTTCTGAAAGGGTTAATCGTTCCATTCTGGCAGCTATAAGGTCCTACTTGAAAAAAGATCACAGATGCTGGGATGAAAATCTATCGGCAGTTGCTTGCTCACTGCGAAATTCATACCATGAAACTATAAAGAATACACCCCATTTTCTTATGTTTGGACACCATATGTTAGTGCATGGTAACGGATATCAACTCCTACGAAACTTAAATAGCTTAAATGAAACAGATGTGGAGGTATTGCCCCGAGACTATCTAATGCCTTTAGTTTATGACCAAGTACAGAAATATATAGCCGAAGCTTTCCGTAGAAACGAGCGACTATATAACTTGCGAACAAGGTCAGTGACGTTTGTACCAGATCAAGAAGTGTTCGTACGAAGTTTTGTACAGAGTGATGCTATTAAGAAATTTTCAGCTAAACTCGCGCCTAAATTCATTAAAACAATAGTGTGTCGGAAAATAGGTCACGTAAATTATGAATTAAAAAATCCAGACGGCAAAATCTTGGGAATTTTCCACGCAAAAGATATACGCACCTAAATTCACAATAACTGATTTGTTTTTTTATTTCCTTTTAATGAAGAAAACTCGGCCAGTCAAACCAGGTTTGTTTCCTCAGATCTGTGTGTACAAGTAAGACTGTACAACAAATCTGCCCTGTAACGACCGGGTTTTTATGTTGATACACAAACCTAAAAGAAAGAAAAGAAAAGCGTTAATTACAATATTAAAAAGATTGGTGAAGGTACTTACCTGGTTATTCATGTTGATGTCCATTGTACTTTCCAAGTCCATATGTGTTTATCTGAAAAGAAAAAGAAGATATTACTTCGATTGGTTTTTTTTACAGGAAACGATACAAAGCATAAATGGTCCTGATATGTGTGGAAGCTGCCCTGATGTTGAGGATCAAGACAGCAGAAAAATATTAACTTTATCCAAACCAATACAATTTTGTAAATACTCCTTCGGCAACTACTATAAAGAGCAAAACGAGCGGATAAAGATGGTTATGGCAAAGCAAGGAACTGGAAGGGAACTTACCTGTCAAGTTGGGTGAAGTTGTATGAAATATACGGTGTACTCCATATATTCCGTATATTGCGTTATATCACTGGAATCAGCAATTTGTCGCGAGTATTCTAAAAAGAAAATAAATACTTTAAAAAGAAAAACACAAAAGTTTATTGTTAGTTCGGCAGATTTAACCTAAGATTTCTGTTCGTACTTTTTTTTCCTTTTTTAGCTGAAAATGTACATCAAATTTTGCTGGCATAGAAAAGATTTGAAAATGAGACCCGCGATTTACATTAACGCTCTGAATTTTGATTTTTTTTGAAAATTTTTATTAAATCTTATTTGAATTAGCCCGCGACAAAACAAGAAAGTAACTGATTTTTCTTTTAGCTAAGACAGTAACCCTTACGATAAAAGAAGAAAATTGCTTTTTATTAAATAAATAAGAGCTAAATTCAAATAACTATGAGCTGAATATTAAATAATTTCACATATAATTATAATACAAATGAAATACTAATTAATAAAGTAATTTTGTACAAAATATGTGAAAGTTGGACGGTACTCCTTGAATTTGACTTAGGTACAGTTAACCTGAGGCCTATAAAAGGAGTAACCCAACAAGGCTCAAGAAGAGTAAATTTTTGAATTTTAGAAGTGTAAGGTGGAACTCTGTCCGGGTGAAAAAGAAAAACTTTGCAAAGACAAAGGAAAAGAAAAACCGTTGGGGCTTTAAAAAAAAGAATTTTTCTAAGATTTTTAATAAATTTTTTTTTGTTTTTTTGGTACGTTTACTTTTACTCGTTAATAAAAATTAAACGGTAGTGAAAACTAATAGTTTTCTTTTCTTTTCAAAAGAAAGAAAATTTGGGTACATTTTTCAAAAAAAAAAAAAAAGGGAGAAGGAGATAATCTGGAAAAATAGGAAAAAAAACTGCTGACCTACATTATCATTAAAAAGAATACTCACAATGACATTGACCTGGACATCAGCTGTTAATAAATATTCCAGTACACCTACACCACCACACACTGACAGATAAGTTTTTTTTTCTTTGTTTTGTTTTGTTGTTTAATTTTCACTATTTTTTTTTTACCCGCGATAAAACACAAATTTTCACTGAAAGAAAAGTCCGTCAAATTTTAAAAAAAAAAAAAAAAAGAAAAAGAGGAAAGAAAACGTTTGAAACTTTGAATTAATAAAAACACAAACAATTCGCGGCAATTTGTTTACAATTTTTTTTTCTTTTTTTTTTGTGAGTGAACAAATTAGTGTTGCCGTAGGAATATATAGTTTTTTTTTAGTGAAAACGATCAGTTTTTTTTTGATGGTCAAAATCCATGAAGGATTTAGTTTTTTTTATTTACTAATTTTTTTTATTTTTGAATTAATTTTTTTTAGTTTCTTTATCTTTTTAAATAAATTCTTTTAAATATTAGTAATAATAAAATAAAATCTTTTTTTTTATTAATATTATTTTTTTTATTATTTCGATTTTATTTTGAGTGAATTCTTTTGAGATGTGTTAAGGCATAACCGCAATGGGGGGGGGTTGAAATGCTGAGTAGCAAATGAGGAAGGATTTTATTTATTTTTTAATTTTTTTCTTGTACACACTATCTAGCATGCGAGTCGCTGGCCTAACTCTGGCCAACACCCTGAGACACCCGGCAAATGTGTGTAGGACCGGCAAGCTCGCGTGAAAAAACAAATAACGATTATATTTCGTTACAATATGGCGCCCGAGACAAGAGACTTGATTTTTTTTTAAATTCGTTTTTTTAGTTTATTTTAATTTTTTTATTCGGAAAACTATGAACGATATGCATCTTCCGTTGAATAAAGTGATTCTTTTAATCCGGAATGAGCGGGCAAGTATAAAATCTAAGTATTTTTTCTTGTTTTTCTTCTAGCTTTTCGCGTATTCACTCAATTATTCACAATTGTGGTTGAAAACAAACATTTTTTTCGTCGATGATTTCTTCAATCCGATTAATTAGTTGTTGTTTTATTACAAGTGTTTTGTTTAACATGCTATAATTCCTTTAAGCGCCAAGGATCCTGATACGCTCTTGCAGCATCTCTTGTTGAGTATTGAGATACATCCAAGGGTATGTTTTTGCAAAAGTTTGAGCAGGTAAACCTTGTGCATTTACGGAGCAGAAAAAAAAAAAAGTATTTTTTGTTTAATCTTCCTTTATTAATTTACAATTACAATTTTTTCTTTAGTTTTAGAGTTTATAGTTTATAGTTTTTTATCGAACCTTTTTTTCTATTGGTGCTTCCTCAGCGTTCTCAGCCTTTCAGCCCCTCCACTTATCTTAGCATTTTCTCTATATATTGTTATTATCTGCGTTTCTTTACCTAAAATATAAAGTTATAATTTTTCTGAATTTTTTTTTTGTAATTGTGTTCTCTTACCGAGCAATAGCTTTAATAATTTTCCTGGTTTCCACGTTGTTTTTTTTTTGAATGATCCCGCGGGGTCAAGAGAAAAATTTAATTACATTTTTTTTATTTTAATAAAGAATTTTTATATATATATTATTTTTGAGTTTTATTTTATTTGGTTTTTTTTAATATATTTCTTTAAAAAAAAAAAAAAAAAAAAAAAAAAAAAAACATTTTTTTTTTTAGGCTAAGTTCTTTTAATTTTTTTTTATTTTCGGATTTTTTTTTTTCTTTATTCGGTTTTGTGAATTGGCCTTTCTTTTCTTTCTTTTCTTTCTTTTAAAGTTGAAGTTATTGTGAGCAATCGGTGTGGCTTAATTCCCGGATTCGAGTGGATAATTTTTTTTTTTTTGTGAATAATAAGCACAATGTTTTTAACAAGAATGGATATAGAGAACCTGAGCAGTGACGAGGTGAAAGTTGAAATGGAGATTCGGGGTATTACCGAGGGAGGTACTGAAGCTTTTGTTCAGCTGTTGAAATCTATAGCAGCAGAGGAGAAGGACCCTTCATTGCGACCAACAGCAATGCACTATATTAAGAGCGTGCAAGCTGAGTTGGAAGTCTGTGATAGAGCAGCACAAATAATCGACCTTAAGTCATCCAAGGACTCAACAAGCACTGCAGAAATTACGGTTTTGAGATCGAGATTAACTCATTGGATGAGTAGGCTGGATCGGCTGGCCGCCATAAATCCTACAGTAGAACAGGAAAGTAGGACAACATATCTACTAATGGAGAAAACTCTGCAGCGGCTTGAAAATATGATAAGGACACGAAAAGTATCAGAGCCGACTAGTCATCAGCAGCAGGAATTGAAAGATCCAGAAACAGATAGGCAAAGTGCTGGTCCTTCGGAAGAAATAACAAATAAATTGACGGAAGCAGTTAACGAAAGCACAACCTCCGGTCACACATCACCAGTTAATCGACCAATAATTCAATTCTTAACTCCAGAGTCTCTAGAATTTAGAAAGAGTTTTGGAAGGCGTTCAACTACGATAGGGCTTGCAACAGTGGCAGCTGAACAAAGGTCGGACAATAGAGATCAGGAGGTGAACCACGACATGTCATACCTGTTTACCCCATATCGGGATCCAGGCGAAAGGCGGTCATCAGGAAACCAACCCCAATTTCGGAGACCAAAATGGAATTTTTGTTTCGATGGTACCGCACGCAGTTTGGAAGCCAGCGAGTTCATGTATCGACTGGAAACTAAAGCTAAGTGGGAACGACTTCCACAATCTGATCTGCAAGCGATTTTAGCCGATTTTTTGGTAGGAGCGGCAGGAGACTGGTATTGAGTTTATTGCAGGAAGTTTCCTAACGCAGAATGGGCTCATCTAAAAGCAGCGTTTTTAAGTCGTTTTGGGACATACGAATCCGAAAGAGAAAAACGCAGAGCAGTAGAGGCCAGGAAACAGAAATCCAAGGAACCGTTTAAAGAATTCTTGGTGCAAATAGAATACCTGAATGGACAACTTCTTCGCCCCTTCCAAGAAGAAGAACTCATAGAGATCATCAGGGAAAATATGAATCCAGCCCTGATAAGTGCCACTCTAACTCAGCGATATCGCAGCACGGAAGAACTCATGTTGGTCTGCAGCAGATTGGAAAAACTGTGGTCTCAATCAGGATGCGACCCTCGCCAGCTTTGTGATAATAATCACAGACGTCCAACACACCATATACATGCCATACAGGAGTCTTACTTGCCAGCTACAATTGAACAAATTAGTTTTCAAGAACCATTCGAACTTGAAAACTTGCAGATAAGTGCAGTATCAAATAACATGCACAATAGACGTTATCCAGGTCCAATGGTTCAAGCTACATTTCCAGAAAACAACAGAATATGCTGGAATTGTAAAGACATAGGACATACATACCAAGATTGTACAAAAAAATCGCTAGGGATTTTCTGTTATGGATGTGGACGAGGGGGTATTCTGAAACCAAACTGTGCATTTTGCCAAAATCACAGAAAGCAGGGAAACCAATTTTCGAATGCAGCAGGAGTTGGGACACCGCATTCGAGAACAATTGTCAGATCTCCCAACAAAACGACAGAAGCGGCAACGAACACAGAACCAGCAACCAACCGATAGAAACGGACGACAGAAAGAGCAAGCAGGACAGGGGTACCCAAACAAATTCTTTTCTTTTAACAAATAAACCTAGGACCAAGAACTACTGGAAAATACGTCAACAGATTCGGGATTCTGTGGTTGCTGCAGTTCAGACAAGCAGAGATAGGCGACCTTTCATACAAAATACCCTTGCGGGCAAGCAGCTTACAGGACTGTTAGATAGTGGAGCTTCTGTAAGTATTTTAGGAGCAAACTCTGAAACCTTTCTCGAAAAAGCCGGTTTAAGTGTGAGAAAATTGCAAGCCACTGTCAGAACAGCAGACGGAAGACCTCAAAAGATATTGGGATATGTCCAATTGAAGGCGACATACGGTGGACAGGTACAAAACATTAAATATTACATAGTTCCAACTTTCAAGGAAGAACTATACTTGGGAATAGACTTTTGGGAAGCGTTTGGGATAATGCCAGAACTAAGCGAATTGGAAGTGAGCAAAATTGATACAACACCAAAACATGAGTTGACAGGTGAGCAACAACAACAACTGGAAGAATCTATTGCGTTGTTTCCATCGTTCAATGAGAAAGGCTTGGGTCGCACACAAATAGAGAAGCATGAAATCGATGTAGGAAATGCTACCCCTATTAAACAGCGACACTATCCGATCTCACCGGCCATACAAAAACATCTTTATGCCGAATTGGACAGCATGTTGGAAATGGACGTGATAGAGGTGAGCCAGAGTTCTTGGAGCTCGCCGGTTGTGTTAGTCAATAAACCGGGTGGAAAGGTCCGCATGTGTTTGGATTCGAGGAAAGTAAATGCTGTTACGAAAAAAGATGCATATCCTCTCCCACACATTGAGGGACTTCTCAGCAGGTTACATGACACAAGATTCATTTCCAGTTTAGACCTCAAAGACGCCTTTTGGCAAATCCCACTCGCTGCTTCTTCACGAGAATTGACTGCATTCACTGTTCCGGGTCGACCGCTATACCACTTTAAAGTCATGCCGTTTGGGTTGTGTAATGCAGCTCAACGCATGTGTCGTCTAATGGATAAGGTAATCCCACACGAATTCCGCGATAAGATTTTTGTTTATCTTGACGATTTGCTAGTTGTATCCACGACTTTCGAAGAACATATCGCATTACTTCGAAAAGTGGCGAACTTCCTAAGCCAAGCTGGATTGACTATCAACGTCGAGAAGAGCAAATTCGGGCTGAAAGAAATACGATACTTGGGACATATCGTGGGAGAAAGTGGAATACGGCCTGATCCCGGAAAGGTGAAAGCAATCAATAACTTCCCAGCACCTAATACAGTACGGCAAACCAGACGTTTATTGGGTATGACAGGTTGGTACCGGCGGTTTATATCTGATTATGCAACAATAACTGCACCCATTACTGATCTGTTGCGCAAGGGTAAAAAGTTTGTTTGGTCAGCAGAAGCGCAAGAAGCCCTAGATGAATTGAAAAAGGTATTAACCACTAAACCCCTTTTGGCTAACCCAGATTTTGAAAAAGATTTCTTCATTAGGTGTGATGCTAGCACTTCAGGTATAGGTGGTGTTCTTTTCCAAAAGTTGCCAGATGGAGAAGAGCAGCCTATCGCGTACATGTCTCAAAAATTAAACGCAGCGCAAAAAAATTACAGTGTTACTGAGCTGGAGTGTTTAGCAGTCGTATTAAGTGTTAAAAAAATCCGCGCTTATATTGAAGGCTTTTCCTTTACAGTTATTACTGACCATGCAAGTCTGAAATGGTTAATGAGCCAAAAGGAGCTTAGTGGTAGGTTAGCGCGATGGAGTCTGAAGTTGCAGCCATATAATTTTACAATACAGCATCAAAAAGGCAGTCAAAATGTAGTTCCAGATGCGTTATCCAGAATGTACAGCGAAACACCCACAGAATTGGTCGAGGAACTTGCGAAGGTGGATCTTGACGCAATAGATTTACAGTCAACCTCTTTTCAAGATCCTGCCTGCAAAGACCTGAAGTTATCTATAGAAAAGTCGCCAGAATCGTATCCAAATCTGAAAATATACAATGACCATATATACATTCGACTGGAGCCACAAAAAAGGGATCAGTTGTCCGTAATTCCACTGTGGAAACTTTGGATACCAGAACCAATGATTGATGAACTACTGAGATAAGAACATGAAGACCCTTCTTCTGCTCACGGCGGAATAACAAAGACTTTGGAGCGTATTCGCCGTTCGTATTACTGGCCCAAGATGCGTCAACGAGTTTATGAGTATATTCAGCAGTGTGAAACATGTAAGATGACCAAAGCACCGAATAAAATTCTTAGACCACCAATGGGACAACAATCTGTTGTAGATCGTCCATGGCAACGTGTGTATATTGACTTGTTAGGCCCGTATCCACGTTCAAAAAAAAAAAACACCACAATTCTAGTTATTCTTGACAAATTAACAAAATTCGTTCTGTTGAAAGCTTTACCGAAAGCAGATTCAAACCGAATTTGTCAGTATCTCCCGCAGGAAGTATTTCACGTGTACGGGGTGCCAGAACATATACACACCGATAATGGCGTTCAATTTATTTCGAAAGAGTTTAATGGGTTGTTGGACAGGCACGGAGTTAAACATGTCTACACTGCTGTGTACTCACCACAGTCGAATGCTTCTGAAAGGGTTAATCGTTCCATTCTGGCAGCTATAAGGTCCTACTTGAAAAAAGATCACAGATGCTGGGATGAAAATCTATCGGCAGTTGCTTGCTCACTGCGAAATTCATACCATGAAACTATAAAGAATACACCCCATTTTCTTATGTTTGGACACCATATGTTAGTGCATGGTAACGGATATCAACTCCTACGAAACTTAAATAGCTTAAATGAAACAGATGTGGAGGTATTGCCCCGAGACTATCTAATGCCTTTAGTTTATGACCAAGTACAGAAATATATGGCCGAAGCTTTCCGTAGAAACGAGCGACTATATAACTTGCGAACAAGGTCAGTGACGTTTGTACCAGATCAAGAAGTGTTCGTACGAAGTTTTGTACAGAGTGATGCTATTAAGAAATTTTCAGCTAAACTCGCGCCTAAATTCATTAAAACAATAGTGTGTCGGAAAATAGGTCACGTAAATTATGAATTAAAAAATCCAGACGGCAAAATCTTGGGAATTTTCCACGCAAAAGATATACGCACCTAAATTCACAATAACTGATTTGTTTTTTTATTTCCTTTTAATGAAGAAAACTCGGCCAGTCAAACCAGGTTTGTTTCCTCAGATCTGTGTGTACAAGTAAGACTGTACAACAAATCTGCCCTGTAACGACCGGGTTTTTATGTTGATACACAAACCTAAAAGAAAGAAAAGAAAAGCGTTAATTACAATATTAAAAAGATTGGTGAAGGTACTTACCTGGTTATTCATGTTGATGTCCATTGTACTTTCCAAGTCCATATGTGTTTATCTGAAAAGAAAAAGAAGATATTACTTCGATTGGTTTTTTTTTACAGGAAACGATACAAAGCATAAATGGTCCTGATATGTGTGGAAGCTGCCCTGATGTTGAGGATCAAGACAGCAGAAAAATATTAACTTTATCCAAACCAATACAATTTTGTAAATACTCCTTCGGCAACTACTATAAAGAGCAAAACGAGCGGATAAAGATGGTTATGGCAAAGCAAGGAACTGGAAGGGAACTTACCTGTCAAGTTGGGTGAAGTTGTATGAAATATACGGTGTACTCCATATATTCCGTATATTGCGTTATATCACTCGAATCAGCAATTTGTCGCGAGTATTCTAAAAAGAAAATAAATACTTTAAAAAGAAAAACACAAAAGTTTATTGTTAGTTCGGCAGATTTAACCTAAGATTTCTGTTCGTACTTTTTTTTCCTTTTTTACCTGAAAATGTACATCAAATTTTGCTGGCATAGAAAAGATTTGAAAATGAGACCCGCGATTTACATTAACGCTCTGAATTTTGATTTTTTTTGAAAATTTTTATTAAATCTTATTTGAATTAGCCCGCGACAAAACAAGAAAGTAACTGATTTTTCTTTTAGCTAAGACAGTAACCCTTACGATAAAAGAAGAAAATTGCTTTTTATTAAATAAATAAGAGCTAAATTCAAATAACTATGAGCTGAATATTAAATAATTTCACATATAATTATAATACAAATGAAATACTAATTAATAAAGTAATTTTGTACAAAATATGTGAAAGTTGGACGGTACTCCTTGAATTTGACTTAGGTACAGTTAACCTGAGGCCTATAAAAGGAGTAACCCAACAAGGCTCAAGAAGAGTAAATTTTTGAATTTTAGAAGTGTAAGGTGGAACTCTGTCCGGGTGACAAAGAAAAACTTTGCAAAGACAAAGGAAAAGAAAAACCGTTGGGGCTTTAAAAAAAAGAATTTTTCTAAGATTTTTAATAAATTTTTTTTTGTTTTTTTGGTACGTTTACTTTTACTCGTTAATAAAAATTAAACGGTAGTGAAAACTAATAGTTTTCTTTTCTTTTCAAAAGAAAGAAAATTTGGGTACATTTTTCAAAAAAAAAAAAAGGGAGAAGGAGATAATCTGGAAAAATAGGAAAAAAAACTGCTGACCTACATTATCATTAAAAAGAATACTCACAATGACATTGACCTGGACATCAGCTGTTAATAAATATTCCAGTACACCTACACCACCACACACTGACAGATAAGTTTTTTTTTCTTTGTTTTGTTTTGTTGTTTAATTTTCACTATTTTTTTTTTTACCCGCGATAAAACACAAATTTTCACTGAAAGAAAAGTCCGTCAAATTTAAAAAAAAAAAAAAAAAAGAAAAAGAGGAAAGAAAACGTTTGAAACTTTGAATTAATAAAAACACAAACAATTCGCGGCAATTTGTTTACAATTTTTTTTTCTTTTTTTTTTGTGAGTGAACAAATTAGTGTTGCCGTAGGAATATATAGTTTTTTTTTAGTGAAAACGATCAGTTTTTTTTTGATGGTCAAAATCCATGAAGGATTTAGTTTTTTTTATTTACTAATTTTTTTTATTTTTGAATTAATTTTTTTTAGTTTCTTTATCTTTTTAAATAAATTTTTTTAAATATTAGTAATAATAAAATAAAATCTTTTTTTTTATTAATATTATTTTTTTTATTATTTCGATTTTATTTTGAGTGAATTCTTTTGAGATGTGTTAAGGCATAACCGCAATGGGGGGGGTTGAAATGCTGAGTAGCAAATGAGGAAGGATTTTATTTATTTTTTAATTTTTTTCTTGTACACACTATCTAGCATGCGAGTCGCTGGCCTAACTCTGGCCAACACCCTGAGACACCCGGCAAATGTGTGTAGGACCGGCAAGCTCGCGTGAAAAACCAAATAACGATTATATTTCGTTACAATATGGCGCCCGAGACAAGAGACTTGATTTTTTTTTAAATTCGTTTTTTTAGTTTATTTTAATTTTTTTATTCGGAAAACTATGAACGATATGCTTCTTCCGTTGAATAAAGTGATTCTTTTAATCCGGAATGAGCGGGCAAGTATAAAATCTAAGTATTTTTTCTTGTTTTTCTTCTAGCTTTTCGCGTATTCACTCAATTATTCACAATTGTGGTTGAAAACAAACATTTTTTTCGTCGATGATTTCTTCAATCCGATTAATTAGTTGTTGCTTTATTACAAGTGTTTTGTTTAACATGCTATAATTCCTTTAAGCGCCAAGGATCCTGATACGCTCTTGCAGCATCTCTTGTTGAGTATTGAGATACATCCAAGGGTATGTTTTTGCAAAAGTTTGAGCAGGTAAACCTTGTGCATTTACGGAGCAGAAAAAAAAAAAAAGTATTTTTTGTTTAATCTTCCTTTATTAATTTTCTTTCTACAATTTTTTCTTTAGTTTTAGAGTTTATAGTTTATAGTTTTTTATCGAACCTTTTTTTCTATTGGTGCTTCCTCAGCGTTCTCAGCCTTTCAGCCCCTCCACTTATCTTAGCATTTTCTCTATATATTGTTATTATCTGCGTTTCTTTACCTAAAATATAAAGTTATAATTTTTCTGAATTTTTTTTTTGTAATTGTGTTCTCTTACCGAGCAATAGCTTTAATAATTTTCCTGGTTTCCACGTTGTTTTTTTTTTGAATGATCCCGCGGGGTCAAGAGAAAAATTTAATTACATTTTTTTTATTTTAATAAAGAATTTTTATATATATATTATTTTTGAGTTTTATTTTATTTGGTTTTTTTTAATATATTTTTTTAAAAAAAAAAAAAAAAAAAAAAAAAAAAAAAACATTTTTTTTTTTAGGCTAAGTTCTTTTAATTTTTTTTTATTTTCGGATTTTTTTTTTTCTTTATTCGGTTTTGTGAATTGGCCTTTCTTTTCTTTCTTTTCTTTCTTTTAAAGTTGAAGTTATTGTGAGCAATCGGTGTGGCTTAATTCCCGGATTCGAGTGGATAATTTTTTTTTTTTGTGAATAATAAGCACAATGTTTTTAACAAGAATGGATATAGAGAACCTGAGCAGTGACGAGGTGAAAGTTGAAATGGAGATTCGGGGTATTACCGAGGGAGGTACTGAAGCTTTTGTTCAGCTGTTGAAATCTATAGCAGCAGAGGAGAAGGACCCTTCATTGCGACCAACAGCAATGCACTATATTAAGAGCGTGCAAGCTGAGTTGGAAGTCTGTGATAGAGCAGCACAAATAATCGACCTTAAGTCATCCAAGGACTCAACAAGCACTGCAGAAATTACGGTTTTGAGATCGAGATTAACTCATTGGATGAGTAGGCTGGATCGGCTGGCCGCCATAAATCCTACAGTAGAACAGGAAAGTAGGACAACATATCTACTAATGGAGAAAGCTCTGCAGCGGCTTGAAAATATGATAAGGACACGAAAAGTATCAGAGCCGACTAGTCATCAGCAGCAGGAATTGAAAGATCCAGAAACAGATAGGCAAAGTGCTGGTCCTTCGGAAGAAATAACAAATAAATTGACGGAAGCAGTTAACGAAAGCACAACCTCCGGTCACACATCACCAGTTAATCGACCAATAATTCAATTCTTAACTCCAGAGTCTCTAGAATTTAGAAAGAGTTTTGGAAGGCGTTCAACTACGATAGGGCTTGCAACAGTGGCAGCTGAACAAAGGTCGGACAATAGAGATCAGGAGGTGAACCACGACATGTCATACCTGTTTACCCCATATCGGGATCCAGGCGAAAGGCGGTCATCAGGAAACCAACCCCAATTTCGGAGACCAAAATGGAATTTTAGTTTCGATGGTACCGCACGCAGTTTGGAAGCCAGCGAGTTCATGTATCGACTGGAAACTAAAGCTAAGTGGAAGGACTTCCACAATCTGATCTGCAAGCGATTTTAGCCGATTTTTTGGTAGGAGCGGCAGGAGACTGGTATTGGGTTTATTGCAGGAAGTTTCCTAACGCAGAATGGGCTCATCTAAAAGCAGCGTTTTTAAGTCGTTTTGGGACATACGAATCCGAAAGAGAAAAACGCAGAGCAGTAGAGGCCAGGAAACAGAAATCCAAGGAACCGTTTAAAGAATTCTTGGTGCAAATAGAATACCTGAATGGACAACTTCTTCGCCCCTTCCAAGAAGAAGAACTCATAGAGATCATCAGGGAAAATATGAATCCAGCCCTGATAAGTGCCACTCTAACTCAGCGATATCGCAGCACGGAAGAACTCATGTTGGTCTGCAGCAGATTGGAAAAACTGTGGTCTCAATCAGGATACGACCCTCGCCAGCTTTGTGATAATAATCACAGACGTCCAACACACCATATACATGCCATACAGGAGTCTTACTTGCCAGCTACAATTGAACAAATTAGTTTTCAAGAACCATTCGAACTTGAAAACTTGCAGATAAGTGCAGTATCAAATAACATGCACAATAGACGTTATCCAGGTCCAATGGTTCAAGCTACATTTCCAGAAAACAACAGAATATGCTGGAATTGTAAAGACATAGGACATACATACCAAGATTGTACAAAAAAATCGCTAGGGATTTTCTGTTATGGATGTGGACGAGGGGGTATTCTGAAACCAAACTGTGCATTTTGCCAAAATCACAGAAAGCAGGGAAACCAATTTTCGAATGCAGCAGGAGTTGGGACACCGCATTCGAGAACAATTGTCAGACCTCCCAACAAAACGACAGAAGCGGCAACGAACACAGAACCAGCAACCAACCGATAGAAACGGACGACAGAAAGAGCAAGCAGGACAGGGGTACCCAAACAAATTCTTTTCTTTTAACAAATAAACCTAGGACCAAGAACTACTGGAAAATACGTCAACAGATTCGGGATTCTGTGGTTGCTGCAGTTCAGACAAGCAGAGATAGGCGACCTTTCATACAAATTACCCTTGCGGGCAAGCAGCTTACAGGACTGTTAGATAGTGGAGCTTCTGTAAGTATTTTAGGAGCAAACTCTGAAACCTTTCTCGAAAAAGCCGGTTTAAGTGTGAGAAAATTGCAAGCCACTGTCAGAACAGCAGACGGAAGACCTCAAAAGATATTGGGATATGTCCAATTGAAGACGACATACGGTGGACAGGTACAAAACATTAAAAATTACATAGTTCCAACTTTCAAGGAAGAACTATACTTGGGAATAGACTTTTGGGAAGCGTTTGGGATAATTCCAGAACTAAGCGAATTGGAAGTGAGCAAAATTGATACAACACCAAAACATGAGTTGACAGGTGAGCAACAACAACAACTGGAAGAATCTATTGCGTTGTTTCCATCGTTCAATGAGAAAGGCTTGGGTCGCACACAAATAGAGAAGCATGAAATCGATGTAGGAAATGCTACCCCTATTAAAGAGCGACACTATCCGATCTCACCGGCCATACAAAAACATCTTTATGCCGAATTGGACAGCATGTTGGAAATGGACGTGATAGAGGTGAGCCAGAGTTCTTGGAGCTCGCCGGTTGTGTTAGTCAATAAACCGGGTGGAAAGGTCCGCATGTGTTTGGATTCGAGGAAAGTAAATGCTGTTACGAAAAAAGATGCATATCCTCTCCCACACATTGAGGGACTTCTCAGCAGGTTACATGACACAAGATTCATTTCCAGTTTAGACCTCAAAGACGCCTTTTGGCAAATCCCACTCGCTGCTCTAATGGATAAGGTAATCCCACACGAATTCCGCGATAAGATTTTTGTTTATCTTGACGATTTGCTAGTTGTATCCACGACTTTCGAAGAACATATCGCATTACTTCGAAAAGTGGCGAACTTCCTAAGCCAAGCTAGATTGACTATCAACGTCGAGAAGAGCAAATTCGGGCTGAAAGAAATACGATACTTGGGACATATCGTGGGAGAAAGTGGAATACGGCCTGATCCCGGAAAGGTGAAAGCAATCAATAACTTCCCAGCACCTAATACAGTACGGCAAACCAGACGTTTATTGGGTATGACAGGTTGGTACCGGCGGTTTATATCTAATTATGCAACAATAACTGCACCCATTACTGATCTGTTGCGCAAGGGTAAAAAGTTTGTTTGGTCAGCAGAAGCGCAAGAAGCCCTAGATGAATTGAAAAAGGTATTAACCACTAAACCCCTTTTGGCTAACCCAGATTTTGAAAAAGATTTCTTCATTAGGTGTGATGCTAGCACTTCAGGTATAGGTGGTGTTCTTTTCCAAAAGTTGCCAGATGGAGAAGAGCAGCCTATCGCGTACATGTCTCAAAAATTAAACGCAGCGCAAAAAAATTACAGTGTTACTGAGCTGGAGTGTTTAGCAGTCGTATTAAGTGTTAAAAAATTCCGCGCTTATATTGAAGGCTTTTCCTTTACAGTTATTACTGACCATGCAAGTCTGAAATGGTTAATGAGCCAAAAGGAGCTTAGTGGTAGGTTAGCGCGATGGAGTCTGAAGTTGCAGCCATATAATTTTACAATACAGCATCAAAAAGGCAGTCAAAATATAGTTCCAGATGCGTTCTCCAGAATGTACAGCGAAACACCCACAGAATTGGTCGAGGAACTTGCGAAGGTGGATCTTGACGCAATAGATTTACAGTCAACCTCTTTTCAAGATCCTGCCTGCAAAGACCTGAAGTTATCTATAGAAAAGTCGCCAGAATCGTATCCAAATCTGAAAATATACAATGACCATATATACATTCGACTGGAGCCACAAAAAAGGGATCAGTTGTTCGTAATTCCACTGTGGAAACTTTGGATACCAGAACCAATGATTGATGAACTACTGAGACAAGAACATGAAGACCCTTCTTCTGCTCACGGCGGAATAACAAAGACTTTGGAGCGTATTCGCCGTTCGTATTACTGGCCCAAGATGCGTCAACGAGTTTATGAGTATATTCAGCAGTGTGAAACATGTAAGATGACCAAAGCACCGAATAAAATTCTTAGACCACCAATGGGACAACAATCTGTTGTAGATCGTCCATGGCAACGTGTGTATATTGACTTGTTAGGCCCGTATCCACGTTCAAAAAAAAATAACACCACAATTCTAGTTATTCTTGACAAATTAACAAAATTCGTTCTGTTGAAAGCTTTACCGAAAGCAGATTCAAACCGAATTTGTCAGTATCTCCCGCAGGAAGTATTTCACGTGTACGGGGTGCCAGAACATATACACACCGATAATGGCGTTCAATTTATTTCGAAAGAGTTTAATGGGTTGTTGGACAGGCACGGAGTTAAACGTGTCTACACTGCTGTGTACTCACCACAGTCGAATGCTTCTGAAAGGGTTAATCGTTCCATTATGGCAGCTATAAGGTCCTACTTGAAAAAAGATCACAGATGTTGGGATGAAAATCTATCGGCAGTTGCTTGCTCACTGCGAAATTCATACCATGAAACTATAAAGAATACACCCCATTTTCTTATGTTTGGACACCATATGTTAGTGCATGGTAACGGATATCAACTCCTACGAAACTTAAATAGCTTAAATGAAACAGATGTGGAAGTATTGCCCCGAGACTATCTAATGCCTTTAGTTTATGACCAAGTACAGAAATATATGGCCGAAGCTTTCCGTAGAAACGAGCGACTATATAACTTGCGAACAAGGCCAGTGACGTTTGTACCAGATCAAGAAGTGTTCGTACGAAGTTTTGTACAGAGTGATGCTATTAAGAAATTTTCAGCTAAACTCGCGCCTAAATTCATTAAAGCAATAGTGTGTCGGAAAATAGGTCACGTAAATTATGAATTAAAAAATCCAGACGGCAAAATCTTGGGAATTTTCCACGCAAAAGATATACGCACCTAAATTCACAATAACTGATTTGTTTTTTTATTTCCTTTTAATGAAGAAAACTCGGCCAGTCAAACCAGGTTTGTTTCCTCAGATCTGTGTGTACAAGTAAGCCTGTACAACAAATCTGCCCTGTAACGACCGGGTTTTTATGTTGATACACAAACCTAAAAGAAAGAAAAGAAAAGCGTTAATTACAATATTAAAAAGATTGGTGAAGGTACTTACCTGGTTATTCATGTTGATGTCCATTGTACTTTCCAAGCCCATATGTGTTTATCTGAAAAGAAAAAGAAGATATTACTTCGATTGGTTTTTTTTTTACAGGAAACGATACAAAGCATAAATGGTCCTGATATGTGTGGAAGCTGCCCTGATGTTGAGGATCAAGACAGCAGAAAAATATTAACTTTATCCAAACCAATACAATTTTGTAAATACTCCTTCGGCAACTACTATAAAGAGCAAAACGAGCGGATAAAGATGGTTATGGCAAAGCAAGGAACTGGAAGGGAACTTACCTGTCAAGTTGGGTGAAGTTGTATGAAATATACGGTGTACTCCATATATTCCGTATATTGCGTTATATCACTGGAATCAGCAATTTGTCGCGAGTATTCTAAAAAGAAAATAAATACTTTAAAAAGAAAAACACAAAAGTTTATTGTTAGTTCGGCAGATTTAACCTAAGATTTCTGTTCGTACTTTTTTTTCCTTTTTTACCTGAAAATGTACATCAAATTTTGCTGGCATAGAAAAGATTTGAAAATGAGACCCGCGATTTACATTAACGCTCTGAATTTTGATTTTTTTTTGAAAATTTTTATTAAATCTTATTTGAATTAGCCCGCGACAAAACAAGAAAGTAACTGATTTTTCTTTTAGCTAAGACAGTAACCCTTACGATAAAAGAAGAAAATTGCTTTTTATTAAACAAATAAGAGCTAAATTCAAATAACTATGAGCTGAATATTAAATAATTTCACATATAATTATAATACAAATGAAATACTAATTAATAAAGTAATTTTGTACAAAATATGTGAAAGTTGGACGGTACTCCTTGAATTTGACTTAGGTACAGTTAACCTGAGGCCTATAAAAGGAGTAACCCAACAAGGCTCAAGATCAGTAAATTTTTGAATTTTAGAAGTGTAAGGTGGAACTCTGTCCGGGTGAAAAAGAAAAACTTTGCAAAGACAAAGGAAAAGAAAAACCGTTGGGGCTTTAAAAAAAAGAATTTTTCTAAGATTTTTAATAAATTTTTTTTTGTTTTTTTGGTACGTTTACTTTTACTCGTTAATACAAATTAAACGGTAGTGAAAACTAGTAGCTTTCTTTTCTTTTCAAAAGAAAGAAAATTTGGGTACATTTTTCAAAAAAAAAAAAAAAGGGAGAAGGAGATAATCTGGAAAAATAGGAAAAAAAACTGCTGACCTACATTATCATTAAAAAGAATACTCACAATGACATTGACCTGGACATCAGCTGTTAATAAATATTCCAGTACACCTACACCACCACACACTGACAGATAAGTTTTTTTTTCTTTGTTTTGTTTTGTTGTTTAATTTTCACTATTTTTTTTTTACCCGCGATAAAACACAAATTTTCACTGAAAGAAAAGTCCGTCAAATTTAAAGAAAAAAAAAAAAAAAAAAAAAAGGAAAAGAGGAAAGAAAACGTTTGAAACTTTGAATTAATAAAAACACAAACAATTCGCGGCAATTTGTTTACAATTATTTTTTCTTTTTTTTTTGTGAGTGAACAAATTGGTGTTGCCGTAGGAATACATAGTTTTTTTTTAGTGAAAACGATCAGTTTTTTTTTGATGGTCAAAATCCATGAAGGATTTAGTTTTTTTTATTTACTAATTTTTTTTATTTTTGAATTAATTTTTTTTAGTTTCTTTATCTTTTTAAATAAATTTTTTTAAATATTAGTAATAATAAAATAAAATCTTTTTTTTTATTAATATTAATTTTTTTATTATTTCGATTTTATTTTGAGTGAATTCTTTTGAGATGTGTTAAGGCATAACCGCAATGGGGGGGGTTGAAATGCTGAGTAGCAAATGAGGAAGGATTTTATTTATTTTTTAATTTTTTTCTTGTACACACTATCTAGCATGCGAGTCGCTGGCCTAACTCTGGCCAACACCCTGAGACACCCGGCAAATGTGTGTAGGACCGGCAAGCTCGCGTGAAAAAACAAATAACGATTATATTTCGTTACAAAGTTCTGCTATAACTCCTAAGATAGAGCGATCACAGAATCGGATTGTTCTTCAGTTGGTAGACATTCTTATGGCGAATATTCTACGTCAGTGATAGAGTTCTAACTATCGCTATTTTGGCGCTAGCGCCGATACAATATTATTTTTTAAGTTCTGCCATACTCCTAAAATAGAGCGATCACAGAATCCGATTGTTCTTCAGTTGGCAGACATATTTATGGTGAATATTCTACCGTCAGTTACAGAGTTCTAACTATCCCCGTTTTGGCGCTAGAGTCAATTCAATATTATTTTCTAAGTTCTGCCATAACTCCTAAGATAGAGCAATCACAGAATCGGAATGTTCTTCAGTTGGTAGACATTCTTATGGCCAATATTCTACCGTCAATTGCAGACTTCTAACTATCACCGTTTTGGCGCTAGGGTCGGTACAATATTATTTTCTAAGTTCTGCCATAACTCCTAAAATAGAACGATCACAGATTCGGAATTTTCGGCAGTTGTTAGACATTTTTATGGCGAATATTCTACCGTCAGTTACGGACTTCTAACGGTCACGGTTTTGGCGCTAGAGTCGATACAATAATATTTGCTAAGTTATGCCATAACTACTAAAATAGAGCGATCACAGAATTGGATTGTTCTTCAGTTGGTAGACATTCTTATGGCGAATATTCTACCGTCAATTGCAGAGTACTCGCTATCCCCGTTTTGGCGCTAGAGTCGATACAATAATATTTTCTAAGTTCTGCCATAACTCCTAAAATAGAGCGATCACAGAATTGGATTGTTCTTCAGTTGTTAGGGATTTTAATGGCGAATATTCTACCGTCATTCATAGAGTTCTAACTATCGCTGTTTTGGCGCTAGAGTCGATGCAGTATTATTTTCTAACTTCTGCTATAACTCCTAAGATAGAACGATCACAGAATCGGATTGTTCTTCAGTTGGTAGACATTTTTATGGCGAATATTCTACCATCAGTTACAGAGTTCTAACTATCATCGTTTTGGTGCTGGAGTCGATACAATATTATTTTCAAAGTTCTGCCATACCTCCTAAAATAGAGCGATCACAGAATTGGATTGTTCTTCAGTTGTTAGGGATTTTAATCGCGAATATTCTACCGTCATTCATAGAGTTCTAACTATCGCTGTTTTGGCCCTAGAGTCGATAAAATACTATTTTCTAAGTTCTGCCATAACTCCTAAAATAGACCGATTACAGAATCGGTTTGTTCTTCAGTTCGTAGACATTTTTATTGCGAATATTCTACCGTCAATTGCAGAGTACTTACTATCCCCGTTTTGGCGCTAGGGTCGACACAATAATATTTTCTAAGTTCTGCCAGAACTCCTAAAATAAAGCGATCACAGAATCGGATTGTTCTTCAGTTGGTAGACATTTTTGTGGCGAATATTCTACCGTCAGTTACAGAGTTCTAACTATCACCGTTTTGGCGCTAGAGTCGAAGCAGTAATATTTTGTAATTTCTGCCATAACTCCTAAAATAGAGTGATCACAGAGTCGTATTTTTCGGCAGTTGTTAGATATTTTTATGGCGAACATTCTACCGTCAGTTATAGAGTTCTAACTATCACCTTTTGGCGCTAGAGCCGTTGCAGTATTATTTTATAAGTTCTGCCATAACTCCTAAGATAGGCGATCACAGAATCGGATTGTTCTTCAGTTGGTAGATATTTTTATGGCGAATATTCTACCGTCAATTGCAGAGTTCTAACTATCCCCGTTTTGGCGCTAGAGTCGATACAATATTATTTTCTAAGTTCCGCCATAACTCCTAAAATAGAGCGATCAGAGAATCGGATTCTTCTTCAGTTGTTAGACATTTTTATGGCGAATATTCTACCGTCATTCATAGAGTTCTAACTATCACCGTTTTGGTGCTAGAGTCGATACAATATTATTTTCTAAGTTCTGCCATAACTCCTAAAATAGGGCGATCACAGAATTGGATTGTTCTTCAGTTGGTAGACATTTTTATGGCGAATATTCTACCGTCAATTGCAGAGTACTTACTATCCCCGTTTTGGCGCTAGAGTCGATAAATATCGCCGTTTTGACGCTAGAGTCGATGCAGTATTATTTTCTAACTTCTGCTATAACTCCTAAGATAGAACGATCACAGAATTGGATTGTTCTTCAGTTGTTAGGGATTTTAATGGCGAATATTCTACCGTCATTCATAGAGTTCTAACTATCGCTGTTTTGGCGCTAGAGTCGATGCAGTATTATTTTCTAACTTCTGCTATAACTCCTAAGATAGAGCGATCACAGAATCGGATTGTTCTTCAGTTGGTAGACATTTTTATGGCGAATATTCTACCATCAGTTACAGAGTTCTAACTATCATCGTTTTGGTGCTGGAGTCGATACAATATTATTTTCAAAGTTCTGCCATACCTCCTAAAATAGAGCGATCACAGAATTGGATTGTTCTTCAGTTGTTAGGGATTTTAATCGCGAATATTCTACCGTCATTCATAGAGTTCTAACTATCGCTGTTTTGGCCCTAGAGTCGATAAAATACTATTTTCTAAGTTCTGCCATAACTCCTAAAATAGACCGATTACAGAATCGGTTTGTTCTTCAGTTCGTAGAAATTTTTATTGCGAATATTCTACCGTCAATTGCAGAGTACTTACTATCTCCGTTTTGGCGCTAGAGTCGATGCAATAATATTTTCTAAGTTATGCCATAACTCCTAAAATAGAACGATCACTGAATCGGATTGTTCTTCAGTTGGTAGACATTTTTATGGCGAATATTCTGCCATCAGTTACAGAGTTCTAACTATCACCGTTTTGGTGCTAGGGTCGACACAATAATATTTTCTAAGTTCTGCCAGAACTCCTAAAATAAAGCGATCACAGAATCGGATTGTTCTTCAGTTGGTAGACATTTTTGTGGCAAATATTCTACCGTCAGTTACAGAGTTCTAACTATCACCGTTTTGGCGCTAGAGTCGAAGCAGTAATATTTTGTATTTTATGCCATAACTCCTAAAATAGAGTGATCACAGAGTCGTATTTTTCGGCAGTTGTTAGATATTTTTATGGCGAACATTCGACCGTCAGTTATAGAGTTCTAACTATCACCTTTTGGCGCTAGAGCCGTTGCAGTATTATTTTATAAGTTCAGCCATAACTCCTAAGATAGGCGATCACAGAATCGGATTGTTCTTCAGTTGGTAGATATTTTTATGGCGAATATTCTACCGTCAATTGCAGAGTTCTAACTATCCCAGTTTTGGCGCTAGAGTCGATACAATATTATTTTCTAAGTTCTGCCATAACTCCTAAAATAGAGCGATCACAGAGTCGGATTTTTCGGCAGTTGTTAGATATTTTTATGGCGAATTATTTACCGTCAGTGACAGAATTCTAACTATTACCTTTTGGCGCTAGAGTCGATAATATAATATTATCTAAGTTCTGCTATAACTCCTAAAATAGAGCGATCACAGAATCGGATTGTTCTTCAGTTGGTAGACATTTTTATAGCGGATATTCTACCGTCAGTTGTGGACTTCTAACTATCACGGTTTTGGCGCTAGAGTCGATACAATATTATTCTCTAAGTTCTGCCATAACTCCTAAAATAAAGCGATCACAGAATTGGATTGTTCTTCAGTTGTTAGACATTTTTATGGCGACTATTCTACCGTCATTCATAGAGCTCTCACTATCACCGTTTTGGTGCTAGAGCCGTTACAATATTATTTTCTAAGTTCCGCCATAACTCCTAAAATAGAGCGATCAGAGAATCGGATTCTTCTTCAGTTGTTAGACATTTTTATGGCGAATATTCTACCGTCATTCATAGAGTTCTAACTATCACCGTTTTGGTGCTAAAGTCGATACAATATTATTTTCTAAGTTCTGCCATAACTCCTAAAATAGGGCGATCACACAATTGGATTGTTCTTCAGTTGGTAGACATTTTTATGGCGAATATTCTACCGTCAATTGCAGAGTACTTACTATCCCCGTTTTGGCGCTAGAGTCGATAAAATAATATTTTCTAATTTCTGCCATAACTCCTAAAATAGAGCGATCACAGAATTGGATTGTTCTTCAGTTGCTAGGGATTTTAATCGCGAATATTCTACCGTCATTCATAGAGTTCTAACTATCGCCGTTTTGGCGCTAGAGTCGATGCAGTATTATTTTCTAACTTCTGCTATAACTCCTAAGATAGAACGATCACAGAATCGGATTGTTCTTCAGTTGGTAGACATTTTTATGGCGAATATTCTACCATCAGTTACAGAGTTCTAACTATCACCGTTTTGGTGCTGGAGTCGATACAATATTATTTTCTAAGTTCTGCCATACCTCATAAAATAGAGCGATCACAGAATTGGATTGTTCTTCAGTTGTTAGGGATTTTAATCGCGAATATTCTACCGTCATTCATAGAGTTCTAACTATCGCCGTTTTGGCGCTAGAGTCGATAAAATACTATTTTCTAAGTTCTGCCATAACTCCTAAAATAGAGCGATCACAGAATCGGTTTGTTCTTCAGTTCGTAGGCATTTTTGTTGCGAATATTCTACCGTCAATTGCAGAGTACTTACTATCCCCGTTTTGGCGCTAGAGTCGATACAATAATATTTTCTAAGGTATGCCATAACTCCTAAAATAGAGCGATCACAGAATCGGATTGTGCTTCAGTTGTTAGACATTTTTATGGCGAATATTCTACCGTCATTCGTAGAGTTCTAACTATCGCCGTTTTGGCGCTAGAGACGATGCAGTATTATTTTCTAAGTTCTGCTATAACTCCTAAGATAGAGCGATCACAGAATCGGATTGTTCTTCAGTTGGTAGACATTCCTATGGCGAATATTCTACGTCAGTGATAGAGTTCTAACTATCGCTATTTTGGCGCTAGCGCCGATACAATATTATTTTTTAAGTTCTGCCATACTCCTAAAATAGAGCGATCACAGAATCCGATTGTTCTTCAGTTGGCAGACATATTTATGGTGAATATTCTACCGTCAGTTACAGACTTCTAACTATCCCCGTTTTGGCGCTAGAGTCAATTCAATATTATTTTCTAAGTTCTGCCATAACTCCTAAGATAGAGCAATTACAGAATCGGAATGTTCTTCAGTTGGTAGACATTCTTATGGCCAATATTCTACCGTCAATTGCAGACTTCTAACTATCACCGTTTTGGCGCTAGAGTCGGTACAATATTATTTTCTAAGTTCTGCCATAACTCCTAAAATAGAACGATCACAGATTCGGAATTTTCGGCAGTTGTTAGACATTTTTATGGCGAATATTCTACCGTCAGTTACGGACTTCTAACGGTCACGGTTTTGGCGCTAGAGTCGATACAATAATATTTGCTAAGTTATGCCATAACTCCTAAAATAGAGCGATCAGAGAATCGGATTCTTCTTCAGTTGTTAGACATTTTTATGGCGAATATTCTACCGTCATTCATAGAGTTCTAACTATCACCGTTTTGGTGCTAAAGTCGATACAATATTATTTTCTAAGTTCTGCCATAACTCCTAAAATAGGGCGATCACACAATTGGATTGTTCTTCAGTTGTTAGATATTTTTATGGCGAATTTTCTACCGTCAGTGACAGAATTCTAACTATTACCTTTTTGGTGCTAGAGTCGATAAAAAATATTATCTAAGTTCTGCCATAACTCCTAAAATAGAACGATCACAGAATCGGATTGTTCTTCAGTTGTTAGGGATTTTAATGGCGAATATTCTACCGTCATTCATAGAGTTCTAACTATCGCTGTTTTGGCGCTAGAGTCGATGCAGTATTATTTTCTAACTTCTGCTATAACTCCTAAGATAGAACGATCACAGAATCGGATTGTTCTTCAGTTGGTAGACATTCTTATGGCGAATATTCTACCGTCATTCGTAGAGTTCTAACTATCGCCGTTTTGGCGCTAGAGACGATGCAGTATTATTTTCTAAGTTCTGCTATAACTCCTAAGATAGAGCGATCACAGAATCGGATTGTTCTTCAGTTGGTAGAAATTCTTATGGCGAATATTCTACGTCAGTGGTAGAGTTCTAACTATCGCTATTTTGGCGCTAGCGCCGATACAATATTATTTTTTAAGTTCTGCCATACTCCTAAAATAGAGCGATCACAGAATCCGATTGTTCTTCAGTTGGCAGACATATTTATGGTGAATATTCTACCGTCAGTTACAGAGTTCTAACTATCCCCGTTTTGGCGCTAGAGTCAATTCAATATTATTTTCTAAGTTCTGCCATAACTCCTAAGATAGAGCAATCACAGAATCGGAATGTTCTTCAGTTGGTAGACATTCTTATGGCCAATATTCTACCGTCAATTGCAGACTTCTAACTATCACAGTTTTGGCGCTAGAGTCGGTACAATATTATTTTCTAAGTTCTGCCATAACTCCTAAAATAGAACGATCACAGATTCGGAATTTTCGGCAGTTGTTAGACATTTTTATGGCGAATATTCTACCGTCAGTTACGGACTTCTAACGGTCACGGTTTTGGCGCTAGAGTCGATACAATATTATTCTCTAAGTTCTGCCATAACTCCTAAAATAAAGCGAACATAGAATTGGATTGTTCTTCAGTTGTTAGACATTTTTATGGCGAATATTCTACCGTCATTCATAGAGTTCTAACTATCACCGTTTTGGTCTAGAGTCGATACAATATTATTTTCTAAGTTCTGCCATAACTCCTAAAATAGAGCGATCACAGAATTGGATTGTGCTTCAGTTGTTAGACATTTTTATGGCGAATATTCTACCGTCATTCGTAGAGTTCTAACTATCGCCGTTTTGGCGCTAGAGACGATGCAGTATTATTTTCTAAGTTCTGCTATAACTCCTAAGATAGAGCGATCACAGAATCGGATTGTTCTTCAGTTGGTAGACATTCTTATGGCGAATATTCTACGTCAGTGATAGAGTTCTAACTATCGCTATTTTGGCGCTAGCGCCGATACAATATTATTTTTTAAGTTCTGCCATACTCCTAAAATAGAGCGATCACAGAATCCGATTGTTCTTCAGTTGGCAGACATATTTATGGTGAATATTCTACCGTCAGTTACAGAGTTCTAACTATCCCCGTTTTGGCGCTAGAGTCAATTCAATATTATTTTCTAAGTTCTGCCATAACTCCTAAGATAGAGCAATCACAGAACCGGAATGTTCTTCAGTTGGTAGACATTCTTATGGCCAATATTCTACCGTCAATTGCAGACTTCTAACTATCACCGTTTTGGCGCTAGGGTCGGTACAATATTATTTTCTAAGTTCTGCCATAACTCCTAAAATAGAACGATCACAGATTCGGAATTTTCGGCAGTTGTTAGACATTTTTATGGCGAATATTCTACCGTCAGTTACGGACTTCTAACGGTCACGGTTTTGGCGCTAGAGTCGATACAATAATATTTGCTAAGTTATGCCATAACTCCTAAAATAGAGCGATCACAGAATTGGATTGTTCTTCAGTTGGTAGACATTCTTATGGCGAATATTCTACCGTCAATTGCAGAGTACTCGCTATCCCCGTTTTGGCGCTAGAGTCGATACAATAATATTTTCTAAGTTCTGCCATAACTCCTAAAATAGAGCGATCACAGAATTGGATTGTTCTTCAGTTGTTAGGGATTTTAATGGCGAATATTCTACCGTCATTCATAGAGTTCTAACTATCGCTGTTTTGGCGCTAGAGTCGATGCAGTATTATTTTCTAACTTCTGCTATAACTCCTAAGATAGAGCGATCACAGAATCGGATTGTTCTTCAGTTGGTAGACATTTTTATGGCGAATATTCTACCATCAGTTACAGAGTTCTAACTATCATCGTTTTGGTGCTGGAGTCGATACAATATTATTTTCAAAGTTCTGCCATACCTCCTAAAATAGAGCGATCACAGAATTGGATTGTTCTTCAGTTGTTAGGGATTTTAATCGCGAATATTCTACCGTCATTCATAGAGTTCTAACTATCGCTGTTTTGGCCCTAGAGTCGATAAAATACTATTTTCTAAGTTCTGCCATAACTCCTAAAATAGACCGATTACAGAATCGGTTTGTTCTTCAGTTCGTAGACATTTTTATTGCGAATATTCTACCGTCAATTGCAGAGTACTTACTATCTCCGTTTTGGCGCTAGAGTCGATGCAATAATATTTTCTAAGTTATGCCATAACTCCTAAAATAGAACGATCACTGAATCGGATTGTTCTTCAGTTGGTAGACATTTTTATGGCGAATATTCTGCCATCAGTTACAGAGTTCTAACTATCACCGTTTTGGTGCTAGGGTCGACACAATAATATTTTCTAAGTTCTGCCAGAACTCCTAAAATAAAGCGATCACAGAATCGGATTGTTCTTCAGTTGGTAGACATTTTTGTGGCAAATATTCTACCGTCAGTTACAGAGTTCTAACTATCACCGTTTTGGCGCTAGAGTCGAAGCAGTAATATTTTGTATTTTATGCCATAACTCCTAAAATAGAGTGATCACAGAGTCGTATTTTTCGGCAGTTGTTAGATATTTTTATGGCGAACATTCGACCGTCAGTTATAGAGTTCTAACTATCACCTTTTGGCGCTAGAGCCGTTGCAGTATTATTTTATAAGTTCAGCCATAACTCCTAAGATAGGCGATCACAGAATCGGATTGTTCTTCAGTTGGTAGATATTTTTCTGGCGAATATTCTACCGTCAATTGCAGAGTTCTAACTATCCCAGTTTTGGCGCTAGAGTCGATACAATATTATTTTCTAAGTTCTGCCATAACTCCTAAAATAGAGCGATCACAGAGTCGGATTTTTCGGCAGTTGTTAGATATTTTTATGGCGAATTATTTACCGTCAGTGACAGATTCTAACTATTACCTTTTGGCGCTAGAGTCGATAATATAATATTATCTAAGTTCTGCTATAACTCCTAAAATAGAGCGATCACAGAATCGGATTGTTCTTCAGTTGGTAGACATTTTTATAGCGGATATTCTACCGTCAGTTGTGGACTTCTAACTATCACGGTTTTGGCGCTAGAGTCGATACAATATTATTCTCTAAGTTCTGCCATAACTCCTAAAATAAAGCGATCACAGAATTGGATTGTTCTTCAGTTGTTAGACATTTTTATGGCGACTATTCTACCGTCATTCATAGAGCTCTCACTATCACCGTTTTGGTGCTAGAGCCGATACAATATTATTTTCTAAGTTCCGCCATAACTCCTAAAATAGAGCGATCAGAGAATCGGATTCTTCTTCAGTTGTTAGACATTTTTATGGCGAATATTCTACCGTCATTCATAGAGTTCTAACTATCACCGTTTTGGTGCTAAAGTCGATACAATATTATTTTCTAAGTTCTGCCATAACTCCTAAAATAGGGCGATCACACAATTGGATTGTTCTTCAGTTGGTAGACATTTTTATGGCGAATATTCTACCGTCAATTGCAGAGTACTTACTATCCCCGTTTTGGCGCTAGAGTCGATAAAATAATATTTTCTAATTTCTGCCATAACTCCTAAAATAGAGCGATCACAGAATTGGATTGTTCTTCAGTTGCTAGGGATTTTAATCGCGAATATTCTACCGTCATTCATAGAGTTCTAACTATCGCCGTTTTGGCGCTAGAGTCGATGCAGTATTATTTTCTAACTTCTGCTATAACTCCTAAGATAGAACGATCACAGAATCGGATTGTTCTTCAGTTGGTAGACATTTTTATGGCGAATATTCTACCATCAGTTACAGAGTTCTAACTATCACCGTTTTGGTGCTGGAGTCGATACAATATTATTTTCTAAGTTCTGCCATACCTCATAAAATAGAGCGATCACAGAATTGGATTGTTCTTCAGTTGTTAGGGATTTTAATCGCGAATATTCTACCGTCATTCATAGAGTTCTAACTATCGCCGTTTTGGCGCTAGAGTCGATAAAATACTATTTTCTAAGTTCTGCCATAACTCCTAAAATAGAGCGATCACAGAATCGGTTTGTTCTTCAGTTCGTAGGCATTTTTGTTGCGAATATTCTACCGTCAATTGCAGAGTACTTACTATCCCCGTTTTGGCGCTAGAGTCGATACAATAATATTTTCTAAGGTATGCCATAACTCCTAAAATAGAGCGATCACAGAATCGGATTGTGCTTCAGTTGTTAGACATTTTTATGGCGAATATTCTACCGTCATTCGTAGAGTTCTAACTATCGCCGTTTTGGCGCTAGAGACGATGCAGTATTATTTTCTAAGTTCTGCTATAACTCCTAAGATAGAGCGATCACAGAATCGGATTGTTCTTCAGTTGGTAGACATTCTTATGGCGAATATTCTACGTCAGTGATAGAGTTCTAACTATCGCTATTTTGGCGCTAGCGCCGATACAATATTATTTTTTAAGTTCTGCCATACTCCTAAAATAGAGCGATCACAGAATCCGATTGTCCTTCAGTTGGCAGACATATTTATGGTGAATATTCTACCGTCAGTTACAGACTTCTAACTATCCCCGTTTTGGCGCTAGAGTCAATTCAATATTATTTTCTAAGTTCTGCCATAACTCCTAAGATAGAGCAATTACAGAATCGGAATGTTCTTCAGTTGGTAGACATTCTTATGGCCAATATTCTACCGTCAATTGCAGACTTCTAACTATCACCGTTTTGGCGCTAGAGTCGGTACAATATTATTTTCTAAGTTCTGCCATAACTCCTAAAATAGAACGATCACAGATTCGGAATTTTCGGCAGTTGTTAGACATTTTTATGGCGAATATTCTACCGTCAGTTACGGACTTCTAACGGTCACGGTTTTGGCGCTAGAGTCGATACAATAATATTTGCTAAGTTATGCCATAACTCCTAAAATAGAGCGATCACAGAATTGGATTGTTCTTCAGTTGGTAGACATTCTTATGGCGAATATTCTACCGTCAATTGCAGAGTACTCGCTATCCCCGTTTTGGCGCTAGAGTCGATACAATAATATTTTCTAAGTTCTGCCATAACTCCTAAAATAGAGCGATCACAGAATTGGATTGTTCTTCAGTTGTTAGGGATTTTAATGGCGAATATTCTACCGTCATTCATAGAGTTCTAACTATCGCTGTTTTGGCGCTAGAGTCGATGCAGTATTATTTTCTAACTTCTGCTATAACTCCTAAGATAGAACGATCACAGAATCGGATTGTTCTTCAGTTGGTAGAAATTTTTGTGGCGAATATTCTACCGTCAGTTACAGAGTTCTAACTATCACCGTTTTCGTGCTGGAGTCGATACAATATTATTTTCAAAGTTCTGCCATACCTCCTAAAATAGAGCGATCACAGAATTGGATTGTTCTTCAGTTGTTAGGGATTTTAATCGCGAATATTCTACCGTCATTCATAGAGTTCTAACTATCGCTGTTTTGGCCCTAGAGTCGTAAAAATACTATTTTCTAAGTTCTGCCATAACTCCTAAAATAGACCGATTACAGAATCGGTTTGTTCTTCAGTTCGTAGACATTTTTATTGCGAATATTCTACCGTCAATTGCCGAGTACTTACAATCCCCGTTTTGGCGCTAGAGTCGATGCAATAATATTTTCTAAGTTATGCCATAACTCCTAAAATAGAACGATCACTGAATCGGATTGTTCTTCAGTTGGTAGACATTTTTATGGCGAATATTCTGCCATCAGTTACAGAGTTCTAACTATCACCGTTTTGGTGCTAGGGTCGACACAATAATATTTTCTAAGTTCTGCCAGAACTCCTAAAATAGAGCGATCACAGAATCGGATTGTTCTTCAGTTGGTAGACATTCTTATGGCGAACATTCTACCGTCAGTTATAGAGTTCTAACTATCGCTGTTTTGGCGCTAGAGTCGATGCAGTATTATTTTGTAATTTCTGCCATAACTCCTAAAATAGTGTGATCACAGAGTCGTATTTTTCGGCAGTTGTTAGATATTTTTATGGCGAACATTCTACCGTCAGTTATAGAGTACTAACTATCACCTTTTGGCGCTAGAGCCGTTGCAGTATTATTTTATAAGTTCTGCCATAACTCCTAAGATAGGCGATCACAGAATCGGATTGTTCTTCAGTTGGTAGATATTTTTATGGCGAATATTCTACCGTCAATTGCAGAGTTCTAACTATCCCCATTTTGGCGCTAGAGTCGATACAATATTATTTTCTAAGTTCTGCCATAACTCCTAAAATAGAGCGATCACAGAGTCGGATTTTTCGGCAGTTGTTAGATATTTTTATGGCGAATTCTTTACCGTCAGTGACAGAATTCTAACTATTCCCTTTTTGGCGCTAGAGTCGATAATATAATATTATCTAAGTTCTGCCATAACTCCTAAAATAAAGCGATCACAGAATCGGATTGTTCTTCAGTTGTTAGACATTTTTATGGCGAATATTCTACCCTCAATTGCAGAGTTGTAACTGTCCCGGTTTTGCGCTAGAGTCGATGCAATATTATTTTCTAAGTTCTGCCATAACTCCTAAAATAGAGCGATCACAGAGTCGGATTTTTCGGCAGTTAGATATTTTTATGGCGAATTTTCTACCGTCAGTGACAGAATTCTAACAATTCCCTTTTTGGCGCCAGAGTCGATACAATATTATTTTCTAAGTTCTGCTATAACTCCTAAAATAGAGCGATCACAGAATCGGATTGTTCTTCAGTTGGTAGACATTTTTATGGCGAATATTCTACCATCAGTTACAGAGTTCTAACTATCACCGTTTTGGAGCCAGAGTCGATGCAGTAATATTTTCTAATTTCTGCCATAACTCCTATAATAGAGTGATCACAGAATCGGATTGTTCTTCAGTTGGTAGACATTCTTATGGCGAATATTCTACCGTCAGTCATAGAGTTCTAACTATCACCTTTTGGCGCTAGAGCCGTTGCAGTATTATTTTATAAGTTCTGCCATAACTGGTAAGATAGAGCTATCACAGAGTCGGATTTTTCGGCAGTTGTTAGACATTTTTATGGCGAATATTCTACCATCAGTTACAGAGTTCTAACTATCACCGTTTTGGTGCTAGAGTCGATAAAATAATATTTTCTAAGTTCTGCCATAACTCCTAAAATAGAGCGATCACAGAATCGGATTGTTCTTCAGTTGGTAGACATTCTTATGGCGAATATTCTACCGTCAGTCATAGAGTTCTAACTATCGCTGTTTTGGCGCTAGAGTCGATGCAGTATTATATTCTAAGTTCCGATATAACTCCTAAGATAGAACGATCACAGAATCGGATTGTTCTTCAGTTGGTAGACATTTTTATGGCGAATATTCTACCTTCAATTGCAGAGTTGTAACTATCACCGTTTTGGAGCCAGAGTCGATGCAGTAATATTTTCTAATTTCTGCCATAACTCCTATAATAGAGTGATCACAGAGTCGTATTTTTCGGCAGTTGTTAGATATTTTTATGGCGAACATTCTACCGTCAGTTATAGAGTTCTAACTATCACCTTTTGGCGCTAGAGCCGTTGCAGTATTATTTTATAAGTTCTGCCATAACTCGTAAGATAGAGCGATCACAGAATCGGATTGTTCTTCAGTTGGTAGATATTTTTATGGCGAATATTCTACCGTAAATTGCAGAGTTGTAACTATCCGTGTTTTGGCGCTAGAGTCGATACAATATTATTTTCTAAGTTCCGCCATAACTCCTAAAATAGAGCGATCACAGAGTCGGATTTTTCGGCAGTTGTTAGACATTTTTATGGCGAATATTCTACCATCAGTTACAGAGTTCTAACTATCACCGTTTTGGTGCTAGAGTCGATACAATAATATTTTCTAAGTTCTGCCATAACTCCTAAAATAGAGCGATCACAGAATCGGATTGTTCTTCAGTTGGTAGACATTCTTATGGCGAATATTCTACCGTCAGTCATAGAGTTCTAACTATCACCTTTTGGCGCTAGAGCCGTTGCAGTATTATTTTATAAGTTCTGCCATAACTGGTAAGATAGAGCGATCACAGAGTCGGATTTTTCGGCAGTTGTTAGATATTTTTATGGCGAATATTATACCATCAGTTACAGAGTTCTAACTGTCACCGTTTTGGTGCTAGAGTCGATAAAATAATATTTTCTAAGTTCTGCCATAACTCCTAAAATAGAGCGATCACAGAATCGGATTGTTCTTCAGTTGGTAGACATTCTTATGGCGAATATTCTACCGTCAGTCATAGAGTTCTAACTATCGCTGTTTTGGCGCTAGAGTCGATGCAGTATTATATTCTAAGTCCTGATATAACTCCTAAGATAGAACGATCACAGAATCGGATTGTTCTTCAGTTGGTAGACATTTTTATGGCGAATATTCTACCGTCAATTGCAGAGTACTCGCTATCCCCGTTTTGGCGCTAGAGTCGATACAATAATATTTTCTAAGTTCTGCCATAACTCCTAAAAT
This sequence comes from Xylophagus ater, assembly GCA_963422695.1. Classification (NCBI taxonomy): domain Eukaryota; kingdom Metazoa; phylum Arthropoda; class Insecta; order Diptera; family Xylophagidae; genus Xylophagus; species Xylophagus ater. The sequence continues at coordinate 25,373,053 of OY730481.1, read as the reverse complement.
AGAGCGATCACAGAATTGGATTGTTCTTCAGTTGTTAGGGATTTTAATGGCGAATATTCTACCGTCATTCATAGAGTTCTAACTATCGCTGTTTTGGCGCTAGAGTCGATGCAGTATTATTTTCTAACTTCTGCTATAACTCCTAAGATAGAACGATCACAGAATCGGATTGTTCTTCAGTTGGTAGACATTTTTATGGCGAATATTCTACCATCAGTTACAGAGTTCTAACTATCATCGTTTTGGTGCTGGAGTCGATACAATATTATTTTCAAAGTTCTGCCATACCTCCTAAAATAGAGCGATCACAGAATTGGATTGTTCTTCAGTTGTTAGGGATTTTAATCGCGAATATTCTACCGTCATTCATAGAGTTCTAACTATCGCTGTTTTGGCCCTAGAGTCGATAAAATACTATTTTCTAAGTTCTGCCATAACTCCTAAAATAGACCGATTACAGAATCGGATTGTTCTTCAGTTGGTAGACATCCTTATGGCGAATATTCTACGTCAGTGATAGAGTTCTAACTATCGCTATTTTGGCTCTAGCGCCGATACAATATTATTTTTTAAGTTCTGCCATACTCCTAAAATAGAGCGATCACAGAATCCGATTGTTCTTCAGTTGGCAGACATATTTATGGTGAATATTCTACCGTCAGTTACAGACTTCTAACTATCCCCGTTTTGGCGCTAGAGTCAATTCAATATTATTTTCTAAGTTCTGCCATAACTCCTAAGATAGAGCAATTACAGAATCGGAATGTTCTTCAGTTGGTAGACATTCTTATGGCCAATATTCTACCGTCAATTGCAGACTTCTAACTATCACCGTTTTGGCGCTAGAGTCGGTACAATATTATTTTCTAAGTTCTGCCATAACTCCTAAAATAGAACGATCACAGATTCGGAATTTTCGGCAGTTGTTAGACATTTTTATGGCGAATATTCTACCGTCAGTTACGGACTTCTAACGGTCACGGTTTTGGCGCTAGAGTCGATACAATAATATTTGCTAAGTTATGCCATAACTCCTAAAATAGAGCGATCACAGAATTGGATTGTTCTTCAGTTGGTAGACATTCTTATGGCGAATATTCTACCGTCAATTGCAGAGTACTCGCTATCCCCGTTTTGGCGCTAGAGTCGATACAATAATATTTTCTAAGTTCTGCCATAACTTCTAAAATAGAGCGATCACAGAATTGGATTGTTCTTCAGTTGTTAGGGATTTTAATGGCGAATATTCTACCGTCATTCATAGAGTTCTAACTATCGCTGTTTTGGCGCTAGAGTCGATGCAGTATTATTTTCTAACTTCTGCTATAACTCCTAAGATAGAACGATCACAGAATCGGATTGTTCTTCAGTTGGTAGAAATTTTTGTGGCGAATATTCTACCGTCAGTTACAGAGTTCTAACTATCACCGTTTTCGTGCTGGAGTCGATACAATATTATTTTCAAAGTTCTGCCATACCTCCTAAAATAGAGCGATCACAGAATTGGATTGTTCTTCAGTTGTTAGGGATTTTAATCGCGAATATTCTACCGTCATTCATAGAGTTCTAACTATCGCTGTTTTGGCCCTAGAGTCGTAAAAATACTATTTTCTAAGTTCTGCCATAACTCCTAAAATAGACCGATTACAGAATCGGTTTGTTCTTCAGTTCGTAGACATTTTTATTGCGAATATTCTACCGTCAATTGCCGAGTACTTACAATCCCCGTTTTGGCGCTAGAGTCGACACAATAATATTTTCTAAGTTCTGCCAGAACTCCTAAAATAGAGCGATCACAGAATCGGATTGTTCTTCAGTTGGTAGACATTCTTATGGCGAACATTCTACCGTCAGTTATAGAGTTCTAACTATCGCTGTTTTGGCGCTAGAGTCGATGCAGTATTATTTTGTAATTTCTGCCATAACTCCTAAAATAGTGTGATCACAGAGTCGTATTTTTCGGCAGTTGTTAGATATTTTTATGGCGAACATTCTACCGTCAGTTATAGAGTACTAACTATCACCTTTTGGCGCTAGAGCCGTTGCAGTATTATTTTATAAGTTCTGCCATAACTCCTAAGATAGGCGATCACAGAATCGGATTGTTCTTCAGTTGGTAGATATTTTTATGGCGAATATTCTACCGTCAATTGCAGAGTTCTAACTATCCCCATTTTGGCGCTAGAGTCGATACAATATTATTTTCTAAGTTCTGCCATAACTCCTAAAATAGAGCGATGACAGAGTCGGATTTTTCGGCAGTTGTTAGATATTTTTATGGCGAATTCTTTACCGTCAGTGACAGAAATCTAACTATTCCCTTTTTGGCGCTAGAGTCGATAATATAATATTATCTAAGTTCTGCCATAACTCCTAAAATAAAGCGATCACAGAATCGGATTGTTCTTCAGTTGGTAGACATTTTTATAGCGGATATTCTACGTCAGTTGTGGACTTCTAACTATCACGGTCTTGGCGCTAGAGTCGATAAAATATTATCCTCTAAGTTCTGCCATAACTCCTAAAATAAAGCAATCACAGAATTGGATTGTTCTTCAGTTGTTAGACATTTTTATGGCGAATATTCTACCCTCAATTGCAGAGTTGTAACTATCCCCGTTTTGCGCTAGAGTCGATGCAATATTATTTTCTAAGTTCTGCCATAACTCCTAAAATAGAGCGATCACAGAGTCGGATTTTTCGGCAGTTAGATATTTTTATGGCGAATTTTCTACCGTCAGTGACAGAATTCTAACAATTCCCTTTTTGGCGCCAGAGTCGATACAATATTATTTTCTAAGTTCTGCTATAACTCCTAAAATAGAGCGATCACAGAATCGGATTGTTCTTCAGTTGGTAGACATTTTTATGGCCAATATTCTACCATCAGTTACAGAGTTCTAACTATCACCGTTTTGGAGCCAGAGTCGATGCAGTAATATTTTCTAATTTCTGCCATAACTCCTATAATAGAGTGATCACAGAATCGGATTGTTCTTCAGTTGGTAGACATTCTTATGGCGAATATTCTACCGTCAGTCATAGAGTTCTAACTATCACCTTTTGGCGCTAGAGCCGTTGCAGTATTATTTTATAAGTTCTGCCATAACTGGTAAGATAGAGCTATCACAGAGTCGGATTTTTCGGCAGTTGTTAGACATTTTTATGGCGAATATTCTACCATCAGTTACAGAGTTCTAACTATCACCGTTTTGGTGCTAGAGTCGATAAAATAATATTTTCTAAGTTCTGCCATAACTCCTAAAATAGAGCGATCACAGAATCGGATTGTTCTTCAGTTGGTAGACATTCTTATGGCGAATATTCTACCGTCAGTCATAGAGTTCTAACTATCGCTGTTTTGGCGCTAGAGTCGATGCAGTATTATATTCTAAGTTCCGATATAACTCCTAAGATAGAACGATCACAGAATCGGATTGTTCTTCAGTTGGTAGACATTTTTATGGCGAATATTCTACCTTCAATTGCAGAGTTGTAACTATCACCGTTTTGGAGCCAGAGTCGATGCAGTAATATTTTCTAATTTCTGCCATAACTCCTATAATAGAGTGATCACAGAGTCGTATTTTTCGGCAGTTGTTAGATATTTTTATGGCGAACATTCTACCGTCAGTTATAGAGTTCTAACTATCACCTTTTGGCGCTAGAGCCGTTGCAGTATTATTTTATAAGTTCTGCCATAACTCGTAAGATAGAGCGATCACAGAATCGGATTGTTCTTCAGTTGGTAGATATTTTTATGGCGAATATTCTACCGTAAATTGCAGAGTTGTGACTATCCGTGTTTTGGCGCTAGAGTCGATACAATATTATTTTCTAAGTTCCGCCATAACTCCTAAAATAGAGCGATCACAGAGTCGGATTTATCGGCAGTTGTTAGACATTTTTATGGCGAATATTCTACCATCAGTTACAGAGTTCTAACTATCACCTTTTGGCGCTAGAGCCGTTGCAGTATTATTTTATAAGTTCTGCCATAACTGGTAAGATAGAGCGATCACAGAGTCGGATTTTTCGGCAGTTGTTAGATATTTTTATGGCGAATATTATACCATCAGTTACAGAGTTCTAACTGTCACCGTTTTGGTGCTAGAGTCGATAAAATAATATTTTCTAAGTTCTGCCATAACTCCTAAAATAGAGCGATCACAGAATCGGATTGTTCTTCAGTTGGTAGACATTCTTATGGCGAATATTCTACCGTCAGTCATAGAGTTCTAACTATCGCTGTTTTGGCGCTAGAGTCGATGCAGTATTATATTCTAAGTCCTGATATAACTCCTAAGATAGAACGATCACAGAATCGGATTGTTCTTCAGTTGGTAGACATTTTTATGGCGAATATTCTACCGTCAATTGCAGAGTACTCGCTATCCCCGTTTTGGCGCTAGAGTCGATACAATAATATTTTCTAAGTTCTGCCATAACTCCTAAAATAGAGCGATCACAGAATTGGATTGTTCTTCAGTTGTTAGGGATTTTAATGGCGAATATTCTACCGTCATTCATAGAGTTCTAACTATCGCTGTTTTGGCGCTAGAGTCGATGCAGTATTATTTTCTAACTTCTGCTATAACTCCTAAGATAGAACGATCACAGAATCGGATTGTTCTTCAGTTGGTAGACATTTTTATGGCGAATATTCTACCATCAGTTACAGAGTTCTAACTATCATCGTTTTGGTGCTGGAGTCGATACAATATTATTTTCAAAGTTCTGCCATACCTCCTAAAATAGAGCGATCACAGAATTGGATTGTTCTTCAGTTGTTAGGGATTTTAATCGCGAATATTCTACCGTCATTCATAGAATTCTAACTATCGCTGTTTTGGCCCTAGAGTCGATAAAATACTATTTTCTAAGTTCTGCCATAACTCCTAAAATAGACCGATTACAGAATCGGCTTGTTCTTCAGTTCGTAGACATTTTTATTGCGAATATTCTACCGTCGATTGCAGAGTACTTACTATCCCCGTTTTGGCGCTAGAGTCGATGCAATAATATTTTCTAAGTTATGCCATAACTCCTAAAATAGAACGATCACTGAATCGGATTGTTCTTCAGTTGGTAGACATTCTTATGGCGAACATTCTACCGTCAGTTATAGAGTTCTAACTATCGCTGTTTTGGCGCTAGAGTCGATGCAGTATTATTTTGTAATTTCTGCCATAACTCCTAAAATAGTGTGATCACAGAGTCGTATTTTTCGGCAGTTGTTAGATATTTCTATGGCGAACATTCTACCGTCAGTTACAGAGTACTAACTATCACCTTTTGGCGCTAGAGCCGTTGCAGTATTATTTTATAAGTTCTGCCATAACTCCTAAGATAGGCGATCACAGAATCGGATTGTTCTTCAGTTGGTAGATATTTTTATGGCGAATATTCTACCGTCAATTGCAGAGTTCTAACTATCCCCATTTTGGCGCTAGAGTCGATACAATATTATTTTCTAAGTTCTGCCATAACTCCTAAAATAGAGCGATCACAGAGTCGGATTTTTCGGCAGTTGTTAGATATTTTTATGGCGATTTCTTTACCGTCAGTGACAGAATTCTAACTATTCCCTTTTTGGCGCTAGAGTCGATAATATAATATTATCTAAGTTCTGCCATAACTCCTAAAATAAAGCGATCACAGAATCGGATTGTTCTTCAGTTGGTAGACATTTTTATAGCGGATATTCTACGTCAGTTGTGGACTTCTAACTATCACGGTCTTGGCGCTAGAGTCGATAAAATATTATTCTCTAAGTTCTGCCATAACTCCTAAAATAAAGCAATCACAGAATTGGATTGTTCTTCAGTTGTTAGACATTTTTATGGCGAATATTCTACCCTCAATTGCAGAGTTGTAACTATCCCCGTTTTGCGCTAGAGTCGATGCAATATTATTTTCTAAGTTCTGCCATAACTCCTAAAATAGAGCGATCACAGAGTCGGATTTTTCGGCAGTTAGATATTTTTATGGCGAATTTTCTACCGTCAGTGACAGAATTCTAACAATTCCCTTTTTGGCGCCAGAGTCGATACAATATTATTTTCTAAGTTCTGCTATAACTCCTAAAATAGAGCGATCACAGAATCGGATTGTTCTTCAGTTGGTAGACATTTTAATGGCGAATATTCTACCATCAGTTACAGAGTTCTAACTATCACCGTTTTGGAGCCAGAGTCGATGCAGTAATATTTTCTAATTTCTGCCATAACTCCTATAATAGAGTGATCACAGAGTCGTATTTTTCGGCAGTTGTTAGATATTTTTATGGCGAACATTCTACCGTCAGTTATAGAGTTCTAACTAGCACCTTTTGGCGCTAGAGCCGTTGCAGTATTATTTTATAAGTTCTGCCATAACACGTAAGATAGAGCGATCACAGAATCGGATTGTTCTTCAGTTGGTAGATATTTTTATGGCGAATATTCTACCGTAAATTGCAGAGTTGTAACTATCCGTGTTTTGGCGCTAGAGTCGATACAATATTATTTTCTAAGTTCTGCCATAACTCCTAAAATAGAGCGATCACAGAGTCGGATTTTTCGGCAGTTGTTAGACATTTTTATGGCGAATATTCTACCATCAGTTACAGAGTTCTAACTATCACCGTTTTGGTGCTAGAGTCGATAAAATAATATTTTCTAAGTTCTGCCATAACTCCTAAAATAGAGCGATCACAGAATCGGATTGTTCTTCAGTTGGTAGACATTCTTATGGCGAATATTCTACCGTCAGTCATAGAGTTCTAACTATCACCTTTTGGCGCTAGAGCCGTTGCAGTATTATTTTATAAGTTCTGCCATAACTGGTAAGATAGAGCGATCACAGAGTCGGATTTTTCGGCAGTTGTTAGATATTTTTATGGCGAATATTATACCATCAGTTACAGAGTTCTAACTGTCACCGTTTTGGTGCTAGAGTCGATAAAATAATATTTTCTAAGTTCTGCCATAACTCCTAAAATAGAGCGATCACAGAATCGGATTGTTCTTCAGTTGGTAGACATTCTTATGGCGAATATTCTACCGTCAGTCATAGACTTCTAACTATCGCTGTTTTGGCGCTAGAGTCGATGCAGTATTATATTCTAAGTTCTGATATAACTCCTAAGATAGAAAGATCACAGAATCGGATTGTTCTTCAGTTGGTAGACATTTTTATGGCGAATATTCTACCTTCAATTGCAGAGTTGTAACTATCACCGTTTTGGAGCCAGAGTCGATGCAGTAATATTTTCTAATTTCTGCCATAACTCCTATAATAGAGTGATCACAGAGTCGTATTTTTCGGCAGTTGTTAGATATTTTTATGGCGAACATTCTACCGTCAGTTATAGAGTTCTAACTATCACCTTTTGGCGCTAGAGCCGTTGCAGTATTATTTTATAAGTTCTGCCATAACTCGTAAGATAGAGCGATCACAGAATCGGATTGTTCTTCAGTTGGTAGATATTTTTATGGCGAATATTCTACCGTAAATTGCAGAGTTGTAACTATCCGTGTTTTGGCGCTAGAGTCGATACAATATTATTTTCTAAGTTCTGCCATAACTCCTGAAATAGAGCGATCACAGAGTCGGATTTTTCGGCAGTTGTTAGACATTTTTATGGCGAATATTCTACCATCAGTTACAGAGTTCTAACTATCACCGTTTTGGTGCTAGAGTCGATACAATAATATTTTCTAAGTTCTGCCATAACTCCTAAAATAGAGCGATCACAGAATCGGATTGTTCTTCAGTTGGTAGACATTCTTATGGCGAATATTCTACCGTCAGTCATAGAGTTCTAACTATCACCTTTTGGCGCTAGAGCCGTTGCAGTATTATTTTATAAGTTCTGCCATAAGTGGTAAGATAGAGCGATCACAGAGTCGGATTTTTCGGCAGTTGTTAGATATTTTTATGGCGAATATTATACCATCAGTTACAGAGTTCTAACTGTCACCGTTTTGGTGCTAGAGTCGATAAAATAATATTTTCTAAGTTCTGCCATAACTCCTAAAATAGAGCGATCACAGAATCGGATTGTTCTTCAGTTGGTAGACATTCTTATGGCGAATATTCTACCGTCAGTCATAGAGTTCTAACTATCGCTGTTTTGGCGCTAGAGTCGATGCAGTATTATATTCTAAGTTCTGATATAACTCCTAAGATAGAACGATCACAGAATCGGATTGTTCTTCAGTTGGTAGATATTTTTATGGCGAATATTCTACCGTCAATTGCAGAGTACTCGCTATCCCCGTTTTGGCGCTAGAGTCGATACAATAATATTTTCTAAGTTCTGCCATAACTCCTAAAATAGAGCGATCACAGAATTGGATTGTTCTTCAGTTGTTAGGGATTTTAATGGCGAATATTCTACCGTCATTCATAGAGTTCTAACTATCGCTGTTTTGGCGCTAGAGTCGATGCAGTATTATTTTCTAACTTCTGCTATAACTCCTAAGATAGAACGATCACAGAATCGGATTGTTCTTCAGTTGGTAGACATTTTTATGGCGAATATTCTACCATCAGTTACAGAGTTCTAACTATCATCGTTTTGGTGCTGGAGTCGATACAATATTATTTTCAAAGTTCTGCCATACCTCCTAAAATAGAGCGATCACAGAATTGGATTGTTCTTCAGTTGTTAGGGATTTTAATCGCGAATATTCTACCCTCATTCATAGAGTTCTAACTATCGCTGTTTTGGCCCTAGAGTCGATAAAATACTATTTTCTAAGTTCTGCCATAACTCCTAAAATAGACCGATTACAGAATCGGTTTGTTCTTCAGTTCGTAGACATTTTTATTGCGAATATTCTACCGTCAATTGCAGAGTACTTACTATCCCCGTTTTGGCGCTAGAGTCGATGCAATAATATTTTCTAAGTTATGCCATAACTCCTAAAATAGAACGATCACTGAATCGGATTGTTCTTCAGTTGGTAGACATTTTTATGGCGAATATTCTGCCATCAGTTACAGAGTTCTAACTATCACCGTTTTGGTGCTAGGGTCGACACAATAATATTTTCTAAGTTCTGCCAGAACTCCTAAAATAAAGCGATCACAGAATCGGATTGTTCTTCAGTTGGTAGACATTTTTGTGGCGAATATTCTACCGTCAGTTACAGAGTTCTAACTATCACCGTTTTGGCGCTAGAGTCGAAGCAGTAATATTTTGTAATTTCTGCCATAACTCCTAAAATAGAGTGATCACAGAGTCGTATTTTTCGGCAGTTGTTAGATATTTTTATGGCGAACATTCTACCGTCAGTTATAGAGTTCTAACTATCACCTTTTGGCGCTAAAGCCGTTGCAGTATTATTTTATAAGTTCTGCCATAACTCCTAAAATAAAGCGATCACAGAATCGGATTGTTCTTCAGTTGGTAGACATTTTTATAGCGGATATTCTACGTCAGTTGTGGACTTCTAACTATCACGGTCTTGGCGCTAGAGTCGATAAAATATTATTCTCTAAGTTCTGCCATAACTCCTAAAATAAAGCAATCACAGAATTGGATTGTTCTTCAGTTGTTAGACATTTTTATGGCGAATATTCTACCCTCAATTGCAGAGTTGTAACTATCCCCGTTTTGCGCTAGAGTCGATGCAATATTATTTTCTAAGTTCTGCCATAACTCCTAAAATAGAGCGATCACAGAGTCGGATTTTTCGGCAGTTAGATATTTTTATGGCGAATTTTCTACCGTCAGTGACAGAATTCTAACAATTCCCTTTTTGGCGCCAGAGTCGATACAATATTATTTTCTAAGTTCTGCTATAACTCCTAAAATAGAGCGATCACAGAATCGGATTGTTCTTCAGTTGGTAGACATTTTAATGGCGAATATTCTACCATCAGTTACAGAGTTCTAACTATCACCGTTTTGGAGCCAGAGTCGATGCAGTAATATTTTCTAATTTCTGCCATAACTCCTATAATAGAGTGATCACAGAGTCGTATTTTTCGGCAGTTGTTAGATATTTTTATGGCGAACATTCCACCGTCAGTTATAGAGTTCTAACTATCACCTTTTGGCGCTAGAGCCGTTGCAGTATTATTTTATAAGTTCTGCCATAACTCGTAAGATAGAGCGATCACAGAATCGGATTGTTCTTCAGTTGGTAGATATTTTTATGGCGAATATTCTACCGTAAATTGCAGAGTTGTAACTATCCGTGTTTTGGCGTTAGAGTCGATACAATATTATTTTCTAAGTTCTGCCATAACTCCTAAAATAGAGCGATCACAGAGTCGGATTTTTCGGCAGTTGTTAGACATTTTTATGGCGAATATTCTACCATCAGTTACAGAGTTCTAACTATCACCGTTTTGGTGCTAGAGTCGATACAATAATATTTTCTAAGTTCTGCCATAACTCCTAAAATAGAGCGATCACAGAATCGGATTGTTCTTCAGTTGGTAGACATTCTTATGGCGAATATTCTACCGTCAGTCATAGAGTTCTAACTATCACCTTTTGGCGCTAGAGCCGTTGCAGTATTATTTTATAAGTTCTGCCATAACTGGTAAGATAGAGCGATCACAGAGTCGGATTTTTCGGCAGTTGTTAGATATTTTTATGGCGAATATTATACCATCAGTTACAGAGTTCTAACTGTCACCGTTTTGGTGCTAGAGTCGATAAAATAATATTTTCTAAGTTCTGCCATAACTCCTAAAATAGAGCGATCACAGAATCGGATTGTTCTTCAGTTGGTAGACATTCTTATGGCGAATATTCTACCGTCAGTCATAGAGTTCTAACTATCGCTGTTTTGGCGCTAGAGTCGATGCAGTATTATATTCTAAGTTCTGATATAACTCCTAAGATAGAACGATCACAGAATCGGATTGTTCTTCAGTTGGTAGACATTTTTATGGCGAATATTCTACCTTCAATTGCAGAGTTGTAACTATCACCGTTTTGGAGCCAGAGTCGATGCAGTAATATTTTCTAATTTCTGCCATAACTCCTATAATAGAGTGATCACAGAGTCGTATTTTTCGGCAGTTGTTAGATATTTTTATGGCGAACATTCTACCGTCAGTTATAGAGTTCTAACTATCACCTTTTGGCGCTAGAGCCGTTGCAGTATTATTTTATAAGTTCTGCCATAACTCGTAAGATAGAGCGATCACAGAATCGGATTGTTCTTCAGTTGGTAGATATTTTTATGGCGAATATTCTACCGTAAATTGCAGAGTTGTAACTATCCGTGCTTTGGCGCTAGAGTCGATACAATATTATTTTCTAAGTTCTGCCATAACTCCTAAAATAGAGCGATCACAGAGTCGGATTTTTCGGCAGTTGTTAGACATTTTTATGGCGAATATTCTACCATCAGTTACAGAGTTCTAACTATCACCGTTTTGGTGCTAGAGTCGATACAATAATATTTTCTAAGTTCTGCCATAACTCCTAAAATAGAGCGATCACAGAATCGGATTGTTCTTCAGTTGGTAGACATTCTTATGGCGAATATTCTACCGTCAGTCATAGAGTTCTAACTATCAACTTTTGGCGCTAGAGCCGTTGCAGTATTATTTTATAAGTTCTGCCATAAGTGGTAAGATAGAGCGATCACAGAGTCGGATTTTTCGGCAGTTGTTAGATATTTTTATGGCGAATATTATACCATCAGTTACAGAGTTCTAACTGTCACCGTTTTGGTGCTAGAGTCGATAAAATAATATTTTCTAAGTTCTGCCATAACTCCTAAAATAGAGCGATCACAGAATCGGATTGTTCTTCAGTTGGTAGACATTCTTATGGCGAATATTCTACCGTCAGTCATAGAGTTCTAACTATCGCTGTTTTGGCGCTAGAGTCGATGCAGTATTATATTCTAAGTTCTGATATAACTCCTAAGATAGAACGATCACAGAATCGGATTGTTCTTCAGTTGGTAGACATTTTTATGGCGAATATTCTACCGTCAATTGCAGAGTACTCGCTATCCCCGTTTTGGCGCTAGAGTCGATACAATAATATTTTCTAAGTTCTGCCATAACTCCTAAAATAGAGCGATCACAGAATTGGATTGTTCTTCAGTTGTTAGGGATTTTAATGGCGAATATTCTACCGTCATTCATAGAGTTCTAACTATCCCCGTTTTGCGCTAGAGTCGATGCAATATTATTTTCTAAGTTCTGCCATAACTCCTAAAATAGAGCGATCACAGAGTCGGATTTTTCGGCAGTTAGATATTTTTATGGCGAATTTTCTACCGTCAGTGACAGAATTCTAACAATTCCCTTTTTGGCGCCAGAGTCGATACAATATTATTTTCTAAGTTCTGCTATAACTCCTAAAATAGAGCGATCACAGAATCGGATTGTTCTTCAGTTGGTAGACATTTTAATGGCGAATATTCTACCATCAGTTACAGAGTTCTAACTATCACCGTTTTGGAGCCAGAGTCGATGCAGTAATATTTTCTAATTTCTGCCATAACTCCTATAATAGAGTGATCACAGAGTCGTATTTTTCGGCAGTTGTTAGATATTTTTATGGCGAACATTCTACCGTCAGTTATAGAGTTCTAACTATCACCTTTTGGCGCTAGAGCCGTTGCAGTATTATTTTATAAGTTCTGCCATAACTCGTAAGATAGAGCGATCACAGAATCGGATTGTTCTTCAGTTGGTAGATATTTTTATGGCGAATATTCTACCGTAAATTGCAGAGTTGTAACTATCCGTGTTTTGGCGCTAGAGTCGATACAATATTATTTTCTAAGTTCTGCCATAACTCCTAAAATAGAGCGATCACAGAGTCGGATTTTTCGGCAGTTGTTAGACATTTTTATGGCGAACATTCTACCGTCAGTTATAGAGTTCTAACTATCACCTTTTGGCGCTAGAGCCGTTGCAGTATTATTTTATAAGTTCTGCCATAACTCGTAAGATAGAGCGATCACAGAATCGGATTGTTCTTCAGTTGGTAGATATTTTTATGGCGAATATTCTACCGTAAATTGCAGAGTTGTAACTATCCGTGTTTTGGCGCTAGAGTCGATACAATATTATTTTCTAAGTTCTGCCATAACTCCTAAAATAGAGCGATCACAGAGTCGGATTTTTCGGCAGTTGTTAGACATTTTTATGGCGAATATTCTACCATCAGTTACAGAGTTCTAACTATCACCGTTTTGGTGCTAGAGTCGATACAATAATATTTTCTAAGTTCTGCCATAACTCCTAAAATAGAGCGATCACAGAATCGGATTGTTCTTCAGTTGGTAGACATTCTTATGGCGAATATTCTACCGTCAGTCATAGAGTTCTAACTATCACCTTTTGGCGCTAGAGCCGTTGCAGTATTATTTTATAAGTTCTGCCATAACTGGTAAGATAGAGCGATCACAGAATCGGATTGTTCTTCAGTTGGTAGATATTTTTATGGCGAATATTCTACCGTAAATTGCAGAGTTCTAACTATCCGTGTTTTGGCGCTAGAGTCGATACAATATTATTTTCTAAGTTCTGCCATAACTCCTAAAATAGAGCGATCACAGAATCGGATTGTTCTTCAGTTGGTAGACATTCTTATGGCGAATATTCTACCGTCAGTCATAGAGTTCTAACTATCGCTGCTTTGGCGCTAGAGTCGATGCAGTATTATATTCTAAGTTCTGATATAACTCCTAAGATAGAACGATCACAGAATCGGATTGTTCTTCAGTTGGTAGACATTTTTATGGCGAATATTCTACCTTCAATTGCAGAGTTGTAACTATCACCGTTTTGGAGCCAGAGTCGATGCAGTAATATTTTCTAATTTCTGCCATAACTCCTCTAATAGAGTGATCACAGAGTCGTATTTTTCGGCAGTTGTTAGATATTTTTATGGCGAACATTCTACCGTCAGTTATAGAGTTCTAACTATCACCTTTTGGCGCTAGAGCCGTTGCAGTATTATTTTCTAAGTTCTGCCATAACTCCTAAAATAGAGCGATCACAGAATCGGATTGTTCTTCAGTTGGTAGACATTCTTATGGCGAATATTCTACCGTCAGTCATAGAGTTCTAACTATCACCTTTTGGCGCTAGAGCCGTTGCAGTATTATTTTATAAGTTCTGCCATAAGTGGTAAGATAGAGCGATCACAGAGTCGGATTTTTCGGCAGTTGTTAAATATTTTTATGGCGAATATTATACCATCAGTTACAGAGTTCTAACTGTCACCGTTTTGGTGCTAGAGTCGATAAAATAATATTTTCTAAGTTCTGCCATAACTCCTAAAATAGAGCGATCACAGAATCGGATTGTTCTTCAGTTGGTAGACATTCTTATGGCGAATATTCTACCGTCAGTCATAGAGTTCTAACTATCGCTGTTTTGGCGCTAGAGTCGATGCAGTATTATATTCTAAGTTCTGATATAACTCCTAAGATAGAACGATCACAGAATCGGATTGTTCTTCAGTTGGTAGACATTTTTATGGCGAATATTCTACCGTCAATTGCAGAGTACTCGCTATCCCCGTTTTGGCGCTAGAGTCGATACAATAATATTTTTTAAGTTCTGCCATAACTCCTAAAATAGAGCGATCACAGAATTGGATTGTTCTTCAGTTGTTAGGGATTTTAATGGCGAATATTCTACCGTCATTCATAGAGTTCTAACTATCGCTGTTTTGGCGCTAGAGTCGATGCAGTATTATTTTCTAACTTCTGCTATAACTCCTAAGATAGAACGATCACAGAATCGGATTGTTCTTCAGTTGGTAGACATTTTTATGGCGAATATTCTACCATCAGTTACAGAGTTCTAACTATCATCGTTTTGGTGCTGGAGTCGATACAATATTATTTTCAAAGTTCTGCCATACCTCCTAAAATAGAGCGATCACAGAATTGGATTGTTCTTCAGTTGTTAGGGATTTTAATCGCGAATATTCTACCCTCATTCATAGAGTTCTAACTATCGCTGTTTTGGCCCTAGAGTCGATAAAATACTATTTTCTAAGTTCTGCCATAACTCCTAAAATAGACCGATTACAGAATCGGTTTGTTCTTCAGTTCGTAGACATTTTTATTGCGAATATTCTACCGTCAATTGCAGAGTACTTACTATCCCCGTTTTGGCGCTAGAGTCGATGCAATAATATTTTCTAAGTTATGCCATAACTCCTAAAATAGAACGATCACTGAATCGGATTGTTCTTCAGTTGGTAGACATTTTTATGGCGAATATTCTGCCATCAGTTACAGAGTTCTAACTATCACCGTTTTGGTGCTAGGGTCGACACAATAATATTTTCTAAGTTCTGCCAGAACTCCTAAAATAAAGCGATCACAGAATCGGATTGTTCTTCAGTTGGTAGACATTTTTGTGGCGAATATTCTACCGTCAGTTACAGAGTTCTAACTATCACCGTTTTGGCGCTAGAGTCGAAGCAGTAATATTTTGTAATTTCTGCCATAACTCCTAAAATAGAGTGATCACAGAGTCGTATTTTTCGGCAGTTGTTAGATATTTTTATGGCGAACATTCTACCGTCAGTTATAGAGTTCTAACTATCACCTTTTGGCGCTAAAGCCGTTGCAGTATTATTTTATAAGTTCTGCCATAACTCCTAAAATAAAGCGATCACAGAATCGGATTGTTCTTCAGTTGGTAGACATTTTTATAGCGGATATTCTACGTCAGTTGTGGACTTCTAACTATCACGGTCTTGGCGCTAGAGTCGATAAAATATTATTCTCTAAGTTCTGCCATAACTCCTAAAATAAAGCAATCACAGAATTGGATTGTTCTTCAGTTGTTAGACATTTTTATGGCGAATATTCTACCCTCAATTGCAGAGTTGTAACTATCCCCGTTTTGCGCTAGAGTCGATGCAATATTATTTTCTAAGTTCTGCCATAACTCCTAAAATAGAGCGATCACAGAGTCGGATTTTTCGGCAGTTAGATATTTTTATGGCGAATTTTCTACCGTCAGTGACAGAATTCTAACAATTCCCTTTTTGGCGCCAGAGTCGATACAATATTATTTTCTAAGTTCTGCTATAACTCCTAAAATAGAGCGATCACAGAATCGGATTGTTCTTCAGTTGGTAGACATTCTTATGGCGAATATTCTACCGTCAGTCATAGAGTTCTAACTATCACCTTTTGGCGCTAGAGCCGTTGCAGTATTATTTTATAAGTTCTGCCATAACTGGTAAGATAGAGCGATCACAGAGTCGGATTTTTCGGCAGTTGTTAGATATTTTTATGGCGAATATTATACCATCAGTTACAGAGTTCTAACTGTCACCGTTCTGGTGCTAGAGTCGATAAAATAATATTTTCTAAGTTCTGCCATAACTCCTAAAATAGAGCGATCACAGAATCGGATTGTTCTTCAATTGGTAGACATTCTTATGGCGAATATTCTACCGTCAGTCATAGAGTTCTAACTATCGCTGTTTTGGCGCTAGAGTCGATGCAGTATTATATTCTAAGTTCTGATATAACTCCTAAGATAGAACGATCACAGAATCGGATTGTTCTTCAGTTGGTAGACATTTTTATGGCGAATATTCTACCTTCAATTGCAGAGTTCTAACTATCACCGTTTTGGAGCCAGAGTCGATGCAGTAATATTTTCTAATTTCTGCCATAACTCCTATAATAGAGTGATCACAGAGTCGTATTTTTCGGCAGTTGTTAGATATTTTTATGGCGAACATTCTACCGTCAGTTATAGAGTTCTAACTATCACCTTTTGGCGCTAGAGCCGTTGCAGTATTATTTTATAAGTTCTGCCATAACTCGTAAGATAGAGCGATCACAGAATCGGATTGTTCTTCAGTTGGTAGACATTTTTATGGCGAATATTCTACCGTAAATTGCAGAGTTGTAACTATCCGTGTTTTGGCGCTAGAGTCGATACAATATTATTTTCTAAGTTCTGCCATAACTCCTAAAATAGAGCGATCACAGAGTCGGATTTTTCGGCAGTTGTTAGACATTTTTATGGCGAATATTCTACCATCAGTTACAGAGTTCTAACTATCACCGTTTTGGTGCTAGAGTCGATACAATAATATTTTCTAAGTTCTGCCATAACTCCTAAAATAGAGCGATCACAGAATCGGATTGTTCTTCAGTTGGTAGACATTCTTATGGCGAATATTCTACCGTCAGTCATAGAGTTCTAACTATCACCTTTTGGCGCTAGAGCCGTTGCAGTATTATTTTATAAGTTCTGCCATAAGTGGCAAGATAGAGCGATCACAGAGTCGGATTTTTCGGCAGTTGTTAGATATTTTTATGGCGAATATTATACCATCAGTTACAGAGTTCTAACTGTCACCGTTTTGGTGCTAGAGTCGATAAAATAATATTTTCTAAGTTCTGCCATAACTCCTAAAATAGAGCGATCACAGAATCGGATTGTTCTTCAGTTGGTAGACATTCTTATGGCGAATATTCTACCGTCAGTCATAGAGTTCTAACTATCGCTCTTTTGGCGCTAGAGTCGATGCAGTATTATATTCTAAGTTCTGATATAACTCCTAAGATAGAACGATCACAGAATCGGATTGTTCTTCAGTTGGTAGACATTTTTATGGCGAATATTCTACCGTCAATTGCAGAGTACTCGCTATCCCCGTTTTGGCGCTAGAGTCGATACAATAATATTTTCTAAGTTCTGCCATAACTCCTAAAATAGAGCGATCACAGAATTGGATTGTTCTTCAGTTGTTAGGGATTTTAATGGCGAATATTCTACCGTCATTCATAGAGTTCTAACTATCGCTGTTTTGGCGCTAGAGTCGATGCAGTATTATTTTCTAACTTCTGCTATAACTCCTAAGATAGAACGATCACAGAATCGGATTGTTCTTCAGTTGGTAGACATTTTTATGGCGAATATTCTACCATCAGTTACAGAGTTCTAACTATCATCGTTTTGGTGCTGGAGTCGATACAATATTATTTTCAAAGTTCTGCCATACCTCCTAAAATAGAGCGATCACAGAATTGGATTGTTCTTCAGTTGTTAGGGATTTTAATCGCGAATATTCTACCCTCATTCATAGAGTTCTAACTATCGCTGTTTTGACCCTAGAGTCGATAAAATACTATTTTCTAAGTTCTGCCATAACTCCTAAAATAGACCGATTACAGAATCGGTTTGTTCTTCAGTTCGTAGACATTTTTATTGCGAATATTCTACCGTCAATTGCAGAGTACTTACTATCCCCGTTTTGGCGCTAGAGTCGATGCAATAATATTTTCTAAGTTATGCCATAACTCCTAAAATAGAACGATCACTGAATCGGATTGTTCTTCAGTTGGTAGACATTTTTATGGCGAATATTCTGCCATCAGTTACAGAGTTCTAACTATCACCGTTTTGCTGCTAGGGTCGACACAATAATATTTTCTAAGTTCTGCCAGAACTCCTAAAATAAAGCGATCACAGAATCGGATTGTTCTTCAGTTGGTAGACATTTTTGTGGCGAATATTCTACCGTCAATTACAGAGTTCTAACTATCACCGTTTTGGCGCTAGAGTCGAAGCAGTAATATTTTGTAATTTCTGCCATAACTCCTAAAATAGAGTGATCACAGAGTCGTATTTTTCGGCAGTTGTTAGATATTTTTATGGCGAACATTCTACCGTCAGTTATAGAGTTCTAACTATCACCTTTTGGCGCTAAAGCCGTTGCAGTATTATTTTATAAGTTCTGCCATAACTCCTAAGATAGGCGATCACAGAATCGGATTGTTCTTCAGTTGGTAGATATTTTTATGGCGAATATTCTACCGTCAATTGCAGAGTTCTAACTATCCCAGTTTTGGCGCTAGAGTCGATACAATATTATTTTCTAAGTTCTGCCATAACTCCTAAAATAGAGCGATCACAGAGTCGGATTTTTCGGCAGTTGTTAGATATTTTTATGGCGAATTATTTACCGTCAGTGACAGAATTCTAACTATTACCTTTTTGGCGCTAGAGTCGATAATATAATATTATCTAAGTTCTGCCATAACTCCTAAAATAGAGCGATCACAGAATCGGATTGTTCTTCAGTTGGTAGACATTTTTATAGCGGATATTCTACCGTCAGTTGTGGACTTCTAACTATCACGGTTTTGGCGCTAGAGTCGATACAATATTATTCTCTAAGTTCTGCCATAACTCCTAAAATAAAGCGATCACAGAATTGGATTGTTCTTCAGTTGTTAGACATTTTTATGGCGACTATTCTACCGTCATTCATAGAGCTCTCACTATCACCGTTTTGGTGCTAGAGCCGATACAATATTATTTTATAAGTTCCGCCATAACTCCTAAAATAGAGCGATCAGAGAATCGGATTCTTCTTCAGTTGTTAGACATTTTTATGGCGAATATTCTACCGTCATTTATAGAGTTCTAACTATCACCGTTTTGGTGCTAAAGTCGATACAATATTATTTTCTAAGTTCTGCCATAACTCCTAAAATAGGGCGATCACAGAATTGGATTGTTCTTCAGTTGGTAGACATTTTTATGGCGAATATTCTACCGTCAATTGCAGAGTACTTACTATCCCCGTTTTGGCGCTAGAGTCGATAAAATAATATTTTCTAAGTTCTGCCATAACTCCTAAAATAGAGCGATCACAGAATTGGATTGTTCTTCAGTTGCTAGGGATTTTAATCGCGAATATTCTACCGTCATTCATAGAGTTCTAACTATCGCCGTTTTGGCGCTAGAGTCGATGCAGTATTATTTTCTAACTTCTGCTATAACTCCTAAGATAGAACGATCACAGAATCGGATTGTTCTTCAGTTGGTAGACATTTTTATGGCGAATATTCTACCATCAGTTACAGAGTTCTAACTATCACCGTTTTGGTGCTGGAGTCGATACAATATTATTTTCCAAGTTCTGCCATACCTCATAAAATAGAGCGATCACAGAATTGGATTGTTCTTCAGTTGTTAGGGATTTTAATCGCGAATATTCTACCGTCATTCATAGAGTTCTAACTATCGCCGTTTTGGCGCTAGAGTCGATAAAATACTATTTTCTAAGTTCTGCCATAACTCCTAAAATAGAGCGATCACAGAATCGGTTTGTTCTTCAGTTCGTAGGCATTTTTGTTGCGAATATTCTACCGTCAATTGCAGAGTACTTACTATCCCCGTTTTGGCGCTAGAGTCGATACAATAATATTTTCTAAGGTATGCCATAACTCCTAAAATAGAGCGATCACAGAATCGGATTGTGCTTCAGTTGTTAGACATTTTTATGGCGAATATTCTACCGTCATTCGTAGAGTTCTAACTATCGCCGTTTTGGCGCTAGAGACGATGCAGTATTATTTTCTAAGTTCTGCTATAACTCCTAAGATAGAGCGATCACAGAATCGGATTGTTCTTTAGTTGGTAGACATTCTTATGGCGAATATTCTACGTCAGTGATAGAGTTCTAACTATCGCTATTTTGGCGCTAGCGCCGATACAATATTATTTTTTAAGTTCTGCCATACTCCTAAAATAGAGCGATCACAGAATCCGATTGTTCTTCAGTTGGCAGACATATTTATGGTGAATATTTTACCGTCAGTTACAGACTTCTAACTATCCCCGTTTTGGCGCTAGAGTCAATTCAATATTATTTTCTAAGTTCTGCCATAACTCCTAAGATAGAGCAATCCCAGAATCGGAATGTTCTTCAGTTGGTAGACATTCTTATGGCCAATATTCTACCGTCAATTGCAGACTTCTAACTATCACCGTTTTGGCGCTAGAGTCGGTACAATATTATTTTCTAAGTTCTGCCATAACTCCTAAAATAGAACGATCACAGATTCGGAATTTTCGGCAGTTGTTAGACATTTTTATGGCGAATATTCTACCGTCAGTTACGGACTTCTAACGGTCACGGTTTTGGCGCTAGAGTCGATACAATAATATTTGCTAAGTTATGCCATAACTCCTAAAATAGAGCGATCACAGAATTGGATTGTTCTTCAGTTGGTAGACATTCTTATGGCGAATATTCTACCGTCAATTGCAGAGTACTCGCTATCCCCGTTTTGGCGCTAGAGTCGATACAATAATATTTTCTAAGTTCTGCCATAACTCCTAAAATAGAGCGATCACAGAATTGGATTGTTCTTCAGTTGTTAGGGATTTTAATGGCGAATATTCTACCGTCATTCATAGAGTTCTAACTATCGCTGTTTTGGCGCTAGAGTCGATGCAGTAATATTTTCTAACTTCTGCTATAACTCCTAAGATAGAACGATCACAGAATCGGATTGTTCTTCAGTTGGTAGACATTTTTGTGGCGAATATTCTACCGTCAGTTACAGAGTTCTAACTATCACCGTTTTCGTGCTGGAGTCGATACAATATTATTTCCAAAGTTCTGCCATACCTCCTAAAATAGAGCGATCACAGAATTGGATTGTTCTTCAGTTGTTAGGGATTTTAATCGCGAATATTCTACCGGCATTCATAGAGTTCTAACTATCGCTGTTTTGGCCCTAGAGTCGTAAAAATACTATTTTCTAAGTTCTGCCATAACTCCTAAAATAGACCGATTACAGAATCGGTTTGTTCTTCAGTTCGTAGACATTTTTATTGCGAATATTCTACCGTCAATTGCCGAGTACTTACAATCCCCGTTTTGGCTCTAGAGTCGATGCAATAATATTTTCTAAGTTATGCCATAACTCCTAAAATAGAACGATCACTGAATCGGATTGTTCTTCAGTTGGTAGACATTTTTATGGCGAATATTCTGCCATCAGTTACAGAGTTCTAACTATCACCGTTTTGGTGCTAGGGTCGACACAATAATATTTTCTAAGTTCTGCCAGAACTCCTAAAATAGAGCGATCACAGAATCGGATTGTTCTTCAGTTGGTAGACATTCTTATGGCGAACATTCTACCGTCAGTTATAGAGTTCTAACTATCGCTGTTTTGGCGCTAGAGTCGATGCAGTATTATTTTGTAATTTCTGCCATAACTCCTAAAATAGTGTGATCACAGAGTCGTATTTTTCGGCAGTTGTTAGATATTTTTATGGCGAACATTCTACCGTCAGTTATAGAGTACTAACTATCACCTTTTGGCGCTAGAGCCGTTGCAGTATTATTTTATAAGTTCTGCCATAACTCCTAAGATAGGCGATCACAGAATCGGATTGTTCTTCAGTTGGTAGATATTTTTATGGCGAATATTCTACCGTCAATTGCAGAGTTCTAACTATCCCCATTTTGGCGCTAGAGTCGATACAATATTATTTTCTAAGTTCTGCCATAACTCCTAAAATAGAGCGATCACAGAGTCGGATTTTTCGGCAGTTGTTAGATATTTTTATGGCGAATTCTTTACCGTCAGTGACAGAATTCTAACTATTCCCTTTTTGGCGCTAGAGTCGATAATATAATATTATCTAAGTTCTGCCATAACTCCTAAAATAAAGCGATCACAGGATCGGATTGTTCTTCAGTTGGTAGACATTTTTATAGCGGATATTCTACGTCAGTTGTGGACTTCTAACTATCACGGTCTTGGCGCTAGAGTCGATAAAATATTATTCTCTAAGTTCTGCCATAACTCCTAAAATAAAGCAATCACAGAATTGGATTGTTCTTCAGTTGTTAGACATTTTTATGGCGAATATTCTACCCTCAATTGCAGAGTTGTAACTATCCCCGTTTTGCGCTAGAGTCGATGCAACATTATTTTCTAAGTTCTGCCATAACTCCTAAAATAGAGCGATCACAGAGTCGGATTTTTCGGCAGTTAGATATTTTTATGGCGAATTTTCTACCGTCAGTGACAGAATTCTAACAATTCCCTTTTTGGCGCCAGAGTCGATACAATATTAGTTTATAAGTTCTGCCATAACTGGTAAGATAGAGCGATCACAGAGTCGGATTTTTCGGCAGTTGTTAGATATTTTTATGGCGAATATTATACCATCAGCTACAGAGTTCTAACTGTCACCGTTTTGGTGCTAGAGTCGATAAAATAATATTTTCTAAGTTCTGCCATAACTCCTAAAATAGAGCGATCACAGAATCGGATTGTTCTTCAGTTGGTAGACATTCTTATGGCGAATATTCTACCTTCAATTGCAGAGTTGTAACTATCCCGGTTTTGGCGCTAGAGCCGATACAATATTATTTTATAAGTTCTGCCATAACTCCTAAAATAGAGCGATCACAGAATCGGATTGTTCTTCAGTTGGTAGACATTTTTCTGGCGGATATTCTAGCGTCAGTTGTGGACTTCTAACTATCATGGTTTTGGCGCTAGAGTCGATGCAGTATTATATTCTAAGTTCTGATATAACTCCTAAGATAGAACGATCACAGAATCGGATTGTTCTTCAGTTGGTAGACATTTTTATGGCGAATATTCTACCTTCAATTGCAGAGTGGTAACTATCACCGTTTTGGAGCCAGAGTCGATGCAGTAATATTTTCTAATTTCTGCCATAACTCCTATAATAGAGTGATCACAGAGTCGTATTTTTCTTCAGTTGTTAGATATTTTTATGGCGAACATTCTACCGTCAGTTATAGAGTTCTAACTATCACCTTTTGGCGCTAGAGCCGTTGCAGTATTATTTTATAAGTTCTGCCATAACTCGTAAGATAGAGCGATCACAGAATCGGATTGTTCTTCAGTTGGTAGATATTTTTATGGCGAATATTCTACCGTAAATTGCAGAGTTGTAACTATCCGTGTTTTGGCGCTAGAGTCGATACAATATTATTTTCTAAGTTCTGCCATAACTCCTAAAATAGAGCGATCACAGAGTCGGATTTTTCGGCAGTTGTTAGACATTTTTATGGCGAATATTCTACCATCAGTTACAGAGTTCTAACTATCACCGTTTTGGTGCTAGAGTCGATACAATAATATTTTCTAAGTTCTGCCATAACTCCTAAAATAGAGCGATCACAGAATCGGATTGTTCTTCAGTTGGTAGACATTCTTATGGCGAATATTCTACCGTCAGTCATAGAGTTCTAACTATCACCTTTTGGCGCTAGAGCTGTTGCAGTATTATTTTATAAGTTCTGCCATAACTGGTAAGATAGAGCGATCACAGAGTCGGATTTTTCGGCAGTTGTTAGATATTTTTATGGCGAATATTATACCATCAGTTACAGAGTTCTAACTGTCACCGTTTTGGTGCTAGAGTAGATAAAATAATATTTTCTAAGTTCTGCCATAACTCCTAAAATAGAGCGATCACAGAATCGGATTGTTCTTCAGTTGGTAGACATTCTTATGGCGAATATTCTACCGTCAGTCATAGAGTTCTAACTATCGCTGTTTTGGCGCTACAGTCGATGCAGTATTATATTCTAAGTTCTGATATAACTCCTAAGATAGAACGATCACAGAATCGGATTGTTCTTCAGTTGGTAGACATTTTTATGGCGAATATTCTACCTTCAATTGCAGAGTTGTAACTATCCCGGTTTTGGCGCTAGAGCCGATGCAATATTATTTTATAAGTTCTGCCATAACTCCTAAAATAGAGCGATCACAGAATCGGATTGTTCTTCAGTTGGTAGACATTTTTCTGGCGGATATTCTAGCGTCAGTTGTGGACTTCTAACTATCACGGTTTTTTCGCTAGAGTCGATACAATATTATTCTCTAAGTTCTGCCATAACTCCTAAAATAAAGCGAGCACAGAATTGGATTGTTCTTCAGTTGTTAGACATTTTTATGGCGAATATTCTACCGTCATTCATAGAGTTCTAACTATCACCGTTTTGGTGCTAGAGTCGATACAATATTATTTTCTAAGTTCTACCATAACTCCTAAAATAGAGCGATCACATAATTGGATTGTGCTTCAGTTGTTAGACATTTTTATGGTGAATTTTCTACCGTCATTCAAAGAGTTCTAACTATCGCCCTTTTGGCGCTAGAGTCGATGCAGTATTATTTTCTAAGTTCTGCTATAACTCCTAAGATAGAGCGATCACAGAATCGGATTGTTCTTCAGTTGGTAGACATTCTTATGGCGAATATTGTACCGTCAGTCATAGAGTTCTAACTATCGCTGTGTTGGCGCTAGCGTCGATATAATATTATTTTCTAAGTTCTGCCATACTCCTAAAATAGAGCGATCACAGAATCCGATCGTTCTGCAGTTGGCAGACATATTTATGGTGAATATTCTACCGTCAGTTACAGAGTTCTAACTATCCCCGTTTTGGCGCTAGAGTCGATGCAATATTATTTTCTAAGTTCTGCCATAACTCCTAAGATAGAGCGATCACAGAATCGGGTTGTTTTTCAGTTGGTAGACATTTTTATGGCGAATATTCTACCCTCATTTGCAGAGTTGTAACTATCCCCGTTTTGCGCTAGAGTCGATGCAATATTATTTTCTAAGTTCTGCCATAACTCCTAAAATAGAGCGATCACAGAGTCGGATTTTTCGGCAGTTAGATATTTTTATGGCGAATTTTCTACCGTCAGTGACAGAATTCTAACAATTCCCTTTTTGGCGCTAGAGTCGATAAAAAAATATTATCTAAGTTCTGCCATAACTCCTAAAATAGGGCGATCACAGAATCGGATTGTTCTTCAGTTGGTAGACATTTTTATGGCGAATATTCTACCATCAGTTACAGAGTTCTAACTATCACCGTTTTGGAGCCAGAGTCGATGCAGTAATATTTTCTAATTTCTGCCATAACTCCTATAATAGAGTGATCACAGAGTCGTATTTTTCGGCAGTTGTTAGATATTTTTATGGCGAACATTCTACCGTCAGTCATAGAGTTCTAACTATCACCGTTTTGGGGCTAGAGTCGATAAAATATTATTATCTAAGTTCTGCCATAACTCCTAAAATAGAGCGATCACAGAGTCGGATTTTTCTGCAGTTGTTAGATATTTTTATGGCGAATTTTGTACCGTCAGTGACAGAATTCCAACTATTCCTTTTTTGGCGCTAAAGTCGATAAAATATTATTTTCTAAGTTCTGCCATAACTCCTAAAAAAGAGAGTTCACAGAATCGGATTGTTTTTCAGTTGGTAGACATTCTTATGGCGAATATTCTACCGTCAGTCATAGATTTCTAACTATCGCTGTTTTGGCGCTAGAGTCGATGCAGTATTATATGCTAAGTTCTGATATAACTCCTAAGATAGAACGATCACAGAATCGGATTGTTCTTCAGTTAGTAGGCATTTTTATGGCGAATATTCTACCGTCAATTGCAGAGTTGTAACTATCCCCGTTTTGGCGCTAGAGTCGATAAACTAATATTAACTAAGTTCTGCCATAACTCCTAAAATAGAGCGATCACAGAATCGGATTGTTCTTCAGTTGGTAGACATTTTTATGGCGAATATTCTACAATCAGTTACAGAGTTCTAACTATCACCGTTTTGGAGCCAGAGTCGATGCAGAAATATTTTCTAATTTCTACCATAACTCCTATAATAGAGTGATGACAGAGTCGTATTTTTCGGCAGTTGTTAGATATTTTTATGGCGAATATTATACCATCAGTTACAGAGTTCTAACTGTCACCGTTTTGGTGCTAGAGTCGATAAAATAATATTTTCTAAGTTCTGCCATAACTCCTAAAATAGAGCGATCACAGAATCGGATTGTTCTTCAGTTGGTAGACATTCTTATGGCGAATATTCTACCGTCAGTCATAGAGTTCTAACTATCGCTGTTTTGGCGCTAGAGTCGATGCAGTATTATATTCTAAGTTCTGATATAACTCCTAAGATAGAACGATCACAGAATCGGATTGTTCTTCAGTTGGTAGACATTTTTATGGCGAATATTCTACCGTCAATTGCAGAGTTGTAACTATCCCGGTTTTGGCGCTAGAGTCGATGCAGTATTATATTCTAAGTTCTGATATAACTCCTAAAATAGAACGATCACAGAATCGGTTTGTTCTTCAGTTCGTAGACATTTTTATTGCGAATATTCTACGTCAATTGCAGAGTACTTACTATCCACGCTTTGGCTCTAGAGTCGATACAAAAATATTTTCTAAGTTATGCCATAACTCCTAAAATAGAACGATCACAGAATCGGATTGTTCTTCAGTTGATAGACATTTTAATGGCGAATATTCTATAATCAGTTACAGAGTTCTAACTATCACCGTTTTGGCGCTAGAGTCGATTCAGTAATATTTTCTAATTTCTGCCATAACTCCTAAAATAGAGTGATCACAGAGTCGTAATTTTTGGCAGTTGTTAGATATTTTTATGGCGAACATTCTACCGTCAGTTATAGAGTTCTAACTATCACCTTTTGGCGCTAGAGCCGTTGCAGTATTATGTTATAAGTTCTGCCATAACTCCTAAGATAGAGCGATCACAGAATCGGATTTTTCTTCAGTTGGTAGATATTTTTATGGCGAATATTCTACCGTCAATTGCAGAGTTTTAACTATCCCCGTTTTGGCGCTAGAGTCGATACAATATTATTTTCTAAGTTCTGCCATAACTCCTAAAATAGAGCGATCACAGAGTCGGATTTTTCGGCAGTTGTTAGATATTTTTATGGCGAATTTTCTACCGTCAGTGACAGAATTCTAACTATTACCTTTTTGGCGCTAGAGTCCATAAAAAAATATTATCTAAGTTCTGCCATAACTCCTAAAATAGAACGATCACAGAATCGGATTGTTCTTCAGTTGTTAGGCTTTTTTATGGCGGATATTCTACCGTCAGTTGTGGACTTCTAACTATTACGGTTTCGGCGCTAGAGTCGATACAATATTATTCTCTAAGTTCTGCCATAACTCCTAAAATAAAGCGAACATAGGATTGGATTGTTCGTCAGTTGTTAGACATTTTTATGGCGAATATTCTACCGTCATTCATAGAGTTCTAACTATCACCGTTTTGGTGCTAGAGTCGATACAATATTATTTTCTAAGTTCTGCCATAACTCCTAAAATGGAGCGATCACAGAATTGGATTGTGCTTCAGTTGTTAGACATTTTTATGGCGAATATTCTACCGTCATTCGTAGAGTTCTAACTATCGCCGTTTTGGCGCTAGAGTCGATGCAGTATTATTTTCTAAGTTCTGCTATAACTCCTAAGATAGAGCGATCACAGAATCGGATTGTTCTTCAGTTGGTAGACATTCTTATGGCGAATATTCTACGTCAGTGATAGAGCTCTAACTATCGCTATTTTGGCGCTAGCGCCGATACAATATTATTTTTTAAGTTCTGCCATACTCCTAAAATAGAGCGATCACAGAATCCGATTGTTCTTCAGTTGGCAGACATATTTATGGTGAATATTCTACCGTCAGTAACAGAGTTCTAACTATCCCCGTTTTGGCGCTAGAGTCGATTCAATATTATTTTCTAAGTTCTGCCATAACTCCTAAGATAGAGCAATCACAGAATCGGATTGTTCTTCAGTTGGTAGACATTCTTATGGCGAATATTCTACCGTCAATTGCAGAGTACTCGCTATCCCCGTTTTGGTGCTAGAGTCGATACAATATTATTTTCTAAGTTCTGCCATAACTCCTAAAATGGAGCGATCACAGAATTGGATTGTGCTTCAGTTGTTAGACATTTTTATGGCGAATATTCTACCATCAGTTACAGAGTTCTAACTATCACCTTTTGGCGCTAGAGCCGTTGCAGTATTATTTTATAAGTTCTGCCATAACTCCTAAGATAGGCGATCACAGAATCGGATTGTTCTACAGTTGGTAGACATTCTTATGGCGAATATTCTACCATCAGTTACAGAGTTCTAGCTATCACCGTTTTGGTGCTGGAGTCGATACAATATTAATTCCAAAGTTCTGCCATACCTCCTAAAATAGAGCGATCACAGAATTGGATTGTTCTTCAGTTGTTAGGGATTTTAATCGCGAATATTTTACCGTCATTCATAGAGTTCTAACTATCCCCGTTTTGGCCCTAGAGTCGATGCAATAATATTTTCTAAGTTATGCCATAACTCCTAAAATAGAACGATCACTGAATCGGATTGTTCTTCAGTTGGTAGACATTTTTATGGCGAATATTCTGCCATCAGTTACAGAGTTCTAACTATCACCGTTTTGGTGCTAGGGTCGATACAATAATATTTTCTAAGTTCTGATATAATTCCTAAGATAGAACGATCACAGAATCGGATTGTTCTTCAGTTGGTAGACATTTTTGTGGCGAATATTCTACCGTCAGTTACAGAGTTCTAACTATCACCGTTTTGGCGCTAGAGTCGATGCAGTAATATTTTGTAATTTCTGCCATAACTCCTAAAATAGAGTGATCACAGAGGCGTATTTTTCGGCAGTTGTTAGATATTTTTATGGCGAATATTCTACCGTCAATTGCAGAGTACTCGCTATCCCCGTTTTGGCGCTAGCGTCGATACAATAATATTTTCTAAGTTCTGCCATAACTCCTAAAATAGAGCGATCACAGAATCGGTTTGTTCTTCAGTTCGTAGGCATTTTTGTTGCGAATATTCTACCGTCAATTGCAGAGTACTTACTATCCCCGTTTTGGCGCTAGAGTCGATACAATAATATTTTCTAAGGTATGCCATAACTCCTAAAATAGATCGATCACAGAATCGGATTGTGCTTCAGTTGTTAGACATTTTTATGGCGAATATTCTACCGTCAGTCGTAGAGTTCTAACTATCGCCGTTTTGGCGCTAGAGACGATGCAGTATTATTTTCTAAGTTCTGCTATAACTCCTAAGATAGAGCGATCACAGAATCGGATTGTTCTTCAGTTGGTAGACATTCTTATGGCGAATATTCCACGTCAGTGATAGAGTTCTAACTATCGCTATTTTGGCGCTAGGGCCGATACAATATTATTTTTTAAGTTCTGCCATACTCCTAAAATAGAGCGATCACAGAATCCGATTGTTCTTCAGTTGGCAGACATATTTATGGTGAATATTCTACCGTCAGTTACAGAGTTCTAACTATCCCCGTTTTGGCGCTAGAGTCAATTCAATATTATTTTCTAAGTTCTGCCATAACTCCTAAGATAGAGCAATCACAGAATCGGAATGTTCTTCAGTTGGTAGACATTCTTATGGCCAATATTCTACCGTCAATTGCAGACTTCTAACTGTCACCGTTTTGGCGCTAGAGTCGATACAATATTATTTTCTAAGTTCTCCTATAACTCCTAAAATAGAGCGATCACAGAATCGGATTGTTCTTCAGTTGGTAGACATTTTTATGGCGAATATTCTGCCATCAGTTACAGAGTTCTGACTATCACCGTTTTGGTGCTAGGGTCGACACAATAATATTTTCTAAGTTCTGCCAGAACTCCTAAAATAGAGCGATCACAGAATCGGATTGTTCTTCAGTTGGTAGACATTCTTATGGCGAACATTCTACCGTCAGTGACAGAATTCTAACAATTCCCTTTTTGGCGCTAGAGTCGATACAATATTATTTTCTAAGTTCTGCTATAACTCCTAAAATAGAGCGATCACAGAATCGGATTGTTCTTCAGTTGGCAGACATTCTTATGGCGAATATTCTACCGTCAGTCATAGAGTTCTAACTATCACTGTTTTGGCGCTAGAGTCGATGCAGTATTATATTTTAAGTTCTGATATAACTCCTAAGATAGAACGATCACAGAATCGGATTGTTCTTCAGTTGGTAGACATTTTTATGGCGAATATTCTACCGTCAATTGCAGAGTTGTAACTATCCCGGTTTTGGCGCTAGAGCCGATACAATATTATTTTCTAAGTTCTGCCATAACTCCTAAAATAGGGCGATCACAGAATCGGATTGTTCTTCAGTTGGTAGATATTTTTATGGCGAATATTCTACCGTAAATTGCAGAGTTGTAACTATCCGCGTTTTGGCGCTAGAGTCGATACAATATTATTTTCTAAGTTCTGCCATAACTCCTAAAATAGAGCGATCACAGAGTCGGATTTTTCGGCAGTTGTTAGACATTTTTATGGCGAATATTCTACCATCAGTTACAGAGTTCTAACTATCACCGTTGTGGTGCTAGATTCGATACAATAATATTTTCTAAGTTCTGCCATAACTCCTAAAATAGAGCGATCACAGAATCGGATTGTTCTTCAGTTGGCAGACATTCTTATGGCGAATATTCTACCGTCAGTCATAGAGTTCTAACTATCACCTTTTGGCGCTAGAGCCGTTGCAGTATTATTTTATAAGTTCTGCCATAACTGGTAAGATAGAGCGATCACAGAATCGGATTGTTTTTCAGTTGGTAGACATTTTTATGGCGAATATGCTACCGTCAATTGCAGAGTTGTAACTATCCCCGTTTTGGCGCTAGAGTCGATACAATATTATTTTCTAAGTTCTGCCATAACTCCTAAAATAGAGCGATCACAGAGTCGGATTTTTCGGCAGTTGTTAGATATTTTTATGGCGAATATTATACCATCAGTTACAGAGTTCTAACTGTCACCGTTTTGGTGCTAGAGTCGATAAAATAATATTTTCTAAGTTCTACCATAACTCCTAAAATAGAGCGATCACAGAATCGGATTGTTCTTCAGTTGGTAGACATTCTTATGGCGAATATTCTACCGTCAGTCATAGAGTTCTAACTATCGCTGTTTTGGCGCTGGAGTCGATGCAGTATTATATTCTAAGTTCTGATATAACTCCTAAGATAGAACGATCACAGAATCGGATTGTTCTTCAGTTGGTAGACATTTTTATGGCGAATATTCTACCGTCAATTGCAGAGTTGTAACTATCCCGGTTTTGGCGCTAGAGCCGATACAATATTATTTTCTAAGTTCTGCCATAACTCCTAAAATAGAGCGATCACAGAATCGGATTGTGCTTCAGTTGTTAGACATTTTTATGGTGAATTTTCTACCGTCATTCAAAGAGTTCTAACTATCGCCGTTTGGGCGCTAGAGTCGATGCAGTATTATTTTCTAAGTTCTGCTATAACTCCTAAGATAGAGCGATCACAGAATCGGATTGTTCTTCAGTTGGTAGACATTCTTATGGCGAATATTCTACCGTCAGTCATAGAGTTCTAACTATCGCTGTGTTGGCGCTAGCGTCGATACAATATTATTCTCTAAGTTCTGCCATACTCCTAAAATAGAGCGATCACAGAATCCGATCGTTCTTCAGTTGGCAGACATATTTATGGTGAATATTCTACCGTCAGTTACAGAGTTCTAACTATCCCCGTTTTGGCGCTAGAGTCGATGCAATATTATTTTCTAAGTTCTGCCATAACTCCTAAGATAGAGCGATCACAGAATCGGGTTGTTCTTCAGTTGGTAGACATTTTTATGGCGAATATTCTACCCTCAATTGCAGAGTTGTAAATATCCCCGTTTTGCGCTAGAGTTGATGCAATATTATTTTCTAAGTTCTGCCATAACTCCTAAAATAGAGCGATAGAAGAGTCGGATTTTTCGGCAGTTAGATATTTTTATGGCGAATTTTCTACGGTCAGTGACAGAATTCTAACAATTCCCTTTTTGGCGCTAGAGTCGATAAAATATTATTTTCTAAGTTCTGCCATAACTCCTAAAAAAGAGAGATCACAGAATCGGATTGTTTTACAGTTGGTAGACATTCTTATGGCGAATATTCTACCGTCAGTCATAGAGTTGTAACTATCGCTGTTTTGGCGCTAGAGTCGATGCAGTATTATATGCTAAGTTCTGATATAACTCCTAAGATAGAACGATCACAGAATCGGATTGTTCTTCAGTTGGTAGGCATTTTTATGGCGAATATTCTACCGTCAATTGCAGAGTTGTAACTATCCCCGTTTTGGCGCTAGAGTCGATAAAATAATATTATCTAAGTTCTGCCATAACTCCTAAAATAGAGCGATCACAGAATCGGATTGTTCTTCTGTTGGTAGACATTTTTATGGCGAATATTTTACAATCAGTTACAGAGTTCTAACTATCACCGTTTTGGAGCCAGAGTCGATGCAGTAATATTTTCTAATTTCTACCATAACTCCTATAATAGAGTGATCAGAGAGTCGTATTTTTCGGCAGTTGTTAGATATTTTTATGGCGAATATTATACCATCAGTTACAGAGTTCTAACTGTCACCGTTTTGGTGCTAGAGTCGATAAAATAATATTTTCTAAGTTCTGCCATAACTCCTAAAATAGAGCGATCACAGAATCGGATTGTTCTTCAGTTGGTAGACATTCTTATGGCGAATATTCTACCGTCAGTCATAGAGTTCTAACTATCGCTGTGTTGGCGCTAGCGTCGATACAATATTATTTTCTAAGTTCTGCCATAACTCCTAAAATAGGGCGATCACAGAATCGGATTGTTCTTCAGTTGGTAGACATTCTTATGGCGAATATTCTACTGTCAGTCATAGAGTTCTAACTATCGCTGTTTTGGCGCTAGAGTCGATGCAGTATTATATTCTAAGTTCTGATATAACTCCTAAGATAGAACGATCACAGAATCGGATTGTTCTTCAGTTGGTAGACATTTTTATGGCGAATATTCTACCGTCAATTGCAGAGTTGTAACTATCCCGGTTTTGGCGCTAGAGCCGATACAATATTATTTTCTAAGTTCTACCATAACTCCTAAAATAGAACGATCACAGAATCGGTTTGTTCTTCAGTTGGAAGACATTTTTATTGCGAATATTCTACCCTCAATTGCAGAGTTGTAACTATCCCCGTTTTGCGCTAGAGTCGATGCAATATTATTTTCTAAGTTCTGCCATAACTCCTAAAATAGAGCGATCACAGAGTCGGATTTTTCGGCAGTTAGATATTTTTATGGCGAATTTTGTACCGTCAGTGACAGAATTCTAACTATTCCTTTTTTGGCGCTAAAGTCGATAAAATATTATTTTCTAAGTTCTGCCATAACTCCTAAAAAAGAGAGATCACAGAATCGGATTGTTTTTCAGTTGGTAGACATTCTTATGGCGAATATTCTACCGTCAGTCATAGAGTTGTAACTATCGCTGTTTTGGCGCTAGAGTCGATGCAGTATTATATGCTAAGTTCTGATATAACTCCTAAGATAGAACGATCACAGAATCGGATTGTTCTTCAGTTGGTAGGCATTTTTATGGCGAATATTCTACCGTCAATTGCAGAGTTGTAACTATCCCCGTTTTGGCGCTAGAGTCGATAAAATAATATTATCTAAGTTCTGCCATAACTCCTAAAATAGAGCGATCACAGAATCGGATTGTTCTTCTGTTGGTAGACATTTTTATGGCGAATATTCTACAATCAGTTACAGAGTTCTAACTATCACCGTTTTGGAGCCAGAGTCGATGCAGTAATATTTTCTAATTTCTACCATAACTCCTATAATAGAGTGATCAGAGAGTCGTATTTTTCGGCAGTTGTTAGATATTTTTATGGCGAATATTATACCATCAGTTACAGAGTTCTAACTGTCACCGTTTTGGTGCTAGAGTCGATAAAATAATATTTTCTAAGTTCTGCCATAACTCCTAAAATAGAGCGATCACAGAATCGGATTGTTCTTCAGTTGGTAGACATTCTTATGGCGAATATTCTACCGTCAGTCATAGAGTTCTAACTATCGCTGTTTTGGCGCTAGAGTCGATGCAGTATTATATTCTAAGTTCTGATATAACTCCTAAGATAGAACGATCACAGAATCGGATTGTTCTTCAGTTGGTAGACATTTTTATGGCGAATATTCTACCGTCAATTGCAGAGTTGTAACTATCCCGGTTTTGGCGCTAGAGCCGATACAATATTATTTTCTAAGTTCTACCATAACTCCTAAAATAGAACGATCACAGAATCGGTTTGTTCTTCAGTTCGTAGACATTTTTATTGCGAATATTCTACGTCAATTGCAGAGTACTTACTATCCACGCTTTGGCTCTAGAGTCGATACAATAATATTTTCTAAGTTATGCCATAACTCCTAAAATAGAACGATCACAGAATCGGATTGTTCTTCAGTTGATAGACATTTTAATGGCGAATATTCTACCATCAGTTACAGAGTTCTAACTATCACGGTTTTGGCGCTAGAGTCGATTCAGTAATATTTTCTAAGTTCTGCCATAACTCCTAAAATAGAGCGATCACAGAGTCGGATTTTTCGGCAGTTGTTAGATATTTTTATGGCGAATATTATACCATCAGTTACAGAGTTCTAACTGTCACCGTTTTGGTGCTAGAGTCGATAAAATAATATTTTCTAAGTTCTACCATAACTCCTAAAATAGAGCGATCACAGAATCGGATTGTTCTTCAGTTGGTAGACATTCTTATGGCGAATATTCTACCGTCAGTCATAGAGTTCTAACTATCGCTGTTTTGGCGCTAGAGTCGATGCAGTATTATATTCTAAGTTCTGATATAACTCCTAAGATAGAACGATCACAGAATCGGATTGTTCTTCAGTTGGTAGGCATTTTTATGGCGAATATTCTACCGTCAATTGCAGAGTTGTAACTATCCCCGTTTTGGCGCTAGAGTCGATAAAATAATATTATCTAAGTTCTGCCATAACTCCTAAAATAGAGCGATCACAGAATCGGATTGTTCTTCTGTTGGTAGACATTTTTATGGCGAATATTCTACAATCAGTTACAGAGTTCTAACTATCACCGTTTTGGAGCCAGAGTCGATGCAGTAATATTTTCTAATTTCTACCATAACTCCTATAATAGAGTGATCAGAGAGTCGTATTTTTCGGCAGTTGTTAGATATTTTTATGGCGAATATTATACCATCAGTTACAGAGTTCTAACTGTCACCGTTTTGGTGCTAGAGTCGATAAAATAATATTTTCTAAGTTCTGCCATAACTCCTAAAATAGAGCGATCACAGAATCGGATTGTTCTTCAGTTGGTAGACATTCTTATGGCGAATATTCTACCGTCAGTCATAGAGTTCTAACTATCGCTGTTTTGGCGCTAGAGTCGATGCAGTATTATATTCTAAGTTCTGATATAACTCCTAAGATAGAACGATCACAGAATCGGATTGTTCTTCAGTTGGTAGACATTTTTATGGCGAATATTCTACCGTCAATTGCAGAGTTGTAACTATCCCGGTTTTGGCGCTAGAGCCGATACAATATTATTTTCTAAGTTCTACCATAACTCCTAAAATAGAACGATCACAGAATCGGATTGTTCTTCAGTTGGTAGGCATTTTTATGGCGAATATTCTACCGTCAATTGCAGAGTTGTAACTATCCCCGTTTTGGCGCTAGAGTCGATAAAATAATATTATCTAAGTTCTGCCATAACTCCTAAAATAGAGCGATCACAGAATCGGATTGTTTTTCAGTTGGTAGACATTTTTATGGCGAATATGCTACCGTCAATTGCAGAGTTGTAACTATCCCCGTTTTGGCGCTAGAGTCGATACAATATTATTTTCTAAGTTCTGCCATAACTCCTAAAATAGAGCGATCACAGAGTCGGATTTTTCGGCAGTTGTTAGATATTTTTATGGCGAATATTATACCATCAGTTACAGAGTTCTAACTGTCACCGTTTTGGTGCTAGAGTCGATAAAATAATATTTTCTAAGTTCTACCATAACTCCTAAAATAGAGCGATCACAGAATCGGATTGTTCTTCAGTTGGTAGACATTCTTATGGCGAATATTCTACCGTCAGTCATAGAGTTCTAACTATCGCTGTTTTGGCGCTGGAGTCGATGCAGTATTATATTCTAAGTTCTGATATAACTCCTAAGATAGAACGATCACAGAATCGGATTGTTCTTCAGTTGGTAGACATTTTTATGGCGAATATTCTACCGTCAATTGCAGAGTTGTAACTATCCCGGTTTTGGCGCTAGAGCCGATACAATATTATTTTCTAAGTTCTGCCATAACTCCTAAAATAGAGCGATCACAGAATCGGATTGTGCTTCAGTTGTTAGACATTTTTATGGTGAATTTTCTACCGTCATTCAAAGAGTTCTAACTATCGCCGTTTGGGCGCTAGAGTCGATGCAGTATTATTTTCTAAGTTCTGCTATAACTCCTAAGATAGAGCGATCACAGAATCGGATTGTTCTTCAGTTGGTAGACATTCTTATGGCGAATATTCTACCGTCAGTCATAGAGTTCTAACTATCGCTGTGTTGGCGCTAGCGTCGATACAATATTATTTTCTAAGTTCTGCCATACTCCTAAAATAGAGCGATCACAGAATCCGATCGTTCTTCAGTTGGCAGACATATTTATGGTGAATATTCTACCGTCAGTTACAGAGTTCTAACTATCCCCGTTTTGGCGCTAGAGTCGATGCAATATTATTTTCTAAGTTCTGCCATAACTCCTAAGATAGAGCGATCACAGAATCGGGTTGTTCTTCAGTTGGTAGACATTTTTATGGCGAATATTCTACCCTCAATTGCAGAGTTGTAAATATCCCCGTTTTGCGCTAGAGTTGATGCAATATTATTTTCTAAGTTCTGCCATAACTCCTAAAATAGAGCGATAGAAGAGTCGGATTTTTCGGCAGTTAGATATTTTTATGGCGAATTTTCTACGGTCAGTGACAGAATTCTAACAATTCCCTTTTTGGCGCTAGAGTCGATAAAATATTATTTTCTAAGTTCTGCCATAACTCCTAAAAAAGAGAGATCACAGAATCGGATTGTTTTACAGTTGGTAGACATTCTTATGGCGAATATTCTACCGTCAGTCATAGAGTTGTAACTATCGCTGTTTTGGCGCTAGAGTCGATGCAGTATTATATTCTAAGTTCTGATATAACTCCTAAGATAGAACGATCACAGAATCGGATTGTTCTTCAGTTGGTAGACATTTTTATGGCGAATATTCTACCGTCAATTGCAGAGTTGTAACTATCCCGGTTTTGGCGCTAGAGCCGATACAATATTATTTTCTAAGTTCTACCATAACTCCTAAAATAGAACGATCACAGAATCGGTTTGTTCTTCAGTTGGAAGACATTTTTATGGCGAATATTCTACCCTCAATTGCAGAGTTGTAACTATCCCCGTTTTGCGCTAGAGTCGATGCAATATTATTTTCTAAGTTCTGCCATAACTCCTAAAATAGAGCGATCACAGAGTCGGATTTTTCGGCAGTTAGATATTTTTATGGCGAATTTTGTACCGTCAGTGACAGAATTCTAACTATTCCTTTTTTGGCGCTAAAGTCGATAAAATATTATTTTCTAAGTTCTGCCATAACTCCTAAAAAAGAGAGATCACAGAATCGGATTGTTTTTCAGTTGGTAGACATTCTTATGGCGAATATTCTACCGTCAGTCATAGAGTTGTAACTATCGCTGTTTTGGCGCTAGAGTCGATGCAGTATTATATGCTAAGTTCTGATATAACTCCTAAGATAGAACGATCACAGAATCGGATTGTTCTTCAGTTGGTAGGCATTTTTATGGCGAATATTCTACCGTCAATTGCAGAGTTGTAACTATCCCCGTTTTGGCGCTAGAGTCGATAAAATAATATTATCTAAGTTCTGCCATAACTCCTAAAATAGAGCGATCACAGAATCGGATTGTTCTTCTGTTGGTAGACATTTTTATGGCGAATATTCTACAATCAGTTACAGAGTTCTAACTATCACCGTTTTGGAGCCAGAGTCGATGCAGTAATATTTTCTAATTTCTACCATAACTCCTATAATAGAGTGATCAGAGAGTCGTATTTTTCGGCAGTTGTTAGATATTTTTATGGCGAATATTATACCATCAGTTACAGAGTTCTAACTGTCACCGTTTTGGTGCTAGAGTCGATAAAATAATATTTTCTAAGTTCTGCCATAACTCCTAAAATAGAGCGATCACAGAATCGGATTGTTCTTCAGTTGGTAGACATTCTTATGGCGAATATTCTACTGTCAGTCATAGAGTTCTAACTATCGCTGTTTTGGCGCTAGAGTCGATGCAGTATTATATTCTAAGTTCTGATATAACTCCTAAGATAGAACGATCACAGAATCGGATTGTTCTTCAGTTGGTAGACATTTTTATGGCGAATATTCTACCGTCAATTGCAGAGTTGTAACTATCCCGGTTTTGGCGCTAGAGCCGATACAATATTATTTTCTAAGTTCTACCATAACTCCTAAAATAGAACGATCACAGAATCGGTTTGTTCTTCAGTTCGTAGACATTTTTATTGCGAATATTCTACGTCAATTGCAGAGTACTTACTATCCACGCTTTGGCTCTAGAGTCGATACAATAATATTTTCTAAGTTATGCCATAACTCCTAAAATAGAACGATCACAGAATCGGATTGTTCTTCAGTTGATAGACATTTTAATGGCGAATATTCTACCATCAGTTACAGAGTTCTAACTATCACGGTTTTGGCGCTAGAGTCGATTCAGTAATATTTTCTAATTTCTGCCATAACTCCTAAAATAGAGTGATCACAGAGTCGTAATTTTCGGCAGTTGTTAGATATTTTTATGGCGAACATTCTACCGTCAGTTATAGAGTTCTAACTATCACCTTTTGGCGCTAGAGTCGATACAATATTATTTTCTAAGTTCTGCCATAACTCCTAAAATAGAGCGATCACAGAGTCGGATTTTTCGGCAGTTGTTAGATATTTTTATGGCGAATTTTCTACCGTCAGTGACAGAATTCTAACTATTAACTTTTTGGCGCTAGAGTCGATAAAAAAATATTATCTAAGTTCTGCCATAACTCCTAAAATAGAACGATCACAGAATCGGATTGTTCTTCAGTTGTTAGGCATTTTTATGGCGGATATTCTACCGTCAGTTGTGGACTTCTAACTATTACGGTTTTGGCGCTAGAGTCGATACAATATTATTCTCTAAGTTCTGCCATAACTCCTAAAATAAAGCGAACATAGAATTGGATTGTTCGTCAGTTGTTAGACATTTTTATGGCGAATATTCTACCGTCATTCATAGAGTTCTAACTATCACCGTTTTGGTGCTAGAGTTGATACAATATTATTTTCTAAGTTCTGCCATAACTCCTAAAATAGAGCGATCACAGAATTGGATTGTGCTTCAGTTGTTAGACATTTTTATGGCGAATATTCTACCGTCATTCGTAGAGTTCTAACTATCGCCGTTTTGGCGCTAGAGTCGATGCAGTATTATTTTCTAAGTTCTGCTATAACTCCTAAGATAGAGCGATCACAGAATCGGATTGTTCTTCAGTTGGTAGACATTCTTATGGCGAATATTCTACGTCAGTGATAGAGCTCTAACTATCGCTATTTTGGCGCTAGCGCCGATACAATATTATTTTTTAAGTTCTGCCATACTCCTAAAATAGAGCGATCACAGAATCCGATTGTTCTTCAGTTGGCAGACATATTTATGGTGAATATTCTACAGTCAGTTACAGAGTTCTAACTATCCCCGTTTTGGCGCTAGAGTCGATTCAATATTATTTTCTAAGTTCTGCCATAACTCCTAAGATAGAGCAATCACAGAATCGGAATGTTCTTCAGTTGGTAGACATTCTTATGGCCAATATTCTACCGTCAATTGCAGACTTCTAACTATCACCGTTTTGGCGCTAGAGTCGGTACAATATTATTTTCTAAGTTCTGCCATAACTCCTAAAATAGAACGATCACAGATTCGGAATTTTCGGCAGTTGTTAGACATTTTTATGGCGAATATTCTACCGTCAGTTACGGACTTCTAACGGTCACGGTTTTGGCGCTAGAGTCGATACAATAATATTTGCTCAGTTCTGCCATAACTCCTAAAATAGAGCGATCACAGAATTGGATTGTTCTTCAGTTGTTAGGGATTTTAATGGCGAATATTCTACCGTCATTCATAGAGTTCTAACTATCGCTGTTTTGGCGCTAGAGTCGATGCAGTATTATTTTCTAACCTCTGCTATAACTCCCAAGATAGAACGATCACAGAATCGAATTGTTTTCCAGTTGGTAGACATTTTTATGGCGAATATTCTACCATCAGTTACAGAGTTCTAACTATCACCGTTT
Source organism: Xylophagus ater (assembly GCA_963422695.1). Lineage (NCBI taxonomy): Eukaryota > Metazoa > Arthropoda > Insecta > Diptera > Xylophagidae > Xylophagus > Xylophagus ater. The sequence goes on along the minus strand of OY730481.1, from coordinate 25,332,085 downwards.
TGGTGCTGGAGTCGATACAATATTATTTCCAAAGTTCTGCCATACCTCCTAAAATAGAGCGATCACAGAATTGGATTGTTCTTCAGTTGTTAGGGATTTTAATCGCGAATATTTTACCGTCATTCATAGAGTTCTAACTATCACCTTCTGGCCTTAGAACCGTTGCAGTATTATTTTATAAGTTCTGCCATAACTCCTAAGATAGGCGGTCACAGAATCGGATTGTTCTTCAGTTGGTAGATATTTTTATGGCGAATATTCTACCGTCAATTGCAGAGTTCTAACTATCCCCGTTTTGGCGCTAGAGTCGATACAATATTATTTTCTAAGTTCTGCCATAACTCCTAAAATAGAGCGATCACAGAGTCGGATTTTTCGGCAGTTGTTAGATATTTTTATGGCGAATTATTTACCTTCAGTGACAGAATTCTAACTATTCCCTTTTTGGCGCTAGAGTCGATAATATAATATTATCTAAGTTCTGCCATAACTCTTAAAATAGAGCGATCACAGAATCGGATTGTTCTTCAGTTGGTAGACATTTTTATGGCGAATATTCTACCGTCATTCATAGAGCTCTCACTATCACCGTTTTGGTGCTAGTGTCGATGCAGTATTATATGCTAAGTTCTGATATAACTCCTAAGATAGAACGATCACAGAATCGGATTGTTCTTCAGTTGGTAGGCATTTTTATGGCGAATATTCTACCGTCAATTGCAGAGTTGTAACTATCCCCGTTTTGGCGCTAGAGTCGATAAAATAATATTATCTAAGTTCTGCCATAACTCCTATAATAGAGTGATCACAGAGTCGTATTTTTCGGCAGTTGTTAGATATTTTTATGGCGAATATTATACCATCAGTTACAGAGTTCTAACTGTCACCGTTTTGGTGCTAGAGTCGATAAAATAATATTTTCTAAGTTCTGCCATAACTCCTAAAATAGAGCGATCACAGAATCGGATTGTTCTTCAGTTGGTAGACATTCTTATGGCGAATATTCTACCGTCAGTCATAGAGTTCTAACTATCGCTGTTTTGGCGCTAGAGTCGATGCAGCATTATATTCTAAGTTCTGATATAACTCCTAAGATAGAACGATAACAGAATCGGATTGTTCTTCAGTTGGTAGACATTTTTATGGCGAATATTCTACCGTCAATTGCAGAGTTGTAACTATCCCGGTTTTGGCGCTAGAGCCGATACAATATTATTTTCTAAGTTCTAACATAACTCCTAAAATAGAGCGATCACAGAATCGGTTTGTTCTTCAGTTCGTAGAAATTTTTATTGCGAATATTCTACGGCAATTGCAGAGTACTCACTATCCACACTTTGGCTCTAGAGTCGATGCAATAATATTTTCTAAGTTATGCCATAACTCCTAAAATAGAACGATCACAGAATCGGATTGTTCTTCAGTTGATAGACATTTTAATGGCGAATATTCTACCATCAGTTACAGAGTTCTAACTATCACCGTTTTGGCGCTAGAGTCGATTCAGTAATATTTTCTAATTTCTGCCATAACTCCTAAAATAGAGTGATCACAGAGTCGTAATTTTCGGCAGTTGTTAGATATTTTTATGGCGAACATTCTACCGTAAGTTATAGAGTTCTTTTGGCGCTAGAGCCGTTGCAGTATTATTTTATAAGTTCTGCCATAACTCCTAAGATAGGCGATCACAGAATCGGATTGTTCTTCAGTTGGTAGATATTTTTATGGCGAATATTCTACCGTCAATTGCAGAGTTCTAACTATCCCCGTTTTGGCGCTAGAGTCGATACAATATTATTTTCTAAGTTCTGCCATAACTCCTAAAATAGAGCGATCACAGAGTCGGATTTTTCGGTAGTTGTTAGATATTTTTATGGCGAATTTTCTACCGTCAGTGACAGAATTCTAACTATTACCTTTTTGGCGCTAGAGTCGATAAAAAAATATTATCTAAGTTCTGCCATAACTCTTAAAATAGAACGATCACAGAATCGGATTGTTCTTCAGTTGTTAGGCATTTTTATTGCGGATATTCTACCGTCAGTTGTGGACTTCTAACTATTACGGTTTTGGCGCTAGAGTCCATACAATATTATTCTCTAAGTTCTGCCATAACTCCTAAAATAAAGGGAACATAGAATTGGATTGTTCTTCAGTTGTTAGACATTTTTATGGCGAATATTCTACCGTCATTCATAGAGTTCTAACTATCACCGTTTTGGTGCTAGAGTCGATACAATATTATTTTCTAAGTTCTGCCATAACTCCTAAAATAGAGCGATCACAGAATTGGATTGTGCTTCAGTTGTTAGACATTTTTATGGCGAATATTCTACCGTAATTCGTAGAGTTCTAACTATCGCCGTTTTGGCGCTAGAGTCGATGCAGTATTATTTTCTAAGTTCTGCTATAACTCCTAAGATAGAGCGATCACAGAATCGGATTGTTCTTCAGTTGGTAGACATTCTTATGGCGAATATTCTACGTCAGTGATAGAGCTCTAACTATCGCTATTTTGGCGCTAGCGCCGATACAATATTATTTTTTAAGTTCTGCCATACTCCTAAAATAGAGCGATCACAGAATCGGATTGTTCTTCAGTTGGTAGATATTTTTATGGCGAATATTCTACCGTCAATTGCAGAGTTCTAACTATCCCCGTTTTGGCGCTAGAGTCGATACAATATTATTTTCTAAGTTCTGCCATAACTCCTAAAATAGAGCGATCACAGAGTCGGATTTTTCGGCAGTTGTTAGATATTTTTATGGCGAATTATTTACCTTCAGTGACAGAATTCTAACTATTCCCTTTTTGGCGCTAGAGTCGATAATATAATATTATCTAAGTTCTGCCATAACTCTTAAAATAGAGCGATCACAGAATCGGATTGTTCTTCAGTTGGTAGATATTTTTATGGCGAATATTCTACCGTCATTCATAGAGCTCTCACTATCACCGTTTTGGTGCTAGAGCCGATACAATATTATTTTCTAAGTTCTGCCATAACTCCTAAAATAGAGCGATCACAGAATCGGATTCTTCTTCAGTTGTTAGACATTTTTATGGCGAATATTCTACCGTCATTCATAGAGTTCTAACTATCACCGTTTTGGTGCTAGAGGCGATACAATATTATTTTCTAAGTTCTGCCATAACTCCTAAAATAGGGCGATCACAGAATTGGATTGTTCTTCAGTTGGTAGACATTTTTATGGCGAATATTCTGCCATCAGTTACAGAGTTCTAACTATCACCGTTTTGGTGCTAGGGTCGATACAATAATATTTTCTAAGTTCTACCAGAACTCCTAAAATAGAGCGATCACAGAATCGGATTGTTCTTCAGTTGGTAGACATTTTTATGGCGAATATTCTACCGTCATTCATAGAGCTCTCACTATCACCGTTTTGGTGCTAGAGCCGATACAATATTATTTTCTAGGTTCTGCCATAACTCCTAAAATAGAGCGATCACAAAATCGGATTTTTCTTCAGTTGTTAGTCATTTTTATGGCGAATATTCTACCGTCATTCATAGAGTTCTAACTATCACCGTTTTGGTGCTAGAGGCGATACAATATTATTTTCTAAGTTCTGCCATAACTCCTAAAATAGAGCGATCACAGAATCGGATTCTTCTTCAGTTGTTAGACATTTTTATGGCGAATATTCTACCGTCATTCATAGAGTTCTAACTATCACCGTTTTGGTGCTAGAGGCGATACAATAATATTTTCTAAGTTCTGCCATAACTCCTAAAATAGAGCGATCACAGAATTGGATTGTTCTTCAGTTGGTAGACATTTTTATGGCGAATATTCTACCGTCATTCATAGAGTTCTAACTATCCCCGTTTTGCGCTAGAGTCGATGCAATATTATTTTCTAAGTTCTGCCATAACTCCTAAAATAGAGCAATCACAGAGTCGGATTTTTCGGCAGTTAGATATTTTTATGGCGAATTTTCTACCGTCAGTGACAGAATTCTAACAATTCCCTTTTTGCCGCTAGAGTCGATAAAAATATATTATCTAAGTTCTGCCATAACTCCTAAAATAGGGCGATCACAGAATCGGATTGTTCTTCAGTTGGTAGACATTTTTATGGCGAATATTCTACCATCAGTTACAGAGTTCTAACTATCACCGTTTTGGAGCCAGAGTCGATGCAGTAATATTTTCTAATTTCTGCCATAACTCCTATAATAGAGTGATAACAGAGTCGTATTTTTCGGCAGTTGTTAGTTATTTTTATGGCGAACATTCTACCGTCAGTCATAGAGTTCTAACTATCACCGTTTTGGGGCTAGAGTCGTTAAAATATTATTATCTAAGTTCTGTCATAACTCCTAAAATAGAGCGATCACAGAATCGCATTTTTGGCAGTTGTTAGATATTTTTATTGCGAATATTCTACCATCAGTTACAGAGTGCTAACTATTACCGTTTTGGCGCTAGAGTCGATACAATAATATTTTCTAAGTTCTGCCATAACTCCTAAAATAGAGCGATCGCAGAATCGGATTGTTCTTCAGTTGGTAGACATTCTTATGGCGAATATTCTACCGTCAGTCATAGAGTTCTAACTATCACCTTTTGGCGCTAGAGCCGTTGTAGTATTATTTTATAAGTTCTGCCATAACTCCTAAGATAGAGCGATCACAGAATCGGGTTGTTCTTCAGTTGGTAGACATTTTTATGGCGAATATTCTGCCGTCAATTGCAGAGTTGTAACTATCCCCGTTTTCGCGCTAGAGTCGATACAATGTTATTTTCTAAGTTCTGCTATAACTCCTAAAATAGAGCGATAACAGAGTCGGATTTTTCTGCAGTTGTTAGATATTTTTATGGCGAATTTTGTACCGTCAGTGACAGAATTCTAACTATTCCTTTTTTGGCGGTAAAGTCGATAAAATATTATTTTCTAAGTTCTGCCATAACTCCTAAAAAAGAGCGATCACAGAATCGGATTGTTTTTCAGTTGGTAGACATTCTTATGGCGAATATTCTACCGTCAGTCATAGAGTTCTAACTATCGCTGTTTTGGCGCTAGAGTCGATGCAGTATTATTATGCTAAGTTCTGATATAACTCCTAAGATAGAACGATCACAGAATCGGATTGTTCTTCAGTTGGTAGGCATTTTTATGGCGAATATTCTACCGTCAATTGCAGAGTTGTAACTATCCCCGTTTTGGCGCTAGAGTCAATAAAATAATATTATCTAAGTTCTGCCATAACTCCTATAATAGAGTGATCACAGAGTCGTATTTTTCGGCAGTTGTTAGATATTTTTATGGCGAATATTATACCATCAGTTACAGAGTTCTAACTGTCACCGTTTTGGTGCTAGAGTCGATAAAATAATATTTTCTAAGTTCTGCCATAACTCCTAAAATAGAGCGATCACAGAATCGGATTGTTCTTCAGTTGGTAGACATTCTTATGGCGAATATTCTACCGTCAGTCATAGAGTTCTAACTATCGCTGTTTTGGCGCTAGAGTCGATGCAATATTATATTCTAAGTTCTGATATAACTCCTAAGATAGAACGATAACATAATCGGATTGTTCTTCAGTTGGTAGACATTTTTATGGCGAATATTCTACCGTCAATTGCAGAGTTGTAACTATCCCGGTTTTGGCGCTAGAGCCGATACAATATTATTTTCTAAGTTCTACCATAACTCCTAAAATAGAGCGATCACAGAATCGGTTTGTTCTTCAGTTCGTAGAAATTTTTATTGCGAATATTCTACGTCAGTTGCAGAGTACTTACTATCCACACTTTGGCTCTAGAGTCGATACAATAATATTTCCTAAGTTATGCCATAACTCCTAAAATAGAACGATCACAGAATCGGATTGTTCTTCAGTTGATAGACATTTTAATGGCGAATATTCTACCATCAGTTACAGAGTTCTAACTATCACCGTTTTGGCGCTAGAGTCGATTCAGTAATATTTTCTAATTTCTGCCATAACTCCTAAAATAGAGCGATCACAGAATTGGATTGTTCTTCAGTTGTTAGGGATTTTAATCGCGAATATTTTACCGTCATTCATAGAGTTCTAACTATCGCTGTTTTGGCGCTAGAGTCGATAAAATACTATTTTCTAAGTTCTGCCATAACTCCTAAAATAGAGCGATCACAGAGTCGGATTTTTCGGTAGCTGTTAGATATTTTTATGGCGAATTTTCTACCGTCAGTGACAGAATTCTAACTATTACCTTTTTGGCGCTAGAGTCGATAAAAAAATATTATCTAAGTTCTGCCATAACTCCTAAAATAGAACGATCACAGAATCGGATTGTTCTTCAGTTGTTAGGCATTTTTAGGGCGGATATTTTACCGTCAGTTGTGGACTTCTAACTATTACGGTTTTGGCGCTAGAGTCGATACAATATTATTCTCTAAGTTCTGCCATAACTCGTAAAATAAAGCGAACATAGAATTGGATTGTTCTTCAGTTGTTAGACATTTTTATGGCGAATATTCTACCGTCATTCATAGAGTTCTAACTATCACCGTTTTGGTGCTAGAGTCGATACAATATTATTTTCTAAGTTCTGCCATAACTCCTAAAATAGAGCGATCACAGAATTGGATTGTGCTTCAGTTGTTAGACATTTTTATGGCGAATATTCTACCGTAATTCGTAGAGCTCTAACTATCGCCGTTTTGGCGCTAGAGTCGATGCAGTATTATTTTCTAAGTTCTGCTATAACTCCTAAGATAGAGCGATCACAGAATCGGATTGTTCTTCAGTTGGTAGACATTCTTATGGCGAATATTCTACGTCAGTGATAGAGCTCTAACTATCGCTATTTTGGCGCTAGCGCCGAGACAATATTATTTTTTAAGTTCTGCCATACTCCTAAAATAGAGCGATCACAGAATCCGATTGTTCTTCAGTTGGCAGACATATTTATGGTGAATCTTCTACCGTCAGTTACAGAGTTCTAACTATCCCCGTTTTGGCGCTAGAGTCGATTCAATATTATTTTCTAAGTTCTGCCATAACTCCTAAGATAGAGCAATCACAGAATCGGAATGTTCTTCAGTTGGTAGACATTCTTATAGCCAATATTCTACCGTCAATTGCAGACTTCTAACTATCACCGTTTTGGCGCTAGAGTCGGTACAATATTATTTTCTAAGTTCTGCCATAACTCCTAAAATAGAACGATCACAGATTCGGAATTTTCGGCAGTTGTTAGACATTTTTATGGCGAATATTCTACCGTCAGTTACGGACTTCTAACGGTCACGGTTTTGGCGCTAGAGTCGATACAATAATATTTGCTAAGTTATGCCATAACTCCTAAAATAGAGCGATCACAGAATTGGATTGTGCTTCAGTTGTTAGACATTTTTATGGCGAATATTCTACCGTAATTCGTAGAGCTCTAACTATCGCCGTTTTGGCGCTAGAGTCGATGCAGTATTATTTTCTAAGTTCTGCTATAACTCCTAAGATAGAGCGATCACAGAATCGGATTGTTCTTCAGTTGTTAGGGATTTTAATGGCGAATATTCTACCGTCATTCATAGAGTTCTAACTATCGCTGTTTTGGCGCTAGAGTCGATGCAGTATTATTTTCTAACTTCTGCTATAACTCCTAAGATAGAACGATCACAGAATCGAATTGTTCTCCAGTTGGTAGACATTTTTATGGCGAATATTCTACCATCAGTTACAGAGTTCTAACTATCACCGTTTTGGTGCTGGAGTCGATACAATATTATTTCCAAAGTTCTGCCATACCTCCTAAAATAGAGCGATCACAGAATTGGATTGTTCTTCAGTTGTTAGGGATTTTAATCGCGAATATTTTACCGTCATTCATAGAGTTCTAACTATCGCTGTTTTGGCGCTAGAGTCGATAAAAAACTATTTTCTAAGTTCTGCCATAACTCCTAAAATAGACCGATCACAGAATCGGTTTGTTCTTCAGTTCGTAGACATTTTTATTGCGAATATTCTACCGTCAATTGCAGAGTACTTACTATCGAGTCGATGCAATAATATTTTCTAAGTTATGCCATAACTCCTAAAATAGAACGATCACTGAATCGGATTGTTCTTCAGTTGGTAGACATTTTTATGGCGAATATTCTGCCATCAGTTACAGAGTTCTAACTATCACCGTTTTGGTGCTAGGGTCGATACAATAATATTTTCTAAGTTCTGCCAGAACTCCTAAAATAGAGCGATCACAGAATCGGATTGTTCTTCAGTTGGTAGACATTCTTATGGCGAATATTCTACCATCAGTTATAGAGTTCTAACTATCGCTGTTTTGGCGCTAGAGTCGATGCAGTATTATTTTCTAAGTTCTGATATAATTCCTAAGATAGAACGATCACAGAATCGGATTGTTCTTCAGTTGGGAGACATTTTTGTGGCGAATATTCTACCGTCAGTTACAGAGTTATAACTATCACCGTTTTGGCGCTAGAGTCGAAGCAGTAATATTTTGTAATTTCTGCCATAACTCCTAAAATAGAGTGATCACAGAGTCGTATTTTTCGGCAGTTGTTAGATATTTTTATGGCGAACATTCTACCGTCAGTTATAGAGTTCTAACTATCAGCTTTTGGCGCTAGAGCCGTTGCAGTATTATTTTATAAGTTCTGCCATAACTCCTAAGATAGGCGATCACAGAATCGGATTGTTCTTCAGTTGGTAGAGATTTTTATGGCGAATATTCTACCGTCAATTGCAGAGTTCTAACTATCCCCGTTTTGGCGCTAGAGTCGATACAATATTATTTTCTAAGTTCTGCCATAACTCCTAAAATAGAGCGATCACAGAGTCGGATTTTTCGGCAGTTGTTAGATGTTTTTATGGCGAATTATTTACCGTCAGTGACAGAATTCTAACTATTCCCTTTTTGGCGCTAGAGTCGATAATATAATATTATCTAAGTTCTGCCATAACTCTTAAAATAGAGCGATCACAGAATCGGATTGTTCTTCAGTTGGTAGACATTTTTATGGCGAATATTCTACCGTCAATTGCAGAGTACTTACTATCCCCGTTTTGGCGCTGGAGTCGATACAATAATATTTTCTAAGTTCTGCCATAACTCCTAAAAGAGAGCGATCACAGAATTGGATTGTTCTTCAGTTGTTAGGGATTTTAATCGCGAATATTCTACCGTCATTCATAGAGTTCTAACTATCACCGTTTTGGTGCTGGAGTCGATACAATATTATTTTCTAAGTTCTGCCATACCTCCTAAAATAGAGCGATCACAGAATTGGATTGTTCTTCAGTTGTTAGGGATTTTAATCGCGAATATTCTACCGTCATTCATAGAGTTCTAACTATCGCCGTTTTGGCGCTAGAGTCGATAAAATACTATTTTCTAAGTTCTGCCATAACTCCTAAAATAGAGCGATAACAGAATCGGTTTGTTCCTCAGTGCGTAGGCATTTTTGTTGCGAATATTCTACCGTCAATTGCAGAGTACTTGCTATCCCCGTTTTGGCGCTAGAGTCGATACAATAATATTTTCTAAGGTATGCCATAACTCCTAAAATAGAGCGATCACAGAGTCGGATTTTTCGGCAGTTGTTAGATATTTTTATGGCGAATTATTTACCGTCAGTGACAGAATTCTAACTATTCCCTTTTTGGCGCTAGAGTCGATAATATAATATTATCTAAGTTCTGCCATAACTCCTAAAATAGAGCGATCACAGAATCGGATTGTTCTTCAGTTGGTAGACATTTTTATGGCGAATATTCTACCGTCATTCATAGAGCTCTCACTATCACCGTTTTGGTGCTAGAGCCGATACAATATTATTTTCTAAGTTCTGCCATAACTCCTAAAACAGGGTGATCACAGAATTGGATTGTTCTTCAGTTGGTAGACATTTTTATGGCGAATATTCTACCGTCAATTGCAGAGTACTTACTATCCCCGTTTTGGCGCTAGAGTCGATACAATAATATTTTCTAAGTTCTGCCATAACTCCTAAAATAGAGCGATCACAGAATTGGATTGTTCTTCAGTTGTTAGCGATTTTTATCGCGAATATTCTACCGTCAGTTATAGAGTTCTAACTATCACCTTTTGGCGCTAGAGCCGTTGCAGTATTATTTTATAAGTTCTGCCATAACTCCTAAAATAGAGCGATCACAGAATCGGATTGTTCTTCAGTTGGTAGACATTCTTATGGCGAATATTCTACCGTCAGTCATAGAGTTCTAACTATCGCTGTTTTGGCGCTAGAGTCGATGCAGTATTATTTTGTAATTTCTGCCATAACTCCTAAAATAGAGTGATCACAGGGTTGTATTTTTCGGCAGTTGTTTGATAATTTTATGGCGAACATTCTACCGTCAGTTATAGAGTTCTAACTATCACCTTTTGGCGCTAGAGCCGTTGCAGTATTATTTTATAAGTTCTGCCATAACTCCTAAGATAGGCGATCACAGAATCGGATTTTTCGGCAGTAGTTAGATGTTTTTATGGCGAATTTTCTACCGTCAGTGACAGAATTCTAACTATTCCCTTTTTGGCGCTAGAGTCGATAAAATATTATTCTCTAAGTTCTGCCATTACTCCTAAAATAAAGCGATCACAGAATTGGATTGTTCTTCAGTTGTTAGGGATTTTAATCGCGAATATTCTACCGTCATTCATAGAGTTCTAACTATCGCCGTTTTGGCGCTAGAGTCGATAAAATACTATTTTCTAAGTTCTGCCATAACTCCTAAAATAGAGCGATCACAGAATCGGATTGTTCTTCAGTTCGTAGGCATTTTTGTTGCGAATATTCTACCGTCAATTGCAGAGTACTTGCTATCCCCGTTTCGGCGCTAGAGTCGATACAATAATATTTTCTAAGGTATGCCATAACTCCTAAAATAGAACGATCACTGAATTGGATTGTTCTTCAGTTGGTAGACATTTTTATGGCGAATATTCTACCATCAGTTACAGAGTACTAACTATCACCGTTTTGGTGCTAGAGACGATACAATAATATTTTCTAAGTTCTGCCATAACTCCTAATATAGAGCGATCACAGAATCGGATTGTTCTTCAGTTGGTAGACATTCTTATGGCGAATATTCTACCGTCAGTCATAGAGTTCTAATTATCGCTGTTTTGGCGCTAGAGTCGATGCAGTATTATTTTCTAAGTTCTGATATAATTCCTAAGATAGAACGATCACAGAATCGGATTGTTCTTGAGTTGGTAGACATTTTTATGGCGAATATTCTACCGTCAGTTACAGAGTTCTAACTATCACCGTTTTGGCGCTAGAGTCGAAGCAGTAATATTTTGTAATTTCTGCCATAACTCCTAAAATAGAGTGATAGCAGAGTCGTATTTTTCGACAGTTGTTGGATATTTTTATGGCGAACATTCTACCGTCAGTTATAGAGTTGTAACTATCACCTTTTGGCGTTAGAGCCGTTGCAGTATTATTTTATAAGTTCTGCCATAACTCCTAAGATAGGCGATCACAGAATCGGATTTTTCGGCAGTTGTTAGATATTTTTATGGCGAATTTTCTACCGTCAGTGACAGAATTCTAACTATTCCCTTTTTTTCGCTAGAGTCGATAAAATATTATTCTCTAAGTTCTGCCATAACTCCTAAAATAAAGCAATCACAGAATTGGATTGTTCTTCAATTGTTAGACATTTTTATGGCCAATATTCTACCGTCATTCATAGATCTCTCACTATCACCGTTTTGGTGCTAGAGCCGATACAATATTATTTTCTAAGTTCTGCCATAACTCCTAAAATAGAGCGATCACAGAATCGGATTGTTCTTCAGTTGTTAGACATTTTTATGGCGAATATTCTACCGTCATTCATAGAGTTCTAACTATCACCGTTTTGGTGCTAGAGTCGATACAATATTATTTTTTAAGTTCTGCCATAACTTCTAAAATAGGGCGATCACAGAATTGGATTGTGCTTCGGTTGTTAGACATTTTTATGGCGAATATTCTACCGTCATTCATAGAGTTCTAGCTATCGCCGTTTTGGCGCTAGAGTCGATGCAGTATTATTTTCTAAGTTCTGCTATAACTCCTAATATAGAGCGATCACAGAATCGGATTGTTCTTCAGGTGGTAGACATTTTTATGGCGAATATTCTACTGTCAGTTACAGAGTTCTAACTATCAAAGTTATGGCGCTAGAGTCGATACAATATTATTTTCTAAGTCCTGCCATAACTCCTAAAAGAGAGCAATCACAGATTCGGATTTATCGGTAGTTGTTAGATATTTTTATGGCGAATTTTCTCCCGTCAGTGACAGAATTCTAACTATTTCCTTTTTGGGGCTAGAGTCGATAAAATGATATTATCTAAGTTCTGCCATAACTCCTAAAATAGAGCGATCACAGAATCGGATTGTTCTTCAGATGGTAGACATTTTTATGGCGGATATTCTACCGTCAGTTGTGGACTTCTAACTATCACGGTTTTCGCACTAGACTCGATAAAATATTATTTTCTAAGTTCTGCCATAACCCCTAAAATAGAGCGATCACAGAATCGGTTTGTTCTTCAGTTCGTAGACATTTTTATTGCGAATATTCTACCGGCAATTGCAGAGTACTTACTATCCACGCTTTGGCGCTAGAGTGGATACAATAATACTTTCTAAGTTATGCCATAACTCCTAAAATAGAGCGATCACAGAATCCGATTGTTCTTCAGTTGGTAGACATTCTTATGGCGAATATTCTACCGTCAGTTACAGAGTTCTAACTATCACCTTTTGGTGCTAGAGCGGTTGCAGTATTATGTTATAAGTTCTGCCATAACTCCTAAGATAGAGCGATCACAGAATCGGATTGTTCTTCAGTTGGTAGATATTTTTATGGCGAATATTCTACCGTCAATTGCAGAGTTTTAACTAGCCCCGTTTTGGCGCTAGAGTCGATACAATATTATTTTCTAAGTTCTGCCATGACTCCTAAAATAGAGCGATCACAGAGTCGGATTTTTCGGCAGTTGTTAGATATTTTTATGGCGAATTTTCTACCGTCAGTGACAGAATTCTAACTATTACCTCTTTGGCGTTAGAGTCTATAAAAAAATATTATCTAAGTTCTGCCATAACTCCTAAAATAGAGCGATCACAGAATCGGATTGTTCTTCAGTTCGTAGACATTTTTATGGCGGATATTCTACCGTCAGTTGTGGACTTCTAACTATCACGGTTTTGGCGCTAGAGTCGATACAATATTATTCTCTAAGTTCTGCCATAACTCCTAAAATAAAGCGATCGTAGAATTGGATTGTTGTTCACTTGTTAGACATTTTTATGGCGAATATTCTACCGTCATTCATAGAGTTCTAACTATCACCGTTTTGGTGCTAGAGTCGATACAATATTATTTTCTAAGTTCTGCCATAACTCCTAAAATAGAGCGATCACAGAGTCGGATTTTTCGGGAGTTGTTAGATATTTTTATGGCGAATATTCTACGGTCAGTTACGGACTTCTAACGGTCACCGTTTTGGCGCTAGAGTCGATACAATATTATTTTCTAAGTTCTGCCATAACTCCTAAAATAGAGCGATCACAGAGTCGGATTTTTCGGCAGTTGTTAGATATTTTTATGACGAATTATTTACCGTCAGTGACAGAATTCTAACTATTCCCTTTTTGGCGCTAGAGTCGATAAAATATTATTCTCTAAGTTCTGCCATAACTCCTAAAATAAAGCGATCACAGAATTGGATTGTTCTTCAGTTGTTAGGGATTTTAATCGCGAATATTCTACCGTCATTCATAGAGTTCTAACTATCGCCGTTTTGGCGCTAGAGTCGATAAAATACTATTTTCTAAGTTCTGCCATAACTCCTAAAATAGAGCGATCACTGAATTGGATTGTGCTTCAGTTGTTAGACATTTTTATGGCGAATATTCTACCGTCATTCATAGAGTTCTAACTATCACCGTTTTGGTGCTAGAGTCGATACAATATTATTTTTTAAGTTCTGCCATAACTTCTAAAATAGGGCGATCACAGAATTGGATTGTGCTTCGGTTGTTAGACATTCTTATGGCGAATATTCTACCGTCAGTCATAGAGTTCTAACTATCGCCGTTTTGGCGCTAGAGTCGATGAAGTATTATTTTCTAAGTTCTGCTATAGCTCCTAAGATAGAGCGATCACAGAATCGGATTGTTCTTTAGTTGGTAGACATTCTTATGGCGAATATTCTACGTCAGTGATAGAGTTCTAACTATCGCTATTTTGGCGCTAGCGCCGATACAATATTATTTTCTAAGTTCTGCCATAACTCCTAAAATAGAGCGATCACAGAATCCGATTGTTCTTCAGTTGGCAGACATATTTATGGTGAATATTCTACCGTCAGTTACAGAGTTCTAACTATCCCCGTTTTGGCGCTAGAGTCGATGCAATATTATTTTCTAAGTTCTGCCATAACTCCTGAGATAGAGCAATCACAGAATCGGAATGTTCTTCAGTTGGTAGACATTCTTATGGCCAATATTCTACCGTCAATTGCAGACTTCTAACTATCCCCGTTTTGGCGCTAGAGTCGGTACAATATTATTTTCTAAGTTCTGCCATAACTCCTAAAATAGAACGATCACAGATTCGCAATTTTCGGCAGTTGTTAGACATTTTTATGGCGAATATTCTACGGTCAGTTACGGACTTCTAACGGTCACCGTTTTGGCGCTAGAGTCCAAGCAGTGATATTTTGTAATTTCTGCCATAACTCCTAAAATAGAGTGATCACAGAGCCGTATTTTTCGGCAGTTGTTAGATATTTTTATGGCGAACATTCTACCGTCAGTTATAGAGTTCTAACTATCACCTTTTGGCGCTAGAGCCGTTGCAGTATTATTTTATAAGTTCTGCCATAACGCCTAAGATAGGCGATCACAGAATCGGATTGTTCTTCAGTTGGTAGATATTTTTATGGCGAATATTCTACCGTCAATTGCAGAGTTCTAACTATCCCCGTTTTGGCGCTAGAGTCGATACAATATTATTTTCTAAGTTCTGCCATAACTCCTAAAATAGAGCGATCACAGAGTCGGATTTTTCGGGAGTTGTTAGATATTTTTATGGCGAAATATTTACCGTCAGTGACAGAATTCTAACTATTCCCTTTTTGGCGCTAGAGTCGATAAAATATTATTCTCTAAGCTCTGCCATAACTCCTAAAATAGAGCGATCACAGAATCGGATTGTTCTTCAGTTGGTAGACATTTTTATAGCGGATATTCTACCGTCAGTTGTGGACTACTAACTATCACGGTCTTGGCGCTAGAGTCGATAAAATATTATTCTCTAAGTTCTGCCATAACTCCTAAAATAAAGCGATCACAGAATTGGATTGTCCTTCAGTTGTTAGACATTTTTATGGCGAATATTCTACCGTCATTCATAGAGTTCTAGCTATCGCCGTTTTGGCGCTAGAGTCGATGCAGTATTATTTTCTAAGTTCTGCTATAACTCCTAATATAGAGCGATCACAGAATCGGATTGTTCTTCAGTTGGTAGATATTTTTATGGCGAATATTCTACCGTCAATTGCAGAGTTCTAACTATCCCCGTTTTGGCGCTAGAGTCGATACAATATTATTTTCTAAGTTCTGCCATAACTCCTAAAATAGAGCAATCACAGAGTCGGATTTTTCGGCAGTTGTTAGATATTTTTATGACGAATTATTTACCGTCAGTGACAGAATTCTAACTATTCCCTTTTTGGCGCTAGAGTCGATAAAATATTATTCTCTAAGTTCTGCCATAACTCCTAAAATAAAGCGATCACAGAATTGGATTGTTCTTCAGTTGTTAGACATTTTTATGGCCAATATTCTACCGTCATTCATAGAGTTCTAGCTATCGCCGTTTTGGCGCTAGAGTCGATGCAGTATTATTTTCTAAGTTCTGCCATAACTCCTAAAATAGAGCGATCACAGAGTCGGATTTTTCGGCAGTTGTTAGATATTTTTATGGCGAATTTTCTACCGTCAGTGACAGAATTCTAACTATTCCCTTTTTGGCGCTAGAGTCGATAAAATAATATTATCTAAGTTCTGCCATAACTCCTAAAATAGAGCGATCACAGAATCGGATTGTTCTTCAGTTGGTAGACATTTTTATAGCGGATATTCTACCGTCAGTTGTGGACTTCTAACTATCACGGTCTTGGCGCTAGAGTCGATAAAATATTATTCTATAAGTTCTGCCATAACTCCTAAAATAAAGCGATCACAGAATTGGATTGTTCTTCAGTTGTTAGACATTTTAATGGCGAATATTCTACCGTCATTCATAGAGCTCTCACTATCACCGTTTTGGTGCTAGAGCCGATACAATATTATTTTCTAAGTTCTGCCATAACTCCTAAAATAGAGCGATCACAGAATCGGATTGTTCTTCAGTTGTTAGACATTTTTATGGCGAATATTCTACCGTCATTCATAGAGTTCTAACCATCACCGTTTTGGTGCTAGAGTCGATAGAATATTATTTTTTAAGTTCTGCCATAACTCCTAAAATAGGGCGATCACAGAATTGGATTGTCCTTCAGTTGTTAGACATTTTTATGGCGAATATTCTACCGTCATTCATAGAGTTCTAGCTATCGCAGTTTTGGCGCTAGAGTCGATGCAGTATTATTTTCTAAGTTCTGCTATAACTCCTAATATAGAGCGACCACAGAATCGGATTGTTCTTCAGTTGGTAGATATTTTTATGGCGAATATTCTACCGTCAATTGCAGAGTTCTAACTATCCCCGTTTTGGCGCTAGAGTCGATACAATATTATTTTCTAAGTTCTGCCATAACTCCTAAAATAGAGCGATCACAGGGTCGGATTTTTCGGGAGTTGTTAGATATTTTTATGGCGAAATATTTACCGTCAGTGACAGAATTCTAACTATTCCCTTTTTGGCGCTAGAGTCGATAAAATATTATTCTCTAAGTTCTGCCATAACTCCTAAAATAAAGCGATCACAGAATTGGATTGTACTTCAGTTGTTAGACATTTTTATGGCCAATATTCTACCGTCATTCATAGATCTCTCACTATCACCGTTTTGGTGGTACAGCCGATACAATATTATTTTCTAAGTTCTGCCATAACTCCTAAAATAGAGCGATCACAGAATCGGATTGTTCTTCAGTTGTTAGACATTTTTATGGCGAATATTCTACCGTCAATTGCAGAGTTCTAACTATCCCCGTTTTGGCGCTAGAGTCGATACAATATTATTTTCTAAGTTCTGCCATAACTCCTAAAATAGAGCGATCACAGAGTCGGATTTTTCGGCAGTTGTTAGATATTTTTATGACGAATTATTTACCGTCAGTGACAGAATTCTAACTATTCCCTTTTTGGCGCTAGAGTCGATAAAATATTATTCTCTAAGTTCTGCCATAACTCCTAAAATAAAGCGATCACAGAATTGGATTGTTCTTCAGTTGTTAGGGATTTTAATCGCGAATATTCTACCGTCATTCATAGAGTTCTAACTATCGCCGTTTTGGCGCTAGAGTCGATAAAATACTATTTTCTAAGTTCTGCCATAACTCCTAAAATAGAGCGATCACAGAATCGGTTTGTTCTTCAGTTCGTAGGCATTTTTGTTGCGAATATTCTACCGTCAATTGCAGAGTACTTGCTATCCCCGTTTCGGCGCTAGAGTCGATACAATAATATTTTCTAAGGTATGCCATAACTCCTAAAATAGAACGATCACTGAATTGGATTGTGCTTCAGTTGTTAGACATTTTTATGGCGAATATTCTACCGTCATTCATAGAGTTCTAACTATCACCGTTTTGGTGCTAGAGTCGATACAATATTATTTTTTAAGTTCTGCCATAACTTCTAAAATAGGGCGATCACAGAATTGGATTGTGCTTCGGTTGTTAGACATTCTTATGGCGAATATTCTACCGTCAGTCATAGAGTTCTAACTATCGCCGTTTTGGCGCTAGAGTCGATGAAGTATTATTTTCTAAGTTCTGCTATAGCTCCTAAGATAGAGCGATCACAGAATCGGATTGTTCTTTAGTTGGTAGACATTCTTATGGCGAATATTCTACGTCAGTGATAGAGTTCTAACTATCGCTATTTTGGCGCTAGCGCCGATACAATATTATTTTCTAAGTTCTGCCATAACTCCTAAAATAGAGCGATCACAGAATTGGATTGTGCTTCGGTTGTTAGACATTCTTATGGCGAATATTCTACCGTCAGTTACAGAGTTCTAACTATCCCCGTTTTGGCGCTAGAGTCGATGCAATATTATTTTCTAAGTTCTGCCATAACTCCTGAGATAGAGCAATCACAGAATCGGAATGTTCTTCAGTTGGTAGACATTCTTATGGCCAATATTCTACCGTCAATTGCAGACTTCTAACTATCCCCGTTTTGGCGCTAGAGTCGGTACAATATTATTTTCTAAGTTCTGCCATAACTCCTAAAATAGAACGATCACAGATTCGCAATTTTCGGCAGTTGTTAGACATTTTTATGGCGAATATTCTACGGTCAGTTACGGACTTCTAACGGTCACCGTTTTGGCGCTAGAGTCCAAGCAGTGATATTTTGTAATTTCTGCCATAACTCCTAAAATAGAGTGATCACAGAGCCGTATTTTTCGGCAGTTGTTAGATATTTTTATGGCGAACATTCTACCGTCAGTTATAGAGTTCTAACTATCACCTTTTGGCGCTAGAGCCGTTGCAGTATTATTTTATAAGTTCTGCCAGAACGCCTAAGATAGGCGATCACAGAATCGGATTGTTCTTCAGTTGGTAGATATTTTTATGGCGAATATTCTACCGTCAATTGCAGAGTTCTAACTATCCCCGTTTTGGCGCTAGAGTCGATACAATATTATTTTCTAAGTTCTGCCATAACTCCTAAAATAGAGCGATCACAGAGTCGGATTTTTCGGGAGTTGTTAGATATTTTTATGGCGAAATATTTACCGTCAGTGACAGAATTCTAACTATTCCCTTTTTGGCGCTAGAGTCGATAAAATATTATTCTCTAAGCTCTGCCATAACTCCTAAAATAGAGCGATCACAGAATCGGATTGTTCTTCAGTTGGTAGACATTTTTATAGCGGATATTCTACCGTCAGTTGTGGACTACTAACTATCACGGTCTTGGCGCTAGAGTCGATAAAATATTATTCTCTAAGTTCTGCCATAACTCCTAAAATAAAGCGATCACAGAATTGGATTGTCCTTCAGTTGTTAGACATTTTTATGGCGAATATTCTACCGTCATTCATAGAGTTCTAGCTATCGCCGTTTTGGCGCTAGAGTCGATGCAGTATTATTTTCTAAGTTCTGCTATAACTCCTAATATAGAGCGATCACAGAATCGGATTGTTCTTCAGTTGGTAGATATTTTTATGGCGAATATTCTACCGTCAATTGCAGAGTTCTAACTATCCCCGTTTTGGCGCTAGAGTCGATACAATATTATTTTCTAAGTTCTGCCATAACTCCTAAAATAGAGCAATCACAGAGTCGGATTTTTCGGCAGTTGTTAGATATTTTTATGACGAATTATTTACCGTCAGTGACAGAATTCTAACTATTCCCTTTTTGGCGCTAGAGTCGATAAAATATTATTCTCTAAGTTCTGCCATAACTCCTAAAATAAAGCGATCACAGAATTGGATTGTTCTTCAGTTGTTAGACATTTTTATGGCCAATATTCTACCGTCATTCATAGAGTTCTAGCTATCGCCGTTTTGGCGCTAGAGTCGATGCAGTATTATTTTCTAAGTTCTGCCATAACTCCTAAAATAGAGCGATCACAGAGTCGGATTTTTCGGCAGTTGTTAGATATTTTTATGGCGAATTTTCTACCGTCAGTGACAGAATTCTAACTATTCCCTTTTTGGCGCTAGAGTCGATAAAATAATATTATCTAAGTTCTGCCATAACTCCTAAAATAGAGCGATCACAGAATCGGATTGTTCTTCAGTTGGTAGACATTTTTATAGCGGATATTCTACCGTCAGTTGTGGACTTCTAACTATCACGGTCTTGGCGCTAGAGTCGATAAAATATTATTCTCTAAGTTCTGCCATAACTCCTAAAATAAAGCGATCACAGAATTGGATTGTTCTTCAGTTGTTAGACATTTTAATGGCGAATATTCTACCGTCATTCATAGAGCTCTCACTATCACCGTTTTGGTGCTAGAGCCGATACAATATTATTTTCTAAGTTCTGCCATAACTCCTAAAATAGAGCGATCACAGAATCGGATTGTTCTTCAGTTGTTAGACATTTTTATGGCGAATATTCTACCGTCATTCATAGAGTTCTAACCATCACCGTTTTGGTGCTAGAGTCGATAGAATATTATTTTTTAAGTTCTGCCATAACTCCTAAAATAGGGCGATCACAGAGTCGGATTTTTCGGCAGTTGTTAGATATTTTTATGGCGGATATTCTACCGTCAGTTGTGGACTTCTAACTATCACGGTTTTGGCGGTAGACTCGATACAATATTATTTTCTAAGTTCTGCTATAACTCCTAATATAGAGCGACCACAGAATCGGATTGTTCTTCAGTTGGTAGATATTTTTATGGCGAATATTCTACCGTCAATTGCAGAGTTCTAACTATCCCCGTTTTGGCGCTAGAGTCGATACAATATTATTTTCTAAGTTCTGCCATAACTCCTAAAATAGAGCGATCACAGGGTCGGATTTTTCGGGAGTTGTTAGATATTTTTATGGCGAAATATTTACCGTCAGTGACAGAATTCTAACTATTCCCTTTTTGGCGCTAGAGTCGATAAAATATTATTGTCTAAGTTCTGCCATAACTCCTAAAATAAAGCGATCACAGAATTGGATTGTACTTCAGTTGTTAGACATTTTTATGGCCAATATTCTACCGTCATTCATAGATCTCTCACTATCACCGTTTTGGTGGTACAGCCGATACAATATTATTTTCTAAGTTCTGCCATAACTCCTAAAATAGAGCGATCACAGAATCGGATTGTTCTTCAGTTGTTAGACATTTTTATGGCGAATATTCTACCGTCAATTGCAGAGTTCTAACTATCCCCGTTTTGGCGCTAGAGTCGATACAATATTATTTTCTAAGTTCTGCCATAACTCCTAAAATAGAGCGATCACAGAGTCGGATTTTTCGGGAGTTGTTAGATATTTTTATGTCGAAATATTTACCGTCAGTGACAGAATTCTAACTATTCCCTTTTTGGCGCTAGAGTCGATAAAATATTATTCTCTAAGTTCTGCCATAACTCCTAAAATAAAGCGATCACAGAATTGGATTGTTCTTCAGTTGTTAGACATTTTTATGGCCAATATTCTACCGTCATTCATAGAGTTCTAGCTATCGCCGTTTTGGCGCTAGAGTCGATGCAGTATTATTTTCTAAGTTCTGCTATAACTCCTAATATAGAGCGATCACAGAATCGGATTGTTCTTCAGTTGGTAGATATTTTTATGGCGAATATTCTACCGTCAATTGCAGAGTTCTAACTATCCCCGTTTTGGCGCTAGAGTCGATAAAATATTATTCTCTAAGTTCTGCCATAACTCCTAAAATAAAGCGATCACAGAATTGGATTGTACTTCAGTTGTTAGACATTTTTATGGCCAATATTCTACCGTCATTCATAGATCTCTCACTATCACCGTTTTGGTGGTAGAGCCGATACAATATTATTTTCTAAGTTCTGCCATAACTCCTAAAATAGAGCGATCACAGAATCGGATTGTTCTTCAGTTGTTAGACATTTTTATGGCGAATATTCTACCGTCATTCATAGAGTTCTAGCTATGGCCTTTTTGGCGCTAGAGTCGATGCAGTATTATTTTCTAAGTTCTGCTATAACTCCTAATATAGAGCGATCACAGAATCGGATTGTTCTTCAGTTGGTAGACATTTTTATGGCGAATATTCTACTGTCAGTTACAGAGTTCTAACTATCAAATTTATGGCGCTAGAGTCGATACAATATTATTTTCTAAGTCCTGCCATAACTCCTAAAAGAGAGCAATCACAGATTCGGATTTATCGGTAGTTGTTAGATATTTTTATGGCGAATTTTCTCCCGTCAGTGACAGAATTCTAACTATTTCCTTTTTGGGGCTAGAGTCGATAAAATGATATTATCTAAGTTCTGCCATAACTCCTAAAATAGAGCGATCACAGAATCGGAATGTTTTTCAGATGGTAGACATTTTTATGGCGCATATTCTACCGTCAGTTGTGGACTTCTAACTATCACGGTTTTCGCGCTAGACTCGATACAATATTATTTTCTAAGTTCTGCCATAACCCCTAAAATAGAGCGATCACAGAATCGGTTTGTTCTTCAGTTCGTAGACATTTTTATTGCGAATATTCTACCGGCAATTGCAGAGTACTTACTATCCACGCTTTGGCGCTAGAGTCGATACAATAATATTTTCTAAGTTATGCCATAACTCCTAAAATAGAGCGATCACAGAATCCGATTGTTCTTCAGTTGGTAGACATTCTTATGGCGAATATTCTACCGTCAGTTACAGAGTTCTAACTATCACCTTTTGGCGCTAGAGACGTTGCAGTATTATGTTATAAGTTCTGCCATAACTCCTAAAATAGGGCGATCACAGAGTCGGATTTTTCGGCAGTTGTTAGATATTTTTATGGCGGATATTCTACCGTCAGTTGTGGACTTCTAACTATCACGGTTTTGGCGGTAGACTCGATACAATATTATTTTCTAAGTTCTGCTATAACTCCTAATATAGAGCGACCACAGAATCGGATTGTTCTTCAGTTGGTAGATATTTTTATGGCGAATATTCTACCGTCAATTGCAGAGTTCTAACTATCCCCGTTTTGGCGCTAGAGTCGATACAATATTATTTTCTAAGTTCTGCCATAACTCCTAAAATAGAGCGATCACAGGGTCGGATTTTTCGGGAGTTGTTAGATATTTTTATGGCGAAATATTTACCGTCAGTGACAGAATTCTAACTATTCCCTTTTTGGCGCTAGAGTCGATAAAATATTATTGTCTAAGTTCTGCCATAACTCCTAAAATAAAGCGATCACAGAATTGGATTGTACTTCAGTTGTTAGACATTTTTATGGCCAATATTCTACCGTCATTCATAGATCTCTCACTATCACCGTTTTGGTGGTACAGCCGATACAATATTATTTTCTAAGTTCTGCCATAACTCCTAAAATAGAGCGATCACAGAATCGGATTGTTCTTCAGTTGGTAGATATTTTTATGGCGAATATTCTACCGTCAATTGCAGAGTTCTAACTATCCCCGTTTTGGCGCTAGAGTCGATAAAATATTATTCTCTAAGTTCTGCCATAACTCCTAAAATAAAGCGATCACAGAATTGGATTGTACTTCAGTTGTTAGACATTTTTATGGCCAATATTCTACCGTCATTCATAGATCTCTCACTATCACCGTTTTGGTGGTAGAGCCGATACAATATTATTTTCTAAGTTCTGCCATAACTCCTAAAATAGAGCGATCACAGAATCGGATTGTTCTTCAGTTGTTAGACATTTTTATGGCGAATATTCTACCGTCATTCATAGAGTTCTAGCTATGGCCTTTTTGGCGCTAGAGTCGATGCAGTATTATTTTCTAAGTTCTGCTATAACTCCTAATATAGAGCGATCACAGAATCGGATTGTTCTTCAGTTGGTAGACATTTTTATGGCGAATATTCTACTGTCAGTTACAGAGTTCTAACTATCAAATTTATGGCGCTAGAGTCGATACAATATTATTTTCTAAGTCCTGCCATAACTCCTAAAAGAGAGCAATCACAGATTCGGATTTATCGGTAGTTGTTAGATATTTTTATGGCGAATTTTCTCCCGTCAGTGACAGAATTCTAACTATTTCCTTTTTGGGGCTAGAGTCGATAAAATGATATTATCTAAGTTCTGCCATAACTCCTAAAATAGAGCGATCACAGAATCGGAATGTTTTTCAGATGGTAGACATTTTTATGGCGCATATTCTACCGTCAGTTGTGGACTTCTAACTATCACGGTTTTCGCGCTAGACTCGATACAATATTATTTTCTAAGTTCTGCCATAACCCCTAAAATAGAGCGATCACAGAATCGGTTTGTTCTTCAGTTCGTAGACATTTTTATTGCGAATATTCTACCGGCAATTGCAGAGTACTTACTATCCACGCTTTGGCGCTAGAGTCGATACAATAATATTTTCTAAGTTATGCCATAACTCCTAAAATAGAGCGATCACAGAATCCGATTGTTCTTCAGTTGGTAGACATTCTTATGGCGAATATTCTACCGTCAGTTACAGAGTTCTAACTATCACCTTTTGGCGCTAGAGACGTTGCAGTATTATGTTATAAGTTCTGCCATAACTCCTAAAATAGAGCGATCACAGAGTCGCATTTTTCGGCAGTTGTTAGATATTTTTATGGCGGATATTCTACCGTCAGTTGTGGACTTCTAACTATCACGGTTTTGGCGGTAGACTCGATACAATATTATTTTCTAAGTTCTGCCATAACTCCTAAAATGGAGCGATCACAGAATCGGATTGTTCTTCAGTTGGTAGATATTTTTATGGCGAATATTCTACCGTCAGTCATAGAGTTCTAACTATCCCCGTCTTGGCGCTAGAGTCGATACAATATTATTTTCTAAGTTTTGCCATAACTCCTAAAATAGAACGATCACAGAGTCGGATTTTTCGGCAGTTGTTAGACATTTTTATGGCGGATATTCTACCGTCAGTTGTGGACTTCTAACTATCACGGTTTTGGCGCTAGAGTCGATACAATATTATTTTCTAAGTTCTGCCATAACTCCTAAAATAGAGCGATCACAGAATCGGAATGTTTTTCAGATGGTAGACATTTCTATGGCGCATATTCTACCGTCAGTTGTGGACTTCTAACTATCACGGTTTTCGCGCTAGACTCGATACAATATTATTTTCTAAGTTCTGCCATAACCCCTAAAATAGAGCGATCACAGAGTCGGATTTTTCGGCAGTTGTTAGATATTTTTATGGCGGATATTCTACCGTCAGTTGTGGACTTCTAACTATCACGGTCTTGGCGGTAGACTCGATACAATATTATTTTCTAAGTTCTGCCATAACTCCTAAAATGGAGCGATCACGGAATCGGATTGTTCTTCAGTTGGTAGATATTTTTATGGCGAATATTCTACCGTCAGTCATAGAGTTCTAACTATCCCCGTCTTGGCGCTAGACTCGATACAATATTATTTTCTAAGTTCTGCCATAACCCCTAAAATAGAGCGATCACAGAATCGGTTTGTTCTTCAGTTCGTAGACATTTTTATTGCGAATATTCTACCGGCAATTGCAGAGTACTTACTATCCACGCTTTGGCGCTAGAGTCGATACAATAATATTTTCTAAGTTATGCCATAACTCCTAAAATAGAGCGATCACAGAATCGGTTTGTTCTTCAGTTGGTAGATATTTTTATGGCGAATATTCTACCGTCAATTGCAGAGTTGTAACTAGCCCCGTTTTGGCGCTAGAGTCGATACAATATTATTTTCTAAGTTCTGCCATAACTCCTAAAATGGAGCGATCACAGAGTCGGATTTTTCGGCAGTTGTTAGATATTTTTATGGCGGATATTCTACCGTCAGTTGTGGACTTCTAACTATCACGGTTTTGGCGGTAGACTCGATACAATATTATTTTCTAAGTTCTGCCATAACTCCTAAAATGGAGCGATCACAGAATCGGATTGTTCTTCAGTTGGTAGATATTTTTATGGCGAATATTCTACCGTCAGTCATAGAGTTCTAACTATCCCCGTCTTGGCGCTAGAGTCGATACAATATTATTTTCTAAGTTTTGCCATAACTCCTAAAATAGAACGATCACAGAGTCGGATTTTTCGGCAGTTGTTAGACATTTTTATGGCGGATATTCTACCGTCAGTTGTGGACTTCTAACTATCACGGTTTTGGCGGTAGACTCGATACAATATTATTTTCTAAGTTCTGCCATAACTCCTAAAATGGAGCGATCACAGAATCGGATTGTTCTTCAGTTGGTAGAAATTTTTATGGCGAATATTCTACCGTCAATTGCAGAGTTGTAACTAGCCCCGTTTTGGCGCTAGAGTCGATACAATATTATTTTCTAAGTTCTGCCATAACTCCTAAAATAGAGCGATCACAGAGTCAGATTTTTCGGCAGTTGTTAGATATTTTTATGGCGAATTTTCTACCGTCAGTGACAGAATTCTAACTATTACCTTTTTGGCGTTAGAGTCGATAAAAAAATATTATCTAAGTTCTGCCATAACTCCTAAAATAGAGTGATCACAGAGTCGTATTTTTCGGCAGTTGTTAGGCATTTTTATGGCGGATATTCTACCGTCAGTTGTGGACTTCTAACTATCACGGTTTTGGCGTTAGAGTCGATACAACATTATTCTCTAAGTTCTGCCATAACTCCTAAAATAAAGCGATCATAGAATTGGATTGTTCTTCAGTTGTTAGACATTTTTATGGCGAATATTCTACCGTCATTCATAGAGTTCTAACTATCACCGTTTTGGTGCTAGAGTCGATACAATATTATTTCCTAAGTTCTGCCATAACTCCTAAAATAGAGCGATCACAGAATTGGATTGTGCTTCAGTTGTTAGACATTTTTATGGCGAATATTCTACCGTCATTCGTAGAGTTCTAACTATCGCCGTTTTGGCGCTAGAGTCGATGAAGTATTATTTTCTAAGTTCTGCTATAACTCCTAAGATAGAGCGATCACAGAATCGGATTGTTCTTCAGTTGGTAGACATTCTTATGGCGAATATTCTACGTCAGTGATAGAGTTCTAACTATCGCTATTTTGGCGCTAGCGCCGATACAATATTATTTTCTAAGTTCTGCCATTCTCCTAAAATAGAGCGATTACAGAATCCGATTGTTCTTCAGTTGGCAGAAATATTTATGGTGAATATTCTACCGTCAGTTACAGAGTTCTAACTATCCCCGTTTTGGTGCTAGGGTCGATGCAATATTATTTTCTAAGTTCTGCCATAACTCCTAAGATAGAGCAATCACAGAATCGGAATGTTCTTCAGTTGGTAGACATTCTTATGGCCAATATTCTACCGTCAATTGCAGACTTCTAACTATCCCCGTTTTGGCGCTAGAGTCGGTACAATATTATTTTCTAAGTTCTGCCATAACTCCTAAAATAGAACGAGCACAGATTCGGAATTTTCGGCAGTTGTTAGACATTTTTATGGCGAATATTCTACGGTCAGTTACGGACTTCTAACGGTCACCGTTTTGGCGCTAGAGTCGATACAATAATATTTGCTAAGTTATGCCATAACTCCTAAAATAGAGCGATCACAGAATCGGTTTGTTCTTCAGTTCGTAGGCATTTTTGTTGCGAATATTCTACCGTCAATTGCAGAGTACTTGTTATCCCCGTTTTGGCGCTAGAGTCGATACAATAATATTTTCTAAGGTATGCCATAACTCCTAAAATAGAACGATCACTGAATTGGATTGTTCTTCAGTTGGTAGACATTTTTAGGTCGAATATTCTACCATCAGTTACAGAGTACTAACTATCACCGTTTTGGTGCTAGAGACGATACAATAATATTTTCTAAGTTCTGCCATAACTCCTAAAATAGAGCGATCACAAAATCGGATTGTTCTTCAGTTGGTAGACATTCTTATGGCGAATATTCTACCGTCAGTCATAGAGTTCTAACTATCGTTGTTTTGGCGCTAAAGTCGATGCAGTATTATTTTCTAAGTTCTGATATAATTCCTAAGATAGAACGATCACAGAATCGGATTGTTCTTCAGTTGGTAGACATTTTTATAGCGAATATTCTACGGTCAGTTACAGAGTTCTAACTATCAGCGTTTTGGCGCTAGAGTCGAAGCAGTGATATTTTGTAATTTCTGCCATAACTCCTAAAATAGAGTGATCACAGAGTCGTATTTTTCGGCAGTTGTTAGATATTTTTATGGCGAACATTCTACCGTCAGTTATAGAGTTCTAACTATCACCTTTTGGCGCTAGAGCCGTTGCAGTGTTATTTTATAAGTTCTGCCATAACTCCTAAGATGGGCGATCACTGAATCGAATTGTTCTTCAGTTGGTAGATATTTTTATGGCGAATATTATACAGTCAATTGCAGAGTTCTAACTGTCCCCGTTTTGGCACTAGAGTCGATACAATATTATTTTCTAAGTTCTGCCATAACTCCTAAAATAGAGCGATCACAGAGTCGGATTTTTCGGCAGTTGTTAGATATTTTTATGACGAATTTTCTACCGTCAGTGACAGAATTCTAACTATTCCCTTTTTGGCGCTAGAGTCGATAAAATAATATTATCTAAGTTCTGCCATAACTCCTAAAATAGAGCGATCACAGAATCGGATTGTTCTTCAGTTGGTAGACATTTTTATAGCGGATATTCTACCGTCAGTTGTGGACTTCTAACTATCACGGTCTTGGCGCTAGAGTCGATAAAATATTGTTCTCTAAGTTCTGCCATAACTCCTAAAATAAAGCGATCACAGAATTGGATTGTTCTTCAGTTGTTAGACATTTTAATGGCTAATATTCTACCGTCATTCATAGAGCTCTCACTATCACCGTTTTGGTGCTAGAGCCGATACAATATTATTTTCTAAGTTCTGCCATAACTCCTAAAATAGAGCGATCACAGAATCGGATTGTTCTTCAGTTGTTAGACATTTTTATGGCGAATATTCTACCGTCATTCATAGAGTTCTAACTATCACCGTTTTGGTGCTAGAGTCGATAGAATATTATTTTTTAAGTTCTGCCATAACTCCTAAAATAGGGCGATCACAGAATTGGATTGTCCTTCAGTTGTTAGACATTTTTATGGCGAATATTCTACCATCATTCATAGAGTTCTAGCTATCGCCGTTTTGGCGCTAGAGTCGATGCAGTATTATTTTCTAAGTTCTGCTATAACTCCTAATATAGAGCGATCACAGAGTCGGATTGTTCTTCAGTTGGTAGATATTTTTATGGCGAATATTCTACCGTCAATTGCAGAGTTCTAACTATCCCCGTTTTGGCGCTAGAGTCGACACAATATTATTTTCTAAGTTCTGCCATAACTCCTAAAATAGAGCGATCACAGAGTCGGATTTTTCGGCAGTTGTTAGATATTTTTATGGCGAATTATTTACCGTCAGTGACAGAATTCTAACTATTCCCTTTTTGGCGCTAGAGTCCATAATATAATATTATCTAAGTTCTGCCATAACTCCTAAAATAGAGCGATCACAGAATCGGATTGTTCTTCAGTTGGTAGACATTTTTATAGCGGATATTCTACCGTCAGTTGTGGACTTCTAACTATCACGGTTTTGGCGCTAGAGTCGATACAATATTATTCTCTAAGTTCTGCCATAACTCCTAAAATAAAGCGATCACAGAATTGGATTGTTCTTCAGTTGTTAGACATTTTTATGGCGAATATTCTACCGTCATTCATAGAGCTCTCACTATCACCGTTTTGGTGCTAGAGCCGATACAATATTATTTTCTAAGTTCTGCCATAACTCCTAAAATAGAGCGATCACAGAATCGGATTCTTCTTCAGTTGTTAGACATTTTTATGGCGAATATTCTACCGTCATTCATAGAGTTCTAACTATCGCTGTTTTGGTGCTAGAGTCGATACAATATTATTTTCTAAGTTCTGCCATAACTCCTAAAATAGGGCGATCACAGAATTGGATTGTTCTTCAGTTGGTAGACATTTTTATGGCGAATATTCTACCGTCAATTGCAGAGTACTTACTATCCCCGTTTTGGCGCTAGAGTCGATACAATAATATTTTCTAAGTTCTGCCATAACTCCTAAAATAGAGCGATCACAGAATTGGATTGTTCTTCAGTTGTTAGGGATTTTAATCGCGAATATTCTACGTCATTCATAGAGTTCTAACTATCGCCGTTTTGGCGCTAGGGTCGATGCAGTATTATTTTCTAACTTCTGCTATAACTCCTAAGATAGAACGATCACAGAATCGGATTGTTCTTCAGTTGGTAGACATTTTTATGGCGAATATTCTACCATCAGTTACAGAGTTCTAACTATCACCGTTTTGGTGCTGGAGTCGATACAATATTATTTTCTAAGTTCTGCCATACCTCCTAAAATAGAGCGATCACAGAATTGGATTGTTCTTCAGTTGTTAGGGATTTTAATCGCTAATATTCTACCGTCATTCATAGAGTTCTAACTATCGCCGTTATGGATCTAGAGTCGATAAAATACTATTTTCTAAGTTCTGCCATAACTCCTAAAATAGAGCGATCACAGAATCGGTTTGTTCTTCAGTTCGTAGGCATTTTTGTTGCGAATATTCTACCGTCAGTTACAGAGTACTAACTATCACCGTTTTGGTGCTAGAGACGCTACAATAATATTTTCTAAGTTCTGCCATAACTCCTAAAATAGAGCGATCACAGAATCGGATTGTTCTTCAGTTGGTAATCATTCTTATGGCAAATATTCTACCGTCAGTCATAGAGTTCTAACTATCGCTGTTTTGGCGCTAGAGTCAATGCAGTATTATTTTCGAAGTTCTGCCATAACTCCTAAGATAGGCGATCACAGAATCGGGTTTTTCGGCAGTTGTTAGATATTTTTATGGCGAATTTTCTACCGTCAGTGACAGAATTCTAACTATTCCCTTTTTGGCGCTAGAGTCGATAAAATATTATTCTCTAAGTTCTGCCATAACTCCTAAAGTAAATCGATCACAGAATTGGATTGTTCTTCAGTTGTTAGATATTTTTATGGCGAACATTCTACCGTCAGTTATAGAGTTCTAACTATCACCTTTTGGCGCTAGAGCCGTTGCAGTATTATTTTATAAGTTCTGCCATAACTCCTAAGATAGGCGATCACAGAATCGGATTGTTCTTCAGTTGACAGATATTTTTATGGCGAATATTCTACCGTCAATTGCAGAGTTCTAACTATCCCAGTTTTGGGGCTAGAGTCGATACAATATTATTTTCTAAGTTCTGCCATAACTCCTAAAATAGAGCGATCACAGAGTCGGATTTTTCGGCAGTTGTTAGATATTTTTATGGCGAATTTTCTACCGTCAGTGACAGAATTCTAACTATTCCCTTTTTGGCGCTAGAGTCGATAAAATAATATTATCTAAGTTCTGCCATAACTCCTAATATAGAGCGATCACAGAATCGGATTGTTCTTCAGTTGGTAGACATTTTTATAGCGGATATTCTACCGTCAGTTGTGGACTTCTAACTATCACGGTCTTGGCGCCAGAGTCGATAAAATATTATTCTCTAAGTTCTGCCATAACTCCTAAAGTAAATCGATCACCGAATCGGATTGTTCTTCAGTTGTTAGACATTTTTAAGGCGAATATTCTACCGTCATTCATAGAGTTCTAACTATCACCGTTTTGGTGCTAGAGTCGATAGAATATTATTTTTTAAGTTCTGCCATAACTCCTAAAATAGGGCGATCACAGAATTGGATTGTCCTTCAGTTGTTAGACATTTTTATGGCGAATATTCTACCGTCATTCATAGAGTTATAGCTATCGCCGTTTTGGCGCTAGAGTCGATGCAGTATTATTTTCTAAGTTCTGCTATAACTCCTAATATAGAGCGATCACAGAATCGGATTGTTCTTCAGTTGGTAGACATTTTTATGGCGAATATTCTACTGTCAGTTACAGAGTTCTAACTATGAAAGTTATGGCGCTAGAGTCGATACAATATTATTTTCTAAGTCCTGCCATAACTCCTAAAAGAGAGCAATCACAGATTCGGATTTAGCGGTAGTTGTTAGATATTTTTAAGGCGAATTTTCTCCCGTCAGTGACAGAATTCTAACTATTTCCTTTTTGGGGCTAGAGTTGATAAAATGATATTATCTAAGATCTGCCATAACTCCTAAAATAGAGCGATCACAGAATCGGATTGTTCTTCAGATGGTAGACATTTTTATAGCGGATATTCTACCGTCAGTTGTGGACTTCTAACTATCACGGTTTTCGCGCTAGACTCGATACAATATTATTTTCTAAGTGGTGCCATAACTCCTAAAATAGAGCGATCACAGAATCCGATTGTTCTTCAGTTGGTAGACATTTTTATGGCGAATATTCTACCATCATTCATAGAGTTCTAGCTATCGCCGTTTTGGCGCTAGAGCCGTTGGAGTATTATTTTATAAGTTCTGCCATAACTCCTAAGATAGGCGATCACAGAATCGGATTGTTCTTCAGTTGGTAGATATTTTTATGGCGAATATTCTACCGTCAATTGCAGAGTTGTGTCTATCGCCGTTTTGGCGCTAGAGTCGATACAATATTATTTTCTAAGTTCTGCCATAACTCCTAAAATAGGGCGATCACAGAATTGGATTGTACTTCAGTTGTTAGACATTTTTATGGCGAATATTCTACCGTCATTCATAGAGTTCTAGCTATCGCTGTTTTGGCGCTAGAGTCGATGAAGTATTATTTTCTAAGTTGTGATATAACTCCTAATATAGAGCGATCACAGAATCGGATTGTTCTTCAGTTGGTAGACATTTTTATGGCGAATATTCTACTGTCAGTTACAGAGTTCTAACTATCAAAGTTATGGCGCTAGAGTCGATACAATATTATTTTCTAAGTCCTGCCATAACTCCTAAAAGAGAGCAATAACAGATTCGGATTTATCGGTAGTTGTTAGATATTTTTATGGCGAATCTTCTGCCGTCAGTGACAGAATTCTAACTATTTCCTTTTTGGGGCTAGAGTCGATAAAATGATATTATCTAAGTTCTGCCATAACTCCTAAAATAGAGCGATCACAGAGTCGGATTTTTCGGCAGTTGTTAGATATTTTTATGGCGAATTTTCTACCATCAGTGACAGAATTCTAACTATTCCCTTTTTGGCGCTAGAGTCGATAAAATAATATTATCTAAGTTCTGCCATAACTCCTAAAATAGAGCGATCACAGAATCGGATTGTTCTTCAGTTGGTAGACATTTTTATAGCGGATATTCTACCGTCAGTTGTGGACTTCTAACTATCACGGTCTTGGCGCTAGAATCGATAAAATATTATTCTCTAAGTTCTGCCATAACTCCTAAAATAAATCGATCACAGAATTGGATTGTTCTTCAGTTGTTAGACATTTTAATGGCGAATATTCTACCGTCATTCATAGAGCTCTCACCATCACCGTTTTGGTGCTAGAGCCGATACAATATTATTTTCTAAGTTCTGCCATAACTCCTAAAATAGAGCGATCACAGAATCGGATTGTTCTTCAGTTGTTAGACATTTTTATGGCGAATATTCTACCGTCATTCATAGAGTTCTAACTTTCACCGTTTTGGTGCTAGCGTCGATAGAATATTATTTTTCAAGTTCTGCCATAACTCCTAAAATAGGGCGATCACAGAATTGGATTGTCCTTCAGTTGTTAGACATTTTTATGGCGAATATTCTACCGTCATTCATAGAGTTCTAGCTATCGCCGTTTTGGCGCTAGAGTCGATGCAGTATTATTTTCTAAGTACTGCTATAACTCCTAATATAGAGCGATCACAGACTCGGATTGTTCTTCAGTTGGTAGACATTTTTATGGCGAATATTCTACTGTAAGTTACAGAGTTCTAACTATGAAAGTTATGGCGCTAGAGTCGATAGAATATTATTTTCTAAGTCCTGCCATAACTCCTAAAAGAGAGCAATCACAGATTCCGATTTATCGGTAGTTGTTAGATATTTTTAAGGCGAATTTTCTCCCGTCAGTGACAGAATTCTAACTATTTCCTTTTTGGGGCTAGAGTCGATAAAATGATATTATCTAAGATCTGCCATAACTCCGAAAATAGAGCGATCACAGAATCGGATAGTTCTTCAGATGGTAGACATTTTTATAGCGGATATTCTACCGTCAGTCATAGAGTTCTAACTATCGCTGTTTTGGCGCTAGAGTCGATGCAGTATTATATTCTAAGTTCTGATATAACTCCTAAGATAGAACGATCACAGAATCGGATTGTTCTTCAGTTGGTAGACATTTTTATGGCGAATATTCTACCGTCAATTGCAGAGTTGTAACTATCCCCGTTTTGGCGCTAGAGTCGATACAATATTATTTTCTAAGTTCTGCCATAACCCCTAAAATAGAGCGATCACAGAATCGGTTTGTTTTTCAGTTCGTAGACATTTTTATTGCGAATATTCTACCGGCAATTGCAGAGTACTTACTATCCACGCTTTGGCGCTAGAGTCGATACAATAATATTTTCTAAGTTATGCCATAACTCCTAAAATAGAACGATCACAGAATCGGATTGTTCTTCAGTTGATAGACATTGTTATGGCGAATATTCTACCATCACTTACAGAGTTCTAACTATCACCGTTTTGGCGCTAGAGTCGATTCAGTAATATTTTCTAATTTCTGCCAAAACTCCTAAAATAGAGTGATCACAGAGTCGTCATTTTCGGCAGTTGTTAGATATTTTTATGGCGAACATTCTACCGTCAGTTATAGAGTTCTAACTATCACCTTTTGGCGCTAGAGCCGTTGCAGTATTATGTTATAAGTTCTGCCATAACTCCTAAGATAGAGCGATCACAGAATCGGATTGTTATTCAGTTGGTAGATATTTTTATGGCGAATATTCTACCGTCAATTGCAGAGTTGTAACTATCGCCGTTTTGGCGCTAGAGTCGATACAATATTATTTTCTAAGTTCTGCCATAACTCCTAAAATAGAGCGATCACAGAGTCGGATTTTTCGGCAGTTGTTAGATATTTTTATGGCGAATTTTCTACCGTCAGTGACAGAATTCTAACTATTACCTTTTTGGCGTTAGAGTCGATAAAAAAATATTATCTACGTTCTGCCATAACTCCTAAAATAGAGCTATCACAGAATCGGATTGTTCTTCAGTTGTTAGGCATTTTTATGGCGGATATTCTACCGTCAGTTGTGGACTTCTAACTATCACGGTTTTGGCGCTAGAGTCGATACAATATTATTCTCTAAGTTCTGCCATAACTCCTAAAATAAAGCGATCATAGAATTGGATTGTTCTTCAGTTGTTAGACATTTTTATGGCGAATATTCTACCGTCATTCATAGAGTTCTAACTATCACCGTTTTCGTGCTAGAGTCGATACAATATTATTTTCTAAGTTCTGCCATAACTCCTAAAATAGAGCGATCACAGAATTGGATTGTGCTTCAGTTGTTAGACATTTTTATGGCGAATATTCTACCGTCATTCGTAGAGTTCTAACTAGCGCCGTTTTGGCGCTAGAGTCGATGCAGTATTATTTTCTAAGTTCTGCTATAACTCCTAAGATAGAACGATCACAGAATCGGATTGTTCTTCAGTTGGTAGATATTCTTATGGCGAATATTCTACGTCAGTGATAGAGTTCTAACTATCGCTATTTTGGCGCTAGCGCCGATACAATATTATTTTCTAAGTTCTGCCATACTCCTAAAATAGAGCGATCACAGAATCCGATTGTTGTTCAGTTCGCAGACATATTTATGGTGAATATTCTACCGTCAGTTACAGAGTTCTAACTATCCCCGTTTTGGTGCTAGAGTCGATGCAATATTATTTTCTAAGTTCTACCATAACTCCTAAGATAGAGCAATCACAGAATCGGAATGTTCTTCAGTTGGTAGACATTCTTATGGCCAATATTCTACCGTCAATTGCAGACTTCTAACTATCCCCGTTTTGGCGCTAGAGTCGGTACAATATTATTTTCTAAGTCCTGCCATAACTCCTAAAATAGAACGATCACAGATTCGGAATTTTCGGCAGTTGTTAGACATTTTTATGGCGAATATTCTACCGTCAGTTATGGACTTCTAACGGTCACCGATTTGGCGCTAGAGTCGATACAATAATATTTGCTAAGTTATGCCATAACTCCTAAAATAGAGCGATCACAGAATCGGATTCTTCTTCAGTTGGTAGACATTCTTATGGCGAATATTCTACCGTCAATTGCAGAGTACTCGCTATCCCCGTTTTGGCGCTAGAGTCGATACAATAATATTTTCTAAGTTCTGCCATAACTCCTAAAATAGAGCGATCACAGAATTGGATTGTTCCACAGTTGTTAGGGATTTTAATGGCGAATATTCTACCGTCATTCATAGAGTTCTAACTATCGCTGTTTTGGCGCTAGAGTGGATGCAGTATTATTTTCTAACTTCTGCTATAACTCCTAAGATAGAACGATCACAGAATCGGATTCTTCTTCAGTTGGTAGACATTCTTATGGCGAATATTCTACCGTCAGTTACAGAGTTCTAACTATCACCGTTTTGGCGCTAGAGTCGAAGCAGTTATATTTTGTAATTTCTGCCATATCTCCTAAAATAGAGTGATCACATAGTCGTATTTTTCGGCAGTTGTTAGACATTTTTATGGCGAATATTCTACCGTCATTCATAGAGTTCTAGCTATCGCCGTTTTGGCGCTAGAGTCAATGAAGTATTATTTTCTAAGTTCTGCTATAACTCCTAATATAGAGCGATCACAGAATCGGATTGTTCTTCAGTTGGTAGACATTTTTATGGCGAATATTCTACTGTCAGTTACAGAGTTCTAACTATCAAAGTTATGGCGCTAGAGTCGATACAATATTATTTTCTAAGTCCTGCCATAACTCCTAAAAGAGAGCAATCACAGATTCGGATTTATCGGTAGTTGTTAGATATTTTTATGGCGAATTTTCTGCCTTCAGTGACAGAATTCTAACTATTTCCTTTTTGGGGCTAGAGTCGATAAAATGATATTATCTAAGTTCTGCCATAACTCCTAAAGTAGAGCGATCACAGAATCGGATTGGTCTTCAGATGGTAGACATTTTTATGGCGGATATTCTACCGTCAGTTGTGGACTTCTAACTATCACGGTTTTGGCGCTAGGGTCGATACAATAATATTTTCTAAGTTCTGCCATAACTCCTAAAATAGAGCGATCACAGAATTGGATTGTTCTACAGTTGTTAGGGATTTTAATGGCGAATATTCTACCGTCATTCATAGAGTTCTAACTATCGCTGTTTTGGCACTAGAGTGGATGCAGTATTATTTTCTAACTTCTGCTATAACCCCTAAGATAGAACGATCACAGAATCGGATTGTTCTTCAGTTGGTAGACGTTTTTATGGCGAATATTCTACCATCAGTTACAGAGTTCTATCTATCACCGTTTTGGTGCTGGAGTCGATACAATATTATTTTCTAAGTTCTGCCATACCTCCTAAAATAGAGCGATCACAGAATTGGATTGTACTTCAGTTGTTAGGGATTTTAATCGCGAATATTCTACCGTCATTCATAGAGTTCTAACTATCGCTGTTTTGGCGCTAGAGTCGATAAAATACTATTTTCTAAGTTCTGCCATAACTCCTAAAATAGGCCGATCACAGAATCGGTTTGTTCTTCAGTTCGTAGACATTTTTATTGCGAATTTCTACCGTCAATTGCAGAGTATTTACTATCCCCGTTTTGGCGCTAGAGTCGATGCAATAATATTTTATAAGTTATGCCATAACTCCTAAAAGAGAACGATCACAGAATCGGATTGTTCTTCAGTTGGTAGACATTTTTGTGGCGAATATTCTACCGTCAGTTACAGAGTTCTAACTATCACCGTTTTGGCGCTAGAGTCGAAGCAGTAATATTTTGTAATTTCTGCCATAACTCCTAAAATAGAGTGATCACAGAGTCGTATTTTTCGGCAGTTGTTAGATATTTTTATGGCGAACATTCTACCGTCAGTTATAGAGTTCTAACTGTCACCTTTTGGCGCTAGAGCCGTTGGAGTATTATTTTATAAGTTCTGCCATAACTCCTAAGATAGGCGATCACAGAATCGGATTGTTCTTCAGTTGGTAGATATTTTTATGGTGA
The DNA here is from genome assembly GCA_963422695.1 of Xylophagus ater. Lineage (NCBI taxonomy): Eukaryota > Metazoa > Arthropoda > Insecta > Diptera > Xylophagidae > Xylophagus > Xylophagus ater. The sequence goes on along the minus strand of OY730481.1, from coordinate 25,294,054 downwards.
ATATTCTACCGTCAATTGCAGAGTTGTATCTATCCCCGTTTTGGCGCTAGAGTCGATACAATATTATTTTCTAAGTTCTGCCATAACTCCTAAAATAGGGCGATCACAGAATTGGATTGTACTTCAGTTGTTAGACATTTTTATGGCGAATATTCTACTTTCAGTTACAGAGTTCTAACTATCAAAGTTATGGCGCTAGAGTCGATACAATATTATTTTCTAAGTCCTGCCATAACTCCTAAAAGAGAGCAATCACAGATTCGGATTTATCGGTAGTTGTTAGATATTTTTATGGCGGATATTCTACCGTCAGCTGTGGACTTCTAACTATCACGGTTTTGGCGCTAGACTCGATACAATATTATTTTCTAAGTTCTGCCATAACTCCTAAAATAGAGCGATCACAGAATCCGATTGTTCTTCAGTTGGTAGACATTCTTATGGCGAATATTCTACCGTCAGTCATAGAGTTCTAACTATCGCTGTTTTGGCGCTAGAGTCGATGCAGTATTATATTCTAAGTTCTGATATAACTCCTAAGATAGAACGATCACAGAATCGGATTGTTCTTCAGTTGGTATACATTTTTATGGCGAATATTCTACCGTCAATTGCAGAGTTGTAACTATCCCCGTTTTGGGGCTAGAGTCGATACAATATTATTTTCTAAGTTCTGCCACAACCCCTAAAATAGAGCGATCACAGAATCGGTTTGTTCTTCAGTTCGTAGACATTTTTATTGCGAATATTCTACCGTCAATTGCAGAGTACTTACTATCCACGCTTTGGCGCTAGAGTCGATACAATAATATTTTCTAAGTTATGCCATAACTCCTAAAATAGAACGATCACAGAATCGGATTGTTCTTCAGTTGATAGAGATTTTTATGGCGAATTTTCTACCATGAGTTACAGAGTTCTAACTATCACCGTTTTGGCGCTAGAGTCGATTCAGTAATATTTTCTAATTTCTGCCATAACTCCTAAAATAGAGTGATCACAGAGTCGTCATTTTCGGCAGTTGTTAGATATTTTTAGGGCGAACATTCTACCGTCAGTCATAGAGTTCTAACTATCGCTGTTTTGGCGCTAGAGTCGATGCAGTATTATATTCTAAGTTCTGATATAACTCCTAAGATAGAACGATCACAGAATCGGATTGTTCTTCAGTTGGTAGACATTTTTATGGCGAATATTCTACCGTCATTCGTAGAGTTCTAACTATCGCCGTTTTGGCGCTAGAGTCGATGCAGTATTATTTTCTAAGTTCTGCTATATCTTCTAAGATAGAGCGATCACAGAATCGAATTGTTCTTCAGTTGGTAGACATTCTTATGGCGAATATTCTACGTCAGTGATAGAGTTCTAACTATAGCTATTTTGGCGCTAGCGTCGATACAATATTATTTTCTAAGTTCTGCCATACTCCTAAAATAGATCGATCACAGAATCCGATTGTTCTTCAGTTGGCAGACATATTTATGGTGAATATTCTACCGTCAGTTACAGAGTTCTAACTATCCCCGTTTTGGCGCTAGAGTCGATGCAATATTATTTTCTAAGTTCTGCCATAACTCCTAAGATAGAGCAATCACAGAATCGGAATGTTCTTCAGTTGGTAGACATTCTTATGGCCAATATTCTACCGTCAATTGCAGACTTCTAACTATCCCCGTTTTGGCGCTAGAGTCGGTACAATATTATTTTCTAAGTTCTGCCATAACTCCTAAAACAGAACGATCACAGATTCGGAATTTTCGGCAGTTGTTAGACATTTTTATGGCGAATATTCTACCGTCAGTTACGGACTTCTAACGGTCACCGTTTTGGCGCTAGAGTCGATACAATAATATTTGCTAAGTTATGCCATAACTCCTAAAATAGAGCGATCACAGAATCGGATTGTTCTTCAGTTGGTAGACATTCTTATGGCGAATATTCTACCGTCAATTGCAGAGTACTCGCTATCCCCGTTTTGGCGCTAGACTCGATACAATAATATTTTCTAAGTTCTGCCATAACTCCTAAAATAGAGCGATCACAGAATTGCATTGATCTACAGTTGTTAGGGATTTTTATGGCGAATTTTCTACTGTCATTCATAGAGTTCTAACTATCGCTGTTTTGGCGCTAGAGTCGATGCAGTATTATTTTCTAACTTCTGCTATAACTCCTAAGGTAGAACGATCACAGAATCGGATTGTTCTTCAGTTGGTAGACATTTTTATGGCGAATATTCTACCATCAGTTACAGAGTTCTAACTATCACCGTTTTGGTGCTGGAGTCGATACAATATTATTTTCTAAGTTCTGCCATACCTCCTAAAATAGAGCGATCACAGAATTGGATTGTTCTTCAGTTGTTAGGGATTTTAATCGCGAATATTCTACCGTCATTCATAGAGTTCTAACTATCGCTGTTTTGGTGCTAGAGTCGATAAAATACTATTTTCTAAGTTCTGCCATAACTCCTAAAATAGACCGATCACAGAATCGGTTTGTTCTTCAGTTCGTAGACATTTTTATTGCGAATATTCTACCGTCAATTGCAGAGTACTTACTATCCCCGTTTTGGCGCTAGAGTCGATGCAATAATATTTTCTAAGTTCTGCCATAACTCCTAAAATAGAACGATCACAGAATCGGATTGGTCTTCAGATGGTAGACATTTTTATGGCGGATATTCTACCGTCAGTTGTGGACTTCTAACTATCACGGTTTTGGCGCTAGAGTCGATACAATAATATTTTCTAAGTTCTGCCATAACTCCTAAAATAGAGCGATCACAGAATTGGATTGTTCTACAGTTGTTAGGGATTTTAATGGCGAATATTCTACCGTCATTCATAGAGTTCTAACTATCGCTGTTTTGGCACTAGAGTGGATGCAGTATTATTTTCTAACTTCTGCTATAACTCCTAAGATAGAACGATCACAGAATCGGATTGTTCTTCAGTTGGTAGACGTTTTTATGGCGAATATTCTACCATCAGTTACAGAGTTCTAACTATCACCGTTTTGGTGCTGGAGTCGATACAATATTATTTTCTAAGTTCTGCCATACCTCCTAAAATAGAGCGATCACAGAATTGGATTGTACTTCAGTTGTTAGGGATTTTAATCGCGAATATTCTACCGTCATTCATAGAGTTCTAATTATCGCTGTTTTGGCGCTAGAGTCGATAAAATACTATTTTCTAAGTTCTGCCATAACTCCTAAAATAGACCGATCACAGAATCGGTTTGTTCTTCAGTTTGTAGACATTTTTATTGCGAATTTCTACCGTCAATTGCAGAGTACTTACTATCCCCGTTTTGGCGCTAGAGTCGATGCAATAATATTTTATAAGTTATGCCATAACTCCTAAAATAGAACGATCACAGAATCGGATTGTTCTTCAGTTGGTAGACATTTTTGTGGCGAATATTCTACCGTCAGTTACAGAGTTCTAACTATCACCGTTTTGGCGCTAGAGTCGAAGCAGTAATATTTTGTAATTTCTGCCATAACTCCTAAAATAGAGTGATCACAGAGTCGTATTTTTCGGCAGTTGTTAGATATTTTTATGGCGAACATTCTACCGTCAGTTATAGAGTTCTAACTGTCACCTTTTGGCGCTAGAGCCGTTGGAGTATTATTTTATAAGTTCTGCCATAACTCCTAAGATAGGCGATCACAGAATCGGATTGTTCTTCAGTTGGTAGATATTTTTATGGTGAATATTCTACCGTCAATTGCAGAGTTCTATCTATCCCCGTTTTGGCGCTAGAGTCGATACAATATTATTTTCTAAGTTCTGCCATAACTCCTAAAATAGGGCGATCACAGAATTGGATTGTACTTCAGTTGTTAGACATTTTTATGGCGAATATTCTACTGTCAGTTACAGAGTTCTAACTATCAAAGTTATGGCGCTAGAGTCGATACAATATTATTTTCTAAGTCCTGCCATAACTCCTAAAAGAGAGCAATCACAGATTCGGATTTATCGGTAGTTGTTAGATATTTTTATGGCGGATATTCTACCGTCAGCTGTGGACTTCTAACTATCACGGTTTTGGCGCTAGACTCGATACAATATTATTTTCTAAGTTCTGCCATAACTCCTAAAATAGAGCGATCACAGAATCCGATTGTTCTTCAGTTGGTAGACATTCTTATGGCGAATATTCTACCGTCAGTCATAGAGTTCTAACTATCGCTGTTTTGGCGCTAGAGTCGATGCAGTATTATATTCTAAGTTCTGATATAACTCCTAAGATAGAACGATCACAGAATCGGATTGTTCTTCAGTTGGTATACATTTTTATGGCGAATATTCTACCGTCAATTGCAGAGTTGTAACTATCCCCGTTTTGGGGCTAGAGTCGATACAATATTATTTTCTAAGTTCTGCCACAACCCCTAAAATAGAGCGATCACAGAATCGGTTTGTTCTTCAGTTCGTAGACATTTTTATTGCGAATATTCTACCGTCAATTGCAGAGTACTTACTATCCACGCTTTGGCGCTAGAGTCGATACAATAATATTTTCTAAGTTATGCCATAACTCCTAAAATAGAACGATCACAGAATCGGATTGTTCTTCAGTTGATAGAGATTTTTATGGCGAATTTTCTACCATGAGTTACAGAGTTCTAACTATCACCGTTTTGGCGCTAGAGTCGATTCAGTAATATTTTCTAATTTCTGCCATAACTCCTAAAATAGAGTGATCACAGAGTCGTCATTTTCGGCAGTTGTTAGATATTTTTAGGGCGAACATTCTACCGTCAGTCATAGAGTTCTAACTATCGCTGTTTTGGCGCTAGAGTCGATGCAGTATTATATCCTAAGTTCTGATATAACTCCTAAGATAGAACGATCACAGAATCGGATTGTTCTTCAGTTGGTAGACATTTTTATGGGGATATTCTACCGTCATTCGTAGAGTTCTAACTATCGCCGTTTTGGCGCTAGAGTCGATGCAGTATTATTTTCTAAGTTCTGCTATAACTTCTAAGATAGAGCGATCACAGAATCGAATTGTTCTTCAGTTGGTAGACATTCTTATGGCGAATATTCTACGTCAGTGATAGAGTTCTAACTATAGCTATTTTGGCGCTAGCGCCGATGCAATATTATTTTCTAAGTTCTGCCATACTCCTAAAATAGATCGATCACAGAATCCGATTGTTCTTCAGTTGGCAGACATATTTATGGTGAATATTCTACCGTCAGTTACAGAGTTCTAACTATCCCCGTTTTGGCGCTAGAGTCGATGCAATATTATTTTCTAAGTTCTGCCATAACTCCTAAGATAGAGCAATCACAGAATCGGAATGTTCTTCAGTTGGTAGACATTCTTATGGCCAATATTCTACCGTCAATTGCAGACTTCTAACTATCCCCGTTTTGGCGCTAGAGTCGGTACAATATTATTTTCTAAGTTCTGCCATAACTCCTAAAACAGAACGATCACAGATTCGGAATTTTCGGCAGTTGTTAGACATTTTTATGGCGAATATTCTACCGTCAGTTACGGACTTCTAACGGTCACCGTTTTGGCGCTAGAGCCGTTGGAGTATTATTTTATAAGTTCTGCCATAACTCCTAAGATAGGCGATCACAGAATCGGATTGTTCTTCAGTTGGTAGATATTTTTATGGTGAATATTCTACCGTCAATTGCAGAGTTGTATCTATCCCCGTTTTGGCGCTAGAGTCGATACAATATTATTTTCTAAGTTATGCCATAACTCCTAAAATAGAGCGATCACAGAATCGGATTGTTCTTCAGTTGGTAGACATTCTTATGGCGAATATTCTACCGTCAATTGCAGAGTACTCGCTATCCCCGTTTTGGCGCTAGACTCGATACAATAATATTTTCTAAGTTCTGCCATAACTCCTAAAATAGAGCGATCACAGAATTGCATTGATCTACAGTTGTTAGGGATTTTTATGGCGAATTTTCTACCGTCATTCATAGAGTTCTAACTATCGCTGTTTTGGCGCTAGAGTCGATGCAGTATTATTTTCTAACTTCTGCTATAGCTCCTAAGGTAGAACGATCACAGAATCGGATTGTGCTTCAGTTGGTAGACATTTTTATGGCGAATATTCTACCATCAGTTACAGAGTTCTAACTATCACCGTTTTGGTGCTGGAGTCGATACAATATTATTTTCTAAGTTCTGCCATACCTCCTAAAATAGAGCGATCACAGAATTGGATTGTTCTTCAGTTGTTAGGGATTTTAATCGCGAATATTCTACCGTCATTCATAGAGTTCTAACTATCGCTGTTTTGGCGCTAGAGTCGATAAAATACTATTTTCTAAGTTCTGCCATAACTCCTAAAATAGACCGATCACAGAATCGGATTGTTCTTCAGTTCGTAGACATTTTTGTTGCGAATATTCTACCGTCAATTGCAGAGTACTTACTATCCCCGTTTTGGCGCTAGAGTCGATGCAATAATATTTTCTAAGTTCTGCCATAACTCCTAAAATAGAACGATCACAGAATCGGATTGTTCTTCAGTTGATACACATTTTTATGGCGAATATTCTACCATCAGTTACAGAGTTCTAACTATCACCGTTTTGGCGCTAGAGTCGATTCAGTAATATTTTCTAATTTCTGCCATAACTCCTAAAATAGAGTGATCACAGAGTCGTCATTTTCGGCAGTTGTTAGATATTTTTAAGGCGAACATTCTACCGTCAGTTATAGAGTTCTAACTATCACCTTTTGGCGCTAGAGCCGTTGCAGTATTATGTTATAAGTTCTGCCATAACTCCTAAGATAGAGCGATCACAGAATCGGATTGTTCTTCAGTTGGTAGACATTTTTATGGCGAATATTCTACCATCAGTTACAGAGTTCTAACTATCACCGTTTTGGTGCTGGAGTCGATACAATATTATTTTCTAAGTTCTGCCATACCTCCTAAAATAGAGCGATCACAGAATTGGATTGTACTTCAGTTGTTAGGGATTTTAATCGCGAATATTCTACCGTCATTCATAGAGTTCTAACTATCGCTGTTTTGGCGCTAGAGTCGATAAAATACTATTTTCTAAGTTCTGCCATAACTCCTAAAATAGACCGATCACAGAATCGGTTTGTTCTTCAGTTCGTAGACATTTTTATTGCGAATTTCTACCGTCAATTGCAGAGTACTTACTATCCCCGTTTTGGCGCTAGAGTCGATGCAATAATATTTTATAAGTTATGCCATAACTCCTAAAATAGAACGATCACAGAATTGCATTGATCTACAGTTGTTAGGGATTTTTATGGCGAATTTTCTACCGTCATTCATAGAGTTCTAACTATCGCTGTTTTGGCGCTAGAGTCGATGCAGTATTATTTTCTAACTTCTGCTATAGCTCCTAAGGTAGAACGATCACAGAATCGGATTGTTCTTCAGTTGGTAGACATTTTTATGGCGAATATTCTACCATCAGTTACAGAGTTCTAACTATCACCGTTTTGGTGCTGGAGTCGATACAATATTATTTTCTAAGTTCTGCCATACCTCCTAAAATAGAGCGACCACAGAATTGGATTGTTCTTCAGTTGTTAGGGATTTTAATCGCGAATATTCTACCGTCATTCATAGAGTTCTAACTATCGCTGTTTTGGCGCTAGAGTCGATAAAATACTATTTTCTAAGTTCTGCCATAACTCCTAAAATAGACCGATCACAGAATCGGTTTGTTCTTCAGTTCGTAGACATTTTTATTGCGAATATTCTACCGTCAATTGCAGAGTACTTACTATCCCCGTTTTGGCGCTAGAGTCGATACAATATTATTTTCTAAGTTCTGCCATAACTCCTAAAATAGGGCGATCACAGAATTGGATTGTACTTCAGTTGTTAGACATTTTTATGGCGAATATTCTACCGTCATTCATAGAGTTCTAGCTATCGCCGTTTTGGCGCTAGAGTCGATGAAGTATTATTTTCTAAGTTCTGCTATAACTCCTAATATAGAGCGATCACAGAATCGGATTGTTCTTCAGTTGGTAGACATTTTTATGGCGAATATTCTACTGTCAGTTACAGAGTTCTAACTATCAAAGTTATGGCGCTAGAGTCGATACAATATTATTTTCTAAGTCCTGCCATAACTCCTAAAAGAGAGCAATCACAGATTCGGATTTATCGGTAGTTGTTAGATATTTTTATGGCGGATATTCTACCGTCAGCTGTGGACTTCTAACTATCACGGTTTTGGCGCTAGACTCGATACAATATTATTTTCTAAGTTCTGCCATAACTCCTAAAATAGAGCGATCACAGAATCCGATTGTTCTTCAGTTGGTAGACATTCTTATGGCGAATATTCTACCGTCAGTCATAGAGTTCTAACTATCGCTGTTTTGGCGCTAGAGTCGATGCAGTATTATATTCTAAGTTCCGATATAACTCCTAAGATAGAACGATCACAGAATCGGATTGTTCTTCAGTTGGTATACATTTTTATGGCGAATATTCTACCGTCAATTGCAGAGTTGTAACTATCCCCGTTTTGGAGCTAGAGTCAATACAATATTATTTTCTAAGTTCTGCCACAACCCCTAAAATAGAGCGATCACAGAATCGGTTTGTTCTTCAGTTCGTAGACATTTTTATTGCGAATATTCTACCGTCAATTGCAGAGTACTTACTATCCACGCTTTGGCGCTAGAGTCGATACAATAATATTTTCTAAGTTATGCCATAACTCCTAAAATAGAACGATCACAGAATCGGATTGTTCTTCAGTTGATAGACATTTTTATGGCGAATTTTCTACCATGAGTTACAGAGTTCTAACTATCACCGTTTTGGCGCTAGAGTCGATTCAGTAATATTTTCTAATTTCTGCCATAACTCCTAAAATAGAGTGATCACAGAGTCGTCATTTTCGGCAGTTGTTAGATATTTTTAGGGCGAACATTCTACCGTCAGTTATAGAGTTCTAACTATCACCTTTTGGCGCTAGAGCCGTTGCAGTATTATGTTATAAGTTCTGCCATAACTCCTAAGATAGAGCGATCACAGAATCGGATTCTTCTGCAGTTGGTAGATATTTTTATGGCGAATATTCTACCGTCAATTGCAGAGTTGTAACTATCCCCGTTTTGCCGCTAGAGTCGATACAATATTATTTTCTAAGTTCTGCCATAACTCCTAAAATAGAGCGACCACAGAGTCGGATTTTTCGGCAGTTGTTAGATATTTTTATGGCGAATTTTCTACCATCAGTGACAGAATTCTAACTATTACCTTTTTGGGGCTAGAGTCGATAAAATGATATTTTCTAAGTTCTGCCATAACTGCTAAAATAGAGCGATCACAGAATCCGATTGTTCTTCAGTTGGTAGACATTCTTATGGCGAATATTCTACCGTCAGTCATAGAGTTCTAACTATCGCTGTTTTGGCGCTAGAGTCGATGCAGTATTATATTCTAAGTTCTGATATAACTCCTAAGATAGAACGATCACAGAATCGGATTGTTCTTCAGTTGGTAGACATTTTTATGGCGAATATTCTACCGTCATTCGTAGAGTTCTAACTATCGCCGTTTTGGCGCTAGAGTCGATGCAGTATTATTTTCTAAGTTCTGCTATAACTCCTAAGATAGAGCGATCACAGAATCGGATTGTTCTTCAGTTGGTAGACATTCTTATGGCGAATATTCTACGTCAGTGATAGAGTTCTAACTATCGCTATTTTGGCGCTAGCGCCGATACAATATTATTTTCTAAATTCTGCCATACTCCTAAAATAGAGCGATCACAGAATCCGATTGTTCTTCAGTTGGCAGACATATTTATGGTGAATATTCTACCGTCAGTTACAGAGTTCTAACTATCCCCGTTTTGGCGCTAGAGTCGATGCAATACTATTTTCTAAGTTCTGCCATAACTCCTGAAATAGACCGATCACAGAATCGGTTTGTTCTTCAGTTCGTAGACATTTTTATTGCGAATATTCTACCGTCAATTGCAGAGTACTTACTATCCCCGTTTTGGCGCTAGAGTCGATGCAATAATATTTTCTAAGTTATGCCATAACTCCTGAAATAGAATGATCACAGAATCGGATTGTTCTTCAGTTGATAGACATTTTTATGGCGAATATTCTACCATCATTTACAGATTTCTAACTATCACCATTTTGGCGCTAGAGTCGATTCAGTAATATTTTCTAATTTCTGCCATAACTCCTAAAATAGAGTGATCACAGAGTCGTCATTTTCGGCAGTTGTTAGATATTTTTATGGCGAACATTCTACCGTCAGTCATAGAGTTCTAACTATCGCTGTTTTGGCGCTAGAGTCGATGCAGTATTATATTCTAAGTTCTGATATAACTCCTAAGATAGAACGATCACAGAATCGGATTGTTCTTCAGTTGGTAGACATTTTTATGGCGAATATTCTACCGTCATTCGTAGAGTTCTAACTATCGCCGTTTTGGCGCTAGAGTCGATGCAGTATTATTTTCTAAGTTCTGCTATAACTCCTAAGATAGAGCGATCACAGAATCGGATTGTTCTTCAGTTGGTAGACATTCTTATGGCGAATATTCTACGTCAGTGATAGAGTTCTAACTATCGCTATTTTGGCGCTAGCGCCGATACAATATTATTTTCTAAGTTCTGCCATACTCCTAAAATAGATCGATCACAGAATCCGATTGTTCTTCAGTTGGCAGACATATTTATGGTGAATATTCTACCGTCAGTTACAGAGTTCTAACTATCCCCGTTTTGGCGCTAGAGTCGATGCAATATTATTTTCTAAGTTCTGCCATAACTCCTAAGATAGAGCAATCACAGAATCGGAATGTTCTTCAGTTGGTAGACATTCTTATGGCCAATATTCTACCGTCAATTGCAGACTTCTAACTATCCCCGTTTTGGCGCTAGAGTCGGTACAATATTATTTTCTAAGTTCTGCCATAACTCCTAAAACAGAACGATCACAGATTCGGAATTTTCGGCAGTTGTTAGACATTTTTATGGCGAATATTCTACCGTCAGTTACGGACTTCTAACGGTCACCGTTTTGGCGCTAGAGTCGATACAATAATATTTGCTAAGTTATGCCATAACTCCTAAAATAGAGCGATCACAGAATCGGATTGTTCTTCAGTTGGTAGACATTCTTATGGCGAATATTCTACCGTCAATTGCAGAGTACTCGCTATCCCCGTTTTGGCGCTAGACTCGATACAATAATATTTTCTAAGTTCTGCCATAACTCCTAAAATAGAGCGATCACAGAATTGCATTGATCTACAGTTGTTAGGGATTTTTATGGCGAATTTTCTACCGTCATTCATAGAGTTCTAACTATCGCTGTTTTGGCGCTAGAGTCGATGCAGTATTATTTTCTAACTTCTGCTATAACTCCTAAGATAGAACGATCACAGAATTGGATTGTTCTTCAGTTGTTAGGGATTTTAATCGCGAATATCCTACCGTCATTCATAGAGTTCTAACTATCGCTGTTTTGGCGCTAGAGTCGATAAAATACTATTTTCTAAGTTCTGCCATAACTCCTAAGATAGAGCGATCACAGAATCGGATTGTTCTTCAGTTGGTAGATATTTTTATGGCGAATATTCTACCGTCAATTGCAGAGTTGTAACTATCTCCGTTTTGGCGCTAGAGTCGATACAATATTATTTTCTAAGTTCTGCCATAACTCCTAAAATAGAGCGATCACAGAGTCGGATTTTTCGGCAGTTGTTAGATATTTTTATGGCGAATTTTCTACCATCAGTGACAGAATTCTAACTATTACCTTTTTGGCGTTAGAGTGATAAAAAAATATTATCTAAGTTCTGCCATAACTCTTAAAATAGAGCGATCACAGAATCGGATTGTTCTTCAGTTGTTAGGCATTTTTATGGCGGATATTCTACCGTCAGTTGTGGACTTTTAACTATCACGGTTTTGGCGCTAGAGTCGATACAATATTATTTTCTAAGTTCTGCCATAACTCCTAAAATAAAGCGATAATACAATTGGATTGTTCTTCAGTTGTTAGACATTTTTATGGCGAATTTTCTACCATCAGTTACAGAGTTCTAACTATCACCGTTTTGGTGCTGGAGTCGATACAATATTATTTTCTAAGTTCTGCCATACCTCCTAAAATAGAGCGATCACAGAATTGGATTGTACTTCAGTTGTTAGGGATTTTAATCGCGAATATTCTACCGTCATTCATAGAGTTCTAGCTATCGCTGTTTTGGCGCTAGAGTCGATAAAATACTATTTTCTAAGTTCTGCCATAACTCCTAAAATAGACCGATCACAGAATCGGTTTGTTCTTCAGTTCGTAGACATTTTTGTGGCGAATATTCTACCGTCAGTTACAGAGTTCTAACTATCACCGTTTTGGCGCTAGAGTCGATACAATATTATTTTCTAAGTTCTGCCATAACTCCTAAAATAGAACGATCACAGAATCGGATTGTTCTTCAGTTGGTAGACATTTTTGTGGCGAATATTCTACCGTCAGTTACAGAGTTCTAACTATCACCGTTTTGGCGCTAGAGTCGAAGCAGTAATATTTTGTAATTTCTGCCATAACTCCTAAAATAGAGTGATCACAGAGTCGTATTTTTCGGCAGTTGTTAGATATTTTTATGGCGAACATTCTACCGTCAGTTATAGAGTTCTAACTATCACCTTTTGGCGCTAGAGCCGTTGGAGTATTATTTTATAAGTTCTGCCATAACTCCTAAGATAGGCGATCACAGAATCGGATTGTTCTTCAGTTGGTAGATATTTTTATGGTGAATATTCTACCGTCAATTGCAGAGTTGTATCTATCCCCGTTTTGGCGCTAGAGTCGATACAATATTATTTTCTAAGTTCTGCCATAACTCCTAAAATAGGGCGATCACAGAATCGGATTGTTCTTCAGTTGGTAGACATTTTTATGGCGAATATTCTACCGTCAATTGCAGAGTTGTAACTATCTCCGTTTTGGCGCTAGAGTCGATACAATATTATTTTCTAAGTTCTGCCATAACTCCTAAAATAGAGCGATCACAGAGTCGTCATTTTCGGCAGTTGTTAGATATTTTTATGGCGAACATTCTACCGTCAGTCATAGAGTTCTAACTATCGCTGTTTTGGCGCTAGAGTCGATGCAGTATTATATTCTAAGTTCTGATATAACTCCTAAGATAGAACGATCACAGAATCGGATTGTTCTTCAGTTGGTAGACATTTTTATGGCGAATATTCTACCGTCATTCGTAGAGTTCTAACTATCGCCGTTTTGGCGCTAGAGTCGATGCAGTATTATTTTCTAAGTTCTGCTATAACTCCTAAGATAGAGCGATCACAGAATCGGATTGTTCTTCAGTTGGTAGACATTCTTATGGCGAATATTCTACGTCAGTGATAGAGTTCTAACTATCGCTATTTTGGCGCTAGCGCCGATACAATATTATTTTCTAAGTTCTGCCATACTCCTAAAATAGATCGATCACAGAATCCGATTGTTCTTCAGTTGGCAGACATATTTATGGTGAATATTCTACCGTCAGTTACAGAGTTCTAACTATCCCCGTTTTGCCGCTAGAGTCGATGCAATATTATTTTCTAAGTTCTGCCATAACTCCTAAGATAGAGCAATCACAGAATCGGAATGTTCTTCAGTTGGTAGACATTCTTATGGCCAATATTCTACCGTCAATTGCAGACTTCTAACTATCCCCGTTTTGGCGCTAGAGTCGGTACAATATTATTTTCTAAGTTCTGCCATAACTCCTAAAACAGAACGATCACAGATTCGGAATTTTCGGCAGTTGTTAGACATTTTTATGGCGAATATTCTACCGTCAGTTACGGACTTCTAACGGTCACCGTTTTGGCGCTAGAGTCGATACAATAATATTTGCTAAGTTATGCCATAACTCCTAAAATAGAGCGATCACAGAATCGGATTGTTCTTCAGTTGGTAGACATTCTTATGGCGAATATTCTACCGTCAATTGCAGAGTACTCGCTATCCCCGTTTTGGCGCTAGACTCGATACAATAATATTTTCTAAGTTCTGCCATAACTCCTAAAATAGAGCGATCACAGAATTGCATTGATCTACAGTTGTTAGGGATTTTTATGGCGAATTTTCTACCGTCATTCATAGAGTTCTAACTATCGCTGTTTTGGCGCTAGAGTCGATGCAGTATTATTTTCTAACTTCTGCTATAACTCCTAAGATAGAACGATCACAGAATTGGATTGTTCTTCAGTTGTTAGGGATTTTAATCGCGAATATCCTACCGTCATTCATAGAGTTCTAACTATCGCTGTTTTGGCGCTAGAGTCGATAAAATACTATTTTCTAAGTTCTGCCATAACTCCTAAGATAGAGCGATCACAGAATCGGATTGTTCTTCAGTTGGTAGATATTTTTATGGCGAATATTCTACCGTCAATTGCAGGGTTGTAACTATCTCCGTTTTGGCGCTAGAGTCGATACAATATTATTTTCTAAGTTCTGCCATAACTCCTAAAATAGAGCGATCACAGAGTCGGATTTTTCGGCAGTTGTTAGATATTTTTATGGCGAATTTTCTACCATCAGTGACAGAATTCTAACTATTACCTTTTTGGCGTTAGAGTGATAAAAAAATATTATCTAAGTTCTGCCATAACTCTTAAAATAGAGCGATCACAGAATCGGATTGTTCTTCAGTTGTTAGGCATTTTTATGGCGGATATTCTACCGTCAGTTGTGGACTTTTAACTATCACGGTTTTGGCGCTAGAGTCGATACAATATTATTTTCTAAGTTCTGCCATAACTCCTAAAATAAAGCGATCATACAATTGGATTGTTCTTCAGTTGTTAGACATTTTTATGGCGAATTTTCTACCATCAGTTACAGAGTTCTAACTATCACCGTTTTGGTGCTGGAGTCGATACAATATTATTTTCTAAGTTCTGCCATACCTCCTAAAATAGAGCGATCACAGAATTGGATTGTACTTCAGTTGTTAGGGATTTTAATCGCGAATATTCTACCGTCATTCATAGAGTTCTAGCTATCGCTGTTTTGGCGCTAGAGTCGATAAAATACTATTTTCTAAGTTCTGCCATAACTCCTAAAATAGACCGATCACAGAATCGGTTTGTTCTTCAGTTCGTAGACATTTTTGTGGCGAATATTCTACCGTCAGTTACAGAGTTCTAACTATCACCGTTTTGGCGCTAGAGTCGATACAATATTATTTTCTAAGTTCTGCCATAACTCCTAAAATAGAACGATCACAGAATCGGATTGTTCTTCAGTTGGTAGACATTTTTGTGGCGAATATTCTACCGTCAGTTACAGAGTTCTAACTATCACCGTTTTGGCGCTAGAGTCGAAGCAGTAATATTTTGTAATTTCTGCCATAACTCCTAAAATAGAGTGATCACAGAGTCGTATTTTTCGGCAGTTGTTAGATATTTTTATGGCGAACATTCTACCGTCAGTTATAGAGTTCTAACTATCACCTTTTGGCGCTAGAGCCGTTGGAGTATTATTTTATAAGTTCTGCCATAACTCCTAAGATAGGCGATCACAGAATCGGATTGTTCTTCAGTTGGTAGATATTTTTATGGTGAATATTCTACCGTCAATTGCAGAGTTGTATCTATCCCCGTTTTGGCGCTAGAGTCGATACAATATTATTTTCTAAGTTCTGCCATAACTCCTAAAATAGGGCGATCACAGAATCGGATTGTTCTTCAGTTGGTAGACATTTTTATGGCGAATATTCTACCGTCAATTGCAGAGTTGTAACTATCTCCGTTTTGGCGCTAGAGTCGATACAATATTATTTTCTAAGTTCTGCCATAACTCCTAAAATAGAGCGATCACAGAGTCGGATTTTTCGGCAGTTGTTAGATATTTTTATGGCGAATTTTCTGCCGTCAGTGACAGAATTCTAACTATTTCCTTTTTGGGGCTAGAGTCGATAAAATGATATTATCTAAGTTCTGCCATAACTCCTAAAATAGTGCGATCACAGAATCGGATTGGTCTTCAGATGGTAGACATTTTTATGGCGGATATTCTACCGTCAGCTGTGGACTTCTAACTATCACGGTTTTGGCGCTAGACTCGATACAATATTATTTTCTAAGTTCTGCCATAACTCCTAAAATAGAGCGATCACAGAATCCGATTGTTCTTCAGTTGGTAAACATTCTTATGGCGAATATTCTACCGTCAGTCATAGAGTTCTAACTATCGCTGTTTTGGCGCTAGAGTCGATGCAGTATTATATTCTAAGTTCTGATATAACTCCTAAGATAGAACGATCACAGAATCGGATTGTTCTTCAGTTGGTATACATTTTTATGGCGAATATTCTACCGTCAATTGCAGAGTTGTAACTATCCCCGTTTTGGGGCTAGAGTCGATACAATATTATTTTCTAAGTTCTGCCACAACCCCTAAAATAGAGCGATCACAGAATCGGTTTGTTCTTCAGTTCGTAGACATTTTTATTGCGAATATTCTACCGTCAATTGCAGAGTACTTACTATCCACGCTTTGGCGCTAGAGTCGATACAATAATATTTTCTAAGTTATGCCATAACTCCTAAAATAGAACGATCACAGAATCGGATTGTTCTTCAGTTGATAGACATTTTTATGGCGAATTTTCTACCATGAGTTACAGAGTTCTAACTATCACCGTTTTGTGCGCTAGAGTCGATTCAGTAATATTTTCTAATTTCTGCCATAACTCCTAAAATAGAGTGATCACAGAGTCGTCATTTTCGGCAGTTGTTAGATATTTTTAGGGCGAACATTCTACCGTCAGTTATAGAGTTCTAACTATCACCTTTTGGCGCTAGAGCCGTTGCAGTATTATGTTATAAGTTCTGCAATAACTCCTAAGATAGAGCGATCACAGAATCGGATTGTTCTGCAGTTGGTAGATATTTTTATGGCGAATATTCTACCGTCAATTGCAGAGTTGTAACTATCCCCGTTTTGCCGCTAGAGTCGATACAATATTATTTTCTAAGTTCTGCCATAACTCCTAAAATAGAGCGATCACAGAGTCGGATTTTTCGGCAGTTGTTAGATATTTTTATGGCGAATTTTCTACCATCAGTGACAGAATTCTAACTATTACCTTTTTGGGGCTAGAGTCGATAAAATGATATTTTCTAAGTTCTGCCATAACTCCTAAAATAGAGCGATCACAGAATCCGATTGTTCTTCAGTTGGTAGACATTCTTATGGCGAATATTCTACCGTCAGTCATAGAGTTCTAACTATCGCTGTTTTGGCGCTAGAGTCGATGCAGTATTATATTCTAAGTTCTGATATAACTCCTAAGATAGAACGATCACAGAATCGGATTGTTCTTCAGTTGGTAGACATTTTTATGGCGAATATTCTACCGTCATTCGTAGAGTTCTAACTATCGCCGTTTTGGCGCTAGAGTCGATGCAGTATTATTTTCTAAGTTCTGCTATAACTCCTAAGATAGAGCGATCACAGAATCGGATTGTTCTTCAGTTGGTAGACATTCTTATGGCGAATATTCTACGTCAGTGATAGAGTTCTAACTATCGCTATTTTGGCGCTAGCGCCGATACAATATTATTTTCTAAATTCTGCCATACTCCTAAAATAGAGCGATCACAGAATCCGATTGTTCTTCAGTTGGCAGACATATTTATGGTGAATATTCTACCGTCAGTTACAGAGTTCTAACTATCCCCGTTTTGGCGCTAGAGTCGATGCAATACTATTTTCTAAGTTCTGCCATAACTCCTGAAATAGACCGATCACAGAATCGGTTTGTTCTTCAGTTCGTAGACATTTTTATTGCGAATATTCTACCGTCAATTGCAGAGTACTTACTATCCCCGTTTTGGCGCTAGAGTCGATGCAATAATATTTTCTAAGTTATGCCATAACTCCTGAAATAGAACGATCACAGAATCGGATTGTTCTTCAGTTGATAGACATTTTTATGGCGAATATTCTACCATCAGTTACAGAGTTCTAACTATCACCGTTTTGGCGCTAGAGTCGATTCAGTAATATTTTCTAATTTCTGCCATAACTCCTAAAATAGAGTGATCACAGAGTCCTCATTTTCGGCAGTTGTTAGATATTTTTATGGCGAACATTCTACCGTCAGTCATAGAGTTCTAACTATCGCTGTTTTGGCGCTAGAGTCGATGCAGTATTATATTCTAAGTTCTCATATAACTCCTAAGATAGAACGATCACAGAATCGGATTGTTCTTCAGTTGGTAGACATTTTTATGGCGAATATTCTACCGTCATTCGTAGAGTTCTAACTATCGCCGTTTTGGCGCTAGAGTCGATGCAGTATTATTTTCTAAGTTCTGCTATAACTCCTAAGACAGAGCGATCACAGAATCGGATTGTTCTTCAGTTGGTAGACATTCTTATGGCGAATATTCTACGTCAGTGATAGAGTTCTAACTATCGCTATTTTGGCGCTAGCGCCGATACAATATTATTTTCTAAGTTCTGCCGTACTCCTAAAATAGATCGATCACAGAATCCGATTGTTCTTCAGTTGGCAGACATATTTATGGTGAATATTCTACCGTCAGTTACAGAGTTCTAACTATCCCCGTTTTGGCGCTAGAGTCGATGCAATATTATTTTCTAAGTTCTGCCATAACTCCTAAGATAGAGCAATCACAGAATCGGAATGTTCTTCAGTTGGTAGACATTCTTATGGCCAATATTCTACCGTCAATTGCAGACTTCTAACTATCCCCGTTTTGGCGCTAGAGTCGGTACAATATTATTTTCTAAGTTCTGCCATAACTCCTAAAACAGAACGATCACAGATTCGGAATTATCGGCAGTTGTTAGACATTTTTATGGCGAATATTCTACCGTCAGTTACGGACTTCTAACGGTCACCGTTTTGGCGCTAGAGTCGATACAATATTATTTTCTAAGTTCTGCCATAACTCCTAAGATAGAGCAATCACAGATTCGGATTTATCGGTAGTTGTTAGATATTTTTATGGCGGATATTCTACCGTCAGCTGTGGACTTCTAACTATCACGGTTTTGGCGCTAGACTCGATACAATATTATTTTCTAAGTTCTGCCATAACTCCTAAAATAGAGCGATCACAGAATCCGATTGTTCTTCAGTTGGTAGACATTCTTATGGTGAATATTCTACCGTCAGTCATAGAGTTCTAACTATCGCTGTTTTGGCGCTAGAGTCGATGCAGTATTATATTCTAAGTTCCGATATAACTCCTAAGATAGAACGATCACAGAATCGGATTGTTCTTCAGTTGGTATACATTTTTATGGCGAATATTCTACCGTCAATTGCAGAGTTGTAACTATCCCCGTTTTGGAGCTAGAGTCAATACAATATTATTTTCTAAGTTCTGCCACAACCCCTAAAATAGAGCGATCACAGAATCGGTTTGTTCTTCAGTTCGTAGACATTTTTATTGCGAATATTCTACCGTCAATTGCAGAGTACTTACTATCCACGCTTTGGCGCTAGAGTCGATACAATAATATTTTCTAAGTTATGCCATAACTCCTAAAATAGAACGATCACAGAATCGGATTGTTCTTCAGTTGATAGACATTTTTATGGCGAATTTTCTACCATGAGTTACAGAGTTCTAACTATCACCGTTTTGGCGCTAGAGTCGATTCAGTAATATTTTCTAATTTCTGCCATAACTCCTAAAATAGAGTGATCACAGAGTCGTCATTTTCGGCAGTTGTTAGATATTTTTAGGGCGAACATTCTACCGTCAGTTATAGAGTTCTAACTATCACCTTTTGGCGCTAGAGCCGTTGCAGTATTATGTTATAAGTTCTGCCATAACTCCTAAGATAGAGCGATCACAGAATCGGATTCTTCTGCAGTTGGTAGATATTTTTATGGCGAATATTCTACCGTCAATTGCAGAGTTGTAACTATCCCCGTTTTGCCGCTAGAGTCGATACAATATTATTTTCTAAGTTCTGCCATAACTCCTAAAATAGAGCGACCACAGAGTCGGATTTTTCGGCAGTTGTTAGATATTTTTATGGCGAATTTTCTACCATCAGTGACAGAATTCTAACTATTACCTTTTTGGGGCTAGAGTCGATAAAATGATATTTTCTAAGTTCTGCCATAACTGCTAAAATAGAGCGATCACAGAATCCGATTGTTCTTCAGTTGGTAGACATTCTTATGGCGAATATTCTACCGTCAGTCATAGAGTTCTAACTATCGCTGTTTTGGCGCTAGAGTCGATGCAGTATTATATTCTAAGTTCTGATATAACTCCTAAGATAGAACGATCACAGAATCGGATTGTTCTTCAGTTGGTAGACATTTTTATGGCGAATATTCTACCGTCATTCGTAGAGTTCTAACTATCGCCGTTTTGGCGCTAGAGTCGATGCAGTATTATTTTCTAAGTTCTGCTATAACTCCTAAGATAGAGCGATCACAGAATCGGATTGTTCTTCAGTTGGTAGACATTTTTATGGCGAATATTCTACCGTCATTCGTAGAGTTCTAACTATCGCTATTTTGGCGCTAGCGCCGATACAATATTATTTTCTAAATTCTGCCATACTCCTAAAATAGAGCGATCACAGAATCCGATTGTTCTTCAGTTGGCAGACATATTTATGGTGAATATTCTACCGTCAGTTACAGAGTTCTAACTATCCCCGTTTTGGCGCTAGAGTCGATGCAATACTATTTTCTAAGATCTGCCATAACTCCTGAAATAGACCGATCACAGAATCGGTTTGTTCTTCAGTTCGTAGACATTTTTATTGCGAATATTCTACCGTCAATTGCAGAGTACTTACTATCCCCGTTTTGGCGCTAGAGTCGATGCAATAATATTTTCTAAGTTATGCCATAACTCCTGAAATAGAACGATCACAGAATCGGATTGTTCTTCAGTTGATAGACATTTTTATGGCGAATATTCTACCATCATTTACAGAGTTCTAACTATCACCATTTTGGCGCTAGAGTCGATTCAGTAATATTTTCTAATTTCTGCCATAACTCCTAAAATAGAGTGATCACAGAGTCGTCATTTTCGGCAGTTGTTAGATATTTTTATGGCGAACATTCTACCGTCAGTCATAGAGTTCTAACTATCGCTGTTTTGGCGCTAGAGTCGATGCAGTATTATATTCTAAGTTCTGATATAACTCCTAAGATAGAACGATCACAGAATCGGATTGTTCTTCAGTTGGTAGACATTTTTATGGCGAATATTCTACCGTCATTCGTAGAGTTCTAACTATCGCCGTTTTGGCGCTAGAGTCGATGCAGTATTATTTTCTAAGTTCTGCTATAACTCCTAAGATAGAGCGATCACAGAATCGGATTGTACTTCAGTTGGTAGACATTCTTATGGCGAATATTCTACGTCAGTGATAGAGTTCTAACTATCGCTATTTTGGCGCTAGCGCCGATACAATATTATTTTCTAAGTTCTGCCATACTCCTAAAATAGATCGATCACAGAATCCGATTGTTCTTCAGTTGGCAGACATATTTATGGTGAATATTCTACCGTCAGTTACAGAGTTCTAACTATCCCCGTTTTGGCGCTAGAGTCGATGCAATATTATTTTCTAAGTTCTGCCATAACTCCTAAGATAGAGCAATCACAGAATCGGAATGTTCTTCAGTTGTTAGACATTTTTATGGCGAATATTCTACCGTCAGTTACGGACTTCTAACGGTCACCGTTTTGGCGCTAGAGTCGATACAATAATATTTGCTAAGTTATGCCATAACTCCTAAAATAGAGCGATCACAGAATCGGATTGTTCTTCAGTTGGTAGACATTCTTATGGCGAATATTCTACCGTCAATTGCAGAGTACTCGCTATCCCCGTTTTGGCGCTAGACTCGATACAATAATATTTTCTAAGTTCTGCCATAACTCCTAAAATAGAGCGATCACAGAATTGCATTGATCTACAGTTGTTAGGGATTTTTATGGCGAATTTTCTACCGTCATTCATAGAGTTCTAACTATCGCTGTTTTGGCGCTAGAGTCGATGCAGTATTATTTTCTAACTTCTGCTATAACTCCTAAGATAGAACGATCACAGAATTGGATTGTTCTTCAGTTGTTAGGGATTTTAATCGCGAATATCCTACCGTCATTCATAGAGTTCTAACTATCGCTGTTTTGGCGCTAGAGTCGATAAAATACTATTTTCTAAGTTCTGCCATAACTCCTAAGATAGAGCGATCACAGAATCGGATTGTTCTTCAGTTGGTAGATATTTTTATGGCGAATATTCTACCGTCAATTGCAGAGTTGTAACTATCTCCGTTTTGGCGCTAGAGTCGATACAATATTATTTTCTAAGTTCTGCCATAACTCCTAAAATAGAGCGATCACAGAGTCGGATTTTTCGGCAGTTGTTAGATATTTTTATGGCGAATTTTCTACCATCAGTGACAGAATTCTAACTATTACCTTTTTGGCGTTAGAGTGATAAAAAAATATTATCTAAGTTCTGCCATAACTCTTAAAATAGAGCGATCACAGAATCGGATTGTTCTTCAGTTGTTAGGCATTTTTATGGCGGATATTCTACCGTCAGTTGTGGACTTCTAACTATCACGGTTTTGGCGCTAGAGTCGATACAATATTATTTTCTAAGTTCTGCCATAACTCCTAAAATAAAGCGATCCTACAATTGGATTGTTCTTCAGTTGTTAGACATTTTTATGGCGAATTTTCTACCATCAGTTACAGAGTTCTAACTATCACCGTTTTGGTGCTGGAGTCGATACAATATTATTTTCTAAGTTCTGCCATACCTCCTAAAATAGAGCGATCACAGAATTGGATTGTACTTCAGTTGTTAGGGATTTTAATCGCGAATATTCTACCGTCATTCATAGAGTTCTAACTATCGCTGTTTTGGCGCTAGAGTCGATAAAATACTATTTTCTAAGTTCTGCCATAACTCCTAAAATAGACCGATCACAGAATCGGTTTGTTCTTCAGTTCGTAGACATTTTTATTGCGAATTTGTACCGTCAATTGCAGAGTACTTACTATCCCCGTTTTGGCGCTAGAGTCGATGCAATAATATTTTATAAGTTATGCCATAACTCCTAAAATAGAACGATCACAGAATCGGATTGTTCTTCAGTTGGTAGACATTTTTGTGGCGAATATTCTACCGTCAGTTACAGAGTTCTAACTATCACCGTTTTGGCGCTAGAGTCGAAGCAGTAATATTTTGTAATTTCTGCCATAACTCCTAAAATAGAGTGATCACAGAGTCGTATTTTTCGGCAGTTGTTAGATATTTTTATGGCGAACATTCTACCGTCAGTTATAGAGTTCTAACTATCACCTTTTGGCGCTAGAGCCGTTGGAGTATTATTTTATAAGTTCTGCCATAACTCCTAAGATAGGCGATCACAGAATCGGATTGTTCTTCAGTTGGTAGATATTTTTATGGTGAATATTCTACCGTCAATTGCAGAGTTGTATCTATCCCCGTTTTGGCGCTAGAGTCGATACAATATTATTTTCTAAGTTCTGCCATAACTCCTAAAATAGGGCGATCACAGTATCGGATTGTTCTTCAGTTGGTAGACATTTTTATGGCGAATATTCTACCGTCAATTGCAGAGTTGTAACTATCTCCGTTTTGGCGCTAGAGTCGATACAATATTATTTTCTAAGTTCTGCCATAACTCCTAAAATAGAGCGATCACAGAGTCGGATTTTTCGGCAGTTGTTAGATATTTTTATGGCGAATTTTCTGCCGTCAGTGACAGAATTCTAACTATTTCCTTTTTGGGGCTAGAGTCGATAAAATGATATTATCTAAGTTCTGCCATAACTCCTAAAATAGTGCGATCACAGAATCGGATTGGTCTTCAGATGGTAGACATTTTTATGGCGGATATTCTACCGTCAGCTGTGGACTTCTAACTATCACGGTTTTGGCGCTAGACTCGATACAATATTATTTTCTAAGTTCTGCCATAACTCCTAAAATAGAGCGATCACAGAATCCGATTGTTCTTCAGTTGGTAGACATTCTTATGGCGAATATTCTACCGTCAGTCATAGAGTTCTAACTATCGCTGTTTTGGCGCTAGAGTCGATGCAGTATTATATTCTAAGTTCTGATATAACTCCTAAGATAGAACGATCACAGAATCGGATTGTTCTTCAGTTGGTATACATTTTTATGGCGAATATTCTACCGTCAATTGCAGAGTTGTAACTATCCCCGTTTTGGGGCTAGAGTCGATACAATATTATTTTCTAAGTTCTGCCACAACCCCTAAAATAGAGCGATCACAGAATCGGTTTGTGCTTCAGTTCGTAGACATTTTTATTGCGAATATTCTACCGTCAATTGCAGAGTACTTACTATCCACGCTTTGGCGCTAGAGTCGATACAATAATATTTTCTAAGTTATGCCATAACTCCTAAAATAGAACGATCACAGAATCGGATTGTTCTTCAGTTGATAGACATTTTTATGGCGAATTTTCTACCATGAGTTACAGAGTTCTAACTATCACCGTTTTGTGCGCTAGAGTCGATTCAGTAATATTTTCTAATTTCTGCCATAACTCCTAAAATAGAGTGATCACAGAGTCGTCATTTTCGGCAGTTGTTAGATATTTTTAGGGCGAACATTCTACCGTCAGTTATAGAGTTCTAACTATCACCTTTTGGCGCTAGAGCCGTTGCAGTATTATGTTATAAGTTCTGCCATAACTCCTAAGATAGAGCGATCACAGAATCGGATTGTTCTGCAGTTGGTAGATATTTTTATGGCGAATATTCTACCGTCAATTGCAGAGTTGTAACTATCCCCGTTTTGCCGCTAGAGTCGATACAATATTATTTTCTAAGTTCTGCCATAACTCCTAAAATAGAGCGATCACAGAGTCGGATTTTTCGGCAGTTGTTAGATATTTTTATGGCGAATTTTCTACCATCAGTGACAGAATTCTAACTATTACCTTTTTGGAGCTAGAGTCGATAAAATGATATTTTCTAAGTTCTGCCATAACTCCTAAAATAGAGCGATCACAGAATCCGATTGTTCTTCAGTTGGTAGACATTCTTATGGCGAATATTCTACCGTCAGTCATAGAGTTCTAACTATCGCTGTTTTGGCGCTAGAGTCGATGCAGTATTATATTCTAAGTTCTCATATAACTCCTAAGATAGAACGATCACAGAATCGGATTGTTCTTCAGTTGGTAGACATTTTTATGGCGAATATTCTACCGTCATTCGTAGAGTTCTAACTATCGCCGTTTTGGCGCTAGAGTCGATGCAGTATTATTTTCTAAGTTCTGCTATAACTCCTAAGATAGAGCGATCACAGAATCGGATTGTTCTTCAGTTGGTAGACATTCTTATGGCGAATATTCTACGTCAGTGATAGAGTTCTAACTATCGCTATTTTGGCGCTAGCGCCGATACAATATTATTTTCTAAATTCTGCCATACTCCTAAAATAGAGCGATCACAGAATCCGATTGTTCTTCAGTTGGCAGACATATTTATGGTGAATATTCTACCGTCAGTTACAGAGTTCTAACTATCCCCGTTTTGGCGCTAGAGTCGATGCAATACTATTTTCTAAGTTCTGCCATAACTCCTGAAATAGACCGATCACAGAATCGGTTTGTTCTTCAGTTCGTAGACATTTTTATTGCGAATATTCTACCGTCAATTGCAGAGTACTTACTATCCCCGTTTTGGCGCTAGAGTCGATGCAATAATATTTTCTAAGTTATGCCATAACTCCTGAAATAGAACGATCACAGAATCGGATTGTTCTTCAGTTGATAGACATTTTTATGGCGAATATTCTACCATCAGTTACAGAGTTCTAACTATCACCGTTTTGGCGCTAGAGTCGATTCAGTAATATTTTCTAATTTCTGCCATAACTCCTAAAATAGAGTGATCACAGAGCCCTCATTTTCGGCAGTTGTTAGATATTTTTATGGCGAACATTCTACCGTCAGTCATAGAGTTCTAACTATCGCTGTTTTGGCGCTAGAGTCGATGCAGTATTATATTCTAAGTTCTCATATAACTCCTAAGATAGAACGATCACAGAATCGGATTGTTCTTCAGTTGGTAGACATTTTTATGGCGAATATTCTACCGTCATTCGTAGAGTTCTAACTATCGCCGTTTTGGCGCTAGAGTCGATGCAGTATTATTTTCTAAGTTCTGCTATAACTCCTAAGACAGAGCGATCACAGAATCGGATTGTTCTTCAGTTGGTAGACATTCTTATGGCGAATATTCTACGTCAGTGATAGAGTTCTAACTATCGCTATTTTGGCGCTAGCGCCGATACAATATTATTTTCTAAGTTCTGCCGTACTCCTAAAATAGATCGATCACAGAATCCGATTGTTCTTCAGTTGGCAGACATATTTATGGTGAATATTCTACCGTCAGTTACAGAGTTCTAACTATCCCCGTTTTGGCGCTAGAGTCGATGCAATATTATTTTCTAAGTTCTGCCATAACTCCTAAGATAGAGCAATCACAGAATCGGAATGTTCTTCAGTTGGTAGACATTCTTATGGCCAATATTCTACCGTCAATTGCAGACTTCTAACTATCCCCGTTTTGGCGCTAGAGTCGGTACAATATTATTTTCTAAGTTCTGCCATAACTCCTAAAACAGAACGATCACAGATTCGGAATTATCGGCAGTTGTTAGACATTTTTATGGCGAATATTCTACCGTCAGTTACGGACTTCTAACGGTCACCGTTTTGGCGCTAGAGTCGATACAATATTATTTTCTAAGTTCTGCCATAACTCCTAAGATAGAGCAATCACAGAATCGGAATGTTCTTCAGTTGGTAGACATTCTTATGGCCAATATTCTACCGTCAATTGCAGACTTCTAACTATCCCCGTTTTGGCGCTAGAGTCGGTACAATATTATTTTCTAAGTTCTGCCATAACTCCTAAAACAGAACGATCACAGATTCGGAATTATCGGCAGTTGTTAGACATTTTTATGGCGAATATTCTACCGTCAGTTACGGACTTCTAACGGTCACCGTTTTGGCGCTAGAGTCGATACAATAATATTTTCTCAGTTCTGCCATAACTCCTAAAATAGAGCGATCACAGAATTGCATTGATCTACAGTTGTTAGGGATTTTTATGGCGAATTTTCTACCGTCATTCATAGAGTTCTAACTATCGCTGTTTTGGCGCTAGAGTCGATGCAGTATTATTTTCTAACTTCTGCTATAACTCCTAAGATAGAACGATCACAGAATTGGATTGTTCTTCAGTTGTTAGGGATTTTAATCGCGAATATTCTACCGTCATTCATAGAGTTCTAACTATCGCTGTTTTGGCGCTAGAGTCGATAAAATACTATTTTCTAAGTTCTGCCATAAGTCCTAAAATAGACCGATCACAGAATCGGTTTGTTCTTCAGTTCGTAGACATTTTTATTGCGAATATTCTACCGTCAATTGCAGAGTACTTACTATCCCCGTTTTGGCGCTAGAGTCGATGCAATAATATTTTCTAAGTTATGCGATAACTCCTAAAATAGAACGATCACAGAATCGGATTGCTCTTCAGTTGATAGACATTTTTATGGCGAATATTCTACCATCAGTTACAGAGTTCTAACTATCACCGTTTTGGCGCTAGAGTCGATTCAGTAATATTTTCTAATTTCTGCCATAACTCCTAAAATAGAGTGATCACAGAGTCGTCATTTTCGGCAGTTGTTAGATATTTTTAAGGCGAACATTCTACCGTCAGTTATAGAGTTCTAACTATCACCTTTTGGCGCTAGAGCCGTTGCAGTATTATGTTATAAGTTCTGCCATAACTCCTAAGATAGAGCGATCACAGAATCGGATTGTTCTTCAGTTGGTAGATATTTTTATGGCGAATATTCTACCGTCAATTGCAGAGTTGTAACTATCTCCGTTTTGGCGCTAGAGTCGATACAATATTATTTTCTAAGTTCTGCCATAACTCCTAAAATAGAGCGATCACAGAGTCGGATTTTTCGGCAGTTGTTAGATATTTTTATGGCGAATTTTCTACCATCAGCGACAGAATTCTAACTATTACCTTTTTGGCGTTAGAGTCGATAAAAAAATATTATCTAAGTTCTGCCATAACTCTTAAAATAGAGCGATCACAGAATCGGATTGTTCTTCAGTTGTTAGGCATTTTTATGGCGGATATTCTACCGTCAGTTGTGGACTTCTAACTATCACGGTTTTGGCGCTAGAGTCGATACAATATTATTTTCTAAGTTCTGCCATAACTCCTAAAATAAAGCGATCATACAATTGGATTGTTCTTCAGTTGTTAGACATTTTTATGGCGAATATTCTACCGTCAGTCATAGAGTTCTAACTATCGCCGTTTTGGCGCTAGAGTCGATGCAGTATTATTTTCTAAGTTCTGCTATAACTCCTAAGATAGAGCGATCACAGAATCGGATTGCTCTTCAGTTGGTAGACATTCTTATGGCGAATATTGTACGTCAGTGATAGAGTTCTAACTATCGCTATTTTGGCGCTAGAGCCGATACAATATTATTTTCTAAGTTCTGCCATACTCCTAAAATAGAGCGATCACAGAATCCGATTGTTCTTCAGTTGGCAGACATATTTATGGTGAATATTCTACCGTCAGTTACAGAGTTCTAACTATCCCCGTTTTGGCGCTAGAGTCGATGCAATATTATTTTCTAAGTTCTGCCATAACTCCTAAGATAGAGCAATCACAGAATCGGATTGTTCTTCAGTTGGTAGACATTCTTATGGCCAATATTCTACCGTCAATTGCAGACTTCTAACTATCCCCGTTTTGGCGCTAGAGTCGGTACAATATTATTTTCTAAGTTCTGCCATAACTCCTAAAAGAGAACGATCACAGATTCGAAATTTTCGGCAGTTGTTAGACATTTTTATGGCGAATATTCTACCGTCAGTTACGGACTTCTAACGGTCACCGTTTTGGCGCTAGAGTCGATACAATAATATTTGCTAAGTTATGCCATAACTCCTAAAATAGAGCGATCACAGAATTGGATTGTTCTTCAGTTGGTAGACATTCTTATGGCGAATATTCTACCGTCAATTGCAGAGTACGCGCTGTCCCCGTTTTGGCGCTAGACTCGATACAATAATACTTTCTAAGTTCTGCCATAACTCCTAAAATAGAGCGATAACAGAATTGGTTTGATCTACAGTTGTTAGGGATTTTAATGGCGAATATTCTACCGTCATTCATAGAGTTCTAACTATCGCTGTTTTGGCGCTAGAGTCGATGCAGTATTATTTTCTAACTTCTGCTATAACTCCTAAGATAGAACGATCACAGAATCGGATTGTTCTTCAGTTGGTAGACATTTTTATGGCGAATATTCTACCATCAGTTACAGAGTTCTAACTATCACCGTTTTGGTGCTGGACTCGATACAATATTATTTTCTAAGTTCTGCCATAACTCCTAGAATAGAGCGATCATAGAATTGGATTGTGCTTCAGTTGTTAGACGTTTTTAAGGCGAATATTCTACCGTCATTCGTAGAGTTCTAACTATCGCCGTTTTGGCGCTAGAGTCGATGCAGTATTATTTTCTAAGTTCTGCTATAACTCCTAAGATAGAGCGATCACAGAATCGGATTGCTCTTCAGTTGGTAGACATTCTTATGGCGAATATTGTACGTCAGTGATAGAGTTCTAACTATCGCTATTTTGGCGCTAGAGCCGATACAATATTATTTTCTAAGTTCTGCTATACTCCTAAAATAGAGCGATCACAGAATCCGATTGTTCTTCAGTTGGCAGACATATTTATGGTGAATATTCTACCGTCAGTTACAGAGTTCTAACTATCCCCGTTTTGGCGCTAGAGTCGATGCAATATTATTTTCTAAGTTCTGCCATAACTCCTAAGATAGAGCAATCACAGAATCGGATTGTTCTTCAGTTGGTAGACATTCTTATGGCCAATATTCTACCGTCAATTGCAGACTTCTAACTATCCCCGTTTTGGCGCTAGAGTCGGTACAATATTATTTTCTAAGTTCTGCCATAACTCCTAAAAGAGAACGATCACAGATTCGAAATTTTCGGCAGTTGTTAGACATTTTTATGGCGAATATTCTACCGTCAGTTACGGACTTCTAACGGTCACCGTTTTGGCGCTAGAGTCGATACAATAATATTTGCTAAGTTATGCCATAACTCCTAAAATAGAGCGATCACAGAATCGGATTGTTCTTCAGTTGGTAGACATTCTTATGGCGAATATTCTACCGTCAATTGCAGAGTACGCGCTATCCCCGTTTTGGCGCTAGACTCGATACAATAATACTTTCTAAGTTCTGCCATAACTCCTAAAATAGAGCGATAACAGAATTGGTTTGATCTACAGTTGTTAGGGATTTTAATGGCGAATATTCTACCGTCATTCATAGAGTTCTAACTATCGCTGTTTTGGCGCTAGAGTCGATGCAGTATTATTTTCTAACTTCTGCTATAACTCCTAAGATAGAACGATCACAGAATCGGATTGTTCTTCAGTTGGTAGACATTTTTATGGCGAATATTCTACCATCAGTTACAGAGTTCTAACTATCACCGTTTTGGTGCTGGACTCGATACAATATTATTTTCTAAGTTCTGCCATACCTCCTAATATAGAATGATCACAGAATTGGATTGTTCTTCAGTTGTTAGGGATTGTAATCGTGAATATTCTACCGTCATTCATAGAGTTCTAACTATCGCTGTTTTGGGGCTAGAGTCGATAAAATACTATTTTCTAAGTTCTGCCATAACTCCTAAAATAGACCGATCACAGAATCGGTTTGTTCTTCAGTTCGTAGACATTTTTATTGCGAATATTCTACCGTCAATTGCAGAGTACTTACTATCCCTGTTTTGGCGCTAGAGTAGATTCAGTAATATTTTCTAAGTTATGCCATAACTCCTAAAATAGAACGATCACTGAATCGGATTGTTCTTCAGTTGGTAGACATTTTTGTGGCGAATATTCTACCGTCAGTTACAGAGTTCTAACTATCACCGTTTTGGCGCTAGAGTCGATTCAGTAATATTTTCTAAGTTATGCCAGAACTCCTAAAATAGAACGATCACTGAATCGGATTGTTCTTCAGTTGGTAGACATTTTTGTGGCGAATATTCTACCGTCAGTTACAGAGTTCTAACTATCACCGTTTTGGCGCTAGTGTCGAAGCAGTAATATTTTGTAATTTCTGCCATAACTCCTAAAATAGAGTGATCACAGAGTCGTATTTTTCGGCAGTTGTTAGATATTTTTATGGCGAACATTCTACCGTCAGTTATAGAGTTCTAACTATCACCTTTGGGCGCTAAAGCCGTTGCAGTATTATTTTATAAGTTCTGCCATAACTCCTAAGATAGGCGATCACAGAATCGGATTGTTCTTCAGTTGGTAGATATTTTTATGGCGAATATTCTACCGTCAATTGCAGAGTTCTAACTATCCCCGTTTTGGCGCTAGAGTCGATACAATATTATTTTCTAAGTTCTACCATAACTCCTAAAAAAGAGCGATCACAGAGTCGGATTTTTCGGCAGTTGTTAGATATTTTTATGGCGAATTTTTTACCGTCAGTGACAGAATTCTAACTATTCCCTTTTTGGCGCTAGAGTCGATAATATAATATTATCTAAGTTCTGCCATAACTCCTAAAATAGAGCGATCACAGAATCGGATTGTTCTTCAGTTGGTACACATTTTTATAGTGGATATTCTACCGTAAGTTGTGGACTTCTAACTATCACGGTTTTGGCGCTAGAGTCGATACAATATTATTCTCTAAGTTCTGCCATAACTCCTAAAATAAAGCGATCACAGAATTGGATTGTTCTTCAGTTGTTAGACATTTTTATGGCGAATATTCTACCGTCATTTATAGAGCTCTTATTATCACTGTTTTGGTGCTAGAGCCGATACAATATTATTTTCTAAGTTCTGCCATAACTCCTAAAATAGAGCGATCACAGAATTGGATTGTGTTTCAGTTGGTAGACATTCTTATGGCTAATATTCTACCGTCAGTCATAGAGTTCTAACTATCGCTGTTTTGGCGCTAGCGTCGATACAATATTATTTTCTAAGTTCTGCTATACTCCTAAAATAGAGCGATCACAGAATCCTATTGTTCGTCAGTTGGCAGACTTATTTATGGTGAATATTCTACCGTCATTTATAGAGCTCTTACTATCACTGTTTTGGTGCTAGAGCCGATACAATATTATTTTCTAGGTTCTGCCATAACTCCTAAAATAGGGCGATTACAGAATTGGATTGTTCTTCAGTTGGTAGACATTTTTATGGCGAATATTCTACCGTCAATTGCAGAGTATTTACTATCCCCGTTTTGGCTCTAGAGTCGATACAATAATATTTTCTAAGTTCTGCTATACTCCTAAAATAGAGCGATCACAGAATCCTATTGTTCTTCAGTTGGCAGACTTATTTATGGTGAATATTCTACCGTCATTTATAGAGCTCTTACTATCACTGTTTTGGTGCTAGAGCCGATACAATATTATTTTCTAGGTTCTGCCATAACTCCTAAAATAGAGCGATCACAGAATTGGATTGTTCTTCAGTTGTTAGGGATTTTAATGGCGAATATTCTACCGTCATTCATAGAGTTCTAACTATCGCTGTTTTGGCGCTAGATTCGATGCAGTATTATTTTCTAACTTCTGCTATAACTCCTAAGATAGAACGATCACAGAATCGGATTGTTCTTCAGTTGGTAGACATTTTTATGGAGAATATTCTACCATCAGTTACAGAGTTCTAACTATCACCGTTTTGGCGCCAGAGTCGATAAAATACTATTTTCTAAGTTCTGCCATAACTCCTAGAATAGAGCGATCACAGAATCGGTTTGTTCTTCAGTTCGTAGGCATTTTTATTGCGAATATTCTACCGTCAATTGCAGAGTACTTACTATCCCCGTTTTGGCGCTAGACTCGATACAATTATATTTTCTAAGTTATGCCATAACTCCTAAAATAGAACGATCACTGAATTGGATTGTTCTTCAGTTGATAGACATTTTTATGGCGAATATGCTACCGTCAATTGCAGAGCACTTACTATCCCCGTTTTGGCGCTAGACTCGATACAATTATATTTTCTAAGTTATGCCATAACTCCTAAAATAGAACGATCACTGAATTGGATTGTTCTTCAGTTGTTAGATATTTTTATGGCGATCATTCTACCGTCAGTTATAGAGTTCTAACTATCACCTTTTGGCGCTAGAGCCGTTGCAGTATTATGTTATAAGTTCTGCCATTACTCCTAAGATAGAGCGATCACAGAATCGGATTGTTCTTCAGTTGGTAGATATTTTTATGGCGAATATTCTGCCGTCAATTGCAGAGTTGTAACTATCCCCGTTTTGGCGCTAGAGTCGATACAATATTATTTTCTAAGTTCTGCCATAACTCCTAAAATAGAGCGATCACAGAGTCGGATTTTTCGGCAGTTGTTAGATATTTTTATGGCGAATTTTCTACCATCAGTGACAGAATTCTAACTATTACCTTTTTGGCGTTAGAGTCGATAAAAAAATATTATCTAAGTTCTGCCATAACTCTTAAAATAGAGCGATCACAGAATCGGATTGTTCTTCAGTTGTTAGGCATTTTTATGGCGGATATTTTACCGTCAGTTGTGGACTTCTAACTATCACGGTTTTGGCGCTAGAGTCGATACAATATTATTTTCTAAGTTCTGCCATAACTCCTAAAATAAAGCGATCATACAATTGGATTGTTCTTCAGTTGTTAGACATTTTTATGGCGAATATTCTACCGTCATTCATAGAGTTCTAACTATCACCGTTTTGGTGCTAGAGTCGATACAATATTATTTTCTAAGTTCTGCCATAACTCCTAGAATAGAGCGATCATAGAATTGGATTGTGCTTCAGTTGTTAGACATTTTTAAGGCGAATATTCTACCGTCATTCGTAGAGTTCTAACTATCGCCGTTTTGGCGCTAGAGTCGGTGCAGAATTATTTGCTAAGTTCTGCTATAACTCCTAAGATAGAGCGATCACAGAATCGGATTGCTCTTCAGTTGGTAGACATTCTTATGGCGAATATTGTACGTCAGTGATAGAGTTCTAACTATCGCTATTTTGGCGCTAGAGCCGATACAATATTATTTTCTAAGTTCTGTCATACTCCTAAAATAGAGCGATCACAGAATCCGATTGTTCTTCAGTTGGCAGACATATTTATGGTGAATATTCTACCGTCAGTTACAGAGTTCTAACTATCCCCGTTTTGGCGCTAGAGTCGATGCAGTATTATTTTCTAACTTCTGCTATAACTCCTAAGATAGAACGATCACAGAATTGGATTGTTCTTCAGTTGTTAGGGATTTTAATCGCGAATATTCTACCGTCATTCATAGAGTTCTAACTATCGCTGTTTTGGCGCTAGAGTCGATAAAATACTATTTTCTAAGTTCTGCCATAAGTCCTAAAATAGACCGATCACAGAATCGGTTTGTTCTTCAGTTCGTAGACATTTTTATTGCGAATATTCTACCGTCAATTGCAGAGTACTTACTATCCCCGTTTTGGCGCTAGAGTCGATGCAATAATATTTTCTAAGTTATGCGATAACTCCTAAAATAGAACGATCACAGAATCAGATTGCTCTTCAGTTGATAGACATTTTTATGGCGAATATTCTACCATCAGTTACAGAGTTCTAACTATCACCGTTTTGGCGCTAGAGTCGATTCAGTAATATTTTCTAATTTCTGCCATAACTCCTAAAATAGAGTGATCACAGAGTCGTCATTTTCGGCAGTTGTTAGATATTTTTAAGGCGAACATTCTACCGTCAGTTATAGAGTTCTAACTATCACCTTTTGGCGCTAGAGCCGTTGCAGTAATATGTTATAAGTTCTGCCATAACTCCTAAGATAGAGCGATCACAGAATCGGATTGTTCTTCAGTTGGTAGATATTTTTATGGCGAATATTCTACCGTCAATTGCAGAGTTGTAACTATCTCCGTTTTGGCGCTAGAGTCGATACAATATTATTTTCTAAGTTCTGCCATAACTCCTAAAATAGAGCGATCACAGAGTCGGATTTTTCGGCAGTTGTTAGATATTTTTATGGCGAATTTTCTACCATCAGTGACAGAATTCTAACTATTACCTTTTTGGCGTTAGAGTCGATAAAAAAATATTATCTAAGTTCTGCCATAACTCTTAAAATAGAGCGATCACAGAATCGGATTGTTCTTCAGTTGTTAGGCATTTTTATGGCGGATATTCTACCGTCAGTTGTGGACTTCTAACTATCACGGTTTTGGCGCTAGAGTCGATACAATATTATTTTCTAAGTTCTGCCATAACTCCTAAAATAAAGCGATCATACAATTGGATTGTTCTTCAGTTGTTAGACATTTTTATGGCGAATATTCTACCGTCAGTCATAGAGTTCTAACTATCGCCGTTTTGGCGCTAGAGTCGATGCAGTATTATTTTCTAAGTTCTGCTATAACTCCTAAGATAGAGCGATAACAGAATCGGATTGCTCTTCAGTTGGTAGACATTCTTATGGCGAATATTCTACGTCAGTGATAGAGTTCTAACTATCGCTATTTTGGCGCTAGAGCCGATACAATATTATTTTCTAAGTTCTGCCATACTCCTAAAATAGAGCGATCACAGAATCCGATTGTTCTTCAGTTGGCAGACATATTTATGGTGAATATTCTACCGTCAGTTACAGAGTTCTAACTATCCCCGTTTTGGCGCTAGAGTCGATGCAATATTATTTTCTAAGTTCTGCCATAACTCCTAAGATAGAGCAATCACAGAATCGGATTGTTCTTCAGTTGGTAGACATTCTTATGGCCAATATTCTACCGTCAATTGCAGACTTCTAACTATCCCCGTTTTGGCGCTAGAGTCGGTACAATATTATTTTCTAAGTTCTGCCATAACTCCTAAAAGAGAACGATCACAGATTCGAAATTTTCGGCAGTTGTTAGACATTTTTATGGCGAATATTCTACCGTCAGTTACGGACTTCTAACGGTCACCGTTTTGGCGCTAGAGTCGATACAATAATATTTGCTAAGTTATGCCATAACTCCTAAAATAGAGCGATCACAGAATTGGATTGTTCTTCAGTTGGTAGACATTCTTATGGCGAATATTCTAC
This sequence comes from Xylophagus ater, assembly GCA_963422695.1. NCBI lineage: Eukaryota > Metazoa > Arthropoda > Insecta > Diptera > Xylophagidae > Xylophagus > Xylophagus ater. The sequence goes on along the minus strand of OY730481.1, from coordinate 25,257,744 downwards.
CGTCAATTGCAGAGTACGCGCTGTCCCCGTTTTGGCGCTAGACTCGATACAATAATACTTTCTAAGTTCTGCCATAACTCCTAAAATAGAGCGATAACAGAATTGGTTTGATCTACAGTTGTTAGGGATTTTAATGGCGAATATTCTACCGTCATTCATAGAGTTCTAACTATCGCTGTTTTGGCGCTAGAGTCGATGCAGTATTATTTTCTAACTTCTGCTATAACTCCTAAGATAGAACGATCACAGAATCGGATTGTTCTTCAGTTGGTAGATATTTTTATGGCGAATATTCTACCATCAGTTACAGAGTTCTAACTATCACCGTTTTGGTGCTGGACTCGATACAATATTATTTTCTAAGTTCTGCCATAACTCCTAGAATAGAGCGATCATAGAATTGGATTGTGCTTCAGTTGTTAGACGTTTTTAAGGCGAATATTCTACCGTCATTCGTAGAGTTCTAACTATCGCCGTTTTGGCGCTAGAGTCGATGCAGTATTATTTTCTAAGTTCTGCTATAACTCCTAAGATAGAGCGATCACAGAATCGGATTGCTCTTCAGTTGGTAGACATTCTTATGGCGAATATTGTACGTCAGTGATAGAGTTCTAACTATCGCTATTTTGGCGCTAGAGCCGATACAATATTATTTTCTAAGTTCTGCCATACTCCTAAAATAGAGCGATCACAGAATCCGATTGTTCTTCAGTTGGCAGACATATTTATGGTGAATATTCTACCGTCAGTTACAGAGTTCTAACTATCCCCGTTTTGGCGCTAGAGTCGATGCAATATTATTTTCTAAGTTCTGCCATAACTCCTAAGATAGAGCAATCACAGAATCGGATTGTTCTTCAGTTGGTAGACATTCTTATGGCCAATATTCTACCGTCAATTGCAGACTTCTAACTATCCCCGTTTTGGCGCTAGAGTCGGTACAATATTATTTTCTAAGTTCTGCCATAACTCCTAAAAGAGAACGATCACAGATTCGAAATTTTCGGCAGTTGTTAGACATTTTTATGGCGAATATTCTACCGTCAGTTACGGACTTCTAACGGTCACCGTTTTGGCGCTAGAGTCGATACAATAATATTTGCTAAGTTATGCCATAACTCCTAAAATAGAGCGATCACAGAATCGGATTGTTCTTCAGTTGGTAGACATTCTTATGGCGAATATTCTACCGTCAATTGCAGAGTACGCGCTATCCCCGTTTTGGCGCTAGACTCGATACAATAATACTTTCTAAGTTCTGCCATAACTCCTAAAATAGAGCGATAACAGAATTGGTTTGATCTACAGTTGTTAGGGATTTTAATGGCGAATATTCTACCGTCATTCATAGAGTTCTAACTATCGCTGTTTTGGCGCTAGAGTCGATGCAGTATTATTTTCTAACTTCTGCTATAACTCCTAAGATAGAACGATCACAGAATCGGATTGTTCTTCAGTTGGTAGACATTTTTATGGCGAATATTCTACCATCAGTTACAGAGTTCTAACTATCACCGTTTTGGTGCTGGACTCGATACAATATTATTTTCTAAGTTCTGCCATACCTCCTAATATAGAGTGATCACAGAATTGGATTGTTCTTCAGTTGTTAGGGATTGTAATCGTGAATATTCTACCGTCATTCATAGAGTTCTAACTATCGCTGTTTTGGGGCTAGAGTCGATAAAATACTATTTTCTAAGTTCTGCCATAACTCCTAAAATAGACCGATCACAGAATCGGTTTGTTCTTCAGTTCGTAGACATTTTTATTGCGAATATTCTACCGTCAATTGCAGAGTACTTACTATCCCTGTTTTGGCGCTAGAGTAGATTCAGTAATATTTTCTAAGTTATGCCATAACTCCTAAAATAGAACAATCACTGAATCGGATTGTTCTTCAGTTGGTAGACATTTTTGTGGCGAATATTCTACCGTCAGTTACAGAGTTCTAACTATCACCGTTTTGGCGCTAGAGTCGATTCAGTAATATTTTCTAAGTTATGCCAGAACTCCTAAAATAGAACGATCACTGAATCGGATTGTTCTTCAGTTGGTAGACATTTTTGTGGCGAATATTCTACCGTCAGTTACAGAGTTCTAACTATCACCGTTTTGGCGCTAGTGTCGAAGCAGTAATATTTTGTAATTTCTGCCATAACTCCTAAAATAGAGTGATCACAGAGTCGTATTTTTCGGCAGTTGTTAGATATTTTTATGGCGAACATTCTACCGTCAGTTATAGAGTTCTAACTATCACCTTTGGGCGCTAAAGCCGTTGCAGTATTATTTTATAAGTTCTGCCATAACTCCTAAGATAGGCGATCACAGAATCGGATTGTTCTTCAGTTGGTAGATATTTTTATGGCGAATATTCTACCGTCAATTGCAGAGTTCTAACTATCCCCGTTTTGGCGCTAGAGTCGATACAATATTATTTTCTAAGTTCTACCATAACTCCTAAAAAAGAGCGATCACAGAGTCGGATTTTTCGGCAGTTGTTAGATATTTTTATGGCGAATTTTTTACCGTCAGTGACAGAATTCTAACTATTCCCTTTTTGGCGCTAGAGTCGATAATATAATATTATCTAAGTTCTGCCATAACTCCTAAAATAGAGCGATCACAGAATCGGATTGTTCTTCAGTTGGTACACATTTTTATAGTGGATATTCTACCGTAAGTTGTGGACTTCTAACTATCACGGTTTTGGCGCTAGAGTCGATACAATATTATTCTCTAAGTTCTGCCATAACTCCTAAAATAAAGCGATCACAGAATTGGATTGTTCTTCAGTTGTTAGACATTTTTATGGCGAATATTCTACCGTCATTTATAGAGCTCTTATTATCACTGTTTTGGTGCTAGAGCCGATACAATATTATTTTCTAAGTTCTGCCATAACTCCTAAAATAGAGCGATCACAGAATTGGATTGTGTTTCAGTTGGTAGACATTCTTATGGCTAATATTCTACCGTCAGTCATAGAGTTCTAACTATCGCTGTTTTGGCGCTAGCGTCGATACAATATTATTTTCTAAGTTCTGCTATACTCCTAAAATAGAGCGATCACAGAATCCTATTGTTCTTCAGTTGGCAGACTTATTTATGGTGAATATTCTACCGTCATTTATAGAGCTCTTACTATCACTGTTTTGGTGCTAGAGCCGATACAATATTATTTTCTAGGTTCTGCCATAACTCCTAAAATAGGGCGATTACAGAATTGGATTGTTCTTCAGTTGGTAGACATTTTTATGGCGAATATTCTACCGTCAATTGCAGAGTACTTACTATCCCCGTTTTGGCTCTAGAGTCGATACAATAATATTTTCTAAGTTCTGCTATACTCCTAAAATAGAGCGATCACAGAATCCTATTGTTCTTCAGTTGGCAGACTTATTTATGGTGAATATTCTACCGTCATTTATAGAGCTCTTACTATCACTGTTTTGGTGCTAGAGCCGATACAATATTATTTTCTAGGTTCTGCCATAACTCCTAAAATAGAGCGATCACAGAATTGGATTGTTCTTCAGTTGTTAGGGATTTTAATGGCGAATATTCTACCGTCATTCATAGAGTTCTAACTATTGCTGTTTTGGCGCTAGATTCGATGCAGTATTATTTTCTAACTTCTGCTATAACTCCTAAGATAGAACGATCACAGAATCGGATTGTTCTTCAGTTGGTAGACATTTTTATGGAGAATATTCTACCATCAGTTACAGAGTTCTAACTATCACCGTTTTGGCGCCAGAGTCGATAAAATACTATTTTCTAAGTTCTGCCATAACTCCTAGAATAGAGCGATCACAGAATCGGTTTGTTCTTCAGTTCGTAGGCATTTTTATTGCGAATATTCTACCGTCAATTGCAGAGTACTTACTATCCCCGTTTTGGCGCTAGACTCGATACAATTATATTTTCTAAGTTATGCCATAACTCCTAAAATAGAACGATCACTGAATTGGATTGTTCTTCAGTTGATAGACATTTTTATGGCGAATATGCTACCGTCAATTGCAGAGCACTTACTATCCCCGTTTTGGCGCTAGACTCGATACAATTATATTTTCTAAGTTATGCCATAACTCCTAAAATAGAACGATCACTGAATTGGATTGTTCTTCAGTTGTTAGATATTTTTATGGCGATCATTCTACCGTCAGTTATAGAGTTCTAACTATCACCTTTTGGCGCTAGAGCCGTTGCAGTATTATGTTATAAGTTCTGCCATTACTCCTAAGATAGAGCGATCACAGAATCGGATTGTTCTTCAGTTGGTAGATATTTTTATGGCGAATATTCTGCCGTCAATTGCAGAGTTGTAACTATCCCCGTTTTGGCGCTAGAGTCGATACAATATTATTTTCTAAGTTCTGCCATAACTCCTAAAATAGAGCGATCACAGAGTCGGATTTTTCGGCAGTTGTTAGATATTTTTATGGCGAATTTTCTACCATCAGTGACAGAATTCTAACTATTACCTTTTTGGCGTTAGAGTCGATAAAAAAATATTATCTAAGTTCTGCCATAACTCTTAAAATAGAGCGATCACAGAATCGGATTGTTCTTCAGTTGTTAGGCATTTTTATGGCGGATATTCTACCGTCAGTTGTGGACTTCTAACTATCACGGTTTTGGCGCTAGAGTCGATACAATATTATTTTCTAAGTTCTGCCATAACTCCTAAAATAAAGCGATCATACAATTGGATTGTTCTTCAGTTGTTAGACATTTTTATGGCGAATATTCTACCGTCATTCATAGAGTTCTAACTATCACCGTTTTGGTGCTAGAGTCGATACAATATTATTTTCTAAGTTCTGCCATAACTCCTAGAATAGAGCGATCATAGAATTGGATTGTGCTTCAGTTGTTAGACATTTTTAAGGCGAATATTCTACCGTCATTCGTAGAGTTCTAACTATCGCCGTTTTGGCGCTAGAGTCGATGCAGTATTATTTGCTAAGTTCTGCTATAACTCCTAAGATAGAGCGATCACAGAATCGGATTGCTCTTCAGTTGGTAGACATTCTTATGGCGAATATTGTACGTCAGTGATAGAGTTCTAACTATCGCTATTTTGGCGCTAGAGCCGATACAATATTATTTTCTAAGTTCTGCCATACTCCTAAAATAGAGCGATCACAGAATCCGATTGTTCTTCAGTTGGCAGACATATTTATGGTGAATATTCTACCGTCAGTTACAGAGTTCTAACTATCCCCGTTTTGGCGCTAGAGTCGATGCAATATTATTTTCTAAGTTCTGCCATAACTCCTAAGATAGAGCAATCACAGAATCGGATTGTTCTTCAGTTGGTAGACATTCTTATGGCGAATATTGTACGTCAGTGATAGAGTTCTAACTATCGCTATTTTGGCGCTAGAGCCGATACAATATTATTTTCTAAGTTCTGCCATACTCCTAAAATAGAGCGATCACAGAATCCGATTGTTCTTCAGTTGGCAGACATATTTATGGCCAATATTCTACCGTCAATTGCAGACTTCTAACTATCCCCGTTTTGGCGCTAGAGTCGGTACAATATTATTTTCTAAGTTCTGCCATAACTCCTAAAAGAGAACGATCACAGATTCGAAATTTTCGGCAGTTGTTAGACATTTTTATGGCGAATATTCTACCGTCAGTTACGGACTTCTAACGGTCACCGTTTTGGCGCTAGAGTCGATACAATAATATTTGCTAAGTTATGCCATAACTCCTAAAATAGAGCGATCACAGAATCGGATTGTTCTTCAGTTGGTAGACATTCTTATGGCGAATATTCTACCGTCAATTGCAGAGTATGCGCTATCCCCGTTTTGGCGCTAGACTCGATACAATAATACTTTCTAAGTTCTGCCATAACTCCTAAAATAGAGCGATAACAGAATTGGTTTGATCTACAGTTGTTAGGGATTTTAATGGCGAATATTCTACCGTCATTCATAGAGTTCTAACTATCGCTGTTTTGGCGCTAGAGTCGATGCAGTATTATTTTCTAACTTCTGCTATAACTCCTAAGATAGAACGATCACAGAATCGGATTGTTCTTCAGTTGGTAGACATTTTTATGGCGAATATTCTACCATCAGTTACAGAGTTCTAACTATCACCGTTTTGGTGCTGGACTCGATACAATATTATTTTCTAAGTTCTGCCATACCTCCTAATATAGAGTGATCACAGAATTGGATTGTTCTTCAGTTGTTAGGGATTGTAATCGTGAATATTCTACCGTCATTCATAGAGTTCTAACTATCGCTGTTTTGGGGCTAGAGTCGATAAAATACTATTTTCTAAGTTCTGCCATAACTCCTAAAATAGACCGATCACAGAATCGGTTTGTTCTTCAGTTCGTAGACATTTTTATTGCGAATATTCTACCGTCAATTGCAGAGTACTTACTATCCCCGTTTTGGCGCTAGAGTCGATTCAGTAATATTTTCTAAGTTATGCCATAACTCCTAAAATAGAACGATCACTGAATCGGATTGTTCTTCAGTTGGTAGACATTTTTGTGGCGAATATTCTACCGTCAGTTACAGAGTTCTAACTATCACCGTTTTGGCGCTAGAGTCGATTCAGTAATATTTTCTAAGTTATGCCAGAACTCCTAAAATAGAACGATCACTGAATCGGATTGTTCTTCAGTTGGTAGACATTTTTGTGGCGAATATTCTACCGTCAGTTACAGAGTTCTAACTATCACCGTTTTGGCGCTAGTGTCGAAGCAGTAATATTTTGTAATTTCTGCCATAACTCCTAAAATAGAGTGATCACAGAGTCGTATTTTTCGGCAGTTGTTAGATATTTTTATGGCGAACATTCTACCGTCAGTTATAGAGTTCTAACTATCACCTTTGGGCGCTAAAGCCGTTGCAGTATTATTTTATAAGTTCTGCCATAACTCCTAAGATAGGCGATCACAGAATCGGATTGTTCTTCAGTTGGTAGATATTTTTATGGCGAATATTCTACCGTCAATTGCAGAGTTCTAACTATCCCCGTTTTGGCGCTAGAGTCGATACAATATTATTTTCTAAGTTCTACCATAACTCCTAAAAAAGAGCGATCACAGAGTCGGATTTTTCGGCAGTTGTTAGATATTTTTATGGCGAATTTTTTACCGTCAGTGACAGAATTCTAACTATTCCCTTTTTGGCGCTAGAGTCGATAATATAATATTATCTAAGTTCTGCCATAACTCCTAAAATAGAGCGATCACAGAATCGGATTGTTCTTCAGTTGGTACACATTTTTATAGTGGATATTCTACCGTAAGTTGTGGACTTCTAACTATCACGGTTTTGGCGCTAGAGTCGATACAATATTATTCTCTAAGTTCTGCCATAACTCCTAAAATAAAGCGATCACAGAATTGGATTGTTCTTCAGTTGTTAGACATTTTTATGGCGAATATTCTACCGTCATTTATAGAGCTCTTACTATCACTGTTTTGGTGCTAGAGCCGATACAATATTATTTTCTAAGTTCTGCCATAACTCCTAAAATAGAGCGATCACAGAATTGGATTGTGTTTCAGTTGGTAGACATTCTTATGGCTAATATTCTACCGTCAGTCATAGAGTTCTAACTATCGCTGTTTTGGCGCTAGCGTCGATACAATATTATTTTCTAAGTTCTGCTATACTCCTAAAATAGAGCGATCACAGAATCCTATTGTTCTTCAGTTGGCAGACTTATTTATGGTGAATATTCTACTGTCATTTATAGAGCCCTTACTATCACTGTTTTGGTGCTAGAGCCGATACAATATTATTTTCTAGGTTCTGCCATAACTCCTAAAATAGGGCGATTACAGAATTGGATTGTTCTTCAGTTGGTAGACATTTTTATGGCGAATATTCTACCGTCAATTGCAGAGTACTTACTATCCCCGTTTTGGCTCTAGAGTCGATACAATAATATTTTCTAAGTTCTGCCATAACTCCTAAAATAGAGCGATCACAGAATTGGATTGTTCTTCAGTTGTTAGGGATTTTAATGGCGAATATTCTACCGTCATTCATAGAGTTCTAACTATCGCTGTTTTGGCGCTAGATTCGATGCAGTATTATTTTCTAACTTCTGCTATAACTCCTAAGATAGAACGATCACAGAATCGGATTGTTCTTCAGTTGGTAGACATTTTTATGGAGAATATTCTACCATCAGTTACAGAGTTCTAACTATCACCGTTTTGGCGCCAGAGTCGATAAAATACTATTTTCTAAGTTCTGCCATAACTCCTAGAATAGAGCGATCACAGAATCGGTTTGTTCTTCAGTTCGTAGGCATTTTTATTGCGAATATTCTACCGTCAATTGCAGAGTACTTACTATCCCCGTTTTGGCGCTAGACTCGATACAATTATATTTTCTAAGTTATGCCATAACTCCTAAAATAGAACGATCACTGAATTGGATTGTTCTTCAGTTGATAGACATTTTTATGGCGAATATTCTACCGTCAATTGCAGAGCACTTACTATCCCCGTTTTGGCGCTAGACTCGATACAATTATATTTTCTAAGTTATGCCATAACTCCTAAAATAGAACGATCACTGAATTGGATTGTTCTTCAGTTGTTAGATATTTTTATGGCGATCATTCTACCGTCAGTTATAGAGTTCTAACTATCACCTTTTGGCGCTAGAGCCGTTGCAGTATTATGTTATAAGTTCTGCCATTACTCCTAAGATAGAGCGATCACAGAATCGGATTGTTCTTCAGTTGGTAGATATTTTTATGGCGAATATTCTGCCGTCAATTGCAGAGTTGTAACTATCCCCGTTTTGGCGCTAGAGTCGATACAATATTATTTTCTAAGTTCTGCCATAACTCCTAAAATAGAGCGATCACAGAGTCGGATTTTTCGGCAGTTGTTAGATATTTTTATGGCGAATTTTCTACCATCAGTGACAGAATTCTAACTATTACCTTTTTGGCGTTAGAGTCGATAAAAAAATATTATCTAAGTTCTGCCATAACTCTTAAAATAGAGCGATCACAGAATCGGATTGTTCTTCAGTTGTTAGGCATTTTTATGGCGGATATTCTACCGTCAGTTGTGGACTTCTAACTATCACGGTTTTGGCGCTAGAGTCGATACAATATTATTTTCTAAGTTCTGCCATAACTCCTAAAATAAAGCGATCATACAATTGGATTGTTCTTCAGTTGTTAGACATTTTTATGGCGAATATTCTACCGTCATTCATAGAGTTCTAACTATCACCGTTTTGGTGCTAGAGTCGATACAATATTATTTTCTAAGTTCTGCCATAACTCCTAGAATAGAGCGATCATAGAATTGGATTGTGCTTCAGTTGTTAGACATTTTTAAGGCGAATATTCTACCGTCATTCGTAGAGTTCTAACTATCGCCGTTTTGGCGCTAGAGTCGATGCAGTATTATTTGCTAAGTTCTGCTATAACTCCTAAGATAGAGCGATCACAGAATCGGATTGCTCTTCAGTTGGTAGACATTCTTATGGCGAATATTGTACGTCAGTGATAGAGTTCTAACTATCGCTATTTTGGCGCTAGAGCCGATACAATATTATTTTCTAAGTTCTGCCATACTCCTAAAATAGAGTGATCACAGAATCCGATTGTTCTTCAGTTGGCAGACATATTTATGGTGAATATTCTACCGTCAGTTACAGAGTTCTAACTATCCCCGTTTTGGCGCTAGAGTCGATGCAATATTATTTTCTAAGTTCTGCCATAACTCCTAAGATAGAGCAATCACAGAATCGGATTGTTCTTCAGTTGGTAGACATTCTTATGGCCAATATTCTACCGTCAATTGCAGACTTCTAACTATCCCCGTTTTGGCGCTAGAGTCGGTACAATATTATTTTCTAAGTTCTGCCATAACTCCTAAAAGAGAACGATCACAGATTCGAAATTTTCGGCAGTTGTTAGACATTTTTATGGCGAATATTCTACCGTCAGTTACGGACTTCTAACGGTCACGGTTTTGGCGCTAGAGTCGATACAATAATATTTGCTAAGTTATGCCATAACTCCTAAAATAGAGCGATCACAGAATCGGATTGTTCTTCAGTTGGTAGACATTCTTATGGCGAATATTCTACCGTCAATTGCAGAGTACGCGCTATCCCCGTTTTGGCGCTAGACTCGATACAATAATACTTTCTAAGTTCTGCCATAACTCCTAAAATAGAGCGATAACAGAATTGGTTTGATCTACAGTTGTTAGGGATTTTAATGGCGAATATTCTACCGTCATTCATAGAGTTCTAACTATCGCTGTTTTGGCGCTAGAGTCGATGCAGTATTATTTTCTAACTTCTGCTATAACTCCTAAGATAGAACGATCACAGAATCGGATTGTTCTTCAGTTGGTAGACATTTTTATGGAGAATATTCTACCATCAGTTACAGAGTTCTAACTATCACCGTTTTGGTGCTGGACTCGATACAATATTATTTTCTAAGTTCTGCCATACCTCCTAAAATAGAGTGATCACAGAATTGGATTGTTCTTCAGTTGTTAGGGATTGTAATCGTGAATATTCTACCGTCATTCATAGAGTTCTAACTATCGCTGTTTTGGGGCTAGAGTCGATAAAATACTATTTTCTAAGTTCTGCCATAACTCCTAAAATAGACCGATCACAGAATCGGTTTGTTCTTCAGTTCGTAGACATTTTTATTGCGAATATTCTACCGTCAATTGCAGAGTACTTACTATCCCCGTTTTGGCGCTAGAGTCGATTCAGTAATATTTTCTAAGTTATGCCATAACTCCTAAAATAGAACGATCACTGAATCGGATTGTTCTTCAGTTGGTAGACATTTTTGTGGCGAATATTCTACCGTCAGTTACAGAGTTCTAACTATCACCGTTTTGGCGCTAGAGTCGATTCAGTAATATTTTCTAAGTTATGCCATAACTCCTAAAATAGAACGATCACTGAATCGGATTGTTCTTCAGTTGGTAGACATTTTTGTGGCGAATATTCTACCGTCAGTTACAGAGTTCTAACTATCACCGTTTTGGCGCTAGTGTCGAAGCAGTAATATTTTGTAATTTCTGCCATAACTCCTAAAATAGAGTGATCACAGAGTCGTATTTTTCGGCAGTTGTTAGATATTTTTATGGCGAACATTCTACCGTCAGTTATAGAGTTCTAACTATCACCTTTGGGCGCTAAAGCCGTTGCAGTATTATTTTATAAGTTCTGCCATAACTCCTAAGATAGGCGATCACAGAATCGGATTGTTCTTCAGTTGGTAGATATTTTTATGGCGAATATTCTACCGTCAATTGCAGAGTTCTAACTATCCCCGTTTTGGCGCTAGAGTCGATACAATATTATTTTCTAAGTTCTACCATAACCCCTAAAAAAGAGCGATCACAGAGTCGGATTTTTCGGCAGTTGTTAGATATTTTTATGGCGAATTTTTTACCGTCAGTGACAGAATTCTAACTATTCCCTTTTCGGCGCTAGAGTCGATAATATAATATTATCTAAGTTCTGCCATAACTCCTAAAATAGAGCGATCACAGAATCGGATTGTTCTTCAGTTGGTACACATTTTTATAGTGGATATTCTACCGTAAGTTGTGGACTTCTAACTATCACGGTTTTGGCGCTAGAGTCGATACAATATTATTCTCTAAGTTCTGCCATAACTCCTAAAATAAAGCGATCACAGAATTGGATTGTTCTTCAGTTGTTAGACATTTTTATGGCGAATATTCTACCGTCATTTATAGAGCTCTTACTATCACTGTTTTGGTGCTAGAGCCGATACAATATTATTTTCTAAGTTCTGCCATAACTCCTAAAATAGAGCGATCACATCATCGGATTCTTCTTCAGTTGTTAGACATTTTTATGGCGAATATTCTACCGTCATTCATAGAGTTCTAACTATCACCGTTTTGGTGCTAGAGTCGATACAATATTATTTTCTAGGTTCTGCCATAACTCCTAAAATAGGGCGATTACAGAATTGGATTGTTCTTCAGTTGGTAGACATTTTTATGGCGAATATTCTACCGTCAATTGCAGAGTACTTACTATCCCCGTTTTGGCTCTAGAGTCGATACAATAATATTTTCTAAGTTCTGCCATAACTCCTAAAATAAAGCGATCACAGAATTGGATTGTTCTTCAGTTGTTAGGGATTTTAATGGCGAATATTCTACCGTCATTCATAGAGTTCTAACTATCGCTGTTTTGGCGCTAGATTCGATGCAGTATTATTTTCTAACTTCTGCTATAACTCCTAAGATAGAACGATCACAGAATCGGATTGTTCTTCAGTTGGTAGACATTTTTATGGAGAATATTCTACCATCAGTTACAGAGTTCTAACTATCACCGTTTGGCGCCAGAGTCGATAAAATACTATTTTCTAAGTTCTGCCATAACTCCTAGAATAGAGCGATCACAGAATCGGTTTGTTCTTCAGTTCGTAGGCATTTTTATTGCGAATATTCTACCGTCAATTGCAGAGTACTTACTATCCCCGTTTTGGCGCTAGACTCGATACAATTATATTTTCTAAGTTATGCCATAACTCCTAAAATAGAACGATCACTGAATTGGATTGTTCTTCAGTTGATAGACATTTTTATGGCGAATATTCTACCGTCAATTGCAGAGCACTTACTATCCCCGTTTTGGCGCTAGACTCGATACAATTATATTTTCTAAGTTATGCCATAACTCCTAAAATAGAACGATCACTGAATTGGATTGTTCTTCAGTTGTTAGATATTTTTATGGCGATCATTCTACCGTCAGTTATAGAGTTCTAACTATCACCTTTTGGCGCTAGAGCCGTTGCAGTATTATGTTATAAGTTCTGCCATTACTCCTAAGATAGAGCGATCACAGAATCGGATTGTTCTTCAGTTGGTAGATATTTTTATGGCGAATATTCTGCCGTCAATTGCAGAGTTGTAACTATCCCCGTTTTGGCGCTAGAGTCGATACAATATTATTTTCTAAGTTCTGCCATAACTCCTAAAATAGAGCGATCACAGAGTCGGATTTTTCGGCAGTTGTTAGATATTTTTATGGCGAATTTTCTACCATCAGTGACAGAATTCTAACTATTACCTTTTTGGCGGTAGAGTCGATAAAAAAATATTATCTAAGTTCTGCCATAACTCTTAAAATAGAGCGATCACAGATTCGGATTGTTCTTCAGTTGTTAGGCATTTTTATGGCGGATATTCTACCGTCAGCTGTGGACTTCTAACTATCACGGTTTTGGCGCTAGAGTCGATAAAATATTATTCTCTAAGTTCTGCCATAACTCCTAAAATAAAGCGATCATAGAATTGGATTGTTCTTCAGTTGTTAGTCATTTTTATGGCGAATATTCTACCGTCATTCATAGAGTTCTAACTATCACCGTTTTGGTGCAAGAGTCGATAGAATATTATTTTCTAAGTTCTGCCACAACTCCTAGAATAGAGCGATCACAGAATTGGATTGTGCTTCAGTTGTTAGACATTTTTATGGCGAATATTCTACCGTCATTCGTAGAGTTCTAACTATCGCCGTTTTGGCGCTAGAGTTGATGCAGTATTATTTTCTAAGTTCTGCTATAACTCCTAAGATAGAGCGATCACAGAATCGGATTGTTCTTCAGTTGGTAGACATTCCTATGGCGAATATTGTACGTCAGTGATAGAGTTCTAACTATCGCTATTTTGGCGCTAGCGCCGATACAATATTATTTTCTAAGTTCTGCCGTACTCCTAAAATAGAGCGATCACAGAATCCGAATGTTCTTCAGTTGGTGGACATTCTTATGGCCAATATTCTACCGTCAATTGCAGACTTCTAACTATCCCCTTTTTGGCGCTAGAGTCGGTACAATATTATTTTCTAAGTTCTGCCATAACTCCTAAAACAGAACGATCACAGATTCGGAATTTTCGGCAGTTGTTAGACATTTTTATGGCGAATATTCTACCGTCAGTTACGGACTTCTAACGGTGACCGTTTTGGCGCTAGAGTCGATACAATAATATTTGCTAAGTTATGCCATAACTCCTAAAATAGAGCGATCACAGAATCGGATTGTTCTTCAGTTGGTACACATTCTTATGGCGAATATTCTACCGTCAATTGCAGAGTACTCGCTATCCCCGTTTTGGTGTTAGACTCGATACAATAATATTTTCTAAGTTCTGCCATAACTCCTAAAATAGAGCGATCACAGAATTGGATTGATCTACAGTTGTTAGGGATTTTAATGGCGAATATTCTACAGTCATTCATAGAGTTCTAACTATCGCTGTTTTGGCGCTAGAGTTGATGCAGTATTATTTTCTAACTTCTGCTATAACTCCTAAGATAGAACGATCACACAATCGGATTGTTCTTCAGTTGGTAGACATTTTTATGGCGAATATTCTACCATCAGTTACAGAGTTCTAACTATCACCGTTTTGGTGCTGGACTCGATACAATATTATTTTCTAAGTTCTGCCATAACTCCTAGAATAGAGCGATCACAGAATTGGATTGTGCTTCAGTTGTTAGACATTTTTATGGCGAATATTCTACCGTCATTCGTAAAGTTCTAACTATCGCCCTTTTGGCGCTAGAGTCGATGCAGTATTATTTTCTAAGTTCTGCTATAACTCCTAAGATAGAGCGATCACAGAATCGGATTGTTCTTCAGTTGGTAGACATTCTTATGGCGAATATTGTACGTCAGTGATAGAGTTCTAACTATCGCTATTTTGGCGCTAGCGCCGATACAATATTATTTTCTAAGTTCTGCCATACTCCTAAAATAGAGCGATCACAGAATCCGATTGTTCTTCAGTTGGCAGACATATTTATGGTGAATATTCTACCGTCAGTTACAGAGTTCTAGCTATCCCCGTTTTGGCGCTAGAGTCGATGCAATATTATTTTCTAAGTTCTGCCATAACTCCTAAGATAGAGCAATCACAGAATCGGAATGTTCTTCAGTTGGTAGACATTCTTATGGCCAATATTTTACCGTCAATTGCAGACTTCTAACTATCGCCGTTTTGGCGCTAGAGTCGGTACAATATTATTTTCTAAGTTCTGCCATAACTCCTAAAACAGAACGATCACAGACTCGGAATTTGCGGCAGTTGTTAGACATTTTTATGGCGAATATTCTACCGTCATTCATAGAGTTCTAACTATCACCGTTTTGGTGCTAGAGTCGATACAATATTATTTTCTAGGTTCTGCCATAACTCCTAAAATAGGGCGATCACAGAATTGGATTGTTCTTCAGTTGGTAGACATTTTTATGGCGAATATTCTACCGTCAATTGCAGAGTACTTACTATCCCCGTTTTGGCTCTAGGGTCGATACAATAATATTTTCTAAGTTCTGCCATAACTCCTAAAATAGAGCGATCACAGAATTGGATTGTTCTTCAGTTGTTAGGGATTTTAATGGCGAATATTCTACCGTCATTCATAGAGTTCTAACTATCGCTGTTTTGGCGCTAGAGTCGATGCAGTATTATTTTCTAACTTCTGCTATAACTCCTAAGATAGAACGATCACAGAATCGGATTGTTCTTCAGTTGGTAGACATTTTTATGGCGAATATTCTACCATCAGTTACAGAGTTCTAACTATCACCGTTTTGGTGCTGGAGTCGATACAATATTATTTTCTAAGTTCTGCCATACCTCCTAAAATAGAGCGAGCACAGAATTGGATTGTTCTTCAGTTGTTAGGGATTTTAATCGTGAATATTCTACCGTCATTCATAGAGTTCTAACTATCGCCGTTTTGGCGCCAGAGTCGATAAAATACTATTTTCTAAGTTCTCCCATAACTCCTAAAATAGAGCGATCACAGAATCGGTTTGTTCTTCAGTTCGTAGGCATTTTTATTGCGAATATTCTACCGTCAATTGCAGAGTACTTACTATCCCCGTTTTGGCGCTAGACTCGATACAATAATATTTTCTAAGTTATGCCATAACTCCTAAAATAGAACGATCACTGAATTGGATTGTTCTTCAGTTGTTAGATATTTTTATGGCGATCATTCTACCGTCAGTTATAGAGTTCTAACTATCACCTTTTGGCGCTAGAGCCGTTGCAGTATTATGTTATATGTTCTGCCATTACTCCTAAGATAGAGCGATCACAGAATCGGATTGTTCTTCAGTTGTTAGACATTTTTATGGCGAATATTCTACCGTCATTTATAGAGCTCTTACTATCACTGTTTTGGTGCTAGAGCCGATACAATATTATTTTCTAAGTTCTGCCATAACTCCTAAAATAGAGCGATCACAGAGTCGGATTTTTCGGCAGTTGTTAGATATTTTTATGGCGAATTTTCTACCATCAGTGACAGAATTCTAACTATCGCCGTTTTGGCGCCAGAGTCGATAAAATACTATTTTCTAAGTTCTCCCATAACTCCTAAAATAGAGCGATCACAGAATCGGTTTGTTCTTCAGTTCGTAGGCATTTTTATTGCGAATATTCTACCGTCAATTGCAGAGTACTTACTATCCCCGTTTTGGTGCTAGAGTCGATACAATATTATTTTCTAGGTTCTGCCATAACTCCTAAAATAGGGCGATTACAGAATTGGATTGTTCTTCAGTTGGTAGACATTTTTATGGCGAATATTCTACCGTCAATTGCAGAGTACTTACTATCCCCGTTTTGGCTCTAGAGTCGATACAATAATATTTTCTAAGTTCTGCCATAACTCCTAAAATAGAGCGATCACAGAATTGGATTGTTCTTCAGTTGTTAGGGATTTTAATGGCGAATATTCTACCGTCATTCATAGAGTTCTAACTGTCGCTGTTTTGGCGCTAGATTCGATGCAGTATTATTTTCTAACTTCTGCTATAACTCCTAAGATAGAACGATCACAGAATCGGATTGTTCTTCAGTTGGTAGACATTTTTATGGAGAATATTCTACCATCAGTTACAGAGTTCTAACTATCACCGTTTTGGCGCCAGAGTCGATAAAATACTATTTTCTAAGGTCTGCCATAACTCCTAGAATAGAGCGATCACAGAATCGGTTTGTTCTTCAGTTCGTAGGCATTTTTATTGCGAATATTCTACCGTCAATTGCAGAGTACTTACTATCCCCGTTTTGGCGCTAGACTCGATACAATTATATTTTCTAAGTTATGCCATAACTCCTAAAATAGAACGATCACTGAATTGGATTGTTCTTCAGTTGATAGACATTTTTATGGCGAATATTCTACCGTCAATTGCAGAGCACTTACTATCCCCGTTTTGGCGCTAGACTCGATACAATTATATTTTCTAAGTTATGCCATAACTCCTAAAATAGAACGATCACTGAATTGGATTGTTCTTCAGTTGTTAGATATTTTTATGGCGATCATTCTACCGTCAGTTATAGAGTTCTAACTATCACCTTTTGGCGCTAGAGCCGTTGCAGTATTATGTTATAAGTTCTGCCATTACTCCTAAGATAGAGCGATCACAGAATCGGATTGTTCTTCAGTTGGTAGATATTTTTATGGCGAATATTCTGCCGTCAATTGCAGAGTTGTAACTATCCCCGTTTTGGCGCTAGAGTCGATACAATATTATTTTCTAAGTTCTGCCATAACTCCTAAAATAGAGCGATCACAGAGTCGGATTTTTCGGCAGTTATTAGATATTTTTATGGCGAATTTTCTACCATCAGTGACAGAATTCTAACTATTACCTTTTTGGCGGTAGAGTCGATAAAAAAATATTATCTAAGTTCTGCCATAACTCTTAAAATAGAGCGATCACAGATTCGGATTGTTCTTCAGTTGTTAGGCATTTTTATGGCGGATATTCTACCGTCAGCTGTGGACTTCTAACTATCACGGTTTTGGCGCTAGAGTCGATAAAATATTATTCTCTAAGTTCTGCCATAACTCCTAAAATAAAGCGATCATAGAATTGGATTGTTCTTCAGTTGTTAGACATTTTTATGGCGAATATTCTACCGTCATTCATAGAGTTCTAACTATCACCGTTTTGGTGCTAGAGTCGATAGAATATTATTTTCTAAGTTCTGCCACAACTCCTAGAATAGAGCGATCACAGAATTGGATTGTGCTTCAGTTGTTAGACATTTTTATGGCGAATATTCTACCGTCATTCGTAGAGTTCTAACTATCGCCGTTTTGGCGCTAGAGTTGATGCAGTATTATTTTCTAAGTTCTGCTATAACTCCTAAGATAGAGCGATCACAGAATCGGATTGTTCTTCAGTTGGTAGACATTCCTATGGCGAATATTGTACGTCAGTGATAGAGTTCTAACTATCGCTATTTTGGCGCTAGCGCCGATACAATATTATTTCCTAAGTTCTGCCGTACTCCTAAAATAGAGCGATCACAGAATCCGATTGTTCTTCAGTTGGCAGACATATTTATGGTGAATATTCTACCGTCAGTTACAGAGTTCTAACTATCCCCGTTTTGGCGCTAGAGTCGATGCAATATTATTTTCTAAGTTCTGCCATAACTCCTAAGATAGAGCAATCACAGAATCGGAATGTTCTTCAGTTGGTAGACATTCTTATGGCCAATATTCTACCGTCAATTGCAGACTTCTAACTATCCCCTTTTTGGCGCTAGAGTCGGTACAATATTATTTTCTAAGTTCTGCCATAACTCCTAAAACAGAACGATCACAGATTCGGAATTTTCGGCAGTTGTTAGACATTTTTATGGCGAATATTCTACCGTCAGTTACGGACTTCTAACGGTGACCGTTTTGGCGCTAGAGTCGATACAATAATATTTGCTAAGTTATGCCATAACTCCTAAAATAGAGCGATCACAGAATCGGATTGTTCTTCAGTTGGTACACATTCTTATGGCGAATATTCTACCGTCAATTGCAGAGTACTCGCTATCCCCGTTTTGGTGTTAGACTCGATACAATAATATTTTCTAAGTTCTGCCATAACTCCTAAAATAGAGCGATCACAGAATTGGATTGATCTACAGTTGTTAGGGATTTTAATGGCGAATATTCTACAGTCATTCATAGAGTTCTAACTATCGCTGTTTTGGCGCTAGAGTTGATGCAGTATTATTTTCTAACTTCTGCTCTAACTCCTAAGATAGAACGATCACAGAATCGGATTGTTCTTCAGTTGGTAGACATTTTTATGGCGAATATTCTACCATCAGTTACAGAGTTCTAACTATCACCGTTTTGGTGCTGGACTCGATACAATATTATTTTCTAAGTTCTGCCATAACTCCTAGAATAGAGCGATCACAGAATTGGATTGTGCTTCAGTTGTTAGACATTTTTATGGCGAATATTCTACCGTCATTCGTAAAGTTCTAACTATCGCACTTTTGGCGCTAGAGTCGATGCAGTATTATTTTCTAAGTTCTGCTATAACTCCTAAGATAGAGCGATCACAGAATCGGATTGTTCTTCAGTTGGTAGACATTCTTATGGCGAATATTGTACGTCAGTGATAGAGTTCTAACTATCGCTATTTTGGCGCCAGCGCCGATACAATATTATTTTCTAAGTTCTGCCATACTCCTAAAATAGAGCGATCACAGAATCCGATTGTTCTTCAGTTGGCAGACATATTTATGGTGAATATTCTACCGTCAGTTACAGAGTTCTAGCTATCCCCGTTTTGGCGCTAGAGTCGATGCAATATTATTTTCTAAGTTCTGCCATAACTCCTAAGATAGAGCAATCACAGAATCGGAATGTTCTTCAGTTGGTAGACATTCTTATGGCCAATATTTTACCGTCAATTGCAGACTTCTAACTATCGCCGTTTTGGCGCTAGAGTCGGTACAATATTATTTTCTAAGTTCTGCCATAACTCCTAAAACAGAACGATCACAGACTCGGAATTTCCGGCAGTTGTTAGACATTTTTATGGCGAATATTCTACCGTCATTCATAGAGTTCTAACTATCACCGTTTTGGTGCTAGAGTCGATACAATATTATTTTCTAGGTTCTGCCATAACTCCTAAAATAGAGCGATCACAGAATTGGATTGTTCTTCAGTTGTTAGGGATTTTAATGGCGAATATTCTACCGTCATTCATAGAGTTCTAACTATCGCTGTTTTGGCGCTAGAGTCGATGCAGTATTATTTTCTAACTTCTGCTATAACTCCTAAGATAGAACGATCACAGAATCGGATTGTTCTTCAGTTGGTAGACATTTTTATGGCGAATATTCTACCATCAGTTACAGAGTTCTAACTATCACCGTTTTGGTGCTGGAGTCGATACAATATTATTTTCTAAGTTCTGCCATACCTCCTAAAATAGAGCGAGCACAGAATTGGATTGTTCTTCAGTTGTTAGGGATTTTAATCGTGAATATTCTACCGTCATTCATAGAGTTCTAACTATCGCCGTTTTGGCGCCAGAGTCGATAAAATACTATTTTCTAAGTTCTCCCATAACTCCTAAAATAGAGCGATCACAGAATCGGTTTGTTCTTCAGTTCGTAGGCATTTTTATTGCGAATATTCTACCGTCAATTGCAGAGTACTTACTATCCCCGTTTTGGCGCTAGACTCGATACAATAATATTTTCTAAGTTATGCCATAACTCCTAAAATAGAACGATCACTGAATTGGATTGTTCTTCAGTTGTTAGATATTTTTATGGCGATCATTCTACCGTCAGTTATAGAGTTCTAACTATCACCTTTTGGCGCTAGAGCCGTTGCAGTATTATGTTATATGTTCTGCCATTACTCCTAAGATAGAGCGATCACAGAATCGGATTGTTCTTCAGTTGGTAGATATTTTTATGGCGAATATTCTGCCGTCAATTGCAGAGTTGTAACTATCCCCGTTTTGGCGCTAGAGTCGATACTATATTATTTTCTAAGTTCTGCCATAACTCCTAAAATAGAGCGATCACAGAGTCGGATTTTTCGGCAGTTGTTAGATATTTTTATCGCGAATTTTCTACCATCAGTGACAGAATTCTAACTATTACCTTTTTGGCGTTAGAGTCGATAAAAAAATATTATCTAAGTTCTGCCATAACTCTTAAAATAGAGCGATCACAGATTCGGATTGTTCTTCAGTTGTTAGGCATTTTTATGGCGGATATTCTACCGTCAGCTGTGGACTTCTAACTATCACGGTTTTGGCGCTAGAGTCGAATAAATATTATTCTCTAAGTTGTGCCATAACTCCTAAAATATAGCGATCATAGAATTGGATTGTTCTTCAGTTGTTAGACATTTTTATGGCGAATATTCTACCGTCATTCATAGAGTTCTAACTATCACCGTTTTGGTGCTAGAGTCGATAGAATATTATTTTCTAAGTTCTGCTATAACTCCTAGAATAGAGAGATCACAGAATTGGATTGTGCTTCAGTTGTTAGACATTTTTATGGCGAATATTCTACCGTCATTCGTAGAGTTCTAACTATCGCCGTTTTGGCGCTAGAGTTGATGCAGTATTATTTACTAAGTTCTGCTATAACTCCTAAGATAGAGCGATCACAGAATCGGATTGTTCTTCAGTTGGTAGACATTCCTATGGCGAATATTGTACGTCAGTGATAGAGGTCTAACTATCGCTATTTTGGCGCTAGCGCCGATACAATATTATTTTCTAAGTTCTGCCGTACTCCTAAAATAGAGCGATCACAGAATCCGATTGTTCTTCAGTTGGCAGACATATTTATGGTGAATATTCTACCGTCAGTTACAGTGTTCTAACTATCCCCGTTTTGGCGCTAGAGTCGATGCAATATTATTTTCTAAGTTCTGCCATAACTCCTAAGATAGAGCAATCACAGAATCGGAATGTTCTTCAGTTGGTAGACATTCTTATGGCCAATATTCTACCGTCAATTGCAGACTTCTAACTATCCCCTTTTTGGCGCTAGATTCGGTACAATATTATTTTCTAAGTTCTGCCATAACTCCTAAAACAGAACGATCACAGATTCGGAATTTTCAGCAGTTGTTAGACATTTTTATGGCGAATATTCTACCGTCAGTTACGGACTTCTAACGGTGACCGTTTTGGCGCTAGAGTCGATACAATAATATTTGCTAAGTTATGCCATAACTCCTAAAATAGAGCGATCACAGAATCGGATTGTTCTTCAGTTGGTAGACATTCCTATGGCGAATACTCTACCGTCAATTGCAGAGTACTCGCTATCCCCGTTTTGGCTCTAGAGTCGATACAATAATATTTTCTAAGTTCTGCCATAACTCCTAAAATAGAGCGATCACAGAATTGGATTGTTCTTCAGTTGTTAGGGATTTTAATCGTGAATATTCTACCGTCATTCATAGAGTTCTAACTATCGCCGTTTTGGCGCTAGAGTCGATGCAGTATTATTTTCTAAATTCTGCTATAACTCCTAAGATAGAACGATCACAGAATCGGATTGTTCTTCAGTTGGTAGACATTTTTATGGCGAATATTCTACCACCAGTTACAGAGTTCTAACTATCACCGTTTTGGTGCTGGAGTCGATACAATATTATTTTCTAAGTTCTGCCATACCTCCTAAAATAGAGCGATCACAGAATTGGATTGTTCTTCAGTTGTTAGGGATTTTAATCGTGAATATTCTACCGTCATTCATAGAGTTCTAACTATCGCCGTTTTGGCGCCAGAGTCGATAAAATACTATTTTCTAAGTTCTCCCATAACTCCTAAAATAGAGCGATCACAGAATCGGTTTGTTCTTCAGTTCGTAGGCATTTTTATGGCGAATATTCTACCGTCAATTGCAGAGTACTTACTATCCCCGTTTTGGCGCTAGACTCGATACAATAATATTTTCTAAGTTATGCCATAACTCCTAAAATAGAACGATCGCTGAATTGGATTGTTCTTCAGTTGATAGACATTTTTATGGCGAATATTCTACCATCAGTTACAGAGTTCTAACTATCACCGTTTTGGCGCTAGAGTCGATTCAGTAATATTTTCTAATTTCTGCCATAACTCCTAAAATAGAGTGATCACAGAGTCGTCATTTTCGGCAGTTGTTAGATATTTTTATGGCGAACATTCTACCGTCAGTTATAGAGTTCTAACTATCACCTTTTGGCGCTAGAGCCGTTGCAGTATTATGTTATAAGTTCTGCCATAACTCCTAAGATAGAGCGATCACAGAATCGGATTGTTCTTCAGTTGGTAGATATTTTTATGGCGAATATTCTACCGTCAATTGCAGAGTTGTAACTATCCCCGTTTTTGGCGCTAGAGTCGATACCATATTATTTTCTAAGTTCTGCCATAACTCCTAAAATAGAGCGATCACAGAGTCGGATTTTTCGGCAGTTGTTAGATATTTTTATGGCGAATTTTCTACCATCAGTGACAGAATTCTAACTATTACCTTTTTGGCGTTAGAGTCGATAAAAAAATATTATCTAAGTTCTCCCATAACTCTTAAAATAGAGCGATCACAGAATCGGATTGTTCTTCAGTTGTTAGGCATTTTTATGGCGGATATTCTACCGTCAGTTGTGGACTTCTAACTTTCACGGTTTTGGCGCTAGAGTCGATACAATATTATTCTCTAAGTTCTGCCATAACTCCTAAAATAAAGCGATCATAGAATTGGATTGTTCTTCAGTTGTTAGACATTTTTATGGCGAATATTCTACCGTCATTCATAGAGTTCTAACTATCACCGTTTTGTTGCTAGAGTCGATACAATATTATTTTCTAAGTTCTGCCATAACTCCTAGAATAGAGCGATCACAGAATTCAATTGTGCTTCAGTTGTTAGACATTTTTATGGCGAATATTCTACCGTCATTCGTAGAGTTCTAACTATCGCCGTTTTGGCGCTAGAGTCGATGCAGTATTATTTTCTAAGTTCTGCTATAACTCCTAAGATAGAGCGATCACAGAATCGGATTGTTCTTCAGTTGGTAGACATTCTTATGGCGAATATTGTACGTCAGTGATAGAGTTCTAACTATCGCTATTTTGGCGCTAGCGCCGATAAAATATTATTTTCTAAGTTCTGCCATACTCCTAAAATAGAGCGATCACAGAATCCGATTGTTCTTCAGTTGGCAGACATATTTATGGTGAATATTCTGCCGTCAATTGCAGAGTTGTAACTATCCCCGTTTTGGCGCTAGAGTCGATACAATATTATTTTCTAAGTTCTGCCATAACTCCTAAAATAGAACGATCACTGAATTGGATTGTTCTTCAGTTGATAGACATTTTTATGGCGAATATTCTACCATCAGTTACAGAGTTCTAACTATCACCGTTTTGGCGCTAGAGTCGATTCAGTAATATTTTCTAATTTCTGCCATAACTCCTAAAATAGAGTGATCACAGAGTCGTCATTTTCGGCAGTTGTTAGATATTTTTATGGCGAACATTCTACCGTCAGTTATATAGTTCTAACTATCACTTTTTGGCGCTAGAGCCGTTGCAGTATTATGCTATAAGTTCTGCCATAACTCCTAAGATAGAGCGATGACAGAATCGGATTGTTCTTCAGTTGGTAGATATTTTCATGGCGAATATTCTACCGTCAATTGCAGAGTTGTAACTATCCCCGTTTTGGCGCTAGAGTCGATACAATATCATTTTCTAAGTTCTGCCATAACTCCTAAAATAGAACGATCACAGAGTCGGATTTTTCGGCAGTTGTTAGATATTTTTATGGCGACTTTTCTACCATCAGTGACAGAATTCTAACTATTACCTTTTTGGCGTTAGAGTCGATAAAAAATATTATCTAAGTTCTCCCATAACTCTTAAAATAGAGCGATCACAGAATCGGATTGTTCTTCAGTTGTTAGGCATTTTTATGGCGGATATTCTACCGTCAGTTGTGGACTTCTAACTATCACGGTTTTGGCGCTAGAGTCGATACAATATTATTTTCTAAGTTCTGCCATAACTCCTAGAATAGAGCGATCACAGAATTGGATTGTGCTTCAGTTGTTAGACATTTTTATGGCGAATATTCGACCGTCATTCGTAGAGTTCTAACTATCCCCGTTTTGGCGCTAGAGTCGATGCAATATTATTTTCTAAGTTCTGCCATAACTCCTAAGATAGAGCAATCACAGAATCGGAATGTTCTTCAGTTGGTAGATATTCTTATGGACAATATTCTACCGTCCATTGCAGACTTCTAACTATCCCCGTTTTGGCGCTAGAGTCGGTACAATATTATTTTCTAAGTTCTGCCATAACTCCTAAAACAGAACGATCACAGATTCGGAATTTTCGGCAGTTGTTAGACATTTTTATGGCGAATATTCTACCGTCAGTTACGGACTTCTAACGGTCACCGTTTTGGCGCCAGAGTCGATACAATAATATTTGCTAAGTTATGCCATAACTCCTAAAATAGAGCGATCACAGAATCGGATTGTTCTTCAGTTGGTAGACATTCTTATTGCGAATATTCTACCGTCAATTGCAGAGTACTTACTATCCCCGTTTTGGCGCTAGAGTCGATGCAATAATATTTTCTAAGTTATGCCATAACTCCTAAAATAGAACGATCACTGAATCGGATTGTTCTTCAGTTGGTAGACATTTTTGTGGCGAATATTCTACCGTCAGTTACGGAGTTCTAACTATCACCGTTTTGGCGCTAGAGTCGAAGCAGTAATATTTTGTAATTTCAGCCATAACTCCTAAAATAGAGTGATCACAGAGTCGTATTTTTCGGCAGTTGTTAGACATTTTTATGGCGAATATTCTACCGTCATTCATAGAGCTCTTACTATCACCGTTTTGGTGCTAGAGCCGATACAATATTATTTTCTAAGTTCTGCCATAACTCCTAAAATAGAGCGATCACAGAATTGGATTGTTCTTCAGTTGGTAGACATTCTTATGGCGAATATTGTACGTCAGTGATAGAGTTCTAACTATCGCTATTTTGGCGCTAGCGCCGATACAATATTATTTTCTAAGTTCTGCCATACTCCTAAAATAGAGCGATCACAGAATCCGATTGTTCTTCAGTTGGCAGACATATTTATGGTGAATACTCTACCGTCAGTTACAGAGTTCTAACTATCCCCGTTTTGGCGCTAGAGTCGATGCAATATTATTTTCTAAGTTCTGCCATAACTCCTAAGATAGAGCAATCACAGAATCGGAATGTTCTTCAGTTGGTAGGCATTCTTATGGTGAATATTCTACCGTCAGTTACAGAGTTCTAACTATCCCCGTTTTGGCGCTAGAGTCGATGC
This sequence comes from Xylophagus ater, assembly GCA_963422695.1. Lineage (NCBI taxonomy): Eukaryota > Metazoa > Arthropoda > Insecta > Diptera > Xylophagidae > Xylophagus > Xylophagus ater. The sequence goes on along the minus strand of OY730481.1, from coordinate 25,231,510 downwards.
AATATTATTTTCTAAGTTCTGCCATAACTCCTAAGATAGAGCAATCACAGAATCGGAATGTTCTTCAGTTGGTAGACATTCTTATGGTGAATATTCTACCGTCAGTTACAGAGTTCTTACTATCCCCGTTTTGGCGCTAGACTCGATACAATAATATTTTCTAAGTTATGCCATAACTCCTAAAATAGAGTGATCACAGAGTCGTTATTTTCGGCAGTTGTTAGATATTTTTATGGCGAACATTCTACCGTCAGTTATAGAGTTCTAACTATCACCTTTTGGCGCTAGAGCCGTTGCAGTATTATGTTATAAGTTCTGCCATAACTCCTAAGATGGAGCGATCACAGAATCGGATTGTTCTTCAGTTGGTAGATATTTTTATGGCGAATATTCTACCTTTAATTGCAGAGTTGTAACTATCCCCGTTTTGGCGCTAGAGTCGATGCAATATTATTTTCTAAGTTCTGCCATAACTCCTAAGATAGAGCAATCACAGAATTGGATTGTTCTTCAGTTGATAGACATTTTTATGGCGAATATTCTACCATCAGTTACAGAGTTCTAACTATGACCGTTTTGGCGCTAGAGTCGATTCAGTAATATTTTCTAATTTCTGCCATAACTCCTAAAATAGAGTGATCACAGAGTCGTTATTTTCGGCAGTTGTTAGATATTTTTATGGCGAACATTCTACCGTCAGTTATAGAGTTCTAAATATCACCTTTTGGCGCTAGAGCCGTTGCAGTATTATGTTATAAGTTCTGCCATAACTCCTAAGATGGAGCGATCACAGAATCGGATTGTTCTTCAGTTGGTAGATATTTTTATGGCGAATATTCTACCGTCAATTGCAGAGTTGTAACTATCCCCGTTTTGGCGCTAGAGTCGATACAATATTATTTTCTAAGTTCTGCCATAACTCCTAAAATAGAGCGATCACAGAGTCGGATTTTTCGGCAGTTGTGAGATATTTTTATGGCGAATTTTCTACCATCAGTGACAGAATTCTAACTATTACCTTTTTGGCGTTAGAGTCGATAAAAAAATATTATCTAAGTTCTCCCATAACTCTTAAAATAGAGCGATCACAGAATCGGATTGTTCTTCAGTTGTTAGGCATTTTTATGGCGGATATTCTACCGTCAGTTGTGGACTTCTAACTATCACGGTTTTGGCGCTAGAGTCGATACAATATTATTCTCTAAGTTCTGCCATAACTCCTAAAATAAAGCGATCATAGAATTGTATTGTTCTTCAGTTGTTAGACATTTTTATGGCGAATATTCTACCGTCATTCATAGAGTTCTAACTATCACCGTTTTGGTGCTAGAGTCGATACAATATTATTTTCTAAGTTCTGCCATAACTCCTAGAATAGAGCGATCACAGAATTGGATTGTGCTTCAGTTGTTACACATTTTTATGGCGAATATTCTACCGTCATTCGTAGAGTTCTAACTATCGCCGTTTTGGCGCTAGAGTCGATGCAGTATTATTTGCTAAGTTCTGCTATAACTCCTAAGATAGAGCGATCACAGAATCGGATTGTTCTTCAGTTGGTAGACATTCTTATGGCGAATATTGTACGTCAGTGATACAGTTCTAACTATCGCTATTTTGGCGCTAGCGCCGATACAATATTATTTTATAAGTTCTGCCATACTCCTAAAATAGAGCGATCATAGAATCCGATTGTTCTTCAGTTGGCAGACATATTTATGGTGAATATTCTACCGTCAATTGCAGAGTTGTAACTAACCCCGTTTTGGCGCTAGAGTCGATACAATATTATTTTCTAAGTTCTGCCATAACTCCTAAAATAGAACGATCACTGAATTGGATTGTTCTTCAGTTGATAGACATTTTTATGGCGAATATTCTACCATCAGTTACAGAGTTCTAACTATCACCGTTTTGGCGCTAGAGTCGATTCAGTAATATTTTCTAATTTCTGCCATAACTCCTAAAATAGAGCGATCATAGAATTAGATTGATCTACAGTTGTTAGGGATTATAATGGCGAATATTCTACCGTCATTCATGGAGTTCTAACTATCGGTGTTTTGGCGCTAGGGTCGATGCAGTATTATTTTCTAACTTCTGCCATAACTCCTAAAACAGAACGATCACAGATTCGGAATTTTCAGCAGTTGTTAGACATTTTTATGGCGAATATTCTACCGTCAGTTACGGACTTCTAACGGTGACCGTTTTGGCGCTAGAGTCGATACAATAATATTTGCTAAGTTATGCCATAACTCCTAAAATAGAGCGATCACAGAATCGGATTGTTCTTCAGTTGGTAGACATTCCTATGGCGAATACTCTACCGTCAATTGCAGAGTACTCGCTATCCCCGTTTTGGCTCTAGAGTCGATACAATAATATTTTCTAAGTTCTGCCATAACTCCTAAAATAGAGCGATCACAGAATTGGATTGTTCTTCAGTTGTTAGGGATTTTAATCGTGAATATTCTACCGTCATTCATAGAGTTCTAACTATCGCCGTTTTGGCGCTAGAGTCGATGCAGTATTATTTTCTAAATTCTGCTATAACTCCTAAGATAGAACGATCACAGAATCGGATTGTTCTTCAGTTGGTAGACATTTTTATGGCGAATATTCTACCACCAGTTACAGAGTTCTAACTATCACCGTTTTGGTGCTGGAGTCGATACAATATTATTTTCTAAGTTCTGCCATACCTCCTAAAATAGAGCGATCACAGAATTGGATTGTTCTTCAGTTGTTAGGGATTTTAATCGTGAATATTTTACCGTCATTCATAGAGTTCTAACTATCGCCGTTTTGGCGCCAGAGTCGATAAAATACTATTTTCTAAGTTCTCCCATAACTCCTAAAATAGAGCGATCACAGAATCGGTTTGTTCTTCAGTTCGTAGGCATTTTTATTGCGAATATTCTACCGTCAATTGCAGAGTACTTACTATCCCCGTTTTGGCGCTAGACTCGATACAATAATATTTTCTAAGTTATGCCATAACTCCTAAAATAGAACGATCGCTGAATTGGATTGTTCTTCAGTTGATAGACATTTTTATGGCGAATATTCTACCATCAGTTACAGAGTTCTAACTATCACCGTTTTGGCGCTAGAGTCGATTCAGTAATATTTTCTAATTTCTGCCATAACTCCTAAAATAGAGTGATCACAGAGTCGTCATTTTCGGCAGTTGTTAGATATTTTTATGGCGAATATTCTACCATCAGTTACAGAGTTCTAACTATCACCGTTTTGGCGCTAGAGTCGATTCAGTAATATTTTCTAAGTTCTGCCATAACTCCTAAAATAGAGCGATCACAGAGTCGGATTTTTCGGCAGTTGTTAGATATTTTTATGGCGAATTTTCTACCATCAGTGACAGAATTCTAACTATTACCTTTTTGGCGTTAGAGTCGATAAAAAAATATTATCTAAGTTCTCCCATAACTCTTAAAATAGAGCGATCACAGAATCGGATTGTTCTTCAGTTGTTAGGCATTTTTATGGCGGATATTCTACCGTCAGTTGTGGACTTCTAACTTTCACGGTTTTGGCGCTAGAGTCGATACAATATTATTCTCTAAGTTCTGCCATAACTCCTAAAATAAAGCGATCATAGAATTGGATTGTTCTTCAGTTGTTAGACATTTTTATGGCGAATATTCTACCGTCATTCATAGAGTTCTAACTATCACCGTTTTGTTGCTAGAGTCGATACAATATTATTTTCTAAGTTCTGCCATAACTCCTAGAATAGAGCGATCACAGAATTCAATTGTGCTTCAGTTGTTAGACATTTTTATGGCGAATATTCTACCGTCATTCGTAGAGTTCTAACTATCGCCGTTTTGGCGCTAGAGTCGATGCAGTATTATTTTCTAAGTTCTGCTATAACTCCTAAGATAGAGCGATCACAGAATCGGATTGTTCTTCAGTTGGTAGACATTCTTATGGCGAATATTGTACGTCAGTGATAGAGTTCTAACTATCGCTATTTTGGCGCTAGCGCCGATAAAATATTATTTTCTAAGTTCTGCCATACTCCTAAAATAGAGCGATCACAGAATCCGATTGTTCTTCAGTTGGCAGACATATTTATGGTGAATATTCTACCGTCAATTGCAGAGTTGTAACTATCCCCGTTTTGGCGCTAGAGTCGATACAATATTATTTTCTAAGTTCTGCCCTAACTCCTAAAATAGAACGATCACTGAATTGGATTGTTCTTCAGTTGATAGACATTTTTATGGCGAATATTCTACCATCAGTTACAGAGTTCTAACTATCACCGTTTTGGCGCTAGAGTCGATTCAGTAATATTTTCTAATTTCTGCCATAACTCCTAAAATAGAGTGATCACAGAGTCGTCATTTTCGGCAGTTGTTAGATATTTTTATGGCGAACATTCTACCGTCAGTTATATAGTTCTAACTATCACTTTTTGGCGCTAGAGCCGTTGCAGTATTATGCTATAAGTTCTGCCATAACTCCTAAGATAGAGCGATCACAGAATCGGATTGTTCTTCAGTTGGTAGATATTTTCATGGCGAATATTCTACCGTCAATTGCAGAGTTGTAACTATCCCCGTTTTGGCGCTAGAGTCGATACAATATCATTTTCTAAGTTCTGCCATAACTCCTAAAATAGAACGATCACAGAGTCGGATTTTTCGGCAGTTGTTAGATATTTTTATGGCGAATTTTCTACCATCAGTGACGGAATTCTAACTATTACCTTTTTGGCGTTAGAGTCGATAAAAAATATTATCTAAGTTCTCCCATAACTCTTAAAATAGAGCGATCACAGAATCGGATTGTTCTTCAGTTGTTAGGCATTTTTATGGCGGATATTCTACCGTCAGTTGTGGACTTCTAACTATCACGGTTTTGGCGCTAGAGTCGATACAATATTATTCTCTAAGTTCTGCCATAACTCCTAAAATAAAGCGATCATAGAATTGGATTGTTCTTCAGTTGTTAGACATTTTTATGGCGAATATTCTACCGTCATTCATAGAGTTCTAACTATCACCGTTTTGGTGCTAGAGTCGATACAATATTATTTTCTAAGTTCTGCCATAACTCCTAGAATAGAGCGATCACAGAATTGGATTGTGCTTCAGTTGTTAGACATTTTTATGGCGAATATTCGACCGTCATTCGTAGAGTTCTAACTATCCCCGTTTTGGCGCTAGAGTCGATGCAATGTTATTTTCTAAGTTCTGCCATAACTCCTAAGATAGAGCGATCACAGAATCGGATTGTTCTTCAGTTGGTAGATATTTTCATGGCGAATATTCTACCGTCAATTGCAGAGTTGTAACTATCCCCGTTTTGGCGCTAGAGTCGATACAATATCATTTTCTAAGTTCTGCCATAACTCCTAAAATAGAACGATCACAGAGTCGGATTTTTCGGCAGTTGTTAGATATTTTTATGGCGAATTTTCTACCATCAGTGACGGAATTCTAACCATTACCTTTTTGGCGTTAGAGTCGATAAAAAATATTATCTAAGTTCTCCCATAACTCTTAAAATAGAGCGATCACAGAATCGGATTGTTCTTCAGTTGTTAGGCATTTTTATGGCGGATATTCTACCGTCAGTTGTGGACTTCTAACTATCACGGTTTTGGCGCTAGAGTCGATACAATATTATTCTCTAAGTTCTGCCATAACTCCTAAAATAAAGCGATCATAGAATTGGATTGTTCTTCAGTTGTTAGACATTTTTATGGCGAATATTCTACCGTCATTCATAGAGTTCTAACTATCACCGTTTTGGTGCTAGAGTCGATACAATATTATTTTCTAAGTTCTGCCATACTCCTAAAATAGAGCGATCACAGAATCCGATTGTTCTTCAGTTGGCAGACATATTTATGGTGAATATTCTACCGTCAATTGCAGAGTTGTAACTATCCCCGTTTTGGCGCTAGAGTCGATACAATATTATTTTCTAAGTTCTGCCCTAACTCCTAAAATAGAACGATCACTGAATTGGATTGTTCTTCAGTTGATAGACATTTTTATGGCGAATATTCTACCATCAGTTACAGAGTTCTAACTATCACCGTTTTGGCGCTAGAGTCGAAGCAGTAATATTTTGTAATTTCAGCCATAACTCCTAAAATAGAGTGATCACAGAGTCGTATTTTTCGGCAGTTGTTAGACATTTTTATGGCGAATATTCTACCGTCATTCATAGAGCTCTTACTATCACCGTTTTGGTGCTAGAGCCGATACAATATTATTTTCTAAGTTCTGCCATAACTCCTAAAATAGAGCGATCACAGAATTGGATTGTTCTTCAGTTGGTAGACATTCTTATGGCGAATATTGTACGTCAGTGATAGAGTTCTAACTATCGCTATTTTGGCGCTAGCGCCGATACAATATTATTTTCTAAGTTCTGCCATACTCCTAAAATAGAGCGATCACAGAATCCGATTGTTCTTCAGTTGGCAGACATATTTATGGTGAATACTCTACCGTCAGTTACAGAGTTCTAACTATCCCCGTTTTGGCGCTAGAGTCGATGCAATATTATTTTCTAAGTTCTGCCATAACTCCTAAGATAGAGCAATCACAGAATCGGAATGTTCTTCAGTTGGTAGACATTCTTATGGTGAATATTCTACCGTCAGTTACAGAGTTCTAACTATCCCCGTTTTGGCGCTAGAGTCGATGCAATATTATTTTCTAAGTTCTGCCATAACTCCTAAGATAGAGCAATCACAGAATCGGAATGTTCTTCAGTTGGTAGACATTCTTATGGTGAATATTCTACCGTCAGTTACAGAGTTCTAACTATCCCCGTTTTGGCGCTAGACTCGATACAATAATATTTTCTAAGTTATGCCATAACTCCTAAAATAGAACGATCACTGAATTGGATTGTTCTTCAGTTGATAGACATTTTTATGGCGAATATTCTACCATCAGTTACAGAGTTCTAACTATGACCGTTTTGGCGCTAGAGTCGATTCAGTAATATTTTCTAATTTCTGCCATAACTCCTAAAATAGAGTGATCACAGAGTCGTTATTTTCGGCAGTTGTTAGATATTTTTATGGCGAACATTCTACCGTCAGTTATAGAGTTCTAACTATCACCTTTTGGCGCTAGAGCCGTTGCAGTATTATGTTATAAGTTCTGCCATAACTCCTAAGATGGAGCGATCACAGAATCGGATTGTTCTTCAGTTGGTAGATATTTTTATGGCGAATATTCTACCGTCAATTGCAGAGTTGTAACTATCCCCGTTTTGGCGCTAGAGTCGATACAATATTATTTTCTAAGTTCTGCCATAACTCCTAAAATAGAGCGATCACAGAGTCGGATTTTTCGGCAGTTGTGAGATATTTTTATGGCGAATTTTCTACCATCAGTGACAGAATTCTAATTATTACCTTTTTGGCGTTAGAGTCGATAAAAAAATATTATCTAAGTTCTCCCATAACTCTTAAAATAGAGCGATCACAGAATCGGATTGTTCTTCAGTTGTTAGGCATTTTTATGGCGGATATTCTACCGTCAGTTGTGGACTTCTAACTATCACGGTTTTGGCGCTAGAGTCGATACAATATTATTCTCTAAGTTCTGCCATAACTCCTAAAATAAAGCGATCATAGAATTGTATTGTTCTTCAGTTGTTAGACATTTTTATGGCGAATATTCTACCGTCATTCATAGAGTTCTAACTATCACCGTTTTGGTGCTAGAGTCGATACAATATTATTTTCTAAGTTCTGCCATAACTCCTAGAATAGAGCGATCACAGAATTGGATTGTGCTTCAGTTGTTACACATTTTTATGGCGAATATTCTACCGTCATTCGTAGAGTTCTAACTATCGCCGTTTTGGCGCTAGAGTCGATGCAGTATTATTTGCTAAGTTCTGCTATAACTCCTAAGATAGAGCGATCACAGAATCGGATTGTTCTTCAGTTGGTAGACATTCTTATGGCGAATATTGTACGTCAGTGATACAGTTCTAACTATCGCTATTTTGGCGCTAGCGCCGATACAATATTATTTTCTAAGTTCTGCCATACTCCTAAAATAGAGCGATCATAGAATCCGATTGTTCTTCAGTTGGCAGACATATTTATGGTGAATATTCTACCGTCAATTGCAGAGTTGTAACTAACCCCGTTTTGGCGCTAGAGTCGATACAATATTATTTTCTAAGTTCTGCCATAACTCCTAAAATAGAACGATCACTGAATTGGATTGTTCTTCAGTTGATAGACATTTTTATGGCGAATATTCTACCATCAGTTACAGAGTTCTAACTATCACCGTTTTGGCGCTAGAGTCGATTCAGTAATATTTTCTAATTTCTGCCATAACTCCTAAAATAGAGCGATCATAGAATTAGATTGATCTACAGTTGTTAGGGATTATAATGGCGAATATTCTACCGTCATTCATGGAGTTCTAACTATCGCTGTTTTGGCGCTAGGGTCGATGCAGTATTATTTTCTAACTTCTGCTATAACTCCTAAGATAGAACGATCACAGAATCGGATTGTTCTTCAGTTAGTAGACATTTTTATGGCGAATATTCTACCATCAGTTACAGAGTTCTAACTATCACCGTTTTGGTGCTGGACTCGATACAATATTATTTTCTAAGTACTGCCATACCTCCTAAAATAGAGCGATCACAGAATTGGATTGTTCTTCAGTTGTTAGGGATTGTAATCGCGAATATTCTACCGTCATTCATAGAGTTCCAACTATCGCTGTTTTGGCGCTAGAGGCGATAAAATACTATTTTCTAAGTTCTGCCATAACTCCTAAAATAGACCGATCACAGAATCGGTTTGTTCTTCAGTTCGTAGACATTTTTATTGCGAATATTCTACCGTCAATTGCAGAGTACTTACTATCCCCGTTTTGGCGCTAGAGTCGATGCAATAATATTTTCTAAGTTATGCCATAACTCCTAAAATAGAACGATCACTGAATCGGATTGTTCTTCAGTTGGTAGACATTTTTGTGGCGAATATTCTACCGTCAGTTACAGAGTTCTAACTATCACCGTTTTGGCGCTAGAGTCGAAGCAGTAATATTTTGTAATTTCTGCCATAACTCCTAAAATAGAGTGATCACAGAGTCGTATTTTTCGGCAGTTGTTAGACATTTTTATGGCGAATATTCTACCGTCATTCATAGAGCTCTTACTATCACCGTTTTGGTGCTAGAGCCGATACAATATTATTTTCTAAGTTCTGCCATAACTCCTAAAATAGAGCGATCACAGAATCGGATTCTTCTTCAGTTGTTAGACATTTTTATGGCGAATATTCTACCGTCATTCATAGAGTTCTAACTATCACCGTTTTGGTGCTAGAGTCGATACAATATTATTTTCTAGCTTCTGCCATAACTCCTAAAATAGGGCGATCACAGAATTGGATTGTTCTTCAGTTGGTAGACATTTTTATGGCGAATATTCTACCGTCAATTGCAGAGTACTTACTATCCCCGTTTTGGCTCTAGAGTCGATACAATAATATTTTCTAAGTTCTGCCATAACTCCTAAAATAGAGCGATCACAGAATTGGATTGTTCTTCAGTTGTTAGGGATTTTAATGGCGAATATTCTACCGTCATTCATAGAGTTCTAACTATCGCTGTTTTGGCGCTAGAGTCGATGCAGTATTATTTTCTAACTTCTGCTATAACTCCTAAGATAGAACGATCACAGAATCGGATTGTTCTTCAGTTGGTAGACATTTTTATGGCGAATATTCTACCATCAGTTACAGAGTTCTAACTATCACCGTTTTGGTGCTGGAGTCGATACAATATTATTTTCTAAGTTCTGCCATACCTCCTAAAATAGAGCGATCACAGAATTGGATTGTTCTTCAGTTGTTAGGGATTATAATCGTGAATATTCTACCGTCATTCATAGAGTTCGAACTATTGCTGTTTTGGCGCTAGAGTCGATGCAGTATTATTTTCTAACTTCTGCTATAACTCCTAAGATAGAACGATCACAGAATCGGATTGTTCTTCAGTTGGTAGACATTTTTATGGCGAATATTCTACCGTCAATTGCAGAGTATTTACTATCCCCGTTTTGGCTCTAGAGTCGATACAATAATATTTTCTAAGTTCTGCCATAACTCCTAAAATAGAGCGATCACAGAATTGGATTGTTCTTCAGTTGTTAGGGATTTTAATGGCGAATATTCTACCGTCATTCATAGAGTACTTACTATCCCCGTTTTGGCGCTAGAGTCGATGCAATAATATTTTCTAAGTTATGCCATAACTCCTAAAATAGAACGATCACTGAATCGGATTGTTCTTCAGTTGGTAGACATTTTTGTGGCGAATATTCTCCCGTCAGTTACAGAGTTCTAACTATCACCGTTTTGGCGCTAGAGTCGAAGCAGTAATATTTTGTAATTTCTGCCATAACTCCTAAAATAGAGTGATCACAGAGTCGTATTTTTCGGCAGTTGTTAGACATTCTTATGGACAATATTCTACCGTCCATTGCAGACTTCTAACTATCCCCGTTTTGGCGCTAGAGTCGGTACAATATTATTTTCTAAGTTCTGCCATAACTCCTAAAACAGAACGATCACAGATTCGGAATTTTCGGCAGTTGTTAGACATTTTTATGGCGAATATTCTACCGTCATTCATAGAGCTCTTACTATCACCGTTTTGGCGCCAGAGTCGATAAAATACTATTTTCTAAGTTCTGCCATAACTCCTAAAATAGAGCGATCACAGAATCGGTTTGTTCTTCAGTTCGTAGGCATTTTTACTGCGAATATTCTACCGTCAATTGCAGAGTACTTACTATCCCCGTTTTGGCGCTAGACTCGATACAATAATATTTTCTAAGTTATGCCATAACTCCTAAAATAGAACGATCACTGAATTGGATTGTTCTTCAGTTGGTAGACATTTTTATGGCGAATATTCTGCCGTCAGTTATAGAGCTCTCACTATCACCGTTTTGGCGCTAGAGTCGATACAATATTATTCTCTAAGTTCTGCCATAACTCCTAAAATAAAGCGATCATAGAATTGGATTGTTCTTCAGTTGTTAGACATTTTTATGGCGAATATTCTACCGTCATTCATAGAGTTCTAACTTTCACCGTTTTGGTGCTAGAGTCGATACAATATTATTTTCTAAGTTCTGCCATAACTCCTAGAATAGAGCGATCATAGAATTGGATTGTGCTTCAGTTGTTAGACATTTTTATGGCGAATATTCTACCGTCATTCGTAGAGTTCTAACTATCCCCGTTTTGGCGCTAGAGTCGATGCAATATTATTTTCTAAGTTCTGCCATAACTCCTAAGATAGAGCAATCACAGAATCGGAATGTTCTTCAGTTGTTAGGGATTTTAATGGCGAATACTCTACCGTCCATTGCAGACTTCTAACTATCCCCGTTTTGGCGCTAGAGTCGATGCAATAATATTTTCTAAGTTATGCCATAACTCCTAAAATAGAACGATCACTGAATCGGATTGTTCTTCAGTTGGTAGACATTTTTGTGGCGAATATTCTCCCGTCAGTTACAGAGTTCTAACTATCACCTTTTTGGCGCTAGAGTCGAAGCAGTAATATTTTGTAATTTCTGCCATAACTCCTAAAATAGAGTGATCACAGAGTCGTATTTTTCGGCAGTTGTTAGACATTCTTATGGACAATATTCTACCGTCCATTGCAGACTTCTAACTATCCCCGTTTTGGCGCTAGAGTCGGTACAATATTATTTTCTAAGTTCTGCCATAACTCCTAAAACAGAACGATCACAGATTCGGAATTTTCGGCAGTTGTTAGACATTTTTATGGCGAATATTCTACCGTCATTCATAGAGCTCTTACTATCACCGTTTTGGCGCCAGAGTCGATAAAATACTATTTTCTAAGTTCTGCCATAACTCCTAAAATAGAGCGATCACAGAATCGGTTTGTTCTTCAGTTCGTAGGCATGTTTACTGCGAATATTCTACCGTCAATTGCAGAGTACTTACTATCCCCGTTTTGGCGCTAGACTCGATACAATAATATTTTCTAAGTTATGCCATAACTCCTAAAATAGAACGATCACTGAATTGGATTGTTCTTCAGTTGGTAGACATTTTTATGGCGAATATTCTGCCGTCAGTTATAGAGCTCTCACTATCACCGTTTTGGCGCTAGAGTCGATACAATATTATTCTCTAAGTTCTGCCATAACTCCTAAAATCAAGCGATCATAGAATTGGATTGTTCTTCAGTTGTTAGACATTTTTATGGCGAATATTCTACCGTCATTCATAGAGTTGTAACTTTCACCGTTTTGGTGCTAGAGTCGATACAATATTATTTTCTAAGTTCTGCCATAACTCCTAGAATAGAGCGATCATAGAATTGGATTGTGCTTCAGTTGTTAGACATTTTTATGGCGAATATTCTACCGTCATTCGTAGAGTTCTAACTATCCCCGTTTTGGCGCTAGAGTCGATGCAATATTATTTTCTAAGTTCTGCCATAACTCCTAAGATAGAGCAATCACAGAATCGGAATGTTCTTCAGTTGGTAGACATTCTTATGGACAATATTCTACCGTCCATTGCAGACTTCTAACTATCCCCGTTTTGGCGCTAGAGTCGGTACAATATTATTTTCTAAGTTCTGCCATAACTCCTAAAACAGAACGATCACAGATTCGGAATTTTCGGCAGTTGTTAGACATTTTTATGGCGAATATTCTACCGTCAGTTACGGACTTCTAACGGTCACCGTTTTGGCGCTAGAGTCGATACAATAATATTTGCTAAGTTATGCCATAACTCCTAAAATAGAGCGATCACAGAATCGGATTGTTCTTCAGTTGGTAGACATTCTTATGGCGAATATTCTACCGTCAGTTGCAGAGTACTCGCTATCCCCGTTTTGGCGCTAGAGTCGATACAATATTATTTTCTAAGTTCTGCCATAAGTCCTAAAATAAAGCGATCACAGAATTGGATTGTTCTTCAGTTGCTAGACATTTTTATGGCGAATATTCTACCGTCATTCATAGAGCTCTCACTATCACCGTTTTGGTGCTAGAGTCGATACAATATTATTTTGTAAGTTCTGCCATAACTCCTAAAATAGAGCGATCACAGAATCGGATTCTTCTTCAGTTGGTAGACATTTTTATGGCGAATATTCTACCATCAGTTACAGAGTTCTAACTATCACCGTTTTTGTGCTGGAGTCGACACAATATTATTTTCTAAGTTCTGCCATACCTCCTAAAATAGAGCGATCACAGAATTGGATTGTTCTTCAGTTGTTAGGGATTTTAATCGCGAATATTCTACCGTCATTCATAGAGTTCTAACTTTCGCTGTTTTGGCGCTAGAGTCGATAAAATACTATTTTCTAAGTTCTGCCATAACTCCTAAAATAGAACGATCACTGAATCGGATTGTTCTTCAGTTGGTAGACATTTTATGGCGAATATTCTGCCATCAGTTACAGAGTTCTAACTATCACCGTTTTGGTGCTAGGGTCGATACAATAATATTTGCTAAGTTATGCCATAACTCCTAAAATAGAGCGATCACAGAATCGGATTGTTCTTCAGTTGTTAGACATTTTTAATGGCGAATATTCTACCGTCATTCATAGAGCTCTCGCTATCCCCGTTTTGGCGCTAGAGTCGATACAATATTATTTTCTAAGTTCTGCCATAAGTCCTAAAATAAAGCGATCACAGAATTGGATTGTTCTTCAGTTGCTAGACATTTTTGTGGCGAATATTCTACCGTCAGTTACAGAGTTCTAACTATCACCGTTTTGGCGCTAGAGTCGAAGCAGTAATATTTAGTAATTTCTGCCATAACTCCTAAAATAGAGTGATCACAGAGTCGTATTTTTCGGCAGTTATTAGATATTTTTATGGCGAATTTTTTACCGTCAGTGACAGAATTCTAACTATTCCCTTTTTGGCGCTAGAGTCGATAATATAATATTATCTAAGTTCTGCCATAAATCCTAAAATAGAGCGATCACAGAATCGGATTGTTCTTCAGTTGGTAGACATTTTTATAGCGGATATTCTACCGTCAGTTGTGGACTTCTAGCCATCACGGTTTTGGCGCTAGAGTCGATACAATATTATTCTCTAAGTTCTGCCATAACTCCTAAAATAAAGCGATCACAGAATTGGATTGTTCTTCAGTTGCTAGACATTTTTATGGCGAATATTCTACCGTCATTCATAGAGCTCTCACTATCACCGTTTTGGTGCTAGAGTCGATACAATATTATTTTCTAAGTTCTGCCATAACTCCTAAAATAGAGCGATCACAGAATCGGATTCTTCTTCAGTTGGTAGATATTTTTATTTCGAATATTCTACCGTCAATTGCAGAGTTGTAACTATCCCCGTTTTGGCGCTAGAGTCGATACAATATTATTTTCTAAGTTCTGCCATAACTCCTAAAATAGAGCGATCACAGAGTCGGATTTTTCGGCAGTTGTTAGATATTTTTATGGCGAATTTTCTACCATCAGCGACAGAATTCTAACTATTACCTTTTTGGCGTTAGAGTCGATAAAATAATATTATCTAAGTTCTCCCATAACTCTTAAAATAGAGCGATCACAGAATCGGATTGTTCTTCAGTTGTTAGGCATTTTTATGGCGGATATTCTACCGCCAGTTGTGGACTTCTAACTATCACGGTTTTGGCGCTAGAGTCGATACAATATTATTCTCTAAGTTCTGCCATAACTCCTAAAATAAAGCGATCATAGAATTGGATTGTTCTTCAGTTGTTAGACATTTTTATGGCGAATATTCTACCGTCATTCATAGAGCTCTCACTATCACCGTTTTGGTGCTAGAGTCGATACAATATTATTTTCTAAGTTCTGCCATAACTCCTAGAATAGAGCGATCACAGAATTGGATTGTGCTTCAGTTGTTAGACATTTTTATGGCGAATATTCTACCGTCATTCGTAGAGTTCTAACTATCGCCGTTTTGGCGCTAGAGTCGATGCAGTATTATTTGCTAAGTTCTGCTATAACTCCTAAGATAGAGCGGTCACAGAATCGGATTGTTCTTCAGTTGGTAGACATTCTTATGGCGAATATTGTACGTCAGTGATACAGTTCTAACTATCGCTATTTTGGCGCTAGCGCCGATACAATATTATTTTCTAAGTTCTGCCATACTCCTAAAATAGAGCGATCACAGAATCCGATTGTTCTTCAGTTGGCAGACATATTTATGGTGAATATTCTACCGTCAATTGCAGAGTTGTAACTAACCCCGTTTTGGCGCTAGAGTCGATACAATATTATTTTCTAAGTTCTGCCATAACTCCTAAAATAGAACGATCACTGAATTGGATTGTTCTTCAGTTGATAGACATTTTTATGGCGAATATTCTACCATCAGTTACAGAGTTCTAACTATCACCGTTTTGGCGCTAGAGTCGATTCAGTAATATTTTCTAATTTCTGCCATAACTCCTAAAATAGAGCGATCACAGAATTAGATTGATCTACAGTTGTTAGGGATTATAATGGCGAATATTCTACCGTCATTCATGGAGTTCTAACTATCGCTGTTTTGGCGCTAGGGTCGATGCAGTATTATTTTCTAACTTCTGCTATAACTCCTAAGATGGAACGATCACAGAATCGGATTGTTCTTCAGTTAGTAGACATTTTTATGGCGAATATACTACCATCAGTTACAGAGTTCTAACTATCACCGTTTTGGTGCTGGACTCGATACAATATTATTTTCTAAGTACTGCCATACCTCCTAAAATAGAGCGATCACAGAATTGGATTGTTCTTCAGTTGTTAGGGATTGTAATCGCGAATATTCTACCGTCATTCATAGAGTTCCAACTATGGCTGTTTTGGCGCTAGAGGCGATAAAATACTATTTTCTAAGTTCTGCCATAACTCCTGAAATAGACCGATCACAGAATCGGTTTGTTCTTCAGTTCGTAGACATTTTTATTGCGAATATTCTACCGTCAATTGCAGAGTACTTACTATCCCCGTTTTGGCGCTAGAGTCGATGCAATAATATTTTCTAAGTTATGCCATAACTCCTAAAATAGAACGATCACTGAATCGGATTGTTCTTCAGTTGGTAGACATTTTTGTGGCGAATATTCTACCGTCAGTTACAGAGTTCTAACTATCACCGTTTTGGCGCTAGAGTCGAAGCAGTAATATTTTGTAATTTCTGCCATAACTCCTAAAATAGAGTGATCACAGAGTCGTATTTTTCGGCAGTTGTTAGACATTTTTATGGCGAATATTCTACCGTCATTCATAGAGCTCTTACTATCACCGTTTTGGTGCTAGAGCCGATACAATATTATTTTCTAAGTTCTGCCATAACTCCTAAAATAGAGCGATCACAGAATCGGATTCTTCTTCAGTTGTTAGACATTTTTATGGCGAATATTCTACCGGCATTCATAGAGTTCTAACTATCACCGTTTTGGTGCTAGAGTCGATACAATATTATTTTCTAGCTTCTGCCATAACTCCTAAAATAGGGCGATCACAGAATTGGATTGTTCTTCAGTTGGTAGACATTTTTATGGCGAATATTCTACCGTCAATTGCAGAGTACTTACTATCCCCGTTTTGGCTCTAGAGTCGATACAATAATAGTTTCTAAGTTCTGCCATAACTCCTAAAATAGAGCGATCACAGAATTGGATTGTTCTTCAGTTGTTAGGGATTTTAATGGCGAATATTCTACCGTCATTCATAGAGTTCTAACTATCGCTGTTTTGGCGCTAGAGTCGATGCAGTATTATTTTCTAACTTCTGCTATAACTCCTAAGATAGAACGATCACAGAATCGGATTGTTCTTCAGTTGGTAGACATTTTTATGGCGAATATTCTACCATCAGTTACAGAGTTCTAACTATCACCGTTTTGGTGCTGGAGTCGATACAATATTATTTTCTAAGTTCTGCCATACCTCCTAAAATAGAGCGATCACAGAATTGGATTGTTCTTCAGTTGTTAGGGATTATAATCGTGAATATTCTACCGTCATTCATAGAGTTCTAACTATCGCTGTTTTGGCGCTAGAGTCGATGCAGTATTATTTTCTAACTTCTGCTATAACTCCTAAGATAGAACGATCACAGAATCGGATTGTTCTTCAGTTGGTAGACATTTTTATGGCGAATATTCTACCGTCAATTGCAGAGTATTTACTATCCCCGTTTTGGCTCTAGAGTCGATACAATAATATTTTCTAAGTTCTGCCATAACTCCTAAAATAGAGCGATCACAGAATTGGATTGTTCTTCAGTTGTTAGGGATTTTAATGGCGAATATTCTACCGTCATTCATAGAGTACTTACTATCCCCGTTTTGGCGCTAGAGTCGATGCAATAATATTTTCTAAGTTATGCCATAACTCCTAAAATAGAACGATCACTGAATCGGATTGTTCTTCAGTTGGTAGACATTTTTGTGGCGAATATTCTCCCGTCAGTTACAGAGTTCTAACTATCACCGTTTTGGCGCTAGAGTCGAAGCAGTAATATTTTGTAATTTCTGCCATAACTCCTAAAATCGAGTGATCACAGAGTCGTATTTTTCGGCAGTTGTTAGACATTCTTATGGACAATATTCTACCGTCCATTGCAGACTTCTAACTATCCCCGTTTTGGCGCTAGAGTCGGTACAATATTATTTTCTAAGTTCTGCCATAACTCCTAAAACAGAACGATCACAGATTCGGAATTTTCGGCAGTTGTTAGACATTTTTATGGCGAATATTCTACCGTCATTCATAGAGCTCTTACTATCACCGTTTTGGCGCCAAAGTCGATAAAATACTCTTTTCTAAGTTGTGCCATAACTCCTAAAATAGAGCGATCACAGAATCGGTTTGTTCTTCAGTTCGTAGGCATTTTTACTGCGAATATTCTACCGTCAATTGCAGAGTACTTACTATCCCCGTTTTGGCGCTAGACTCGATACAATAATATTTTCTAAGTTATGCCATAACTCCTAAAATAGAACGATCACTGAATTGGATTGTTCTTCAGTTGGTAGACATTTTTATGGCGAATATTCTGCCGTCAGTTATAGAGCTCTCACTATCACCGTTTTGGCGCTAGAGTCGATACAATATTATTCTCTAAGTTCTGCCATAACTCCTAAAATAAAGCGATCATAGAATTGGATTGTTCTTCAGTTGTTAGACATTTTTATGGCGAATATTCTACCGTCATTCATAGAGTTCTAACTTTCACCGTTTTGGTGCTAGAGTCGATACAATATTATTTTCTAAGTTCTGCCATAACTCCTAGAATAGAGCGATCATAGAATTGGATTGTGCTTCAGTTGTTAGACATTTTTATGGCGAATATTCTACCGTCATTCGTAGAGTTCTAACTATCCCCGTTTTGGAGCTAGAGTCGATGCAATATTATTTTCTAAGTTCTGCCATAACTCCTAAGATAGAGCAATCACAGAATCGGAATGTTCTTCAGTTGTTAGGGATTTTAATGGCGAATATTCTACCGTCCATTGCAGACTTCTAACTATCACCGTTTTGGCGCTAGAGTCGATGCAATAATATTTTCTAAGTTATGCCATAACTCCTAAAATAGAACGATCACTGAATCGGATTGTTCTTCAGTTGGTAGACATTTTTGTGGCGAATATTCTCCCGTCAGTTACAGAGTTCTAACTATCACCGTTTTGGCGCTAGAGTCGAAGCAGTAATATTTTGTAATTTCTGCCATAACTCCTAAAATAGAGTGATCACAGAGTCGTATTTTTCGGCAGTTGTTAGACATTCTTATGGACAATATTCTACCGTCCATTGCAGACTTCTAACTATCCCCGTTTTGGCGCTAGAGTCGGTACAATATTATTTTCTAAGTTCTGCCATAACTCCTAAAACAGAACGATCACAGATTCGGAATTTTCGGCAGTTGTTAGACATTTTTGTGGCGAATATTCTACCGTCATTCATAGAGCTCTTACTATCACCGTTTTGGCGCCAGAGTCGATAAAATACTATTTTCTAAGTTCTGCCATAACTCCTAAAATAGAGCGATCACAGAATCGGTTTGTTCTTCAGTTCGTAGGCATTTTTACTGCGAATATCCTACCGTCAATTGCAGAGTACTTACTATCCCCGTTTTGGCGCTAGACTCGATACAATAATATTTTCTAAGTTATGCCATAACTCCTAAAATAGAACGATCACTGAATTGGATTGTTCTTCAGTTGGTAGACATTTTTATGGCGAATATTCTGCCGTCAGTTATAGAGCTCTCACTATCACCGTTTTGGCGCTAGAGTCGATACAATATTATTCTCTAAGTTCTGCCATAACTCCTAAAATAAAGCGATCATAGAATTGGATTGTTCTTCAGTTGTTAGACATTTTTATGGCGAATATTCTACCGTCATTCATAGAGTTCTAACTTTCACCGTTTTGGTGCTAGAGTCGATACAATATTATTTTCTAAGTTCTGCCATAACTCCTAGAATAGAGCGATCATAGAATTGGATTGTGCTTCAGTTGTTAGACATTTTTATGGCGAATATTCTACCGTCATTCGTAGAGTTCTAACTATCCCCGTTTTGGCGCTAGAGTCGATGCAATATTATTTTCTAAGTTCTGCCATAACTCCTAAGATAGAGCAATCACAGAATCGGAATGTTCTTCAGTTGGTAGACATTCTTATGGACAATATTCTACCGTCCATTGCAGACTTCTAACTATCCCCGTTTTGGCGCTAGAGTCGGTACAATATTATTTTCTAAGTTCTGCCATAACTCCTAAAACAGAACGATCACAGATTCGGAATTTTCGGCAGTTGTTAGACATTTTTATGGCGAATATTCTACCGTCAGTTACGGACTTCTAACGGTCACCGTTTTGGCGCTAGAGTCGATACAATAATATTTGCTAAGTTATGCCATAACTCCTAAAATAGAGCGATCACAGAATCGGATTGTTCTTCAGTTGGTAGACATTCTTATGGCGAATATTCTACCGTCAATTGCAGAGTACTCGCTATCCCCGTTTTGGCGCTAGAGTCGATACAATATTATTTTCTAAGTTCTGCCATAAGTCCTAAAATAAAGCGATCACAGAATTGGATTGTTCTTCAGTTGCTAGACATTTTTATGGCGAATATTCTACCGTCATTCATAGAGCTCTCACTATCACCGTTTTGGTGCTAGAGTCGATACAATATTATTTTGTAAGTTCTGCCATAACTCCTAAAATAGAGCGATCACAGAATCGGATTCTTCTTCAGTTGGTAGACATTTTTATGGCGAATATTCTACCATCAGTTACAGAGTTCTAACTATCACCGTTTTTGTGCTGGAGTCGACACAATATTATTTTCTAAGTTCTGCCATACCTCCTAAAATAGAGCGATCACAGAATTGGATTGTTCTTCAGTTGTTAGGGATTTTAATCGCGAATATTCTACCGTCATTCATAGAGTTCTAACTTTCGCTGTTTTGGCGCTAGAGTCGATAAAATACTATTTTCTAAGTTCTGCCATAACTCCTAAAATAGAACGATCACTGAATCGGATTGTTCTTCAGTTGGTAGACATTTTATGGGGAATATTCTGCCATCAGTTACAGAGTTCTAACTATCACCGTTTTGGTGCTAGGGTCGATACAATAATATTTGCTAAGTTATGCCATAACTCCTAAAATAGAGCGATCACAGAATCGGATTGTTCTTCAGTTGTTAGACATTTTTAATGGCGAATATTCTACCGTCATTCATAGAGCTCTCGCTATCCCCGTTTTGGCGCTAGAGTCGATACAATATTATTTTCTAAGTTCTGCCATAAGTCCTAAAATAAAGCGATCACAGAATTGGATTGTTCTTCAGTTGCTAGACATTTTTGTGGCGAATATTCTACCGTCAGTTACAGAGTTCTAACTATCACCGTTTTGGCGCTAGAGTCGAAGCAGTAATATTTAGTAATTTCTGCCATAACTCCTAAAATAGAGTGATCACAGAGTCGTATTTTTCGGCAGTTGTTAGATATTTTTATGGCGAATTTTTTACCGTCAGTGACAGAATTCTAACTATTCCCTTTTTGGCGCTAGAGTCGATAATATAATATTATCTAAGTTCTGCCATAAATCCTAAAATAGAGCGATCACAGAATCGGATTGTTCTTCAGTTGGTAGACATTTTTATAGCGGATATTCTACCGTCAGTTGTGGACTTCTAGCCATCACGGTTTTGGCGCTAGAGTCGATACAATATTATTCTCTAAGTTCTGCCATAACTCCTAAAATAAAGCGATCACAGAATTGGATTGTTCTTCAGTTGCTAGACATTTTTATGGCGAATATTCTACCGTCATTCATAGAGCTCTCACTATCACCGTTTTGGTGCTAGAGTCGATACAATATTATTTTCTAAGTTCTGCCATAACTCCTAAAATAGAGCGATCACAGAATCGGATTCTTCTTCAGTTGGTAGATATTTTTATTTCGAATATTCTACCGTCAATTGCAGAGTTGTAACTATCCCCGTTTTGGCGCTAGAGTCGATACAATATTATTTTCTAAGTTCTGCCATAACTCCTAAAATAGAGCGATCACAGAGTCGGATTTTTCGGCAGTTGTTAGATATTTTTATGGCGAATTTTCTACCATCAGCGACAGAATTCTAACTATTACCTTTTTGGCGTTAGAGTCGATAAAATAATATTATTTAAGTTCTCCCATAACTCTTAAAATAGAGCGATCACAGAATCGGATTGTTCTTCAGTTGTTAGGCATTTTTATGGCGGATATTCTACCGCCAGTTGTGGACTTCTAACTATCACGGTTTTGGCGCTAGAGTCGATACAATATTATTCTCTAAGTTCTGCCATAACTCCTAAAATAAAGCGATCATAGAATTGGATTGTTCTTCAGTTGTTAGACATTTTTATGGCGAATATTCTACCGTCATTCATAGAGCTCTCACTATCACCGTTTTGGTGCTAGAGTCGATACAATATTATTTTCTAAGTTCTGCCATAACTCCTAAAATAGAACGATCACAGAATCGGATTCTTCTTCAGTTGGTAGACATTTTTATGGCGAATATTCTACCATCAGTTACAGAGTTCTAACTATCACCGTTTTGGTGCTGGAGTCGACACAATATTATTTTCTAAGTTCTGCCATACCTCCTGAAATAGAGCGATCACAGAATTGGATTGTTCTTCAGTTGTTAGGGATTTTAATCGCGAATATTCTACCGTCATTCATAGAGTTCTAACTTTCGCTGTTTTGGCGCTAGAGTCGATAAAATACTATTTTCTAAGTTCTGCCATAACTCCTAAAATAGACCGATCACAGAATCGGTTTGTTCTTCAGTTCGTAGACATTTTTATTTCGAATATTCTACCGTCAATTGCACAGTACTTACTATCCCCGTTTTGGTGCTAGGGTCGATACAATAATATTTTCAAAGTTCTGCCAGAACTCCTAAAATAGAGCGATCACAGAATCGCATTGTCCTTCAGTTGGTAGACATTCTTATGGCGAATATTCTACCGTCAGTCATAGAGTTCTAACTATCGCTGTTTTGGCGCTAGAGTCGATGCAGTATTATTTTCTAAGTTCTGATATAATTCCTAAGATAGAACGATCACAGAATCGGATTGTTCTTCAGTTGGTAGACATTTTTGTGGCGAATATTCTACCGTCAGTTACAGAGTTCTAACTATCACCGTTTTGGCGCTAGAGTCGAAGCAGTAATATTTTGTAATTTCTGCCATAACTCCTAAAATAGAGTGATCACAGAGTCGTATTTTTCGGCAGTTGTTAGATATTTTTATGGCGAACATTCTACCGTGAGTTATAGAGTTCTAACTATCACCTTTTGGCGCTAGAGCCGTTGCAGTATTATTTTATAAGTTCTGCCATAACTCCTAAGATAGGCGATCACAGAATCGGATTGTTCTTCAGTTGGTAGACATTTTTATAGCGGATATTCTACCGTCAGTTGTGGACTTCTAGCCATCACGGTTTTGGCGCTAGAGTCGATACAATATTATTCTCTAAGTTCTGCCATAACTCCTAAAATAAACCGATCACAGAATTGGATTGTTTTTCAGTTGCTAGACATTTTTATGGCGAATATTCTACCGTCATTCATAGAGCTCTCACTATCACCGTTTTGGTGCTAGAGTCGATACAATATTATTTTCTAAGTTCTGCCATAACTCCTAAAATAGAGCGATCACAGAATCGGATTCTTCTTCAGTTGTTAGGGATTATAATCGTGAATATTCTACCGTCATTCATAGAGTTCTAACTATCGCTGTTTTGGCGCTAGAGTCGATGCAGTATTATTTTCTAACTTCTGCTATAACTCCTAAGATAGAACGATCACAGAATCGGATTGTTCTTCAGTTGGTAGACATTTTTATGGCGAATATTCTACCGTCAATTGCAGAGTACTTACTATCCCCGTTTTGGCTCTAGAGTCGATACACTAATATTTTCTAAGTTCTGCCATAACTCCTAAAATAGAGCGATCACAGAATTGGATTGTTCTTCAGTTGTTAGGGATTTTAATGGCGAATATTCTACCGTCATTCATAGAGTACTCACTATCCCCGTTTTGGCGCTAGAGTCGATGCAATAATATTTTCTAAGTTATGCCATAACTCCTAAAATAGAACGATCACTGAATCGGATTGTTCTTCAGTTGGTAGACATTTTTGTGGCGAATATTCTACCGTCAGTTACAGAGTTCTAACTATCACCGTTTTGGCGCTAGAGTCGAAGCAGTAATATTTTGTAATTTCTGCCATAACTCCTAACATAGAGTGATCACAGAGTCGTATTTTTCGGCAGTTGTTAGACATTCTTATGGACAATATTCTACCGTCCATTGCAGACTTCTAACTATCCCCGTTTTGGCGCTAGAGTCGGTACAATATTATTTTCTAAGTTCTGCCATAACTCCTAAAACAGAACGATCACAGATTCGGAATTTTCGGCAGTTGTTAGACATTTTTATGGCGAATATTCTACCGTCATTCATAGAGCTCTTACTATCACCGTTTTGGCGCCAGAGTCGATAAAATACTATTTTCTAAGTTCTGCCATAACTCCTAAAATAGAGCGATCACAGAATCGGTTTGTTCTTCAGTTCGTAGGCATTTTTACTGCGAATATTCTACCGTCAATTGCAGAGTACTTACTATCCCCGTTTTGGCGCTAGACTCGATACACTAATATTTTCTAAGTTATGCCATAACTCCTAAAATAGAACGATCACTGAATTGGATTGTTCTTCAGTTGGTAGACATTTTTATGGCGAATATTCTGCCGTCAGTTATAGAGCTCTCACTATCACCGTTTTGGCGCTAGAGTCGATACAATATTATTCTCTAAGTTCTGCCATAACTCCTAAAATAAAGCGATCATAGAATTGGATTGTTCTTCAGTTGTTAGACATTTTTATGGCGAATATTCTACCGTCATTCATAGAGTTCTAACTTTCACCGTTTTGGTGCTAGAGTCGATACAATATTATTTTTTAAGTTCTGCCATAACTCCTAGAATAGAGCGATCATAGAATTGGATTGTGCTTCAGTTGTTAGACATTTTTATGGCGAATATTCTACCGTCATTCGTAGAGTTCTAACTATCCCCGTTTTGGCGCTAGAGTCGATGCAATATTATTTTCTAAGTTCTGCCATAACTCCTAAGATAGAGCAATCACAGAATCGGAATGTTCTTCAGTTGGTAGACATTCTTATGGACAATATTCTACCGTCCATTGCCGACTTCTAACTATCCCCGTTTTGGCGCTAGAGTCGGTACAATATTATTTTCTAAGTTCTGCCATAACTCCTAAAACAGAACGATCACAGATTCGGAATTTTCGGCAGTTGTTAGACATTTTTATGGCGAATATTCTACCGTCAGTTACGGACTTCTAACGGTCACCGTTTTGGCGCTAGAGTCGATACAATAATATTTGCTAAGTTATGCCATAACTCCTAAAATAGAGCGATCACAGAATTGGATTGTTCTTCAGTTGGTAGACATTTTTATGGCGAATATTCTACCGTCATTCATAGAGCTCTCACTATCACCGTTTTGGTGCTAGAGTCGATACAATATTATTTTGTAAGTTCTGCCATAACTCCTAAAATAGAGCGATCACAGAATCGGATTCTTCTTCAGTTGGTAGACATTTTTATGGCGAATATTCTACCGTCATTCATAGAGCTCTCACTATCACCGTTTTGGTGCTAGAGTCGATACAATATTATTTTGTAAGTTCTGCCATAACTCCTAAAATAGAGCGATCACAGAATCGGATTCTTCTTCAGTTGGTAGACATTTTTATGGCGAATATTCTACCATCAGTTACAGAGTTCTAACTATCACCGTTTTTGTGCTGGAGTCGACACAATATTATTTTCTAAGTTCTGCCATACCTCCTAAAATAGAGCGATCACAGAATTGGATTGTTCTTCAGTTGTTAGGGATTTTAATCGCGAATATTCTACCGTCATTCATAGAGTTCTAACTTTCGCTGTTTTGGCGCTAGAGTCGATAAAATACTATTTTCTAAGTTCTGCCATAACTCCTAAAATAGAACGATCACTGAATCGGATTGTTCTTCAGTTGGTAGACATTTTATGGCGAATATTCTGCCATCAGTTACAGAGTTCTAACTATCACCGTTTTGGTGCTAGGGTCGATACAATAATATTTGCTAAGTTATGCCATAACTCCTAAAATAGAGCGATCACAGAATCGGATTGTTCTTCAGTTGTTAGACATTTTTAATGGCGAATATTCTACCGTCATTCATAGAGCTCTCGCTATCCCCGTTTTGGCGCTAGAGTCGATACAATATTATTTTCTAAGTTCTGCCATAAGTCCTAAAATAAAGCGATCACAGAATTGGATTGTTCTTCAGTTGCTAGACATTTTTGTGGCGAATATTCTACCGTCAGTTACAGAGTTCTAACTATCACCGTTTTGGCGCTAGAGTCGAAGCAGTAATATTTAGTAATTTCTGCCATAACTCCTAAAATAGAGTGATCACAGAGTCGTATTTTTCGGCAGTTGTTAGATATTTCTATGGCGAATTTTTTACCGTCAGTGACAGAATTCTAACTATTCCCTTTTTGGCGCTAGAGTCGATAATATAATATTATCTAAGTTCTGCCATAAATCCTAAAATAGAGCAATCACAGGATCGGATTGTTCTTCAGTTGGTAGACATTTTTATAGCGGATATTCTACCGTCAGTTGTGGACTTCTAGCCATCACGGTTTTGGCGCTAGAGTCGATACAATATTATTCTCTAAGTTCTGCCATAACTCCTAAAATAAAGCGATCACAGAATTGGATTGTTCTTCAGTTGCTAGACATTTTTATGGCGAATATTCTACCGTCATTCATAGAGCTCTCACTATCACCGTTTTGGTGCTAGAGTCGATACAATATTATTTTCTAAGTTCTGCCATAACTCCTAAAATAGAGCGATCACAGAATCGGATTCTTCTTCAGTTGGTAGATATTTTTATTTCGAATATTCTACCGTCAATTGCAGAGTTGTAACTATCCCCGTTTTGGCGCTAGAGTCGATACAATATTATTCTCTAAGTTCTGCCATAACTCCTAAAATAAAGCGATCACAGAATTGGATTGTTCTTCAGTTCGTAGACATTTTTATTTCGAATATTCTACCGTCAATTGCACAGTACTTACTATCCCCGTTTTGGTGCTAGGGTCGATACAATAATATTTTCAAAGTTCTGCCAGAACTCCTAAAATAGAGCCATCACAGAATCGCATTGTCCTTCAGTTGGTAGACATTCTTATGGCGAATATTCTACCGTCAGTCATAGAGTTCTAACTATCGCTGTTTTGGCGCTAGAGTCGATGCAGTATTATTTTCTAAGTTCTGATATAATTCCTAAGATAGAACGATCACAGAATCGGATTGTTCTTCAGTTGGTAGACATTTTTGTGGCGAATATTCTACCGTCAGTTACAGAGTTCTAACTATCACCGTTTTGGCGCTAGAGTCGAAGCAGTAATATTTTGTAATTTCTGCCATAACTCCTAAAATAGAGTGATCACAGAGTCGTATTTTTCGGCAGTTGTTAGATATTTTTATGGCGAACATTCTACCGTGAGTTATAGAGTTCTAACTATCACCTTTTGGCGCTAGAGCCGTTGCAGTATTATTTTATAAGTTCTGCCATAACTCCTAAGATAGGCGATCACAGAATCGGATTGTTCTTCAGTTGGTAGACATTTTTATAGCGGATATTCTACCGTCAGTTGTGGACTTCTAGCCATCACGGTTTTGGCGCTAGAGTCGATACAATATTATTCTCTAAGTTCTGCCATAACTCCTAAAATAAACCGATCACAGAATTGGATTGTTCTTCAGTTGCTAGACATTTTTATGGCGAATATTCTACCGTCATTCATAGAGCTCTCACTATCACCGTTTTGGTGCTAGAGTCGATACAATATTATTTTCTAAGTTCTGCCATAACTCCTAAAATAGAGCGATCACAGAATCGGATTCTTCTTCAGTTGTTAGGGATTATAATCGTGAATATTCTACCGTCATTCATAGAGTTCTAACTATCGCTGTTTTGGCGCTAGAGTCGATGCAGTATTATTTTCTAACTTCTGCTATAACTCCTAAGATAGAACGATCACAGAATCGGATTGTTCTTCAGTTGGTAGACATTTTTATGGCGAATATTCTACCGTCAATTGCAGAGTACTTACTATCCCCGTTTTGGCTCTAGAGTCGATACACTAATATTTTCTAAGTTCTGCCATAACTCCTAAAATAGAGCGATCACAGAATTGGATTGTTCTTCAGTTGTTAGGGATTTTAATGGCGAATATTCTACCGTCATTCATAGAGTACTCACTATCCCCGTTTTGGCGCTAGGGTCGATGCAATAATATTTTCTAAGTTATGCCATAACTCCTAAAATAGAACGATCACTGAATCGGATTGTTCTTCAGTTGGTAGACATTTTTGTGGCGAATATTCTACCGTCAGTTACAGAGTTCTAACTATCACCGTTTTGGCGCTAGAGTCGAAGCAGTAATATTTTGTAATTTCTGCCATAACTCCTAAAATAGAGTGATCACAGAGTCGTATTTTTCGGCAGTTGTTAGACATTCTTATGGACAATATTCTACCGTCCATTGCAGACTTCTAACTATCCCCGTTTTGGCGCTAGAGTCGGTACAATATTATTTTCTAAGTTCTGCCATAACTCCTAAAACAGAACGATCACAGATTCGGAATTTTCGGCAGTTGTTAGACATTTTTATGGCGAATATTCTACCGTCATTCATAGAGCTCTTACTATCACCGTTTTGGCGCCAGAGTCGATAAAATACTATTTTCTAAGTTCTGCCATAACTCCTAAAATAGAGCGATCACAGAATCGGTTTGTTCTTCAGTTCGTAGGCATTTTTACTGCGAATATTCTACCGTCAATTGCAGAGTACTTACTATCCCCGTTTTGGCGCTAGACTCGATACAATAATATTTTCTAAGTTATGCCATAACTCCTAAAATAGAACGATCACTGAATTGGATTGTTCTTCAGTTGGTAGACATTTTTATGGCGAATATTCTGCCGTCAGTTATAGAGCTCTCACTATCACCGTTTTGGCGCTAGAGTCGATACAATATTATTCTCTAAGTTCTGCCATAACTCCTAAAATAAAGCGATCATAGAATTGGATTGTTCTTCAGTTGTTAGACATTTTTATGGCGAATATTCTACCGTCATTCATAGAGTTCTAACTTTCACCGTTTTGGTGCTAGAGTCGATACAATATTATTTTTTAAGTTCTGCCATAACTCCTAGAATAGAGCGATCATAGAATTGGATTGTGCTTCAGTTGTTAGACATTTTTATGGCGAATATTCTACCGTCATTCGTAGAGTTCTAACTATCCCCGTTTTGGCGCTAGAGTCGATGCAATATTATTTTCTAAGTTCTGCCATAACTCCTAAGATAGAGCAATCACAGAATCGGAATGTTCTTCAGTTGGTAGACATTCTTATGGACAATATTCTACCGTCCATTGCCGACTTCTAACTATCCCCGTTTTGGCGCTAGAGTCGGTACAATATTATTTTCTAAGTTCTGCCATAACTCCTAAAACAGAACGATCACAGATTCGGAATTTTCGGCAGTTGTTAGACATTTTTATGGCGAATATTCTACCGTCAGTTACGGACTTCTAACGGTCACCGTTTTGGCGCTAGAGTCGATACAATAATATTTGCTAAGTTATGCCATAACTCCTAAAATAGAGCGATCACAGAATTGGATTGTTCTTCAGTTGGTAGACATTTTTATGGCGAATATTCTACC
Organism: Xylophagus ater; assembly: GCA_963422695.1. Lineage (NCBI taxonomy): Eukaryota > Metazoa > Arthropoda > Insecta > Diptera > Xylophagidae > Xylophagus > Xylophagus ater. Next base: position 25,202,078 of record OY730481.1, on the reverse strand, counting down.
GTCATTCATAGAGCTCTCACTATCACCGTTTTGGTGCTAGAGTCGATACAATATTATTTTGTAAGTTCTGCCATAACTCCTAAAATAGAGCGATCACAGAATCGGATTCTTCTTCAGTTGGTAGACATTTTTATGGCGAATATTCTACCGTCATTCATAGAGCTCTCACTATCACCGTTTTGGTGCTAGAGTCGATACAATATTATTTTGTAAGTTCTGCCATAACTCCTAAAATAGAGCGATCACAGAATCGGATTCTTCTTCAGTTGGTAGACATTTTTATGGCGAATATTCTACCATCAGTTACAGAGTTCTAACTATCACCGTTTTTGTGCTGGAGTCGACACAATATTATTTTCTAAGTTCTGCCATACCTCCTAAAATAGAGCGATCACAGAATTGGATTGTTCTTCAGTTGTTAGGGATTTTAATCGCGAATATTCTACCGTCATTCATAGAGTTCTAACTTTCGCTGTTTTGGCGCTAGAGTCGATAAAATACTATTTTCTAAGTTCTGCCATAACTCCTAAAATAGAACGATCACTGAATCGGATTGTTCTTCAGTTGGTAGACATTTTATGGCGAATATTCTGCCATCAGTTACAGAGTTCTAACTATCACCGTTTTGGTGCTAGGGTCGATACAATAATATTTGCTAAGTTATGCCATAACTCCTAAAATAGAGCGATCACAGAATCGGATTGTTCTTCAGTTGTTAGACATTTTTAATGGCGAATATTCTACCGTCATTCATAGAGCTCTCGCTATCCCCGTTTTGGCGCTAGAGTCGATACAATATTATTTTCTAAGTTCTGCCATAAGTCCTAAAATAAAGCGATCACAGAATTGGATTGTTCTTCAGTTGCTAGACATTTTTGTGGCGAATATTCTACCGTCAGTTACAGAGTTCTAACTATCACCGTTTTGGCGCTAGAGTCGAAGCAGTAATATTTAGTAATTTCTGCCATAACTCCTAAAATAGAGTGATCACAGAGTCGTATTTTTCGGCAGTTGTTAGATATTTTTATGGCGAATTTTTTACCGTCAGTGACAGAATTCTAACTATTCCCTTTTTGGCGCTAGAGTCGATAATATAATATTATCTAAGTTCTGCCATAAATCCTAAAATAGAGCAATCACAGGATCGGATTGTTCTTCAGTTGGTAGACATTTTTATAGCGGATATTCTACCGTCAGTTGTGGACTTCTAGCCATCACGGTTTTGGCGCTAGAGTCGATACAATATTATTCTCTAAGTTCTGCCATAACTCCTAAAATAAAGCGATCACAGAATTGGATTGTTCTTCAGTTGCTAGACATTTTTATGGCGAATATTCTACCGTCATTCATAGAGCTCTCACTATCACCGTTTTGGTGCTAGAGTCGATACAATATTATTTTCTAAGTTCTACCATAACTCCTAAAATAGAGCGATCACAGAATCGGATTCTTCTTCAGTTGGTAGATATTTTTATTTCGAATATTCTACCGTCAATTGCAGAGTTGTAACTATCCCCGTTTTGGCGCTAGAGTCGATACAATATTATTTTCTAAGTTCTGCCATAACTCCTAAAATAGAGCGATCACAGAGTCGGATTTTTCGGCAGTTGTTAGATATTTTTATGGCGAATTTTCTACCATCAGCGACAGAATTCTAACTATTACCTTTTTGGCGTTAGAGTCGATAAAATAATATTATCTAAGTTCTCCCATAACTCTTAAAATAGAGCGATCACAGAATCGGATTGTTCTTCAGTTGTTAGGCATTTTTATGGCGGATATTCTACCGCCAGTTGTGGACTTCTAACTATCACGGTTTTGGCGCTAGAGTCGATACAATATTATTCTCTAAGTTCTGCCATAACTCCTAAAATAAAGCGATCATAGAATTGGATTGTTCTTCAGTTGTTAGACATTTTTATGGCGAATATTCTACCGTCATTCATAGAGCTCTCACTATCACCGTTTTGGTGCTAGAGTCGATACAATATTATTTTCTAAGTTCTGCCATAACTCCTAAAATAGAGCGATCACAGAATCGGATTCTTCTTCAGTTGGTAGACATTTTTATGGCGAATATTCTACCATCAGTTACAGAGTTCTAACTATCACCGTTTTGGTGCTGGAGTCGACACAATATTATTTTCTAAGTTCTGCCATACCTCCTGAAATAGAGCGATCACAGAATTGGATTGTTCTTCAGTTGTTAGGGATTTTAATCGCGAATATTCTACCGTCATTCATAGAGTTCTAACTTTCGCTGTTTTGGCGCTAGAGTCGATAAAATACTATTTTCTAAGTTCTGCCATAACTCCTAAAATAGACCGATCACAGAATCGGTTTGTTCTTCAGTTCGTAGACATTTTTATTTCGAATATTCTACCGTCAATTGCACAGTACTTACTATCCCCGTTTTGGTGCTAGGGTCGATACAATAATATTTTCAAAGTTCTGCCAGAACTCCTAAAATAGAGCGATCACAGAATCGCATTGTCCTTCAGTTGGTAGACATTCTTATGGCGAATATTCTACCGTCAGTCATAGAGTTCTAACTATCGCTGTTTTGGCGCTAGAGTCGATGCAGTATTATTTTCTAAGTTCTGATATAATTCCTAAGATAGAACGATCACAGAATCGGATTGTTCTTCAGTTGGTAGACATTTTTGTGGCGAATATTCTACCGTCAGTTACAGAGTTCTAACTATCACCGTTTTGGCGCTAGAGTCGAAGCAGTAATATTTTGTAATTTCTGCCATAACTCCTAAAATAGAGTGATCACAGAGTCGTATTTTTCGGCAGTTGTTAGATATTTTTATGGCGAACATTCTACCGTGAGTTATAGAGTTCTAACTATCACCTTTTGGCGCTAGAGCCGTTGCAGTATTATTTTATAAGTTCTGCCATAACTCCTAAGATAGGCGATCACAGAATCGGATTGTTCTTCAGTTGGTAGACATTTTTATAGCGGATATTCTACCGTCAGTTGTGGACTTCTAGCCATCACGGTTTTGGCGCTAGAGTTGATACAATATTATTCTCTAAGTTCTGCCATAACTCCTAAAATAAACCGATCACAGAATTGGATTGTTCTTCAGTTGCTAGACATTTTTATGGCGAATATTCTACCGTCATTCATAGAGCTCTCACTATCACCGTTTTGGTGCTAGAGTCGATACAATATTATTTTCTAAGTTCTGCCATAACTCCTAAAATAGAGCGATCACAGAATCGGATTCTTCTTCAGTTGTTAGGGATTATAATCGTGAATATTCTACCGTCATTCATAGAGTTCTAACTATCGCTGTTTTGGCGCTAGAGTCGATGCAGTATTATTTTCTAACTTCTGCTATAACTCCTAAGATAGAACGATCACAGAATCGGATTGTTCTTCAGTTGGTAGACATTTTTATGGCGAATATTCTACCGTCAATTGCAGAGTACTTACTATCCCCGTTTTGGCTCTAGAGTCGATACAATAATATTTTCTAAGTTCTGCCATAACTCCTAAAATAGAGCGATCACAGAAGTGGATTGTTCTTCAGTTGTTAGGGATTTTAATGGCGAATATTCTACCGTCATTCATAGAGTACTTACTATCCCCGTTTTGGCGCTAGAGTCGATGCAATAATATTTTCTAAGTTATGCCATAACTCCTAAAATAGAACGATCACTGAATCGGATTGTTCTTCAGTTGGTAGACATTTTTGTGGCGAATATTCTACCGTCAGTTACAGAGTTCTAACTATCACCGTTTTGGCGCTAGAGTCGAAGCAGTAATATTTTGTAATTTCTGCCATAACTCCTAAAATAAAGTGATCACAGAGTCGTATTTTTCGGCAGTTGTTAGACATTCTTATGGACAATATTCTACCGTCCATTGCAGACTTCTAACTATCCCCGTTTTGACGCTAGAGTCGGTACAATATTATTTTCTAAGTTCTGCCATAACTCCTAAAACAGAACGATCACAGATTCGGAATTTTCGGCAGTTGTTAGACATTTTTATGGCGAATATTCTACCGTCATTCATAGAGCTCTTACTATCACCGTTTTGGCGCCAGAGTCGATAAAATACTATTTTCTAAGTTCTGCCATAACTCCTAAAATAGAGCGATCACAGAATCGGTTTGTTCTTCAGTTCGTAGGCATTTTTACTGCGAATATTCTACCGTCAATTGCAGAGTACTTACTATCCCCGTTTTGGCGCTAGACTCGATACAATAATATTTTCTAAGTTATGCCATAACTCCTAAAATAGAACGATCACTGAATTGGATTGTTCTTCAGTTGGTAGACATTTTTATGGCGAATATTCTGCCGTCAGTTATAGAGCTCTCACTATCACCGTTTTGGCGCTAGAGTCGATACAATATTATTCTCTAAGTTCTGCCATAACTCCTAAAATAAAGCGATCATAGAATTGGATTGTTCTTCAGTTGTTAGACATTTTTATGGCGAATATTCTACCGTCATTCATAGAGTTCTAACTTTCACCGTTTTGGTGCTAGAGTCGATACAATATTATTTTCTAAGTTCTGCCATAACTCCTAGAATAGAGCGATCATAGAATTGGATTGTGCTTCAGTTGTTAGACATTTTTATGGCGAATATTCTACCGTCATTCGTAGAGTTCTAACTATCCCCGTTTTGGCGCTAGAGTCGATGCAATATTATTTTCTAAGTTCTGCCATAACTCCTAAGATAGAGCAATCACAGAATCGGAATGTTCTTCAGTTGGTAGACATTCTTATGGACAATATTCTACCGTCCAGTGCAGACTTCTAACTATCCCCGTTTTGGCGCTAGCGTCGGTACAATATTATTTTCTAAGTTCTGCCATAACTCCTAAAACAGAACGATCACAGATTCGGAATTTTCGGCAGTTGTTAGACATTTTTATGGCGAATATTCTACCGTCAGTTACGGACTTCTAACGGTCACCGTTTTGGCGCTAGAGTCGATACAATAATATTTGCTAAGTTATGCCATAACTCCTAAAATAGAGCGATCACAGAATCGGATTGTTCTTCAGTTGGTAGACATTCTTATGGCGAATATTCTACCGTCAATTGCAGAGTACTCGCTATCCCCGTTTTGGCGCTAGAGTCGATACAATATTATTTTCTAAGTTCTGCCATAAGTCCTAAAATAAAGCGATCACAGAATTGGATTGTTCTTCAGTTGCTAGACATTTTTATGGCGAATATTCTACCGTCATTCATAGAGCTCTCACTATCACCGTTTTGGTGCTAGAGTCGATACAATATTATTTTCTAAGTTCTGCCATAACTCCTAAAATAGAGCGATCACAGAATCGGATTCTTCTTCAGTTGGTAGACATTTTTATGGCGAATATTCTACCATCAGTTACAGAGTTCTAACTATCACCGTTTTTGTGCTGGAGTCGACACAATATTATTTTCTAAGTTCTGCCATACCTCCTAAAATAGAGCGATCACAGAATTGGATTGTTCTTCAGTTGTTAGGGATTTTAATCGCGAATATTCTACCGTCATTCATAGAGTTCTAACTTTCGCTGTTTTGCCGCTAGAGTCGATAAAATACTATTTTCTAAGTTCTGCCATAACTCCTAAAATAGAACGATCACTGAATCGGATTGTTCTTCAGTTGGTAGACATTTTATGGCGAATATTCTGCCATCAGTTACAGAGTTCTAACTATCACCGTTTTGGTGCTAGGGTCGATACAATAATATTTGCTAAGTTATGCCATAACTCCTAAAATAGAGCGATCACAGAATCGGATTGTTCTTCAGTTGTTAGACATTTTTAATGGCGAATATTCTACCGTCATTCATAGAGCTCTCGCTATCCCCGTTTTGGCGCTAGAGTCGATACAATATTATTTTCTAAGTTCTGCCATAACTCCTAAAATAGAGCGATCACAGAATCGGATTCTTCTTCAGTTGGTAGACATTTTTATGGCGAATATTCTACCATCAGTTACAGAGTTCTAACTATCACCGTTTTGGTGCTAGGGTCGATACAATAATATTTTCTAAGTTCTGCCATAACTCCTAAAATAGAGCGATCACAGAATTGGATTGTTCTTCAGTTGCTAGACATTTTTATGGCGAATATTCTACCGTCATTCATAGAGCTCTCACTATCACCGTTTTGGTGCTAGAGTCGATACAATATTATTTTCTAAGTTCTGCCATAACTCCTAAAATAGAGCGATCACAGAATCGGATTCTTCTTCAGTTGGTAGATATTTTTATTTCGAATATTCTACCGTCAATTGCAGAGTTGTAACTATCCCCGTTTTGGTGTTAGAGTCGATACAATAATATTTTTTAAGTTCTGCCATAACTCCTAAAATAGAGCGATCACAGAATTGGATTGTTCTTCAGTTGCTAGACATTTTTGTGGCGAATATTCTACCGTCAGTTACAGAGTTCTAACTATCACCGTTTTGGCGCTAGAGTCGAAGCAGTAATATTTTGCAATTTCTGCCATAACTCCTAAAATAGAGTGATCACAGAGTCGTATTTTTCGGCAGTTGTTAGATATTTTTATGGCGAATTTTTTACCGTCAGTGACAGAATTCTAACTATTCCCTTTTTGGCGCTAGAGTCGATAATATAATATTATCTAAGTTCTGCCATAAATCCTAAAATAGAGCGATCACAGAATCGGATTGTTCTTCAGTTGGTAGACATTTTTATAGCGGATATTCTACCGTCAGTTGTGGACTTCTAGCCATCACGGTTTTGGCGCTAGAGTCGATACAATATTATTCTCTAAGTTCTGCCATAACTCCTAAAATAAAGCGATCACAGAATTGGATTATTCTTCAGTTGCTAGACATTTTTATGGCGAATATTCTACCGTCATTCATAGAGCTCTCACTATCACCGTTTTGGTGCTAGAGTCGATAAAATATTATTTTCTAAGTTCTGCCATAACTCCTAAAATAGAGCGATCACAGAATCGGATTCTTCTTCAGTTGGTAGATATTTTTATTTCGAATATTCTACCGTCAATTGCAGAGTTGTAACTATCCCCGTTTTGGCGTTAGAGTCGATACAATATTATTTTCTAAGTTCTGCCATAACTCCTAAAATAGAGCGATCACAGAGTCGGATTTTTCGGCAGTTGTTAGATATTTTTATTGCGAATTTTCTACCATCAGTGACAGAATTCTAACTATTACCTTTTTGGCGTTAGAGTCGATAAAAAAATATTATCTAAGTTCTCCCATAACTCTTAAAATAGAGCGATCACAGAATCGGATTGTTCTTCAGTTGTTAGGCATTTTTATGGCGGATATTCTACCGTCAGTTGTGGACTTCTAACTATCACGGTTTTGGCGCTAGAGTCGATGCAATAATATTTTCTAAGTTATGCCATAACTCCTAAAATAGAACGATCACTGAATCGGATTGTTCTTCAGTTGGTAGACATTTTTGTGGCGAATATTCTACCGTCAGTTACAGAGTTCTAACTATCACCGTTTTGGCGCTAGAGTCGAAGCAGTAATATTTTGTAATTTCTGCCATAACTCCTAAAATAAAGTGATCACAGAGTCGTATTTTTCGGCAGTTGTTAGACATTCTTATGGACAATATTCTACCGTCCATTGCAGACTTCTAACTATCCCCGTTTTGGCGCTAGAGTCGATGCAATATTATTTTCTAAGTTCTGCCATAACTCCTAAGATAGAGCAATCACAGAATCGGAATGTTCTTCAGTTGGTAGACATTCTTATGGACAATATTCTACCGTCCATTGCCGACTTCTAACTATCCCCGTTTTGGCGCTAGAGTCGGTACAATATTATTTTCTAAGTTCTGCCATAACTCCTAAAACAGAACGATCACAGATTCGGAATTTTCGGCAGTTGTTAGACATTTTTATGGCGAATATTCTACCGTCAGTTACGGACTTCTAACGGTCACCGTTTTGGCGCTAGAGTCGATACAATAATATTTGCTAAGTTATGCCATAACTCCTAAAATAGAGCGATCACAGAATTGGATTGTTCTTCAGTTGGTAGACATTTTTATGGCGAATATTCTACCGTCATTCATAGAGCTCTCACTATCACCGTTTTGGTGCTAGAGTCGATACAATATTATTTTGTAAGTTCTGCCATAACTCCTAAAATAGAGCGATCACAGAATCGGATTCTTCTTCAGTTGGTAGACATTTTTATGGCGAATATTCTACCGTCATTCATAGAGCTCTCACTATCACCGTTTTGGTGCTAGAGTCGATACAATATTATTTTGTAAGTTCTGCCATAACTCCTAAAATAGAGCGATCACAGAATCGGATTCTTCTTCAGTTGGTAGACATTTTTATGGCGAATATTCTACCATCAGTTACAGAGTTCTAACTATCACCGTTTTTGTGCTGGAGTCGACACAATATTATTTTCTAAGTTCTGCCATACCTCCTAAAATAGAGCGATCACAGAATTGGATTGTTCTTCAGTTGTTAGGGATTTTAATCGCGAATATTCTACCGTCATTCATAGAGTTCTAACTTTCGCTGTTTTGGCGCTAGAGTCGATAAAATACTATTTTCTAAGTTCTGCCATAACTCCTAAAATAGAACGATCACTGAATCGGATTGTTCTTCAGTTGGTAGACATTTTATGGCGAATATTCTGCCATCAGTTACAGAGTTCTAACTATCACCGTTTTGGTGCTAGGGTCGATACAATAATATTTGCTAAGTTATGCCATAACTCCTAAAATAGAGCGATCACAGAATCGGATTGTTCTTCAGTTGTTAGACATTTTTAATGGCGAATATTCTACCGTCATTCATAGAGCTCTCGCTATCCCCGTTTTGGCGCTAGAGTCGATACAATATTATTTTCTAAGTTCTGCCATAAGTCCTAAAATAAAGCGATCACAGAATTGGATTGTTCTTCAGTTGCTAGACATTTTTGTGGCGAATATTCTACCGTCAGTTACAGAGTTCTAACTATCACCGTTTTGGCGCTAGAGTCGAAGCAGTAATATTTAGTAATTTCTGCCATAACTCCTAAAATAGAGTGATCACAGAGTCGTATTTTTCGGCAGTTGTTAGATATTTTTATGGCGAATTTTTTACCGTCAGTGACAGAATTCTAACTATTCCCTTTTTGGCGCTAGAGTCGATAATATAATATTATCTAAGTTCTGCCATAAATCCTAAAATAGAGCAATCACAGGATCGGATTGTTCTTCAGTTGGTAGACATTTTTATAGCGGATATTCTACCGTCAGTTGTGGACTTCTAGCCATCACGGTTTTGGCGCTAGAGTCGATACAATATTATTCTCTAAGTTCTGCCATAACTCCTAAAATAAAGCGATCACAGAATTGGATTGTTCTTCAGTTGCTAGACATTTTTATGGCGAATATTCTACCGTCATTCATAGAGCTCTCACTATCACCGTTTTGGTGCTAGAGTCGATACAATATTATTTTCTAAGTTCTGCCATAACTCCTAAAATAGAGCGATCACAGAATCGGATTCTTCTTCAGTTGGTAGATATTTTTATTTCGAATATTCTACCGTCAATTGCAGAGTTGTAACTATCCCCGTTTTGGCGCTAGAGTCGATACAATATTATTCTCTAAGTTCTGCCATAACTCCTAAAATAAAGCGATCACAGAATTGGATTGTTCTTCAGTTCGTAGACATTTTTATTTCGAATATTCTACCGTCAATTGCACAGTACTTACTATCCCCGTTTTGGTGCTAGGGTCGATACAATAATATTTTCAAAGTTCTGCCAGAACTCCTAAAATAGAGCGATCACAGAATCGCATTGTCCTTCAGTTGGTAGACATTCTTATGGCGAATATTCTACCGTCAGTCATAGAGTTCTAACTATCGCTGTTTTGGCGCTAGAGTCGATGCAGTATTATTTTCTAAGTTCTGATATAATTCCTAAGATAGAACGATCACAGAATCGGATTGTTCTTCAGTTGGTAGGCATTTTTGTGGCGAATATTCTACCGTCAGTTACAGAGTTCTAACTATCACCGTTTTGGCGCTAGAGTCGAAGCAGTAATATTTTGTAATTTCTGCCATAACTCCTAAAATAGAGTGATCACAGAGTCGTATTTTTCGGCAGTTGTTAGATATTTTTATGGCGAACATTCTACCGTGAGTTATAGAGTTCTAACTATCACCTTTTGGCGCTAGAGCCGTTGCAGTATTATTTTATAAGTTCTGCCATAACTCCTAAGATAGGCGATCACAGAATCGGATTGTTCTTCAGTTGGTAGACATTTTTATAGCGGATATTCTACCGTCAGTTGTGGACTTCTAGCCATCACGGTTTTGGCGCTAGAGTCGATACAATATTATTCTCTAAGTTCTGCCATAACTCCTAAAATAAACCGATCACAGAATTGGATTGTTCTTCAGTTGCTAGACATTTTTATGGCGAATATTCTACCGTCATTCATAGAGCTCTCACTATCACCGTTTTGGTGCTAGAGTCGATACAATATTATTTTCTAAGTTCTGCCATAACTCCTAAAATAGAGCGATCACAGAATCGGATTCTTCTTCAGTTGTTAGGGATTATAATCGTGAATATTCTACCGTCATTCATAGAGTTCTAACTATCGCTATTTTGGCGCTAGAGTCGATGCAGTATTATTTTCTAACTTCTGCTATAACTCCTAAGATAGAACGATCACAGAATCGGATTGTTCTTCAGTTGGTAGACATTTTTATGGCGAATATTCTACCGTCAATTGCAGAGTACTTACTATCCCCGTTTTGGCTCTAGAGTCGATACACTAATATTTTCTAAGTTCTGCCATAACTCCTAAAATAGAGCGATCACAGAATTGGATTGTTCTTCAGTTGTTAGGGATTTTAATGGCGAATATTCTACCGTCATTCATAGAGTACTCACTATCCCCGTTTTGGCGCTAGGGTCGATGCAATAATATTTTCTAAGTTATGCCATAACTCCTAAAATAGAACGATCACTGAATCGGATTGTTCTTCAGTTGGTAGACATTTTTGTGGCGAATATTCTACCGTCAGTTACAGAGTTCTAACTATCACCGTTTTGGCGCTAGAGTCGAAGCAGTAATATTTTGTAATTTCTGCCATAACTCCTAAAATAGAGTGATCACAGAGTCGTATTTTTCGGCAGTTGTTAGACATTCTTATGGACAATATTCTACCGTCCATTGCAGACTTCTAACTATCCCCGTTTTGGCGCTAGAGTGGGTACAATATTATTTTCTAAGTTCTGCCATAACTCCTAAAACAGAACGATCACAGATTCGGAATTTTCGGCAGTTGTTAGACATTTTTATGGCGAATATTCTACCGTCATTCATAGAGCTCTTACTATCACCGTTTTGGCGCCAGAGTCGATAAAATACTATTTTCTAAGTTCTGCCATAACTCCTAAGATAGAGCGATCACAGAATCGGTTTGTTCTTCAGTTCGTAGGCATTTTTACTGCGAATATTCTACCGTCAATTGCAGAGTACTTACTATCCCCGTTTTGGCGCTAGACTCGATACAATAATATTTTCTAAGTTATGCCATAACTCCTAAAATAGAACGATCACTGAATTGGATTGTTCTTCAGTTGGTAGACATTTTTATGGCGAATATTCTGCCGTCAGTTATAGAGCTCTCACTATCACCGTTTTGGCGCTAGAGTCGATACAATATTATTCTCTAAGTTCTGCCATAACTCCTAAAATAAAGCGATCATAGAATTGGATTGTTCTTCAGTTGTTAGACATTTTTATGGCGAATATTCTACCGTCATTCATAGAGTTCTAACTTTCACCGTTTTGGTGCTAGAGTCGATACAATATTATTTTTTAAGTTCTGCCATAACTCCTAGAATAGAGCGATCATAGAATTGGATTGTGCTTCAGTTGTTAGACATTTTTATGGCGAATATTCTACCGTCATTCGTAGAGTTCTAACTATCCCCGTTTTGGCGCTAGAGTCGATGCAATATTATTTTCTAAGTTCTGCCATAACTCCTAAGATAGAGCAATCACAGAATCGGAATGTTCTTCAGTTGGTAGACATTCTTATGGACAATATTCTACCGTCCATTGCCGACTTCTAACTATCCCCGTTTTGGCGCTAGAGTCGGTACAATATTATTTTCTAAGTTCTGCCATAACTCCTAAAACAGAACGATCACAGATTCGGAATTTTCGGCAGTTGTTAGACATTTTTATGGCGAATATTCTACCGTCAGTTACGGACTTCTAACGGTCACCGTTTTGGCGCTAGAGTCGATACAATAATATTTGCTAAGTTATGCCATAACTCCTAAAATAGAGCGATCACAGAATTGGATTGTTCTTCAGTTGGTAGACATTTTTATGGCGAATATTCTACCGTCATTCATAGAGCTCTCACTATCACCATTTTGGTGCTAGAGTCGATACAATATTATTTTGTAAGTTCTGCCATAACTCCTAAAATAGAGCGATCACAGAATCGGATTCTTCTTCAGTTGGTAGACATTTTTATGGCGAATATTCTACCGTCATTCATAGAGCTCTCACTATCACCGTTTTGGTGCTAGAGTCGATACAATATTATTTTGTAAGTTCTGCCATAACTCCTAAAATAGAGCGATCACAGAATCGGATTCTTCTTCAGTTGGTAGACATTTTTATGGCGAATATTCTACCATCAGTTACAGAGTTCTAACTATCACCGTTTTTGTGCTGGAGTCGACACAATATTATTTTCTAAGTTCTGCCATACCTCCTAAAATAGAGCGATCACAGAATTGGATTGTTCTTCAGTTGTTAGGGATTTTAATCGCGAATATTCTACCGTCATTCATAGAGTTCTAACTTTCGCTGTTTTGGCGCTAGAGTCGATAAAATACTATTTTCTAAGTTCTGCCATAACTCCTAAAATAGAACGATCACTGAATCGGATTGTTCTTCAGTTGGTAGACATTTTATGGCGAATATTCTGCCATCAGTTACAGAGTTCTAACTATCACCGTTTTGGTGCTAGGGTCGATACAATAATATTTGCTAAGTTATGCCATAACTCCTAAAATAGAGCGATCACAGAATCGGATTGTTCTTCAGTTGTTAGACATTTTTAATGGCGAATATTCTACCGTCATTCATAGAGCTCTCGCTATCCCCGTTTTGGCGCTAGAGTCGATACAATATTATTTTCTAAGTTCTGCCATAAGTCCTAAAATAAAGCGATCACAGAATTGGATTGTTCTTCAGTTGCTAGACATTTTTGTGGCGAATATTCTACCGTCAGTTACAGAGTTCTAACTATCACCGTTTTGGCGCTAGAGTCGAAGCAGTAATATTTAGTAATTTCTGCCATAACTCCTAAAATAGAGTGATCACAGAGTCGTATTTTTCGGCAGTTGTTAGATATTTTTATGGCGAATTTTTTACCGTCAGTGACAGAATTCTAACTATTCCCTTTTTGGCGCTAGAGTCGATAATATAATATTATCTAAGTTCTGCCATAAATCCTAAAATAGAGCAATCACAGGATCGGATTGTTCTTCAGTTGGTAGACATTTTTATAGCGGATATTCTACCGTCAGTTGTGGACTTCTAGCCATCACGGTTTTGGCGCTAGAGTCGATACAATATTATTCTCTAAGTTCTGCCATAACTCCTAAAATAAAGCGATCACAGAATTGGATTGTTCTTCAGTTGCTAGACATTTTTATGGCGAATATTCTACCGTCATTCATAGAGCTCTCACTATCACCGTTTTGGTGCTAGAGTCGATACAATATTATTTTCTAAGTTCTGCCATAACTCCTAAAATAGAGCGATCACAGAATCGGATTCTTCTTCAGTTGGTAGATATTTTTATTTCGAATATTCTACCGTCAATTGCAGAGTTGTAACTATCCCCGTTTTGGCGCTAGAGTCGATACAATATTATTTTCTAAGTTCTGCCATAACTCCTAAAATAGAGCGATCACAGAGTCGGATTTTTCGGCAGTTGTTAGATATTTTTATGGCGAATTTTCTACCATCAGCGACAGAATTCTAACTATTACCTTTTTGGCGTTAGAGTCGATAAAATAATATTATCTAAGTTCTCCCATAACTCTTAAAATAGAGCGATCACAGAATCGGATTGTTCTTCAGTTGTTAGGCATTTTTATGGCGGATATTTTACCGCCAGTTGTGGACTTCTAACTATCACGGTTTTGGCGCTAGAGTCGATACAATATTATTCTCTAAGTTCTGCCATAACTCCTAAAATAAAGCGATCATAGAATTGGATTGTTCTTCAGTTGTTAGACATTTTTATGGCGAATATTCTACCGTCATTCATAGAGCTCTCACTATCACCGTTTTGGTGCTAGAGTCGATACAATATTATTTTCTAAGTTCTGCCATAACTCCTAAAATAGAGCGATCACAGAATCGGATTCTTCTTCAGTTGGTAGACATTTTTATGGCGAATATTCTACCATCAGTTACAGAGTTCTAACTATCACCGTTTTGGTGCTGGAGTCGACACAATATTATTTTCTAAGTTCTGCCATACCTCCTGAAATAGAGCGATCACAGAATTGGATTGTTCTTCAGTTGTTAGGGATTTTAATCGCGAATATTCTACCGTCATTCATAGAGTTCTAACTTTCGCTGTTTTGGCGCTAGAGTCGATAAAATACTATTTTCTAAGTTCTGCCATAACTCCTAAAATAGACCGATCACAGAATCGGTTTGTTCTTCAGTTCGTAGACATTTTTATTTCGAATATTCTACCGTCAATTGCACAGTACTTACTATCCCCGTTTTGGTGCTAGGGTCGATACAATAATATTTTCAAAGTTCTGCCAGAACTCCTAAAATAGAGCGATCACAGAATCGCATTGTCCTTCAGTTGGTAGACATTCTTATGGCGAATATTCTACCGTCAGTCATAGAGTTCTAACTATCGCTGTTTTGGCGCTAGAGTCGATGCAGTATTATTTTCTAAGTTCTGATATAATTCCTAAGATAGAACGATCACAGAATCGGATTGTTCTTCAGTTGGTAGACATTTTTGTGGCGAATATTCTACCGTCAGTTACAGAGTTCTAACTATCACCGTTTTGGCGCTAGAGTCGAAGCAGTAATATTTTGTAATTTCTGCCATAACTCCTAAAATAGAGTGATCACAGAGTCGTATTTTTCGGCAGTTGTTAGATATTTTTATGGCGAACATTCTACCGTGAGTTATAGAGTTCTAACTATCACCTTTTGGCGCTAGAGCCGTTGCAGTATTATTTTATAAGTTCTGCCATAACTCCTAAGATAGGCGATCACAGAATCGGATTGTTCTTCAGTTGGTAGACATTTTTATAGCGGATATTCTACCGTCAGTTGTGGACTTCTAGCCATCACGGTTTTGGCGCTAGAGTCGATACAATATTATTCTCTAAGTTCTGCCATAACTCCTAAAATAAACCGATCACAGAATTGGATTGTTCTTCAGTTGCTAGACATTTTTATGGCGAATATTCTACCGTCATTCATAGAGCTCTCACTATCACCGTTTTGGTGCTAGAGTCGATACAATATTATTTTCTAAGTTCTGCCATAACTCCTAAAATAGAGCGATCACAGAATCGGATTCTTCTTCAGTTGTTAGGGATTATAATCGTGAATATTCTACCGTCATTCATAGAGTTCTAACTATCGCTGTTTTGGCGCTAGAGTCGATGCAGTATTATTTTCTAACTTCTGCTATAACTCCTAAGATAGAACGATCACAGAATCGGATTGTTCTTCAGTTGGTAGACATTTTTATGGCGAATATTCTACCGTCAATTGCAGAGTACTTACTATCCCCGTTTTGGCTCTAGAGTCGATACAATAATATTTTCTAAGTTCTGCCATAACTCCTAAAATAGAGCGATCACAGAATTGGATTGTTCTTCAGTTGTTAGGGATTTTAATGGCGAATATTCTACCGTCATTCATAGAGTACTTACTATCCCCGTTTTGGCGCTAGAGTCGATGCAATAATATTTTCTAAGTTATGCCATAACTCCTAAAATAGAACGATCACTGAATCGGATTGTTCTTCAGTTGGTAGACATTTTTGTGGCGAATATTCTACCGTCAGTTACAGAGTTCTAACTATCACCGTTTTGGCGCTAGAGTCGAAGCAGTAATATTTTGTAATTTCTGCCATAACTCCTAAAATAAAGTGATCACAGAGTCGTATTTTTCGGCAGTTGTTAGACATTCTTATGGACAATATTCTACCGTCCATTGCAGACTTCTAACTATCCCCGTTTTGACGCTAGAGTCGGTACAATATTATTTTCTAAGTTCTGCCATAACTCCTAAAACAGAACGATCACAGATTCGGAATTTTCGGCAGTTGTTAGACATTTTTATGGCGAATATTCTACCGTCATTCATAGAGCTCTTACTATCACCGTTTTGGCGCCAGAGTCGATAAAATACTATTTTCTAAGTTCTGCCATAACTCCTAAAATAGAGCGATCACAGAATCGGTTTGTTCTTCAGTTCGTAGGCATTTTTACTGCGAATATTCTACCGTCAATTGCAGAGTACTTACTATCCCCGTTTTGGCGCTAGACTCGATACAATAATATTTTCTAAGTTATGCCATAACTCCTAAAATAGAACGATCACTGAATTGGATTGTTCTTCAGTTGGTAGACATTTTTATGGCGAATATTCTGCCGTCAGTTATAGAGCTCTCACTATCACCGTTTTGGCGCTAGAGTCGATACAATATTATTCTCTAAGTTCTGCCATAACTCCTAAAATAAAGCGATCATAGAATTGGATTGTTCTTCAGTTGTTAGACATTTTTATGGCGAATATTCTACCGTCATTCATAGAGTTCTAACTTTCACCGTTTTGGTGCTAGAGTCGATACAATATTATTTTCTAAGTTCTGCCATAACTCCTAGAATAGAGCGATCATAGAATTGGATTGTGCTTCAGTTGTTAGACATTTTTATGGCGAATATTCTACCGTCATTCGTAGAGTTCTAACTATCCCCGTTTTGGCGCTAGAGTCGATGCAATATTATTTTCTAAGTTCTGCCATAACTCCTAAGATAGAGCAATCACAGAATCGGAATGTTCTTCAGTTGGTAGACATTCTTATGGACAATATTCTACCGTCCAGTGCAGACTTCTAACTATCCCCGTTTTGGCGCTAGCGTCGGTACAATATTATTTTCTAAGTTCTGCCATAACTCCTAAAACAGAACGATCACAGATTCGGAATTTTCGGCAGTTGTTAGACATTTTTATGGCGAATATTCTACCGTCAGTTACGGACTTCTAACGGTCACCGTTTTGGCGCTAGAGTCGATACAATAATATTTGCTAAGTTATGCCATAACTCCTAAAATAGAGCGATCACAGAATCGGATTGTTCTTCAGTTGGTAGACATTCTTATGGCGAATATTCTACCGTCAATTGCAGAGTACTCGCTATCCCCGTTTTGGCGCTAGAGTCGATACAATATTATTTTCTAAGTTCTGCCATAAGTCCTAAAATAAAGCGATCACAGAATTGGATTGTTCTTCAGTTGCTAGACATTTTTATGGCGAATATTCTACCGTCATTCATAGAGCTCTCACTATCACCGTTTTGGTGCTAGAGTCGATACAATATTATTTTCTAAGTTCTGCCATAACTCCTAAAATAGAGCGATCACAGAATCGGATTCTTCTTCAGTTGGTAGACATTTTTATGGCGAATATTCTACCATCAGTTACAGAGTTCTAACTATCACCGTTTTTGTGCTGGAGTCGACACAATATTATTTTCTAAGTTCTGCCATACCTCCTAAAATAGAGCGATCACAGAATTGGATTGTTCTTCAGTTGTTAGGGATTTTAATCGCGAATATTCTACCGTCATTCATAGAGTTCTAACTTTCGCTGTTTTGCCGCTAGAGTCGATAAAATACTATTTTCTAAGTTCTGCCATAACTCCTAAAATAGAACGATCACTGAATCGGATTGTTCTTCAGTTGGTAGACATTTTATGGCGAATATTCTGCCATCAGTTACAGAGTTCTAACTATCACCGTTTTGGTGCTAGGGTCGATACAATAATATTTGCTAAGTTATGCCATAACTCCTAAAATAGAGCGATCACAGAATCGGATTGTTCTTCAGTTGTTAGACATTTTTAATGGCGAATATTCTACCGTCATTCATAGAGCTCTCGCTATCCCCGTTTTGGCGCTAGAGTCGATACAATATTATTTTCTAAGTTCTGCCATAACTCCTAAAATAGAGCGATCACAGAATCGGATTCTTCTTCAGTTGGTAGACATTTTTATGGCGAATATTCTACCATCAGTTACAGAGTTCTAACTATCACCGTTTTGGTGCTAGGGTCGATACAATAATATTTTCTAAGTTCTGCCATAACTCCTAAAATAGAGCGATCACAGAATTGGATTGTTCTTCAGTTGCTAGACATTTTTATGGCGAATATTCTACCGTCATTCATAGAGCTCTCACTATCACCGTTTTGGTGCTAGAGTCGATACAATATTATTTTCTAAGTTCTGCCATAACTCCTAAAATAGAGCGATCACAGAATCGGATTCTTCTTCAGTTGGTAGATATTTTTATTTCGAATATTCTACCGTCAATTGCAGAGTTGTAACTATCCCCGTTTTGGTGTTAGAGTCGATACAATAATATTTTTTAAGTTCTGCCATAACTCCTAAAATAGAGCGATCACAGAATTCGATTGTTCTTCAGTTGCTAGACATTTTTGTGGCGAATATTCTACCGTCAGTTACAGAGTTCTAACTATCACCGTTTTGGCGCTAGAGTCGAAGCAGTAATATTTTGCAATTTCTGCCATAACTCCTAAAATAGAGTGATCACAGAGTCGTATTTTTCGGCAGTTGTTAGATATTTTTATGGCGAATTTTTTACCGTCAGTGACAGAATTCTAACTATTCCCTTTTTGGCGCTAGAGTCGATAATATAATATTATCTAAGTTCTGCCATAAATCCTAAAATAGAGCGATCACAGAATCGGATTGTTCTTCAGTTGGTAGACATTTTTATAGCGGATATTCTACCGTCAGTTGTGGACTTCTAGCCATCACGGTTTTGGCGCTAGAGTCGATACAATATTATTCTCTAAGTTCTGCCATAACTCCTAAAATAAAGCGATCACAGAATTGGATTATTCTTCAGTTACTAGACATTTTTATGGCGAATATTCTACCGTCATTCATAGAGCTCTCACTATCACCGTTTTGGTGCTAGAGTCGATACAATATTATTTTCTAAGTTCTGCCATAACTCCTAAAATAGAGCGATCACAGAATCGGATTCTTCTTCAGTTGGTAGATATTTTTATTTCGAATATTCTACCGTCAATTGCAGAGTTGTAACTATCCCCGTTTTGGCGTTAGAGTCGATACAATATTATTTTCTAAGTTCTGCCATAACTCCTAAAATAGAGCGATCACAGAGTCGGATTTTTCGGCAGTTGTTAGATATTTTTATTGCGAATTTTCTACCATCAGTGACAGAATTCTAACTATTACCTTTTTGGCGTTAGAGTCGATAAAAAAATATTATCTAAGTTCTCCCATAACTCTTAAAATAGAGCGATCACAGAATCGGATTGTTCTTCAGTTGTTAGGCATTTTTATGGCGGATATTCTACCGTCAGTTGTGGACTTCTAACTATCACGGTTTTGGCGCTAGAGTCGATACGATATTATTCTCTAAGTTCTACCATAACTCCTAAAATAAAGCGATCATAGAATTGGATTGTTCTTCAGTTGTTAGACATTTTTATGGCGAATATTCTACCGTCATTCATAGAGCTCTCACTATCACCATTTTGGTGCTAGAGTCGATACAATATTATTTTCTAAGTTCTGCCATAACTCCTAAAATAGAGCGATCACAGAATCGGATTCTTCTTCAGTTGGTAGACATTTTTATGGCGAATATTCTACCATCAGTTACAGAGTTCTAACTATCACCGTTTTGGTGCTGGAGTCGACACAATATTATTTTCTAAGTTCTGCCATACCTCCTGAAATAGAGCGATCACAGAATTGGATTGTTCTTCAGTTGTTAGGGATTTTAATCGCGAATATTCTACCGTCATTCATAGAGTTCTAACTTTCGCTGTTTTGGCGCTAGAGTCGATAAAATACTATTTTCTAAGTTCTGCCATAACTCCTAAAATAGACCGATCACAGAATCGGTTTGTTCTTCAGTTCGTAGGCATTTTTATTTCGAATATTCTACCGTCAATTGCACAGTACTTACTATCCCCGTTTTGGTGCTAGGGTCGATACAATAATATTTTCTAAGTTCTGCCAGAACTCCTAAAATAGAGCGATCACAGAATCGCATTGTCCTTCAGTTGGTAGACATTCTTATGGCGAAAATTCTACCGTCAGTCATAGAGTTCTAACTATCGCTGTTTTGGCGCTAGAGTCGATGCAGTATTATTTTCTAAGTTCTGATATAATTCCTAAGATAGAACGATCACAGAATCGGATTGTTCTTCAGTTGGTAGACATTTTTGTGCCGAATATTCTACCGTCAGTTACAGAGTTCTAACTATCACCGTTTTGGCGCTAGAGTCGAAGCAGTAATATTTTGTAATTTCTGCCATAACTCCTAAAATAGAGTGATCACAGAGTCGTATTTTTCGGCAGTTGTTAGATATTTTTATGGCGAACATTCTACCGTGAGTTATAGAGTTCTAACTATCACCTTTTGGCGCTAGAGCCGTTGCAGTATTATTTTATAAGTTCTGCCATAACTCCTAAGATAGGCGATCACAGAATCGGATTGTTCTTCAGTTGGTAGACATTTTTATAGCGGATATTCTACCGTCAGTTGTGGACTTCTAGCCATCACGGTTTTGGCGCTAGAGTCGATACAATATTATTCTCTAAGTTCTGCCATAACTCCTAAAATAAAGCGATCACAGAATTGGATTGTTCTTCAGTTGCTAGACATTTTTATGGCGAATATTCTACCGTCATTCATAGAGCTCTCACTATCACCGTTTTGGTGCTAGAGTCGATACAATATTATTTTCTAAGTTCTGCCATAACTCCTAAAATAGAGCGATCACAGAATCGGATTCTTCTTCAGTTGTTAGACATTCTTATGGCGAATATTCTACCGTCAGTCATAGAGTTCTAACTATCGCTGTTTTGGCGCTAGAGTCGATGCAGTATTATTTTCTAAGTTCTGATATAATTCCTGAGATAGAACGATCACAGAATCGGATTGTTCTTCAGTTGGTAGACATTTTTGTGGCGAATATTCTACCGCCAGTTACAGAGTTCTAACTATCACCGTTTTGGCGCTAGAGTCGAAGCAGTAATATTTTGTAATTTCTGCCATAACTCCTAAAATAGAGTGATCACAGAGTCGTATTTTTCGGCAGTTGTTAGATATTTTTATGGCGAACATTCTACCGTGAGTTGTAGAGTTCTAACTATCACCTTTTGGCGCTAGAGCCGTTGCAGTATTATTTTATAAGTTCTGCCATAACTCCTAAGATAGGCGATCACAGAATCGGATTGTTCTTCAGTTGGTAGATATTTTTATGGCGAATATTCTACCGTCAATTGCAGAGTTGTAACTATCCGCGTTTTGGCGCTAGAGTCGATAAAAAAATATTATCTAAGTTCTCCCATAACTCCTAAAATAGAGCGATCACAGAATCGGATTGTTCTTCAGTTGTTAGACATTTTTATGGCGAATATTCTACCGTCATTCATAGAGTTCTAACTTTCACCGTTTTGGTGCTAGAGTCGATACAATATTATTTTCTAAGTTCTGCCATAACTGCTAGAATAGAGCGATCACAGAATTGGATTGTGCTTCAGTTGTTAGACATTTTTATGGCGAATATTCTACCGTCATTCGTAGAGTTCTAACTATCCCCGTTTTGGCGCTAGAGTCGATGCAATATTATTTTCTAAGTTCTGCCATAACTCCTAAAACAGAATGATCACAGATTCGGAATTTTCGGCAGTTGTTAGACATTTTTATGACGCATATTCTACCGTCAGTTACGGACTTTCAACGGTCACCGTTTTGGTGCTAGAGTCGATACAATAATATTTTCTAAGTTCTGCCATAATTCTTAAAATAGAGCGATCACAGAATCGGATTGTTCTTCAGTTGGTAGACATTCTTATGGCGAATATTCTACCGTCAGTCATAGAGTTCTAACTTTCACCGTTTTGGTGCTAGAGTCGATACAATATTATTTTCTAAGTTCTGCCATAACTGCTAGAATAGAGCGATCACATAATTGGATTGTGCTTCAGTTGTTAGACATTCTTATGGACAATATTCTACCGTCCATTGCAGACTTCTAACTATCCCCGTTTTGGCGCTAGAGTCGGTACAATATTATTTTCTAAGTTCTGCCATAACTCCTAAAACAGAACGATCACAGATTCGGAATTTTCGGCAGTTGTTAGACATTTTTATGGCGAATATTCTACCGTCAGTTACGAACTTCTAACGGTCACCGTTTTGGTGCTAGAGTCGATACAATAATATTTTCTAAGTTCTGCCATAATTCTTAAAATAGAGCGATCACAGAATCGGATTGTTCTTCAGTTGGTAGACATTCTTATGGCGAATATTCTACCGTCAGTCATAGAGTTCTAACTATCGCTGTTTTGGCGCTAGAGTCGATGCAGTATTATTTTCTAAGTTCTGATATAATTCCTAAAATAGAGCGATCACAGAATCGGATTCTTCTTCAGTTGTTAGACATTTTTATGGCGAATATTCTACCGTCATTCATAGAGTTCTAACTATCACCGTTTTGGTGCTAGAGTCGATACAATATTATTTTCTAGGTTCTGCCATAACTCCTAAAATAGGGCGATCACAGAATTGGATTGTTCTTCAGTTGGTAGACATTTTTATGGCGAATATTCTACCGTCAATTGCAGAGTACTTACTATCCCCGTTTTGGCTCTAGAGTCGATACAATAATATTTTCTAAGTTCTGCCATAACTCCTAAAATAGACCGATCACAGAATCGGTTTGTTCTTCAGTTCGTAGACATTTTTATTGCGAATATTCTACCGTCAATTGCAGAGTACTTACTATCCCCGTTTTGGCGCTAGAGTCGATACAATAATATTTGCTAAGTTATGCCATAACTCCTAAAATAGAGCGATCACAGAATCGGATTGTTCTTCAGTTGGTAGACATTCTTATGGCGAATATTCTACCGTCAATTGCAGAGTACTCGCTATCCCCGTTTTGGCGCTAGACTCGATACAATAATATTTTTTAAGTTCTGCCATAACTCCTAAAATAGAGCGATCACAGAATTGGATTGATCTACAGTTGTTAGGGATTTTAATGGCGAATATTCTACCGTCATTCATAGAGTTCTAACTATCGCTGTTTTGGCGCTAGAGTCGATAAAATACTATTTTCTAAGTTCTGCCATAACTCCTAAAATAGACCGATCACAGAATCGGTTTGTTCTTCAGTTCGTAGACATTTTTATTGCGAATATTCTACCGTCAATTGCAGAGTACTTACTATCCCCGTTTTGGCGCCAGAGTCGATGCAATAATATTTTCTAAGTTATGCCATAACTCCTAAAATAGAACGATCACTGAATCGGATTGTTCTTCAGTTGGTAGACATTTTTGTGGCGAATATTCTACCGTCAGTTACAGAGTTCTAACTATCACCGTTTTGGCGCTAGAGTTGAAGCAGTAATATTTTGTAATTTCTGCCATAACTCCTAAAATAGAGTGATCACAGAGTCGTATTTTCCGGCAGTTGTTAGACATTTTTATGGCGAATATTCTACCGTCATTCATAGAGCTCTTACTATCACCGTTTTGGTGCTAGAGCCGATACAATATTATTTTCTAAGTTCTGCCATAACTCCTAAAATAGAGCGATCACAGAATCGGATTCTTCTTCAGTTGTTAGACATTTTTATGGCGAATATTCTACCGTCATTCATAGAGTTCTAACTATCACCGTTTTGGTGCTAGAGTCGATACAATATTATTTTCTATGTTCTGCCATAACTCCTAAAATAGGGCGATCACAGAATTGAATTGTTCTTCAGTTGGTAGACATTTTTATGGCGAATATTCTACCGTCAATTGCAGAGTACTTACTATCCCCGTTTTGGCTCTAGAGTCGATACAATAATATTTTCTAAGTTCTGCCATAACTCCTAAAATAGAGCGATCACAGAATTGGATTGTTCTTCAGTTGTTAGGGATTTTAATGGCGAATATTCTACCGTCATTCATAGAGTTCTAACTATCGCTGTTTTGGCGCTAGAGTCGATGCAGTATTATTTTCTAACTTCTGCTATAACTCCTAAGATAGAACGATCACAGAATCGGATTGTTCTTCAGTTGGTAGACATTTTTATGGCGAATATTCTACCATCAGTTACAGAGTTCTAACTATCACCGTTTTGGTGCTGGAGTCGATACAATATTATTTTCTAAGTTCTGCCATACCTCCTAAAATAGAGCGATCACAGAATAGGATTGTTCTTCAGTTGTTAGGGATTATAATCGTGAATATTCTACCGTCATTCATAGAGTTCTAACTATCGCCGTTTTGGCGCCAGAGTCAATAAAATACTATTTTCTAAGTTCTGCCATAACTCCTAAAATAGAGCGATCACAGAATCGGTTTGTTCTTCAGTTCGTAGACATTTTTATTGCGAATATTCTACCGTCAATTGCAGAGTACTTACTATCCCCGTTTTGGCGCTAGAGTCGATGCAACAATATTTTCTAAGTTCTGCCATAACTCCTAAAATAGAGCGATCACTGAATCGGATTGTTCTTCAGTTGGTAGACATTCTTATGGCCAATATTCTACGGTCAATTGCAGACTTCTAGCTATCCCCGTTTTGGCGGTAGAGTCGGTACAATATTATTTTCTAAGTTCTGCCATAACTCCTAAAATAGAACGATCACAGATTCGGAATTTTCGGCAGTTGTTAGACATTTTTATGGCGAATATTCTACCGTCAGTTACGGACTTCTAACGGTCACCGTTTTGGCGCTAGAGTGGATACAATAATATTTACTAAGTTATGCCATTAATCCTAAAATAGAGCGATCACAGAATTGGATTGTTCTTCAGTTGTTAGGGATTTTAATGGCGAATATTCTACCGTCATTCATAGAGTTCTAACTATCGCTGTTTTGGCGCTAGAGTCGATGCAGTATTATTTTCTAACTTCTACTATAACTCCTAAGATAGAACGATCACAGAATCGAATTGTTCTTCAGTTGGTAGACATTTTTATGGCGAATATTCTACCATCAGTTACAGAGTTCTAACTATCACCCTTTTGGTGCTGGAGTCGATACAATATTATTTTCTAAGTTCTGCCATACCTCCTAAAATAGAGCGATCACAGAATTGGATTGTTCTTCAGTTGTTAGGGATTTTAATCGCGAATATTCTACCGTCATTCATAGAGTTCTAACTTTCGCTGTTTTGGCGCTAGAGTCGATAAAATACTATTTTCTAAGTTCTGCCATAACTCCTAAAATAGACCGATCACAGAATCGGTTTGTTCTTCAGTTCGTAGACATTTTTATTTCGAATATTCTACCGTCAATTGCACAGTACTTACTATCCCCGTTTTGGTGCTAGGGTCGATACAATAATATTTTCTAAGTTCTGCCAGAACTCCTAAAATAGAGCGATCACAGAATCGCATTGTCCTTCAGTTGGTAGACATTCTTATGGCGAATATTCTACCGTCAGTCATAGAGTTCTAACTATCGCTGTTTTGGCGCTAGAGTCGATGCAGTATTATTTTCTAAGTTCTGATATAATTCCTAAGATAGAACGATCACAGAATCGGATTGTTCTTCAGTTGGTAGACATTTTTGTGGCAAATATTCTACCGTCAGTTACAGAGTTCTAACTATCACCGTTTTGGCGCTAGAGTCGAAGCAGTAATATTTTGTAATTTCTGCCATAACTCCTAAAATAGAGTGATCACAGAGTCGTATTTTTCGGCAGTTGTTAGATGTTTTTATGGCGAACATTCTACCGTGAGTTATAGAGTTCTAACTATCACCTTTTGGCGCTAGAGCCGTTGCAGTATTATTTTATAAGTTCTGCCATAACTCCTAAGATAGGCGATCACAGAATCGGATTGTTCTTCAGTTGGTAGATATTTTTATGGCGAATATTCTACCGTCAATTGCAGAGTTCTAACTATCCCCGTTTTGGCGCGAGAGTCGATACAATATTATTTTCTAAGTTCTGCCATAACTCCTAAAATAGAGCGATCACAGAGTCGGATTTTTCGGCAGTTGTTAGATATTTTTATGGCGAATTTTTTACCGTCAGTGACAGAATTCTAACTATTCCCTTTTTGGCGCTAGAGTCGATAGTATAATATTATCTAAGTTCTGCCATAAATCCTAAAATAGAGCGATTACAGAATCGGATTGTTCTTCAGTTGGTAGACATTTTTATAGCGGATACTCTACCGTCAGTTGTGGACTTCTAGCCATCACGGCTTTGGCGCTAGAGTCGATACAATATTATTCTCTAAGTTCTGCCATAACTCCTAAAATAAAGCGATCACAGAATTGGATTGTTCTTCAGTTGTTAGGGATTTTAATGGCGAATATTCAACCATCATTCATAGAGTTCTAACTATCGCTGTTTTGGCGCTAGAGTCGATGCAGTATTATTTTCTAACTTCTGCTATAACTCCTAAGATAGAACGATCACAGAATCGGATTGTTCTTCAGTTGGTAGACATTTTTATGGCGAATATTCTACCATCAGTTACAGAGTTCTAACTATCACCGTTTTGGTGCTGGAGTCGATACAATATTATTTTCTAAGTTCTGCCATACCTCCTAAAATAGAGCGATCACAGAATTGGGTTGTTCTTCAGTTGTTAGGGATTATAATCGTGAATATTCTACCGTCATTCATAGAGTTCTAACTATCGCCGTTTTGGCGCCAGAGTCAATAAAATACTATTTTCTAAGTTCTGCCATAACTCCTAAAATAGAGCGATCACAGAATCGGTTTGTTCTTCAGTTCGTAGACATTTTTATTGCGAATATTCTACCGTCAATTGCAGAGTACTTACTATCCCCGTTTTGGCGCTAGAGTCGATGCAACAATATTTTCTAAGTAATGCCATAACTCCTAAAATAGAACGATCACTGAATCGGATTGTTCTTCAGTTGGTAGACATTCTTATGGCCAATATTCTACGGTCAATTGCAGACTTCTAACTATCCCCGTTTTGGCGGTAGAGTCGGTACAATATTATTTTCTAAGTTCTGCCATAACTCCTAAAATAGAACGATCGCAGATTCGGAATTTTCGGCAGTTGTTAGACATTTTTATGGCGAAGATTCTACCGTCAGTTACGGACTTCTAACGGTCACCGTTTTGGCGCTAGAGTCGATACAATAATATTTACTAAGTTATGCCATAACTCCTAAAATAGAGCGATCACAGAATTGGATTGTTCTTCAGTTGTTAGGGATTTTAATGGCGAATATTCTACCGTCATTCATAGAGTTCTAACTATCGCTGTTTTGGCGCTAGAGTCGATGCAGTATTATTTTCTAACTTCTACTATAACTCCTAATATAGAACGATCACAGAATCGAATTGTTCTTCAGTTGGTAGACATTTTTATGGCGAATATTCTACCATCAGTTACAGAGTTCTAACTATCACCGTTTTGGTGCTGGAGTCCATACAATATTATTTTCTAAGTTCTGCCATACCTCCTAAAATAGAGCGATCACAGAATTGGATTGTTCTTCAGTTGTTAGGGATTTTAATCGCGAATATTCTACCGTCATTCATAGAGTTCTAACTTTCGCTGTTTTGGCGCTAGAGTCGATAAAATACTATTTTCTAAGTTCTGCCATAACTCCTAAAATAGACCGATCACAGAATCGGTTTGTTCTTCAGTTCGTAGACATTTTTATTTCGAATATTCTACCGTCAATTGCACAGTACTTACTATCCCCGTTTTGGTGCTAGGGTCGATACAATAATATTTTCTAAGTTCTGCCAGAACTCCTAAAATAGAGCGATCACAGAATCGCATTGTCCTTCAGTTGGTAGACATTTTTATGGCGAATATTCTACCGTCAATTGCAGAGTACTTACTATCCCCGTTTTGGCGCTAGAGTCGATACAATAATATTTACTAAGTTATGCCATAACTCCTAAAATAGAGCGATCACAGAATTGGATTGTTCTTCAGTTGTTAGGGATTTTAATGGCGAATATTCTACCGTCATTCATAGAGTTCTAACTATCGCTGTTTTGGCGCTAGAGTCGATGCAGTATTATTTTCTAACTTCTACTATAACTCCTAATATAGAACGATCACAGAATCGAATTGTTCTTCAGTTGGTAGACATTTTTATGGCGAATATTCTACCATCAGTTACAGAGTTCTAACTATCACCGTTTTGGTGCTGGAGTCCATACAATATTATTTTCTAAGTTCTGCCATACCTCCTAAAATAGAGCGATCACAGAATTGGATTGTTCTTCAGTTGTTAGGGATTTTAATCGCGAATATTCTACCGTCATTCATAGAGTTCTAACTTTCGCTGTTTTGGCGCTAGAGTCGATAAAATACTATTTTCTAAGTTCTGCCATAACTCCTAAAATAGACCGATCACAGAATCGGTTTGTTCTTCAGTTCGTAGGCATTTTTATTTCGAATATTCTACCGTCAATTGCACAGTACTTACTATCCCCGTTTTGGTGCTAGGGTCGATACAATAATATTTTCTAAGTTCTGCCAGAACTCCTAAAATAGAGCGATCACAGAATCGCATTGTCCTTCAGTTGGTAGACATTCTTATGGCGAATATTCTACCGTCAGTCATAGAGTTCTAACTATCGCTGTTTTGGCGCTAGAGTCGATGCAGTATTATTTTCTAAGTTCTGATATAATTCCTAAGATAGAACGATCACAGAATCGGATTGTTCTTCAGTTGGTAGATATTTTTATGGCGAATATTCTACCGTCAATTGCAGAGTTCTAACTATCCCCGTTTTGGCGCGAGAGTCGATACAATATTATTTTCTAAGTTCTGCCATAACTCCTAAAATAGAGCGATCACAGAGTCGGATTTTTCGGCAGTTGTTAGATATTTTTATGGCGAATTTTTTACCATTAGTGACAGAATTCTAACTATTCCCTTTTTGGCGATAGAGTCGATAATATAATATTATCTAAGTTCTGCCATAAATCCTAAAATAGAGCGATCACAGAATCGGATTGTTCTTCAGTTGGTAGACATTTTTATAGCGGATATTCTACCGTCAGTTGTGGACTTCTAGCCATCACGGCTTTGGCGCTAGAGTCGATACAATATTATTCTTTAAGTTCTGCCATAACTCCTAAAATAAAGCGATCACAGAATTGGATTGTTCTTCAGTTGCTAGACATTTTTATGGCGAATATTCTACCGTCATTCATAGAGCTCTCACTATCACCGTTTTGGTGCTAGAGTCGATAAAATATTATTTTCTAAGTTCTGCCATAACTCCTAAAATAGAGCGATCACAGAATCGGATTGTTCTTCAGTTGGTAGACATTTTTATGGCGAATATTCTACCGTCAATTGCAGAGTACTTACTATCCCCGTTTTGGCGCTAGAGTCGATACAATAATATTTTCTAAGTTCTGCCATAACTCCTAAAATAGAGGGATCACAGAATTGGATTGTTCTTCAGTTGTTAGGGATTTTAATGGCGAATATTCTACCGTCAATTGCAGAGTACTTACTATCCCCGTTTTGGCGCTAGAGTTGATACAATAATATTTTCTAAGTTCTGCCATATCTCCTAAAATAGAGCGATCACAGAATTGGATTGTTCTTCAGTTGCTAGGGATTTTAATGGCGAATATTCTACCGTCATTCATAGAGTTCTAACTATCGCCGTTTTGGCGCTAGAGTCGATACAATATTATTTTCTAAGTTCTGCCATAACTCCTAAAATAGGGCGATCACAGAATTGGATTGTGCTTCAGTTGTTAGACATTTTTATGGCGAATATTCTACCGTCATTCATAGAGTTCTAGCTATCGCCGTTTTGGCGCTAGAGTCGATGCAGTTTTATTTGCTAAGTTCTGCTATAACTCCTAAAATAGAACGATCACTGAATTGGATTGTTCTTCAGTTGGTAGACATTTTTATGGCGAATAATCTACCATCAGTCATAGAGTTCTAACTATCGCTGTTTTGGCGCTAGAGTCGATGCAGTATTATTTTCTAACTTTTGCTATAACTCCTAAGATAGAACGATCACAGAATCGGATTGTTCTACAGTTGGTAGACATTTTTATGGCGAATAATCTACCATCAGTTACAGAGTACTAACTATCACCGTTTTGGTGCTAGAGTCGATACAATAATATTTTCTAAGTTCTGCCATAACTCCTAAAATATAGCGATCACAGAATCGGATTCTTCTTCAGTTGTTAGACATTTTTATGGCGAATATTCTACCGCCATTCATAGAGTTCTAACTATCACCGTTTTGGTGCTAGAGTCGATACAATATTATTTTCTAGGTTCTGCCATAACTCCTAAAATAGGGCGATCACAGAATTGGATTGTTCTTCAGTTGGTAGACATTTTTATGGCGAATATTCTACCGTCAATTGCAGAGTACTTACTATCCCCGTTTTGGCTCTAGAGTCGATACAATAATATTTATTAAGTTCTGCCATAACTCCTAAAATAGAGCGATCACAGAATTGGATTGTTCTTCAGTTGTTAGGGATTTTAATGGCGAATATTCTACCGTCATTCATAGAGTTCTAACTATCGCTGTTTTGGCGCTAGAGTCGATGCAGTATTATTTTCTAACTTCTGCTATAACTCCTAAGATAGAACGATCACAGAATCGGATTGTTCTTCTGTTGATAGACATTTTTATGGCGAATATTCTACCATCAGTTACAGAGTTCTAACTATCACCGTTTTGGTGCTGGAGTCGATACAATATTATTTTCTAAGTTCTGCCATACCTCCTAAAATAGAGCGATCACAGAATTGGATTGTTCTTCAGTTGTTAGGGATTATAATCGTGAATATTCTACCGTCATTCATAGAGTTCTAACTATCGCCGTTTTGGCGCCAGAGTCAATAAAATACTATTTTCTAAGTTCTGCCATAACTCCTAAAATAGAGCGATCACAGAATCGGTTTGTTCTTCAGTTCGTAGACATTTTTATTGCGAATATTCTACCGTCAATTGCAGAGTACTTACTATCCCCGTTTTGGCGCTAGAGTCGATGCAACAATATTTTCTAAGTTATGCCATAACCGCTAAAATAGAACGATCACTGAATCGGATTGTTCTTCAGTTGGTAGACATTCTTATGGCCAATATTCTACGGTCAATTGCAGACTTCTAACTATCCCCGTTTTTGCGGTAGAGTCGGTACAATATTATTTTCTAAGTTCTGCCATAACTCCTAAAATAGAACGATCACAGATTCGGAATTTTCGGCAGTTGTTAGACATTTTTATGGCGAAGATTCTACCGTCAGTTACGGACTTCTAACGGTCACCGTTTTGGCGCTAGAGTCGATACAATAATATTTACTAAGTTATGCCATAACTCCTAAAATAGAGCGATCACAGAATTGGATTGTTCTTCAGTTGTTAGGGATTTTAATGGCGAATATTCTACCGTCATTCATAGAGTTCTAACTATCGCTGTTTTGGCGCTAGAGTCGATGCAGTATTATTTTCTAACTTCTACTATAACTCCTAAGATAGAACGATCACAGAATCGAATTGTTCTTCAGTTGGTAGACATTTTTATGGCGAATATTCTACCATCAGTTACAGAGTTCTAACTATCACCGTTTTGGTGCTGGAGTCGATACAATATTATTTTCTAAGTTCTGCCATACCTCCTAAAATAGAGCGATCACAGAATTGGATTGTTCTTCAGTTGTTAGGGATTTTAATCGCGAATATTCTACCGTCATTCATAGAGTTCTAACTTTCGCTGTTTTGGCGCTAGAGTCGATAAAATACTATTTTCTAAGTTCTGCCATAACTCCTAAAATAGACCGATCACAGAATCGGTTTGTTCTTCAGTTCGTAGACATTTTTATTTCGAATATTCTACCGTCAATTGCACAGTACTTACTATCCCCGTTTTGGTGCTAGGGTCGATACAATAATATTTTCTAAGTTCTGCCAGAACTCCTAAAATAGAGCGATCACAGAATCGCATTGTCCTTCAGTTGGTAGACATTTTTATGGCGAATATTCTACCGTCAATTGCAGAGTACTTACTATCCCCGTTTTGGCGCTAGAGTCGATACAATAATATTTTCTAAGTTCTGCCATAACTCCTAAAATAGAGGGATCACAGAATTGGATTGTTCTTCAGTTGTTAGGGATTTTAATGGCGAATATTCTACCGTCAATTGCAGAGTACTTACTATCCCCGTTTTGGCGCTAGAGTCGATACAATAATATTTATTAAGTTCTGCCATAACTCCTAAAATAGAGCGATCACAGAATTGGATTGTTCTTCAGTTGTTAGGGATTTTAATGGCGAATATTCTACCGTCATTCATAGAGTTCTAACTATCGCTGTTTTGGCGCTAGAGTCGATGCAGTATTATTTTCTAACTTCTGCTATAACTCCTAAGATAGAACGATCACAGAATCGGATTGTTCTTCTGTTGATAGACATTTTTATGGCGAATATTCTACCATCAGTTACAGAGTTCTAACTATCACCGTTTTGGTGCTGGAGTCGATACAATATTATTTTCTAAGTTCTGCCATACCTCCTAAAATAGAGCGATCACAGAATTGGATTGTTCTTCAGTTGTTAGGGATTATAATCGTGAATATTCTACCGTCATTCATAGAGTTCTAACTATCGCCGTTTTGGCGCCAGAGTCAATAAAATACTATTTTCTAAGTTCTGCCATAACTCCTAAAATAGAGCGATCACAGAATCGGTTTGTTCTTCAGTTCGTAGACATTTTTATTGCGAATATTCTACCGTCAATTGCAGAGTACTTACTATCCCCGTTTTGGCGCTAGAGTCGATGCAACAATATTTTCTAAGTTATGCCATAACCGCTAAAATAGAACGATCACTGAATCGGATTGTTCTTCAGTTGGTAGACATTCTTATGGCCAATATTCTACGGTCAATTGCAGACTTCTAACTATCCCCGTTTTTGCGGTAGAGTCGGTACAATATTATTTTCTAAGTTCTGCCATAACTCCTAAAATAGAACGATCACAGATTCGGAATTTTCGGCAGTTGTTAGACATTTTTATGGCGAAGATTCTACCGTCAGTTACGGACTTCTAACGGTCACCGTTTTGGCGCTAGAGTCGATACAATAATATTTACTAAGTTATGCCATAACTCCTAAAATAGAGCGATCACAGAATTGGATTGTTCTTCAGTTGTTAGGGATTTTAATGGCGAATATTCTACCGTCATTCATAGAGTTCTAACTATCGCTGTTTTGGCGCTAGAGTCGATGCAGTATTATTTTCTAACTTCTACTATAACTCCTAAGATAGAACGATCACAGAATCGAATTGTTCTTCAGTTGGTAGACATTTTTATGGCGAATATTCTACCATCAGTTACAGAGTTCTAACTATCACCGTTTTGGTGCTGGAGTCGATACAATATTATTTTCTAAGTTCTGCCATACCTCCTAAAATAGAGCGATCACAGAATTGGATTGTTCTTCAGTTGTTAGGGATTTTAATCGCGAATATTCTACCGTCATTCATAGAGTTCTAACTTTCGCTGTTTTGGCGCTAGAGTCGATAAAATACTATTTTCTAAGTTCTGCCATAACTCCTAAAATAGACCGATCACAGAATCGGTTTGTTCTTCAGTTCGTAGACATTTTTATTTCGAATATTCTACCGTCAATTGCACAGTACTTACTATCCCCGTTTTGGTGCTAGGGTCGATACAATAATATTTTCTAAGTTCTGCCAGAACTCCTAAAATAGAGCGATCACAGAATCGCATTGTCCTTCAGTTGGTAGACATTTTTATGGCGAATATTCTACCGTCAATTGCAGAGTACTTACTATCCCCGTTTTGGCGCTAGAGTCGATACAATAATATTTTCTAAGTTCTGCCATAACTCCTAAAATAGAGGGATCACAGAATTGGATTGTTCTTCAGTTGTTAGGGATTTTAATGGCGAATATTCTACCGTCAATTGCAGAGTACTTACTATCCCCGTTTTGGCGCTAGAGTCGATACAATAATATTTTCTAAGTTCTGCCATAACTCCTAAAATAGAGCGATCACAGAATTGGATTGTTCTTCAGTTGCTAGGGATTTTAATGGCGAATATTCTACCGTCATTCATAGAGTTCTAACTATCGCCGTTTTGGCGCTAGAGTCGATAAAATATTATTTTCTAAGTTCTGCCATAACTCCTAAAATAGAGTGATCACAGAGTCGTATTTTTCGGCAGTTGTTAGATATTTTTATGGCGAACATTCTACCGTGAGTTATAGAGTTCTAACTATCACCTTTTGGCGCTAGAGCCGTTGCAGTATTATTTTATAAGTTCTGCCATAACTCCTAAGATAGGCGATCACAGAATCGGATTGTTCTTCAGTTGGTAGATATTTTTATGGCGAATATTCTACCGTCAGTCATAGAGTTCTAACTATCGCTGTTTTGGCGCTAGAGTCGATGCAGTATTATTTTGTAATTTCTGCCATAACTCCTAAAATAGAGTGATCACAGAGTCGTATTTTTCGGCAGTTGTTAGATATTTTTATGGCGAACATTCTACCGTGAGTTATAGAGTTCTAACTATCACCTTTTGGCGCTAGAGCCGTTGCAGTATTATTTTATAAGTTCTGCCATAACTCCTAAGATAGGCGATCACAGAATCGGATTGTTCTTCAGTTGGTAGATATTTTTATGGCGAATATTCTACAGTCAATTGCAGAGTTCTAACTATCCCCGTTTTGGCGCGAGAGTCGATACAATATTATTTTCTAAGTTCTGCCATAACTCCTAAAATAGAGGGATCACAGAATTGGATCGTTCTTCAGTTGTTAGGGATTTTAATGGCGAATATTCTACCGTCAATTGCAGAGTACTTACTATCCCCGTTTTGGCGCTAGAGTCGATACAATAATATTTTCTAAGTTCTGCCATAACTCCTAAAATAGAGCGATCACAGAATTGGATTGTTCTTCAGTTGCTAGGGATTTTAATGGCGAATATTCTACCGTCATTCATAGAGTTCTAACTATCCCCGTTTTTGCGGTAGAGTCGGTACAATATTATTTTCTAAGTTCTGCCATAACTCCTAAAATAGAACGATCACAGATTCGGAATTTTCGGCAGTTGTTAGACATTTTTATGGCGAAGATTCTACCGTCAGTTACGGACTTCTAACGGTCACCGTTTTGGCGCTAGAGTCGATACAATAATATTTACTAAGTTATGCCATAACTCCTAAAATAGAGCGATCACAGAATTGGATTGTTCTTCAGTTGTTAGGGATTTTAATGGCGAATATTCTACCGTCAGTCATAGAGTTCTAACTATCGCTGTTTTGGCGCTAGAGTCGATGCAGTATTATTTTGTAATTTCTGCCATAACTCCTAAAATAGAGTGATCACAGAGTCGTATTTTTCGGCAGTTGTTAGATATTTTTATGGCGAACATTCTACCGTGAGTTATAGAGTTCTAACTATCACCTTTTGGCGCTAGAGCCGTTGCAGTATTATTTTATAAGTTCTGCCATAACTCCTAAGATAGGCGATCACAGAATCGGATTGTTCTTCAGTTGGTAGATATTTTTATGGCGAATATTCTACCGTCAATTGCAGAGTTCTAACTATCCCCGTTTTGGCGCGAGAGTCGATACAATATTATTTTCTAAGTTCTGCCATAACTCCTAAAATAGAGCGATCACAGATTCGGATTTTTCGGCAGTTGTTAGATATTTTTATGGCGAATATTTTACCGTCAGTGACAGAATTCTAACTATTCCCTTTTTGGCGCTAGAGTCGATAATATAATATTATCTAAGTTCTGCCATAAATCCTAAAATAGAGCGATCACAATATCGGATTGTTCTTCAGTTGGTAGACATTTTTATAGCGGATATTCTACCGTCAGTTGTGGACTTCTAGCCATCACGGCTTTGGTGCTAGAGTCGATACAATATTATTCTCTAAGTTCTGCCATAACTCCTAAAATAAAGCGATCACAGAATTGGATTGTTCTTCAGTTGCTAGACATTTTTATGGCGAATATTCTACCCTCATTCATAGAGCTCTCACTATCACCGTTTTGGTGCTAGAGTCGATACAATATTATTTTCTAAGTTCTGCCATAACTCCTAAAATAGAGCGATCACAGAATCGGATTCTTCTTCAGTTGTTAGACATTTTTATGGCGAATATTCTACCGTCATTCATAGAGTTCTAACTATCACCGTTTTGGTGCTAGAGTCGATACAATATTATTTTCTAAGTTCTGCCATAACTCCTAAAATAGGGCGATCACAGAATTGGATTGTTCTTCAGTTGGTAGACATTTTTATGGCGAATATTCTACCGTCAATTGCAGAGTACTTACTATCCCCGTTTTGGCGCTAGAGTCGATACAATAATATTTTCTAAGTTCTGCCATAACTCCTAAAATAGAGGGATCACAGAATTGGATTGTTCTTCAGTTGTTAGGGATTTTAATGGCGAATATTCTACCGTCAATTGCAGAGTACTTACTATCCCCGTTTTGGCGCTAGAGTCGATACAATAATATTTTCTAAGTTCTGCCATAACTCCTAAAATAGAGCGATCACAGAATTGGATTGTTCTTCAGTTGCTAGGGATTTTAATGGCGAATATTCTACCGTCATTCATAGAGTTCTAACTATCGCCGTTTTGGCGCTAGAGTCGATAAAATATTATTTTCTAAGTTCTGCCATAACTCCTAAAATAGGGCGATCACAGGATTGGATTGTGCTTCAGTTGTTAGACATTTTTATGGCGAATATTCTACCGTCATTCATAGAGTTCTAGCTATCGCCGTTTTGGCGCTAGAGTCGATGCAGTATTATTTTCTAACTTCTGCTATAACTCCTAAGATAGAACGATCACAGAATCGGATTGTTCTTCAGTTGGTAGACATTTTTATGGCGAATAATCTACCATCAGTTACAGAGTACTAACTATCACCGTTTTGGTGCTAGAGTCGATACAATAATATTTTCTAAGTTCTGCCATAACTCCTAAAATAGAGCGATCACAGAATCGGATTGTCCTTCAGTTGGTAGACATTCTTATGGCGAATATTCTACCTTCAGTCATAGAGTTCTAACTATCGCTGTTTTGGCGCTAGAGTCGATGCAGTATTATTTTCTAACTTCTGCTATAACTCCTAAGATAGAACGATCACAGAATCGGATTGTTCATCAGTTGGTAGACATTTTTATGGCGAATAATCTACCGTCAGTTACAGAGTTCTAACTATCACCGTTTTGGCGCTAGAGTCGAAGCAGTAATATTTTGTAATTTCTGCCATAACTCCTAAAATAGGGTGATCACAGAGTCGTATTTTTCGGCAGTTGTTAGATATTTTTATGGCGAACATTCTACCGTGAGTTATAGAGTTCTAACTATCACCTTTTGGCGCTAGAGCCGTTGCAGTATTATTTTATAAGTTCTGCCATAACTCCTAAGATAGGCGATCACAGAATCGGATTGTTCTTCAGTTGGTAGATATTTTTATGGCGAATATTCTACCGTCAATTGCAGAGTTCTAACTATCCCCGTTTTGGCGCGAGAGTCGATAAAATATTATTTTCTAAGTTCTGCCATAACTCCTAAAATAGAGCGATCACAGAGTCGGACTTTTCGGCAGTTGTTAGATATTTTTATGGCGAATTTTTTACCGTCAGTGACAGAATTCTAACTATTCCCTTTTTGGCGCTAGAGTCGATAATATAATATTATCTAAGTTCTGCCATAAATCCGAAAATAGAGCGATCACAGAATCGGATTGTTCTTCAGTTGGTAGACATTTTTATAGCGGATATTCTACCGTCAGTTGTGGACTTCTAGCCATCACGGCTTTGGCGCTACAGTCGATACAATATTATTCTCTAAGTTCTGCCATAACTCCTAAAATAAAGCGATCACAGAATTGGATTGTTCTTCAGTTGCTAGACATTTTTATGGCGAATATTCTACCGTCATTCATAGAGTTCTAACTATCACCGTTTTGGTGCTAGAGTCGATACAATATTATTTTCTAAGTTTTGCCATAACTCCTAAAATAGGGCGATCACAGAATTGGATTGCTCTTCAGTTGGTAGACATTTTTATGGCGAATATTCTACCGTCAATTGCAGAGTACTTACTATCCCCGTTTTGGCGCTAGAGTCGATACAATAATATTTTCTAAGTTCTGCCATAACTCCTAAAATAGAGGGATCACAGAATTGGATTGTTCTTCAGTTGTTAGGGATTTTAATGGCGAATATTCTACCGTCATTCATAGAGTTCTAACTATCGCCGTTTTGGCGCTAGAGTCGATACAATATTATTTTCTAAGTTCTGCCATAACTCCTAAAATAGGGCGATCACAGAATTGGATTGTGCTTCAGTTGTTAGACATTTTTATGGCGAATATTCTACCGTCATTCATAGAGTTCTAGCTATCGCCGTTTTGGCGCT
Source organism: Xylophagus ater (assembly GCA_963422695.1). Lineage (NCBI taxonomy): Eukaryota > Metazoa > Arthropoda > Insecta > Diptera > Xylophagidae > Xylophagus > Xylophagus ater. Next base: position 25,163,320 of record OY730481.1, on the reverse strand, counting down.
AGAGTCGATGCAGTATTATTTGCAAAGTTCTGCTATAACTCCTAAAATAGAACGATCACTGAATTGGATTGTTCTTCAGTTGGTAGACATTTTTATGGCGAATAATCTACCATCAGTTACAGAGTACTAACTATCACGGTTTTGGTGCTAGAGTCGATACAATAATATTTTCTAAGTTCTGCCATAACTCCTAAAATAAAGCGATCACAGAATCGGATTGTTCTTCAGTTGGTAGACATTCTTATGGCGAATATTCTACCTTCAGTCATAGAGTTCTAACTATTGCTGTTTTGGCGCTAGAGTCGATGCAGTATTATTTTCTAAGTTCTGATATAATTCCTAAGATAGAACGATCACAGAATCGGATTGTTCTTCAGTTGGTAGACATTTTTATGGCGAATATTCTACCGTCAGTTACAGAGTTCTAACTATCATCGTTTTGGCGCTAGAGTCGAAGCAGTGATATTTTGTAATTTCTGCCATAACTCCTAAGATAGGCGATCACAGAATCGGATTGTTCTTCAGTTGGTAGATATTTTTATCGCGAATATTCTACCGTCAATTGCAGAGTTCTAACTATCCTCGTTTTGGCGCTAGAGTCGATACAATATTATTTTCTAAGTTCTGCCATAACTCCTAAAATAGAGCGATCACAGAGGCGGATTTTTCGGCAGTTGTTAGATATTTTTATGGCGAATTTTCTACCGTCAGTGACAGAATTCTAACTATTCCCTTCTTGGCGCTAGAGTCGATAAAATAATATTATCTAAGTTCTGCCATAACTCCTAAAATAAAGCGATCACAGAATCGGATTGTTCTTCAGTTGGTAGACATTTTTATAGCGGATATTCTACCGTCAGTTTTGGACTTCTAACTATCACGGTCTTGACGCTAGAGTATATAAAATATTATTTTCTAAGTTCTGCCATAACTCCTAAAATAAACCGATCACAGAATTGGATTGTTCTTTAGTTGTTAGACATTTTTATGTCGAATATTCTACCGTAATTCATAGAGCTCTCACTATCCCCGTTTTGGTGTTAGAGCCGATACAATATTATTTTCTAAGTTCTGCCATAACTCCTAAAATAGAGCGATGACAGAATCGGATTGTTCTTCAGTTGTTAGACATTCTTATGGCCAATATTCTACGGTCAATTGCAGACTTCTAACTATCCCCGTTTTGGCGGTAGAGTCGGTGCAATATTATTTTCTAAGTTCTGCCATAACTCCTAAAATAGAACGATCACAGATTCGGAATTTTCGGCAGTTGTTAGACATTTTTATGGCGAAGATTCTACCGTCAGTTACGGACTTCTAACGGCCACCGTTTTGGCGCTAGAGTCGATACAATAATATTTACTAAGTTATGCCATAACTCCTAAAATAGAGCGATCACAGAATTGGATTGTTCTTCAGTTGTTAGGGATTTTAATGGCGAATATTCTACCGTCATTCATAGAGTTCTAACTATCGCTGTTTTGGCGCTAGAGTCGATGCAGTATTATTTTCTAACTTCTACTATAACTCCTAAAATAGACCGATCACAGAATCGGTTTGTTCTTCAGTTCGTAGACATTTTTATTTCGAATATTCTACCATCAGTTACAGAGTTCTAACTATCACCGTTTTGGTGCTGGAGTCGATACAATATTATTTTCTAAGTTCTGCCATACCTCCTAAAATAGAGCGATCACAGAATTGGATTGTTCTTCAGTTGTTAGGGATTTTAATCGCGAATATTCTACCGTCATTCATAGAGTTCTAACTTTCGCTGTTTTGGCGCTAGAGTCGATAAAATACTATTTTCTAAGTTCTGCCCTAACTCCTAAAATAGACCGATCACAGAATCGGTTTGTTCTTCAGTTCGTAGACATTTTTATTTCGAATATTCTACCGTCAATTGCACAGTACTTACTATCCCCGTTTTGGTGCTAGGGTCGATACAATAATATTTTCTAAGTTCTGCCAGAACTCCTAAAATAGAGCGATCACAGAATCGCATTGTCCTTCAGTTGGTAGACATTCTTATGGCGAATATTGTACCGTCAGTCATAGAGTTCTAACTATCGCTGTTTTGGCGCTAGAGTCGATGCAGTATTATTTTCTAAGTTCTGATATAATTCCTAAGATAGAACGATCACAGAATCGGATTGTTCTTCAGTTGGTAGACATTTTTGTGGCGAATATTCTACCGTCAGTTACAGAGTTGTAACTATCCCCGTTTTGGCGCTAGAGTCGATACAATATTATTTTCTAAGTTCTGCCATAACTCCTAAAATAGAGCGATCACAGAGTCGGATTTTTCGGCAGTTGTTAGATATTTTTATGGCGAATTTTCTACCATCTGTGACAGAATTCTAACTATTACCTTTTTGGCGTTAGAGTCGATAAAAAAATATTATCTAAGTTCTCCCATAACTCCTAAAATAGAGCGATCACAGAATCGGATTGTTCTTCAGTTGTTAGACATTTTTATGGCGAATATTCTACCGTCATTCATAGAGTTCTAACTTTCACCGTTTTGGTGCTAGAGTCGATACAATATTATTTTCTAAGTTCTGCCATAACTGCTAGAATAGAGCGATCACAGAATTGGATTGTGCTTCAGTTGCTAGACATTTTTATGGCGAATATTCTACCGTCATTCGTAGAGTTCTAACTATCCCCGTTTTGGCGCTAGAGTCGATGCAATATTATTTTCTAAGTTCTGCCATAACTCCTAAAACAGAACGATCACAGATTCGGAATTTTCGGCAGTTGTTAGACATTTTTATGGCGAATATTCTACCGTCAGTTACGGACTTCTAACGGTCACCGTTTTGGTGCTAGAGTCGATACAATAACATTTTCTAAGTTCTGCCATAATTCTTAAAATAGAGCGATCACAGAATCGGATTGTTCTACAGTTGGTAGACATTCTTATGGCGAATATTCTACCGTCAGTCATAGAGTTCTAACTTTCACCGTTTTGGTGCTAGAGTCGATACAATATTATTTTCTAAGTTCTGCCATAACTGCTAGAATAGAGCGATCACAGAATTGGATTGTGCTTCAGTTGTTAGACATTCTTATGGACAATATTCTACCGTCCATTGCAGACTTCTAACTATCCCCGTTTTGGCGCTAGAGTCGGTACAATATTATTTTCTAAGTTCTGCCATAACTCCTAAAACAGAACGATCACAGATTCGGAATTTTCGGCAGTTGTTAGACATTTTTATGGCGAATATTCTACCGTCAGTTACGGACTTCTAACGGTCACCGTTTTGGTGCTAGAGTCGATACAATAATATTTTCTAAGTTCTGCCATAATTCTTAAAATAGAGCGATCACAGAATCGGATTGTTCTTCAGTTGGTAGACATTCTTATGGCGACTATTCTACCGTCAGTCATAGAGTTCTAACTATCGCTGTTTTGGCGCTAGAGTCGATGCAGTATTATTTTCTAAGTTCTGATATAATTCCTAAAATAGAGCGATCACAGAATCGGATTCTTCTTCAGTTGTTAGACATTTTTATGGCGAATATTCTACCGTCATTCATAGAGTTCTAACTATCACCGTTTTGGTGCTAGAGTCGATACAATATTATTTTCTAGGTTCTGCCATAACTCCTAAAATCGGGCGATCACAGAATTGGATTGTTTTTCAGTTGGTAGACATTTTTATGGCGAATATTCTACCGTCAATTGCAGAGTACTTACTATCCCCGTTTTGGCTCTAGAGTCGATACAATAATATTTTCTAAGTTCTGCCATAACTCCTAAAATAGAGCGATCACAGAATTGGATTGATCTACAGTTGTTAGGGATTTTAATGGCGAATATTCTACCGTCATTCATAGAGTTCTAACTATCGCTGTTTTGGCGCTAGAGTCGATAAAATACTATTTTTTAAGTTCTGCCATAACTCCTAAAATAGACCGATCACAGAATCGGTTTGTTCTTCAGTTCGTAGACATTTTTATTGCGAATATTCTACCGTCAATTGCAGAGTACTTACTATCCCCGTTTTGGCGCCAGAGTCGATGCAATAATATTTTCTAAGTTATGCCATAACTCCTAAAATAGAACGATCACTGAATCGGATTGTTCTTCAGTTGGTAGACATTTTTGTGGCGAATATTCTACCGTCAGTTACAGAGTTCTAACTATCACCGTTTTGGCGCTAGAGTTGAAGCAGTAATATTTTGTAATTTCTGCCATAACTCCTAAAATAGAGTGATCACAGAGTCGTATTTTCCGGCAGTTGTTAGACATTTTTATGGCGAATATTCTACCGTCATTCATAGAGCTCTTACTATCACCGTTTTGGTGCTAGAGCCGATACAATATTATTTTCTAAGTTCTGCCATAACTCCTAAAATAGAGCGATCACAGAATCGGATTCTTCTTCAGTTGTTAGACATTTTTATGGCGAATATTCTACCGTCAATTGCAGAGTACTTACTATCCCCGTTTTGGCTCTAGAGTCGATACAATAATATTTTCTAAGTTCTGCCATAACTCCTAAAATAGAGCGATCACAGAATTGGATTGTTCTTCAGTTGTTAGGGATTTTAATGGCGAATATTCTACCGTCATTCATAGAGTTCTAACTATCGTTGTTTTGGCGCTAGAGTCGATGCAGTATTATTTTCTAACTTCTGCTATAACTACTAAGATAGAACGATCACAGAATCGGATTGTTCTTCAGTTGGTAGACATTTTTATGGCGAATATTCTACCATCAGTTACAGAGTTCTAACTATCACCGTTTTGGTGCTGGAGTCGATACAATATTATTTTCTAAGTTCTGCCATACCTCCTAAAATAGAGCGATCACAGAATTGGATTGTTCTTCAGTTGTTAGGGATTATAATCGTGAATATTCTACCGTCATTCATAGAGTTCTAACTATCGCCGTTTTGGCGCCAGAGTCAATAAAATACTATTTTCTAAGTTCTGCCATAACTCCTAAAATAGAGCGATCACAGAATCGGTTTGTTCTTCAGTTCGTAGACATTTTTATTGCGAATATTCTACCGTCAATTGCAGAGTACTTACTATCCCCGTTTTGGCGCTAGAGTCGATGCAACAATATTTTCTAAGTTATGCCATAACTCCTAAAATAGAACGATCACTGAATCGGATTGTTCTTCAGTTGGTAGACATTCTTATGGCCAATATTCTACGGTCAATTGCAGACTTCTAACTATCCCCGTTTTGGCGGTAGAGTCGGTACAATATTATTTTCTAAGTTCTGCCATAACTCCTAAAATAGAACGATCACAGATTCGGAATTTTCGGCAGTTGTTAGACATTTTTATGGCGAATATTCTACCGTCAGTTACGGACTTCTAACGGTCACCGTTTTGGCGCTAGAGTCGATACAATAATATTTACTAAGTTATGCCATAACTCCTAAAATAGAGCGATCACAGAATTGGATTGTTCTTCAGTTGTTAGGGATTTTAATGGCGAATATTCTACCGTCATTCATAGAGTTCTAACTATCGCTGTTTTGGCGCTAGAGTCGATGCAGTATTATTTTCTAACTTCTACTATAACTCCTAAGATAGAAGGATCACAGAATCGAATTGTTCTTCAGTTGGTAGACATTTTTATGGCGAATATTCTACCATCAGTTACAGAGGTCTAACTATCACCCTTTTGGTGCTGGAGTCGATACAATATTATTTTCTAAGTTCTGCCATACCTCCTAAAATAGAGCGATCACAGAATTGGATTGTTCTTCAGTTGTTAGGGATTTTAATCGCGAATATTCTACCGTCAATTGCACAGTACTTACTATCCCCGTTTTGGTGCTAGGGTCGATACAATAATATTTTCTAAGTTCTGCCAGAACTCCTAAAATAGAGCGATCACAGAATCGCATTGTCCTTCAGTTGGTAGACATTCTTATGGCGAATATTCTACCGTCAGTCATAGAGTTCTAACTATCGCTGTTTTGGCGCTAGAGTCGATGCAGTATTATTTTCTAAGTTCTGATATAATTCCTAAGATAGAACGATCACAGAATCGGATTGTTCTTCAGTTGGTAGACATTTTTGTGGCGAATATTCTACCGTCAGTTACAGAGTTCTAACTATCACCGTTTTGGCGCTAGAGTCGAAGCAGTAATATTTTGTAATTTCTGCCATAACTCCTAAAATAGAGTGATCACAGAGTCGTATTTTTCGGCAGTTGTTAGATGTTTTTATGGCGAACATTCTACCGTGAGTTATAGAGTTCTAACTATCACCTTTTGGCGCTAGAGCCGTTGCAGTATTATTTTATAAGTTCTGCCATAACTCCTAAGAGAGGCGATCACAGAATCGGATTGTTCTTCAGTTGGTAGATATTTTTATGGCGAATATTCTACGGTCAATTGCAGACTTCTAACTATCCCCGTTTTGGCGGTAGAGTCGGTACAATATTATTTTCTAAGTTCTGCCATAACTCCTAAAATAGAACGATCACAGATTCGGAATTTTCGGCAGTTGTTAGACATTTTTATGGCGAATATTCTACCGTCAGTTACGGACTTCTAACGGTCACCGTTTTGGCGCTAGAGTCGATACAATAATATTTACTAAGTTATGCCATAACTCCTAAAATAGAGCGATCACAGAATTGGATTGTTCTTCAGTTGTTAGGGATTTTAATGGCGAATATTCTACCGTCATTCATAGAGTTCTAACTATCGCTGTTTTGGCGCTAGAGTCGATGCAGTATTATTTTCTAACTTCTACTATAACTCCTAAGATAGAACGATCACAGAATCGAATTGTTCTTCAGTTGGTAGACATTTTTATGGCGAATATTCTACCATCAGTTACAGAGGTCTAACTATCACCCTTTTGGTGCTGGAGTCGATACAATATTATTTTCTAAGTTCTGCCATACCTCCTAAAATAGAGCGATCACAGAATTGGATTGTTCTTCAGTTGTTAGGGATTTTAATCGCGAATATTCTACCGTCATTCATAGAGTTCTAACTTTCGCTGTTTTGGCGCTAGAGTCGATAAAATACGATTTTCTAAGTTCTGCCATAACTCCTAAAATAGACCGATCACAGAATCGGTTTGTTCTTCAGTTCGTAGACATTTTTATTTCGAATATTCTACCGTCAATTGCACAGTACTTACTATCCCCGTTTTGGTGCTAGGGTCGATACAATAATATTTTCTAAGTTCTGCCAGAACTCCTAAAATAGAGCGATCACAGAATCGCATTGTCCTTCAGTTGGTAGACATTCTTATGGCGAATATTCTACCGTCAGTCATAGAGTTCTAACTATCGCTGTTTTGGCGCTAGAGTCGATGCAGTATTATTTTCTAAGTTCTGATATAATTCCTAAGATAGAACGATCACAGAATCGGATTGTTCTTCAGTTGGTAGACATTTTTGTGGCGAATATTCTACCGTCAGTTACAGAGTTCTAACTATCACCGTTTTGGCGCTAGAGTCGAAGCAGTAATATTTTGTAATTTCTGCCATAACTCCTAAAATAGAGTGATCACAGAGTCGTATTTTTCGGCAGTTGTTAGATGTTTTTATGGCGAACATTCTACCGTGAGTTAAAGAGTTCTAACTATCACCTTTTGGCGCTAGAGCCGTTGCAGTATTATTTTATAAGTTCTGCCATAACTCCTAAGAGAGGCGATCACAGAATCGGATTGTTCTTCAGTTGGTAGATATTTTTATGGCGAATATTCTACCGTCAATTGCAGAGTTCTAACTATCCCCGTTTTGGCGCGAGAGTCGATACAATATTATTTTCTAAGTTCTGCCATAACTCCTAAAATAGAGCGATCACAGAGTCGGATTTTTCGGCAGTTGTTAGATATTTTTATGGCGAATTTTTTACCGTCAGTGACAGAATTCTAACTATTCCCTTTTTGGCGCTAGAGTCGATAGTATAATATTATCTAAGTTCTGCCATAAATCCTAAAATAGAGCGATCACAGAATCGGATTGTTCTTCAGTTGGTAGACATTTTTATAGCGGATATTCTACCGTCAGTTGTGGACTTCTAGCCATCACGGCTTTGGCGCTAGAGTCGATACAATATTATTCTCTAAGTTCTGCCATAACTCCTAAAATAAAGCGATCACAGAATTGGATTGTTCTTCAGTTGTTAGGGATTTTAATCGCGAATATTCAACCGTCATTCATAGAGTTCTAACTATCGCTGTTTTGGCGCTAGAGTCGATGCAGTATTATTTTCTAACTTCTGCTATAACTCCTAAGATAGAACGATCACAGAATCGGATTGTTCTTCAGTTGGTAGACATTTTTATGGCGAATATTCTACCATCAGTTACAGAGTTCTAACTATCACCGTTTTGGTGCTGGAGTCGATACAATATTATTTTCTAAGTTCTGCCATACCTCCTAAAATAGAGCGATCACAGAATTGGGTTGTTCTTCAGTTGTTAGGGATTATAATCGTGAATATTCTACCGTCATTCATAGAGTTCTAACTATCGCCGTTTTGGCGCCAGAGTCAATAAAATACTATTTTCTAAGTTCTGCCATAACTCCTAAAATAGAGCGATCACAGAATCGGTTTGTTCTTCAGTTCGTAGACATTTTTATTGCGAATATTCTACCGTCAATTGCAGAGTACTTACTATCCCCGTTTTGGCGCTAGAGTCGATGCAACAATATTTTCTAAGTAATGCCATAACTCCTAAAATAGAACGATCACTGAATCGGATTGTTCTTCAGTTGGTAGACATTCTTATGGCCAATATTCTACGGTCAATTGCAGACTTCTAACTATCCCCGTTTTGGCGGTAGAGTCGGCACAATATTATTTTCTAAGTTCTGCCATAACTCCTAAAATAGAACGATCACAGATTCGGAATTTTCGGCAGTTGTTAGACATTTTTATGGCGAAGATTCTACCGTCAGTTACGGACTTCTAACGGTCACCGTTTTGGCGCTAGAGTCGATACAATAATATTTACTAAGTTATGCCATAACTCCTAAAATAGAGCGATCACAGAATTGGATTGTTCTTCAGTTGTTAGGGATTTTAATGGCGAATATTCTACCGTCATTCATAGAGTTCTAACTATCGCTGTTTTGGCGCTAGAGTCGATGCAGTATTATTTTCTAACTTCTACTATAACTCCTAAGATAGAACGATCACAGAATCGAATTGTTCTTCAGTTGGTAGACATTTTTATGGCGAATATTCTACCATCAGTTACAGAGTTCTAACTATCACCGTTTTGGTGCTGGAGTCCATACAATATTATTTTTTTAAGTTCTGCCATACCTCCTAAAATAGAGCGATCACAGAATTGGATTGTTCTTCAGTTGTTAGGGATTTTAATCGCGAATATTCTACCGTCATTCATAGAGTTCTAACTTTCGCTGTTTTGGCGCTAGCGTCGATAAAATACTATTTTCTAAGTTCTGCCATAACTCCTAAAATAGACCGATAACAGAATCGGTTTGTTCTTCAGTTCGTAGACATTTTTATTTCGAATATTCTACCGTCAATTGCACAGTACTTACTATCCCCGTTTTGGTGCTAGGGTCGATACAATAATATTTTCTAAGTTCTGCCAGAACTCCTAAAATAGAGCGATCACAGAATCGCATTGTCCTTCAGTTGGTAGACATTCTTATGGCGAATATTCTACCGTCAGTCATAGAGTTCTAACTATCGCTGTTTTGGCGCTAGAGTCGATGCAGTATTATTTTCTAAGTTCTGATATAATTCCTAAGATAGAACGATCACAGAATCGGATTGTTCTTCAGTTGGTAGACATTTTTGTGGCGAATATTCTACCGTCAGTTACAGAGTTCTAACTATCACCGTTTTGGCGCTAGAGTCGAAGCAGTAATATTTTGTAATTTCTGGCATAACTCCTAAAATAGAGTGATCACAGAGTCGTATTTTTCGGCAGTTGTTACATATTTTTATGGCGAACATTCTACCGTGAGTTATAGAGTTCTAACTATCACCTTTTGGCGCTAGAGCCGTTGCAGTATTATTTTATAAGTTCTGCCATAACTCCTAAAATAGACCGATAACAGAATCGGTTTGTTCTTCAGTTCGTAGACATTTTTATTTCGAATATTCTACCGTCAATTGCACAGTACTTACTATCCCCGTTTTGGTGCTAGGGTCGATACAATAATATTTTCTAAGTTCTGCCAGAACTCCTAAAATAGAGCGATCACAGAATCGCATTGTCCTTCAGTTGGTAGACATTCTTATGGCGAATATTCTACCGTCAGTCATAGAGTTCTAACTATCGCTGTTTTGGCGCTAGAGTCGATGCAGTATTATTTTCTAAGTTCTGATATAATTCCTAAGATAGAACGATCACAGAATCGGATTGTTCTTCAGTTGGTAGATATTTTTATGGCGAATATTCTACCGTCAATTGCAGAGTTCTAACTATCCCCGTTTTGGCGCGAGAGTCGATACAATATTATTTTCTAAGTTCTGCCATAACTCCTAAAATAGAGCGATCACAGAGTCGGATTTTTCGGCAGTTGTTAGATATTTTTATGGCGAATTTTTTACCGTTAGTGACAGAATTCTAACTATTCCCTTTTTGGCGATAGAGTCGATAATATAATATTATCTAAGTTCTGCCATAAATCCTAAAATAGAGCGATCACAGAATCGGATTGTTCTTCAGTTGGTAGACATTTTTATAGCGGATATTCTACCGTCAGTTGTGGACTTCTAGCCATCACGGCTTTGGCGCTAGAGTCGATACAATATTATTCTCTAAGTCCTGCCATAACTCCTAAAATAAAGCGATCACAGAATTGGATTGTTCTTCAGTTGCTAGACATTTTTATGGCGAATATTCTACCGTCATTCATAGAGCTCTCACTATCACCGTTTTGGTGCTAGAGTCGATACAATATTATTTTCTAAGTTCTGCCATAACTCCTAAAATAGAGCGATCACAGAATCGGATTCTTCTTCAGTTGGTAGACATTTTTAGGGCGAATATTCTACCGTCAATTGCAGAGTACTTACTATCCCCGTTTTGGCGCTAGAGTCGATACAATAATATTTTCTAAGTTCTGCCATAACTCCTAAAATAGAGGGATCACAGAATTGGATTGTTCTTCAGTTGTTAGGGATTTTAATGGCGAATATTCTACCGTCAATTGCAGAGTACTTACTATCCCCGTTTTGGCGCTAGAGTTGATACAATAATATTTTCTAAGTTCTGCCATAACTCCTAAAATAGAGCGATCACAGAATTGGATTGTTCTTCAGTTGCTAGGGATTTTAATGGCGAATATTCTACCGTCATTCATAGAGTTCTAACTATCGCCGTTTTGGCGCTAGAGTCGATACAATATTATTTTCTAAGTTCTGCCATAACTCCTAAAATAGGGCGATCACAGAATTGGATTGTGCTTCAGTTGTTAGACATTTTTATGGCGAATATCCTACCGTCATTCATAGAGTTCTAGCTATCGCCGTTTTGGCGCTAGAGTCGATGCAGTATTATTTGCTAAGTTCTGCTATAACTCCTAAAATAGAACGATCACTGAATTGGATTGTTCTTCAGTTGGTAGACATTTTTATGGCGAATAATCTACCATCAGTTACAGAGTACTAACTATCACCGTTTTGGTGCTAGAGTCGATACAATAATATTTTCTAAGTTCTGCCATAACTCCTAAAATAGAGCGATCACAGAATCGGATTGTCCTTCAGTTGGTAGACATTCTTATGGCGAATATTCTACCTTCAGTCATAGAGTTCTAACTATCGCTGTTTTGGCGCTAGAGTCGATGCAGTATTATTTTCTAACTTTTGCTATAACTCCTAAGATAGAACGATCACAGAATCGGATTGTTCTACAGTTGGTAGACATTTTTATGGCGAATAATCTACCATCAGTTACAGAGTACTAACTATCACCGTTTTGGTGCTAGAGTCGATACAATAATATTTTCTAAGTTCTGCCATAACTCCTAAAATAGAGCGATCACAGAATCGGATTCTTCTTCAGTTGTTAGACATTTTTATGGCGAATATTCTACCGTCATTCATAGAGTTCTAACTATCACCGTTTTGGTGCTAGAGTCGATACAATATTATTTTCTAGGTTCTGCCATAACTCCTAAAATAGGGCGATCACAGAATTGGATTGTTCTTCAGTTGGTAGACATTTTTATGGCGAATATTCTACCGTCAATTGCAGAGTACTTACTATCCCCGTTTTGGCTCTAGAGTCGATACAATAATATTTATTAAGTTCTGCCATAACTCCTAAAATTGAGCGATCACAGAATTGGATTGTTCTTCAGTTGTTAGGGATTTTAATGGCGAATATTCTACCGTCATTCATATAGTTCTAACTATCGCTGTTTTGGCGCTAGAGTCGATGCAGTATTATTTTCTAACTTCTGCTATAACTCCTAAGATAGAACGATCACAGAATCGGATTGTTCTTCAGTTGATAGACATTTTTATGGCGAATATTCTACCATCAGTTACAGAGTTCTAACTATCACCGTTTTGGTGCTGGAGTCGATACAATATTATTTTCTAAGTTCTGCCATACCTCCTAAAATAGAGCGATCACAGAATTGGATTGTTCTTCAGTTGTTAGGGATTATAATCGTGAATATTCTACCGTCATTCATAGAGTTCTAACTATCGCCGTTTTGGCGCCAGAGTCAATAAAATACTATTTTCTAAGTTCTGCCATAACTCCTAAAATAGAGCGATCACAGAATCGGTTTGTTCTTCAGTTCGTAGACATTTTTATTGCGAATATTCTACCGTCAATTGCAGAGTACTTACTATCCCCGTTTTGGCGCTAGAGTCGATGCAACAATATTTTCTAAGTTATGCCATAACTCCTAAAATAGAACGATCACTGAATCGGATTGTTCTTCAGTTGGTAGACATTCTTATGGCCAATATTCTACGGTCAATTGCAGACTTCTAACTATCCCCGTTTTGGCGGTAGAGTCGGTACAATATTATTTTCTAAGTTCTGCCATAACTCCTAAAATAGAACGATCACAGATTCGGAATTTTCGGCAGTTGTTAGACATTTTTATGGCGAAGATTCTACCGTCAGTTACGGACTTCTAACGGTCACCGTTTTGGCGCTAGAGTCGATACAATAATATTTACTAAGTTATGCCATAACTCCTAAAATAGAGCGATCACAGAATTGGATTGTTCTTCAGTTGTTAGGGATTTTAATGGCGAATATTCTACCGTCATTCATAGAGTTCTAACTATCGCTGTTTTGGCGCTAGAGTCGATGCAGTATTATTTTCTAACTTCTACTATAACTCCTAAGATAGAACGATCACAGAATCGAATTGTTCTTCAGTTGGTAGACATTTTTATGGCGAATATTCTACCATCAGTTACAGAGTTCTAACTATCACCGTTTTGGTGCTGGAGTCGATACAATATTATTTTCTAAGTTCTGCCATACCTCCTAAAATAGAGCGATCACAGAATTGGATTGTTCTTCAGTTGTTAGGGATTTTAATCGCGAATATTCTACCGTCATTCATAGAGTTCTAACTTTCGCTGTTTTGGCGCTAGAGTCGATAAAATACTATTTTCTAAGTTCTGCCATAACTCCTAAAATAGACCGATCACAGAATCGGTTTGTTCTTCAGTTCGTAGACATTTTTATTTCGAATATTCTACCGTCAATTGCACAGTACTTACTATCCCCGTTTTGGTGCTAGGGTCGATACAATAATATTTTCTAAGTTCTGCCAGAACTCCTAAAATAGAGCGATCACAGAATCGCATTGTCCTTCAGTTGGTAGACATTCTTATGGCGAATATTCTACCGTCAGTCATAGAGTTCTAACTATCGCTGTTTTGGCGCTAGAGTCGATGCAGTATTATTTTGTAATTTCTGCCATAACTCCTAAAATAGAGTGATCACAGAGTCGTATTTTTCGGCAGTTGTTAGATATTTTTATGGCGAACATTCTACCGTGAGTTATAGAGTTCTAACTATCACCTTTTGGCGCTAGAGCCGTTGCAGTATTATTTTATAAGTTCTGCCATAACTCCTAAGATAGGCGATCACAGAATCGGATTGTTCTTCAGTTGGTAGATATTTTTATGGCGAATATTCTACCGTCAATTGCAGAGTTCTAACTATCCCCGTTTTGGCGCGAGAGTCGATACAATATTATTTTCTAAGTTCTGCCATAACTCCTAAAATAGAGCGATCACAGAGTCGGATTTTTCGGCAGTTGTTAGATATTTTTATGGCGAATTTTTTACCGTCAGTGACAGAATTCTAACTATTCCCTTTTTGGCGCTAGAGTCGATAATATAATATTATCTAAGTTCTGCCATAAATCCTAAAATAGAGCGATCACAGAATCGGATTGTTCTTCAGTTGGTAGACATTTTTATAGCGGATATTCTACCGTCAGTTGTGGACTTCTAGCCATCACGGCTTTGGTGCTAGAGTCGATACAATATTATTCTCTAAGTTCTGCCATAACTCCTAAAATAAAGCGATCACAGAATTGGATTGTTCTTCAGTTGCTAGACATTTTTATGGCGAATATTCTACCCTCATTCATAGAGCTCTCACTATCACCGTTTTGGTGCTAGAGTCGATACAATATTATTTTCTAAGTTCTGCCATAACTCCTAAAATAGAGCGATCACAGAATCGGATTCTTCTTCAGTTGTTAGACATTTTTATGGCGAATATTCTACCGTCATTCATAGAGTTCTAACTATCACCGTTTTGGTGCTAGAGTCGATACAATATTATTTTCTAAGTTCTGCCATAACTCCTAAAATAGGGCGATCACAGAATTGGATTGTTCTTCAGTTGGTAGACATTTTTATGGCGAATAATCTACCATCAGTTACAGAGTACTAACTATCACCGTTTTGGTGCTAGAGTCGATACAATAATATTTTCTAAGTTCTGCCATAACTCCTAAAATAGAGCGATCACAGAATCGGATTGTCCTTCAGTTGGTAGACATTCTTATGGCGAATATTCTACCTTCAGTCATAGAGTTCTAACTATCGCTGTTTTGGCGCTAGAGTCGATGCAGTATTATTTTCTAACTTCTGCTATAACTCCTAAGATAGAACGATCACAGAATCGGATTGTTCTTCAGTTGGTAGACATTTTTATGGCGAATAATCTACCATCAGTTACAGAGTACTAACTATCACCGTTTTGGTGCTAGAGTCGATACAATAATATTTTCTAAGTTCTGCCATAACTCCTAAAATAGAGCGATCACAG
Organism: Xylophagus ater; assembly: GCA_963422695.1. Classification (NCBI taxonomy): domain Eukaryota; kingdom Metazoa; phylum Arthropoda; class Insecta; order Diptera; family Xylophagidae; genus Xylophagus; species Xylophagus ater. Next base: position 25,148,068 of record OY730481.1, on the reverse strand, counting down.
AATCGGATTCTTCTTCAGTTGTTAGACATTTTTATGGCGAATATTCTACCGTCATTCATAGAGTTCTAACTATCACCGTTTTGGTGCTAGAGTCGATACAATATTATTTTCTAGGTTCTGCCATAACTCCTAAAATAGGGCGATCACAGAATTGGATTGTTCTTCAGTTGGTAGACATTTTTATGGCGAATATTCTACCGTCAATTGCAGAGTACTTACTATCTCCGTTTTGGCTCTAGAGTCGATACAATAATATTTTCTAAGTTCTGCCATAACTCCTAAAATAGAGCGATCACAGAATTGGATTGTTCTTCAGTTGTTAGGGATTTTAATGGCGAATATTCTACCGTCATTCATAGAGTTCTAACTATCGCTGTTTTGGCGCTAGAGTCGATGCAGTATTATTTTCTAACTTCTGCTATAACTCCTAAGATAGAACGATCACAGAATCGGATTGTTCTTCAGTTGTTAGACATTTTTATGGCGAAGATTCTACCGTCAGTTACGGACTTCTAACGGTCACCGTTTTGGTGCTGGAGTCGATACAATATTATATTCTAAGTTCTGCCATACCTCCTAAAATAGAGCGATCACAGAATTGGATTGTTCTTCAGTTGTTAGGGATTTTAATCGCGAATATTCTACCGTCATTCATAGAGTTCTAACTTTCGCTGTTTTGGCGCTAGAGTCGATAAAATACTATTTTCTAAGTTCTGCCATAACTCCTAAAATAGACCGATCACAGAATCGGTTTGTTCTTCAGTTCGTAGACATTTTTATTTCGAATATTCTACCGTCAATTGCACAGTACTTACTATCCCCGTTTTGGTGCTAGGGTCGATACAATAATATTTTCTAAGCTCTACCAGAACTCCTAAGATAGAACGATCACAGAATCGGATTGTTCTTCAGTTGGTAGACATTTTTGTGGCGAATATTCTACCGTCAGTTACAGAGTTCTAACTATCACCGTTTTGGCGCTAGAGTCGAAGCAGTAATATTTTGTAATTTCTGCCATAACTCCTAAAATAGAGTGATCACAGAGTCGTATTTTTCGGCAGTTGTTAGATATTTTTATGGCGAACATTCTACCGTGAGTTATAGAGTTCTAACTATCACCTTTTGGCGCTAGAGCCGTTGCAGTATTATTTTATAAGTTCTGCCATAACTCCTAAGATAGGCGATCACAGAATCGGATTGTTCTTCAGTTGGTAGATATTTTTATGGCGAATATTCTACCGTCAATTGCAGAGTTCTAACTATCCCCGTTTTGGCGCGAGAGTCGATAAAATATTATTTTCTAAGTTCTGCCATAACTCCTAAAATAGAGCGATCACAGAGTCGGACTTTCGGCAGTTGTTAGATATTTTTATGGCGAATTTTTTACCGTCAGTGACAGAATTCTAACTATTCCCTTTTTGGCGCTAGAGTCGATAATATAATATTATCTAAGTTCTGCCATAAATCCTAAAATAGAGCGATCACAGAATCGGATTGTTCTTCAGTTGGTAGACATTTTTATAGCGGATATTCTACCGTCAGTTGTGGACTTCTAGCCATCACGGCTTTGGCGCTACAGTCGATACAATATTATTCTCTAAGTTCTGCCATAACTCCTAAAATAAAGCGATCACAGAATTGGATTGTTCTTCAGTTGCTAGACATTTTTATGGCGAATATTCTACCGTCATTCATAGAGCTCTCACTATCACCGTTTTGGTGCTAGAGTCGATACAATATTATTTTCTAAGTTCTGCCATAACTCCTAAAATAGGGCGATCACAGAATTGGATTGTGCTTCAGTTGTTAGACATTTTTATGGCGAATATCCTACCGTCATTCATAGAGTTCTAGCTATCGCCGTTTTGGCGCTAGAGTCGATGCAGTATTATTTGCTAAGTTCTGCTATAACTCCTAAAATAGAACGATCACTGAATTGGATTGTTCTTCAGTTGGTAGACATTTTTATGGCGAATAATCTACCATCAGTTACAGAGTACTAACTATCACCGTTTTGGTGCTAGAGTCGATACAATAATATTTTCTAAGTTCTGCCATAACTCCTAAAATAGAGCGATCACAGAATCGGATTGTCCTTCAGTTGGTAGACATTCTTATGGCGAATATTCTACCTTCAGTCATAGAGTTCTAACTATCGCTGTTTTGGCGCTAGAGTCGATGCAGTATTATTTTCTAACTTTTGCTATAACTCCTAAGATAGAACGATCACAGAATCGGATTGTTCTACAGTTGGTAGACATTTTTATGGCGAATAATCTACCATCAGTTACAGAGTACTAACTATCACCGTTTTGGTGCTAGAGTCGATACAATAATATTTTCTAAGTTCTGCCATAACTCCTAAAATAGAGCGATCACAGAATCGGATTCTTCTTCAGTTGTTAGACATTTTTATGGCGAATATTCTACCGTCATTCATAGAGTTCTAACTATCACCGTTTTGGTGCTAGAGTCGATACAATATTATTTTCTAGGTTCTGCCATAACTCCTAAAATAGGGCGATCACAGAATTGGATTGTTCTTCAGTTGGTAGACATTTTTATGGCGAATATTCTACCGTCAATTGCAGAGTACTTACTATCCCCGTTTTGGCTCTAGAGTCGATACAATAATATTTATTAAGTTCTGCCATAACTCCTAAAATAGAGCGATCACAGAATTGGATTGTTCTTCAGTTGGTAGACATTTTTATGGCGAATAATCTACCATCAGTTACAGAGTACTAACTATCACCGTTTTGGTGCTAGAGTCGATACAATAATATTTTCTAAGTTCTGCCATAACTCCTAAAATAGAGCGATCACAGAATCGGATTGTCCTTCAGTTGGTAGACATTCTTATGGCGAATATTCTACCTTCAGTCATAGAGTTCTAACTATCGCTGTTTTGGCGCTAGAGTCGATGCAGTATTATTTTCTAACTTCTGCTATAACTCCTAAGATAGAACGATCACAGAATCGGATTGTTCTTCAGTTGATAGACATTTTTATGGCGAATATTCTACCATCAGTTACAGAGTTCTAACTATCACCGTTTTGGCGCTAGAGTCGAAGCAGTAATATTTTGTAATTTCTGCCATAACTCCTAAAATAGAGTGATCACAGAGTCGTATTTTTCGGCAGTTGTTAGATATTTTTATGGCGAACATTCTACCGTGAGTTATAGAGTTCTAACTATCACCTTTTGGCGCTAGAGCCGTTGCAGTATTATTTTATAAGTTCTGCCATAACTCCTAAGATAGGCGATCACAGAATCGGATTGTTCTTCAGTTGGTAGATATTTTTATGGCGAATATTCTACCGTCAATTGCAGAGTTCTAACTATCCCCGTTTTGGCGCGAGAGTCGATAAAATATTATTTTCTAAGTTCTGCCATAACTCCTAAAATAGAGCGATCACAGAGTCGGACTTTCGGCAGTTGTTAGATATTTTTATGGCGAATTTTTTACCGTCAGTGACAGAATTCTAACTATTCCCTTTTTGGCGCTAGAGTCGGTAATATAATATTATCTAAGTTCTGCCATAAATCCTAAAATAGAGCGATCACAGAATCGGATTGTTCTTCAGTTGGTAGACATTTTTATAGCGGATATTCTACCGTCAGTTGTGGACTTCTAGCCATCACGGCTTTGGCGCTACAGTCGATACAATATTATTTTCTAAGTTCTGCCATACCTCCTAAAATAGAGCGATCACAGAATTGGATTGTTCTTCAGTTGTTAGGGATTATAATCGTGAATATTCTACCGTCATTCATAGAGTTCTAACTATCGCCGTTTTGGCGCCAGAGTCAATAAAATACTATTTTCTAAGTTCTGCCATAACTCCTAAAATAGAGCGATCACAGAATCGGTTTGTTCTTCAGTTCGTAGACATTTTTATTGCGAATATTCTACCGTCAATTGCAGAGTACTTACTATCCCCGTTTTGGCGCTAGAGTCGATGCAACAATATTTTCTAAGTTATGCCATAACTCCTAAAATAGAACGATCACTGAATCGGATTGTTCTTCAGTTGGTAGACATTCTTATGGCCAATATTCTACGGTCAATTGCAGACTTCTAACTATCCCCGTTTTGGCGGTAGAGTCGGTACAATATTATTTTCTAAGTTCTGCCATAACTCCTAAAATAGAACGATCACAGATTCGGAATTTTCGGCAGTTGTTAGACATTTTTATGGCGAAGATTCTACCGTCAGTTACGGACTTCTAACGGTCACCGTTTTGGCGCTAGAGTCGATACAATAATATTTACTAAGTTATGCCATAACTCCTAAAATAGAGCGATCACAGAATTGGATTGTTCTTCAGTTGTTAGGGATTTTAATGGCGAATATTCTACCGTCATTCATAGAGTTCTAACTATCGCTGTTTTGGCGCTAGAGTCGATGCAGTATTATTTTCTAACTTCTACTATAACTCCTAAGATAGAACGATCACAGAATCGAATTGTTCTTCAGTTGGTAGACATTTTTATGGCGAATATTCTACCATCAGTTACAGAGTTCTAACTATCACCGTTTTGGTGCTGGAGTCGATACAATATTATTTTCTAAGTTCTGCCATACCTCCTAAAATAGAGCGATCACAGAATTGGATTGTTCTTCAGTTGTTAGGGATTTTAATCGCGAATATTCTACCGTCATTCATAGAGTTCTAACTTTCGCTGTTTTGGCGCTAGAGTCGATAAAATACTATTTTCTAAGTTCTGCCATAACTCCTAAAATAGACCGATCACAGAATTGGATTGTTCTTCAGTTGTTAGGGATTATAATCGTGAATATTCTACCGTCAGTTGTGGACTTCTAGCCATCACGGCTTTGGTGCTAGAGTCGATACAATATTATTCTCTAAGTTCTGCCATAACTCCTAAAATAAAGCGATCACAGAATTGGATTGTTCTTCAGTTGCTAGACATTTTTATGGCGAATATTCTACCCTCATTCATAGAGCTCTCACTATCACCGTTTTGGTGCTAGAGTCGATACAATATTATTTTCTAAGTTCTGCCATAACTCCTAAAATAGAGCGATCACAGAATCGGATTCTTCTTCAGTTGTTAGACATTTTTATGGCGAATATTCTACCGTCATTCATAGAGTTCTAACTATCACCGTTTTGGTGCTAGAGTCGATACAATATTATTTTCTAAGTTCTGCCATAACTCCTAAAATAGGGCGATCACAGAATTGGATTGTTCTTCAGTTGGTAGACATTTTTATGGCGAATAATCTACCATCAGTTACAGAGTACTAACTATCACCGTTTTGGTGCTAGAGTCGATACAATAATATTTTCTAAGTTCTGCCATAACTCCTAAAATAGAGCGATCACAGAATCGGATTGTCCTTCAGTTGGTAGACATTCTTATGGCGAATATTCTACCTTCAGTCATAGAGTTCTAACTATCGCTGTTTTGGCGCTAGAGTCGATGCAGTATTATTTTCTAACTTCTGCTATAACTCCTAAGATAGAACGATCACAGAATCGGACTGTTCTTCAGTTGGTAGACATTTTTATGGCGAATAATCTACCATCAGTTACAGAGTACTAACTATCACCGTTTTGGTGCTAGAGTCGATACAATAATATTTTCTAAGTTCTGCCATAACTCCTGAAATAGAGCGATCACAGAATCGGATTCTTCTTCAGTTGTTAGACATTTTTATGGCGAATATTCTACCGTCATTCATAGAGTTCTAACTATCACCGTTTTGGTGCTAGAGTCGATACAATATTATTTTCTAGGTTCTGCCATAACTCCTAAAATAGGGCGATCACAGAATTGGATTGTTCTTCAGTTGGTAGACATTTTTATGGCGAATATTCTACCGTCAATTGCAGAGTACTTACTATCTCCGTTTTGGCTCTAGAGTCGATACAATAATATTTTCTAAGCTCTGCCAGAACTCCTAAGATAGAACGATCACAGAATCGGATTGTTCTTCAGTTGTTAGACATTTTTATGGCGAAGATTCTACCGTCAGTTACGGACTTCTAACGGTCACCGTGTTGGTGCTGGAGTCGATACAATATTATATTCTAAGTTCTGCCATACCTCCTAAAATAGAGCGATCACAGAATTGGATTGTTCTTCAGTTGTTAGGGATTTTAATCGCGAATATTCTACCGTCATTCATAGAGTTCTAACTTTCGCTGTTTTGGCGCTAGAGTCGATAAAATACTATTTTCTAAGTTCTGCCATAACTCCTAAAATAGACCGATCACAGAATCGGTTTGTTCTTCAGTTCGTAGACATTTTTATTTCGAATATTCTACCGTCAATTGCACAGTACTTACTATCCCCGTTTTGGTGCTAGGGTCGATACAATAATATTTTCTAAGCTCTGCCAGAACTCCTAAGATAGAACGATCACAGAATCGGATTGTTCTTCAGTTGGTAGACATTTTTGTGGCGAATATTCTACCGTCAGTTACAGAGTTCTAACTATCACCGTTTTGGCGCTAGAGTCGAAGCAGTAATATTTTGTAATTTCTGCCATAACTCCTAAAATAGAGTGATCACAGAGTCGTATTTTTCGGCAGTTGTTAGATATTTTTATGGCGAACATTCTACCGTGAGTTATAGAGTTCTAACTATCACCTTTTGGCGCTAGAGCCGTTGCAGTATTATTTTATAAGTTCTGCCATAACTCCTAAGATAGGCGATCACAGAATCGGATTGTTCTTCAGTTGGTAGATATTTTTATGGCGAATATTCTACCGTCAATTGCAGAGTTCTAACTATCCCCGTTTTGGCGCGAGAGTCGATAAAATATTATTTTCTAAGTTCTGCCATAACTCCTAAAATAGAGCGATCACAGAGTCGGACTTTCGGCAGTTGTTAGATATTTTTATGGCGAATTTTTTACCGTCAGTGACAGAATTCTAACTATTCCCTTTTTGGCGCTAGAGTCGATAATATAATATTATCTAAGTTCTGCCATAAATCCTAAAATAGAGCGATCACAGAATCGGATTGTTCTTCAGTTGGTAGACATTTTTATAGCGGATATTCTACCGTCAGTTGTGGACTTCTAGCCATCACGGCTTTGGCGCTACAGTCGATACAATATTATTCTCTAAGTTCTGCCATAACTCCTAAAATAAAGCGATCACAGAATTGGATTGTTCTTCAGTTGCTAGACATTTTTATGGCGAATATTCTACCGTCATTCATAGAGCTCTCACTATCACCGTTTTGGTGCTAGAGTCGATACAATATTATTTTCTAAGTTCTGCCATAACTCCTAAAATAGAGCGATCACAGAATCGGATTCTTCTTCAGTTGTTAGACATTTTTATGGCGAATATTCTACCGTCATTCATAGAGTTCTAACTATCACCGTTTTGGTGCTAGAGTCGATACAATATTATTTTCTAAGTTTTGCCATAACTCCTAAAATAGGGCGATCACAGAATTGGATTGTTCTTCAGTTGGTAGACATTTTTATGGCGAATATTCTACCGTCAATTGCAGAGTACTTACTATCCCCGTTTTGGCGCTAGAGTCGATACAATAATATTTTCTAAGTTCTGCCATAACTCCTAAAATAGAGGGATCACAGAATTGGATTGTTCTTCAGTTGTTAGGGATTTTAATGGCGAATATTCTACCGTCATTCATAGAGTTCTAACTATCGCCGTTTTGGCGCTAGAGTCGATACAATATTATTTTCTAAGTTCTGCCATAACTCCTAAAATAGGGCGATCACAGAATTGGATTGTGCTTCAGTTGTTAGACATTTTTATGGCGAATATTCTACCGTCATTCATAGAGTTCTAGCTATCGCCGTTTTGGCGCTAGAGTCGATGCAGTATTATTTGCTAAGTTCTGCTATAACTCCTAAAATAGAACGATCACTGAATTGGATTGTTCTTCAGTTGGTAGACATTTTTATGGCGAATAATCTACCATCAGTTACAGAGTACTAACTATCACGGTTTTGGTGCTAGAGTCGATACAATAATATTTTCTAAGTTCTGCCATAACTCCTAAAATAGAGCGATCACAGAATCGGATTGTTCTTCAGTTGGTAGACATTCTTATGGCGAATATTCTACCTTCAGTCATAGAGTTCTAACTATTGCTGTTTTGGCGCTAGAGTCGATGCAGTATTATTTTCTAAGTTCTGATATAATTCCTAAGATAGAACGATCACAGAATCGGATTGTTCTTCAGTTGGTAGACATTTTTATGGCGAATATTCTACCGTCAGTTACAGAGTTCTAACTATCACCGTTTTGGCGCTAGAGTCGAAGCAGTGATATTTTGTAATTTCTGCCATAACTCCTAAGATAGGCGATCACAGAATCGGATTGTTCTTCAGTTGGTAGATATTTTTATCGCGAATATTCTACCGTCAATTGCAGAGTTCTAACTATCCTCGTTTTGGCGCTAGAGTCGATACAATATTATTTTCTAAGTTCTGCCATAACTCCTAAAATAGAGCGATCACAGAGCCGGATTTTTCGGCAGTTGTTAGATATTTTTATGGCGAATTTTCTACCGTCAGTGACAGAATTCTAACTATTCCCTTTTTGGCGCTAGAGTCGATAAAATAATATTATCTAAGTTCTGCCATAACTCCTAAAATAAAGCGATCACAGAATCGGATTGTTCTTCAGTTGGTAGACATTTTTATAGCGGATATTCTACCGTCAGTTGTGGACTTCTAACTATCACGGTCTTGACGCTAGAGTATATAAAATATTATTTTCTAAGTTCTGCCATAACTCCTAAAATAGAGCGATGACAGAATTGGATTGTTCTTTAGTTGTTAGACATTTTTATGTCGAATATTCTACCGTAATTCATAGAGCTCTCACTATCCCCGTTTTGGTGTTAGAGCCGATACAATATTATTTTCTAAGTTCTGCCATAACTCCTAAAATAGAGCGATGACAGAATCGGATTGTTCTTCAGTTGTTAGACATTCTTATGGCCAATATTCTACGGTCAATTGCAGACTTCTAACTATCCCCGTTTTGGCGGTAGAGTCGGTACAATATTATTTTCTAAGTTCTGCCATAACTCCTAAAATAGAACGATCACAGATTCGGAATTTTCGGCAGTTGTTAGACATTTTTATGGCGAAGATTCTACCGTCAGTTACGGACTTCTAACGGTCACCGTTTTGGCGCTAGAGTCGATACAATAATATTTACTAAGTTATGCCATAACTCCTAAAATAGAGCGATCACAGAATTGGATTGTTCTTCAGTTGTTAGGGATTTTAATGGCGAATATTCTACCGTCATTCATAGAGTTCTAACTATCGCTGTTTTGGCGGTAGAGTCGATGCAGTATTATTTTCTAACTTCTACTATAACTCCTAAAATAGACCGATCACAGAATCGGTTTGTTCTTCAGTTCGTAGACATTTTTATTTCGAATATTCTACCATCAGTTACAGAGTTCTAACTATCACCGTTTTGGTGCTGGAGTCGATACAATATTATTTTCTAAGTTCTGCCATACCTCCTAAAATAGAGCGATCACAGAATTGGATTGTTCTTCAGTTGTTAGGGATTTTAATCGCGAACATTCTACCGTCATTCATAGAGTTCTAACTTTCGCTGTTTTGGCGCTAGAGTCGATAAAATACTATTTTCTAAGTTCTGCCATAACTCCTAAAATAGACCGATCACAGAATCGGTTTGTTCTTCAGTTCGTAGCCATTTTTATTTCGAATATTCTACCGTCAATTGCACAGTACTTACTATCCCCGTTTTGGTGCTAGGGTCGATACAATAATATTTTCTAAGTTCTGCCAGAACTCCTAAAATAGAGCGATCACAGAATCGCATTGTCCTTCAGTTGGTAGACATTCTTATGGCGAATATTGTACCGTCAGTCATAGAGTTCTAACTATCGCTGTTTTGGCGCTAGAGTCGATGCAGTATTATTTTCTAAGTTCTGATATAATTCCTAAGATAGAACGATCACAGAATCGGATTGTTCTTCAGTTGGTAGACATTTTTGTGGCGAATATTCTACCGTCAGTTACAGAGTTCTAACTATCACCTTTTGGCGCTAGAGCCGTTGCAGTATTATTTTATAAGTTCTGCCATAACTCCTAAGATAGGCGATCACAGAATCGGATTGTTCTTCAGTTGGTAGATATTTTTATGGCGAATATTCTACCGTCAATTGCAGAGTTCTAACTATCCCCGTTTTGGCGCGAGAGTCAATACAATATTATTTTCTAAGTTCTGCCATAACTCCTAAAACAGAGCGATCACAGAGTCGGATTTTTCGGCAGTTGTTAGATATTTTTATGGCGAATTTTTTTACCGTCAGTGACAGAATTCTAACTATTCCCTTTTTGGCGCTAGAGTCGATAATATAATATTATCTAAGTTCTGCCATAAATCCTAAAATAGAGCGATCACAGAATCGGATTGTTCTTCAGTTGGTAGACATTTTTATAGCGGATATTCTACCGTCAGTTCTGGACTTCTAGCCATCACGGCTTTGGCGCTAGAGTCGATACAATATTATTCTCTAAGTTCTGCCATAACTCCTAAAATAAAGCGATCACAGAATTGGATTGTCCTTCAGTTGCTAGACATTTTTATGGCGAATATTCTACCGTCATTCATAGAGCTCTCACTATCACCGTTTTGGTGCTAGAGTCGATACAATATTATTTTCTAAGTTCTGCCATAACTCCTAAAATAGAGCGATCACAGAATCGGATTCTTCTTCAGTTGTTAGACATTTTTATGGCGAATATTCTACCGTCATTCATAGAGTTCTAACTATCACCGTTTTGGTGCTAGAGTCGATACAATATTATTTTCTAAGTTCTGCCATAACTCCTAAAATAGGGCGATCACAGAATTGGATTGTTCTTCAGTTGGTAGACATTTTTATGGCGAATATTCTACCGTCAATTGCAGAGTACTTACTATCCCCGTTTTGGCGCTAGAGTCGATACAATAATATTTTCTAAGTTCTGCCATAACTCCTAAAATAGAGGGATCACAGAATTGGATTGTTCTTCAGTTGTTAGGGATTTTAATGGCGAATATTCTACCGTCAATTGCAGAGTACTTACTATCCCCGTTTTGGCGCTAGAGTCGATACAATATTATTCTCTAAGTTCTGCCATAACTCCTAAAATAAAGCGATCACAGAATTGGATTGTTCTTCAGTTGCTAGACATTTTTATGGCGAATATTCTACCGTCATTCATAGAGCTCTCACTATCACCGTTTTGGTGCTAGAGTCGATACAATATTATTTTCTAAGTTCTGCCATAACTCCTAAAATAGAACGATCACAGAATCGGATTCTTCTTCAGTTGTTAGACATTTTAATGGCGAATATTCTACCGTCATTCATAGAGTTCTAACTATCGCCGTTTTGGCGCTAGAGTCGATACAATATTATTTTCTAAGTTCTGCCATAACTCCTAAAATAGGGCGATCACAGAATTGGATTGTGCTTCAGTTGTTAGACATTTTTATGGCGAATATTCTACCGTCTTTCATAGAGTTCTAGCTATCGCCGTTTTGGCGCTAGAGTCGATGCAGTATTATTTGCTAAGTTCTGCTATAACTCCTAAAATAGAACGATCACTGAATTGGATTGTTCTTCAGTTGGTAGACATTTTTATGGCGAATAATCTACCATCAGTTACAGAGTACTAGCTATCACCGGCTTGGTGCTAGAGTCGATACAATAATATTTTCTAAGTTCTGCCATAACTCCTAAAATAGAGCGATCACAGAATCGGATTGTTCTTCAGTTGGTAGACATTTTTATGGCGAATATTCTACCGTCAGTTACAGAGTTCTAACTATCACCGTTTTGGCGCTAGAGTCGAAGCAGTGATATTTTCTAAGTTCTGCCATAACTCCTAAAATAGAACGATCACAGAATTGGATTGTTCTTCAGTTGTTAGGGATTTTAATGGCGAATATTCTACCGTCAATTGCAGAGTACTTACTATCCCCGTTTTGGCGCTAGAGTCGATACAATATTATTCTCTAAGTTCTGCCATAACTCCTAAAATAAAGCGATCACAGAATTGGATTGTTCTTCAGTTGCTAGACATTTTTATGGCGAATATTCTACCGTCATTCATAGAGCTCTCACTATCACCGTTTTGGTGCTAGAGTCGATACAATATTATTTTCTAAGTTCTGCCATAACTCCTAAAATAGAGTGATCACAGAGTCGTATTTTTCGGCAGTTGTTAGATATTTTTATGGCGAACATTCTACCGTCAGTTATAGAGTTCTAACTATCACCTTTTTGGCGCTAGAGCCGTTGCAGTATTATTTTATAAGTTCTGCCATAACTCCTAAGATAGGCGATCACAGAATCGGATTGTTCTTCAGTTGGTAGATATTTTTATCGCGAATATTCTACCGTCAATTGCAGAGTTCTAACTATCCCCGTTTTGGCGCTAGAGTCGATACAATATTATTTTCTAAGTTCTGCCATAACTCTTAAAATAGAGCGATCACAGAGCCGGATTTTTCGGCAGTTGTTAGATATTTTTATGGCGAATTTTCCACCGTCAGTGACAGAATTCTAACTATTCCCTTTTTGGCGCTAGAGTCGATAAAATAATATTATCTAAGTTCTGCCATAACTCCTAAAATAGAGCGATCACAGAATCGGATTGTTCTTCAGTTGGTAGACATTTTTATAGCGGATATTCTACCGTCAGTTGTGGACTTCTAACTATCACGGTCTTGACGCTAGAGTATATAAAATATTATTCTCTAAGTTCTGCCATAACTCCTAAAATAAACCGATCACAGAATTGGATTGTTCTTTAGTTGTTAGACATTTTTATGTCGAATATTCTACCGTAATTCATAGAGCTCTCACTATCCCCGTTTTGGTGTTAGAGCCGATACAATATTATTTTCTAAGTTCTGCCATAACTCCTAAAATAGAGCGATGACAGAATCGGATTGTTCTTCAGTTGTTAGACATTTTTATGGCGAATATTCTACCATCATTCATAGAGTTCTAACTATCACCGTTTTGGTGCTAGAGTCGATAAAATATTATTTTCTAAGTTCTGCCATAACTCCTAAAATAGGGCGATCACAGAATTGGATTGTGCTTCAGTTGTTAGACATTTTTATGGCGAATATTCTACCGTCATTCATAGAGTTCTAGCTATCGCCGTTTTGGCGCTAGAGTCAATGCAGTATTATTTGCTAAGTTCTGCTATAACTCCTAATATAGTGCGATCGCAGAATCGGATTGTTCTTCAGTTGGTAGACATTTTTATGGCGAATATTCTACTGTCAGTTACAGAGTTCTAACTATCAAAGTTATGGCGCTAGAGTCGATACAATATTATTTTCTAAGTCCTGCCATAACTCCTAAAAGAGAGCAATCGCAGATTCGGTTTTATTGGTAGTTGTTAGATATTTTTATGGCGAATTTTCTCCCGTGAGTGACAGAATTCTAACTATTTTCTTTTTGGGGCTAGAGTCGATGCAGTATTATTTGCTAAGTTCTGCTATAACTCCTAAAATAGAACGATCACTGAATTGGATTGTTCTTCAGTTGGTAGACATTTTTATGGCGAATAATCTACCATCAGTTACAGAGTACTAACTATCACCGTTTTGGTGCTAGAGTCGATACAATAATATTTTCTAAGTTCTGCCATAACTCCTAAAAGAGAGCAATCGCAGATTCGGTTTTATTGGTAGTTGTTAGATATTTTTATGGCGAATTTTCTCCCGTGAGTGACAGAATTCTAACTATTTTCTTTTTGGGGCTAGAGTCGATAAAGTGATATTATCTAAGTTCTGCCATAACTCCTAAAATAGAGCGATCACAGAATCGGATTGTTCTTCACATGGTACACATTTTTATGGCGGATATTCTACCTTCAGTTGTGGACTTCTAACTATCACGGTTTTGGAGCTAGACTCGATACAATATTATTTTCTAAGTTCTGCCATAACTCCTAAAATAGAGCGATCACAGAATCCGATTGTTCTTCAGTGGGTAGATATTTATATGGCGAATATTCTACCGTCAGTCATAGAGTTCAAACTATTGCCGTTTTGGCCCTAGAGTCGCAACAGAATTATTTTCTAAGTTCTGCTATAACTCCTAAGATAGAGCGATCACAGAATCGGCATGTTCTTCAGTTGGTAGACATTTTTATGGCGGATATTCTACCGTCAGTTGTGGACTTGTAACTATAACGGTTTTAGCGGTAGACTCGATACAATATTATTTTCTAAGTTCTGCCATAACTCCTAAAATAGGGCGATTACAGAATTGGATTGTGCTTCAGTTGTTAGACATTTTTATGGCGAATATTCTACCGTCATTCATAGAGTTCTAGCTATCGCCGTTTTGGCGCTAGAGTCGATGCAGTATTATTTTCTAAGTTCTGCTATAACTCCTAATATAGAGCGATCACAGAATCGGATTGTTCTTCAGTCGGTAGACATTTTTATGGCGAATATTCTACTGTCAGTTACAGAGTTGTAACTATCAAAGTAATGGCGCTAGACTCGATACAATATTATTTTCTAAGTTCTGCCATAACTCCTAAAATAGAACGATCACAGATTCGGATTTTTCGGCAGTTGTTAGATATTTTTAATGGCGAATATTCTACCGTCAGTCATAGAGTTCTATCTATCACCGTTTTGGTGCTAGAGTCGATACAATATTATTTTCTAAGTTCTGCCATAACTCCTAAAATAAAGCGATCACAGAATCGGATTGTTCTTCAGTTTTTAGACATTTTTATGGCGAATATTCTACCGTCATTCATAGAGCTCTCACTATCACCGTTTTGGTGCTAGAGTCGATACAATATTATTTCTAAGTTCTGCCATAACTCCTAAAATAGAGCGATCACAGAATCGGATTCTTCTTCAGTTGTTAGACATTTTTATGGCGAATATTCTACCGTCATTCGTAGAGTTCTAACTATCACAGTTTTGGTGCTAGAGTCGATACAATATTATTTTCTAAGTTCTGCCATAACTCCTAAAATAGAGCGATCACAGAATTGGATTTTTCTTCAGTTGCTAGACATTTTTATGGCGAATATTCTACCGTCATTCATAGAGCTCTCACTATCACCGTTTTGGTGCTAGAGTCGATACAATATTATTTTCTAAGTTCTGCCATAACTCCTAAAATAGAGCGATCACAGAATTGGATTGTTCTTCAGTTGTTATGGATTTTAATGGCGCATATTCTACCGTCATTCATAGATTTCTAACTATCGCTGTTTTGGCGCTAGAGTCGATGCAGTATTATTTTCTAACTTCTACTATAACTCCTAAGATAGAACGATCACAGAATCGAATTGTTCTTCAGTTGGTAGACATTTTTATGGCGAATATTCTACCATCAGTTACAGAGTTCTAACTATCACCGTTTTGGTGCTGGAGTCGACACAATATTATTTTCTAAGTTCTGCCATACCTCCTAAAATAGAGCGATCACAGAATTGGATTGTTCTTCAGTTGTTAGGGATTTTAATCGCGAATATTCTACCGTCATTCATAGAGTTCTAACTTTCGCTGTTTTGGCGCTAGAGTCGATAAAATACTATTTTATAAGTTCTGCCATAACTCCTAAAATAGACCGATCACAGAATCGGATTCTTCTTCAGTTGTTAGACATTTTTATAGCGAATATTCTACCGTCATTCATAGAGTTCTAACTATCACCGTTTTGGTGCTAGAGTCGATACAGTAATATTTTCTAAGTTCTGCCATAACTCCTAAAATAGAGGGATCACAGAATTGGATTGTTCTTCAGTTGGTAGACATTTTTATGGCGAATATTCTACCGTCAATTGCAGAGTACTTACTATCCCCGTTTTGGCGCTAGAGTCGATACAATAATATTTTCTAAGTTCTGCTATAACTCCTAAAATAGAGGGATCACAGAATTGGATTGTTCTTCAGTTGTTAGGGATTTTAATGGCGAATATTCTACCGTCAATTGCAGAGTACTTACTATCGCCGTTTTGGCGCTAGAGTCGATACAATAATATTTTCTAAGTTCTGCCATAACTCCTAAAATAGAGCGATCACAGAACTGGATTGTTCTTCAGTTGTTAGGGATTTTAATGGCGAAAATTCTACCGTCATTCATAGAGTTCTAACTATCGCCGTTTTGGCGCTAGGGTCGATACAATATTATTTTCTAAGTTCTGCCATAACTCCTAAAATAGGGCGATCACAGAATTGGATTGTGCCTCAGTTGTTAGACATTTTTATGGCGAATATTCTACCGTCATTCATAGAGTTCTAGCTATCGCCGTTTTGGCGCTAGAGTCGATGCAGTATTATTTGCTAAGTTCTGCTATAACTCCTAAAATAGAACGATCACTGAATTGGATTGTTCTTCAGTTGGTAGACATTTTTATGGCGAATAATCTACCATCAGTTACAGAGTACTAACTATCACCGTTTTGGTGCTAGAGTCGATACAATAATATTTTCTAAGTTCTGCCATAACTCCTAAAATAGAGCGATCACAGAATCGGATTGTTCTTCAGTTGTTAGATATTTTTATGGCGAAAATTCTACCGTCATTCATAGAGTTCTAACTATCGCCGTTTTGGCGCTAGAGTCGATAAAATATTATTTTCTAAGTTCTGCCATAACTCCTAAAATAGAGCGATCACAGAGCCGGATTTTTCGGCAGTTGTTAGATATTTTTATGGCGAATTTTCTACCGTCTGTGACAGAATTCTAACTATTCCCTTTTTGGCGCTAGAGTCGATAAAATAATATTATCTAAGTTCTGCCATAACTCCTAAAATAAAGCGATCACAGAATCGGATTGTTCTTCAGTTGGTAGACATTTTTATAGCGGATATTCTACCGTCAGTTGTGGACTTCTAACTATCACGGTCTTGACGCTAGAGTATATAAAATATTATTCTCTAAGTTCTGCCATAACTCCTAAAATAAACCGATCACAGAATTGGATTGTTCTTTAGTTGTTAGACATTTTTATGTCGAATATTTTACCGTAATTCATAGAGCTCTCACTATCCCCGTTTTGGTGTTAGAGCCGATACAATATTATTTTCTAAGTTCTGCCATAACTCCTAAAATAGAGCGATCACAGAATCGGATTGTTCTTCAGTTGTTAGACATTTTTATGGCGAATATTCTACCGTCATTCATAGAGTTCTAACTATCACCGTTTTGGTGCTAGAGTCGATACAATATTATTTTCTAAGTTCTGCCATAACTCCTAAAATAGGGCGATCACAGAATTGGATTGTGCTTCAGTTGTTAGACATTTTTATGGCGAATATTCTACCGTCATTCATAGAGTTCTAGCTATCGCCGTTTTGGCGCTAGAGTCGATGCAGTATTATTTGCTAAGTTCTGCTATAACTCCTAATATAGTGCGATCGCAGAATCGGATTGTTCTTCAGTTGGTAGACATTTTTATGGCGAATATTCTACTGTCAGTTACAGAGTTCTAACTATCAAAGTTATGGCGCTAGAGTCGATACAATATTATTTTCTAAGTCCTGCCATAACTCCTAAAAGAGAGCAATCACAGATTCGGTTTTATTGGTAGTTGTTAGATATTTTTATGGCGAATTTTCTCCCGTGAGTGACAGAATTCTAACTATTTTCTTTTTGGGGCTAGAGTCGATAAAATGATATTATCTAAGTTCTGCCATAACTCCTAAAATAGAGCGATCACAGAATCGGATTGTTCTTCAGATGGTAGACATTTTTATGGCGGATATTCTACCTTCAGTTGTGGACTTCTAACTATCACGGTTTTGGCGCTAGACTCGATACAATATTATTTTCTAAGTTCTGCCATAACTCCTAAAATAGAGCGATCACAGAATCCGATTGTTCTTCAGTGGGTAGATATTTATATGGCGAATATTCTACCGTCAGTCATAGAGTTCAAACTATTGCCGTTTTGGCCCTAGAGTCGCCGCAGTATTATTTTCTAAGTTCTGCTATAACTCCTAAGATAGAGCGATCAAAGAATCGGCATGTTCTTCAGTTGGTAGACATTTTTATGGCGGATATTCTACCGTCAGTTGTGGACTTGTAACTATAACGGTTTTGGCGGTAGACTCGATACAATATTATTTTCTAAGTTCTGCCATAACTCCTAAAATAGGGCGATTACAGAATTGGATTGTGCTTCAGTTGTTAGACATTTTTATGGCGAATATTCTACCGTCATTCATAGAGTTCTAGCTATCGCCGTTTTGGCGCTAGAGTCGATGCAGTATTATTTTCTAAGTTCTGCTATAACTCCTAATATAGAGCGATCACAGAATCGGATTGTTCTTCAGTCGGTAGACATTTTTATGGCGAATATTCTACTGTCAGTTACAGAGTTGTAACTATCAAAGTAATGGCGCTAGACTCGATACAATATTATTTTCTAAGTTCTGCCATAACTCCTAAAATAGAACGATCACAGAATTGGATTGTTCTTTAGTTGTTAGACATTTTTATGTCGAATATTCTACCGTAATTCATAAAGCTCTCACTATCCCCGTTTTGGTGTTAGAGCCGATACAATATTATTTTCTAAGTTCTGCCATAACTCCTAAAATAGAGTGATCACAGAATTGGATTTTTCTTCAGTTGCTAGACATTTTTATGGCGAATATTCTACCGTCATTCATAGAGCTCTCACTATCACCGTTTTGGTGCTAGAGTCGATACAATATTATTTTCTAAGTTCTGCCATAACTCCTAAAATAGAGCGATCACAGAATCGGATTCTTCTTCAGTTGTTAGACATTTTTATGGCGAATATTCTACCGCCATTCATAGAGTTCTAACTATCACCGTTTTGGTGCTAGAGTCGATACAATATTATTTTCTAAGTTCTGCCATAACTCCTAAAATAGAGCGATCACAGAATCGGATTCTTCTTCAGTTGTTAGACATTTTTATGGCGAATATTCTACCGTCATTAATAGAGTTCTAACTATCACCGTTTTGGTGCTAGAGTCGATACAATATTATTTTCTAAGTTCTGCCATAACTCCTAAAATAGAACGCTCACAGATTCGGAATTTTCGGCAGTTGTTAGACATTTTTATGGCAAAGATTCTACCGTCAGTTACGGACTTCTAACGGTCACCGTTTTGGCGCTAGAGTCGATGCAGTATTATTTTCTAAGTTCTGCCATACCTCCTAAAATAGAGCGATCACAGAATTGGATTGTTCTTCAGTTGTTAGGGATTTTAATCGCGAATACTCTACCGTCATTCATAGAGTTCTAACTTTCGCTGTTTTGGCGCTAGAGTCGATAAAATACTATTTTATAAGTTCTGCCATAACTCCTAAAATAGACCGATCACAGAATCGGTTTGTTCTTCAGTTCGTAGACATTTTTATTTCGAATATTCTACTGTCAATTGCAGAGTACTTACTATCCCCGTTTTGGCGCTAGAGTCGATACAATAATATTTTCTAAGTTCTGCCAGAACTCCTAAAATAGAGCGATCACAGAATCGCATTGTCCTTCAGTTGGTAGACATTCTTATGGCGAATATTCTACCGTCAGTCACAGAGTTCTAACTATCGCTGTTTTGGCGCTAGAGTCGATGCAGTATTATTTTCTAAGTTCTGATATAATTCCTAAGATAGAACGATCACAGAATCGGATTGTTCTTCAGTTGGTAGACATTTTTGTGGCGAATATTCTACCGTCAGTTACAGAGTTCTAACTATCACCGTTTTGGCGCTAGAGTCGAAGCAGTAATATTTTGTAATTTCTGCCATAACTCCTAAAATAGAGTGATCACAGAGTCGTATTTTTCGGCAGTTGTTAGATATTTTTATGGCGAACATTCTACCGTGAGTTATAGAGTTCTAACTATCACCTTTTGGCGCTAGAGCCGTTGCAGTATTATTTTATAAGTTCTGCCATAACTCCTAAGATAGGCGATCAGAGAATCGGATTGTTCTTCAGTTGGTAGATATTTTTATGGCGAATATTCTACCGTCAATTGCAGAGTTCTAACTATCCCCGTTTTGGCGTGAGAGTCGATACAATATTATTTTCTAAGTTCTGCCATAACTCCTAAAATAGAGAGATCACAGAGTCGGATTTTTCGGCAGTTGTTAGATATTTTTATGGCGAATTTTTTACCGTCAGTGACAGAATTCTAACTATTCCCTTTTTGGCGCTAGAGTCGATAATATAATATTATCTAAGTTCTGCCATAAATCCTAAAATAGAGCGATCACAGAATCGGATTGTTCTTCAGTTGGTAGACATTTTTATAGCGGATATTCTACCGTCAGTTGTGGACTTCTAGCCATCACGGTTTTGGCGCTAGAGTCGATACAATATTATTCCCTAAGTTCTGCCATAACTCCTAAAATAAAGCGATCACAGAATTGGATTGTTCTTCAGTTGCTAGACATTTTTATGGCGTATATTCTACCGTCATTCATAGAGCTCTCACTATCACCGTTTTGGTGCTAGAGTCGATACAATATTATTTTCTAAGTTCTGCCATAACTCCTAAAATAGAGCGATCACAGAATCGGATTCTTCTTCAGTTGTTAGACATTTTTATGGCGAATATTCTACCGTCATTCATAGAGTTCTAATTATCACCGTTTTGGTGCTAGAGTCGATACAATATTATTTTCTAAGTTCTGCCATAACTCCTAAAATAGGGCGATCACAGAATTGGATTGTTCTTCAGTTGGTAGACATTTTTATGGCGAATATTCTACCGTCAATTGCAGAGTACTTACTATCCCCGTTTTGGCGCTAGAGTCGATACAATAATATTTTCTAAGTTCTGCCATAACTCCTAAAATAGAGGGATCACAGAATTGGATTGTTCTTCAGTTGTTAGGGATTTTAATGGCGAATATTCTACCGTCAATTGCAGAGTACTTACTATCCCCGTTTTGGCGCTAGAGTCGATACAATAATATTTTCTAAGTTCTGCCATAACTCCTAAAATAGAGCGATCACAGAATTGGATTGTTCTTCAGTTGGTAGACATTCTTATGGCGAATATTCTACCGTCAGTCATAGAGTTCTAACTATCGCTGTTTTGGCGCTAGAGTCGATGCAGTATTATTTTCTAAGTTCTGCCATAACTCCTAAAATAGGGCGATCACAGAATTGGATTGTTCTTCAGTTGGTAGACATTCTTATGGCGAATATTCTACCGTCAGTCATAGAGTTCTAACTATCGCTGTTTTGGCGCTAGAGTCGATGCAGTATTATTTTCTAAGTTCTGATATAATTCCTAAGATAGAACGATCACAGAATCGGATTGTTCTTCAGTTGGTAGACATTTTTATGGCGAATATTCTACCGTCAGTTACAGAGTTCTAACTATCACCGTTTTGGCGCTAGAGTCGAAGCAGTGATATTTTGTAATTTCTGCCATAACTCCTAAAATAGAGTGATCACAGAGTCGTATTTTTCGGCAGTTGTTAGATATTTTTATTTCGAACATTCTACCGTCAGTTATAGAGTTCTAACTATCACCTTTTTGGCGCTAGAGCCGTTGCAGTATTATTTTATAAGTTCTGCCATAACTCCTAAGATAGGCGATCACAGAATCGGAGTGTTCTTCAGTTGGTAGATATTTTTATCGCGAATATTCTACCCTCAGTGACAGAATTCTAACTACTCCCTTTTTGGCGCTAGAGTCGATAAAATAATATTATCTAAGTTCTGCCATAACTCCTAAAATAGAGCGATCACAGAATCGGATTGTTCTTCAGTTGGTAGACATTTTTATAGCGGATATTCTACCGTCAGTTGTGGACTTCTAACTATCACGGTCTTGGCGCTAGAGTATATAAAATATTATTCTCTAAGTTCTGCCATAACTCCTAAAATAAACCGATCACAGAATTGGATTGTTCTTTAGTTGTTAGACATTTTTATGTCGAATATTCTACCGTAATTCATAGAGCTCTCACTATCCCCGTTTTGGTGTTAGAGCCGATACAATATTATTTTCTAAGTTCTGCCATAACTTCTAAAATAGAGCGATCACAGAATCGGATTGTTCTTCAGTTGTTAGACATTTTTATGGCGAATATTCTACCGTCATTCATAGAGTTCTAACTATCACCGTTTTGGTGCTAGAGTCGATACAATATTATTTTCTAAGTTCTGCCATAACTCCTAAAATAGGGCGATCACAGAATTGGATTGTGCTTCAGTTGTTAGAAATTTTTATGGCGAATATTCTACCGTCATTCATAGAGTTCTAGCTATCGCCGTTTTGGCGCTAGAGTCGATGCAGTATTATTTGCTAAGTTCTGCTATAACTCCTAATATAGTGCGATCGCAGAATCGGATTGTTCTTCAGTTGGTAGACATTTTTATGGCGAATATTCTACTGTCAGTTACAGAGTTCTAACTATCAAAGTTATGGCGCTAGAGTCGATACAATATTATTTTCTAAGTCCTGCCATAACTCCTAAAAGAGAGCAATCACAGATTCGGTTTTATTGGTAGTTGTTAGATATTTTTATGGCGAATTTTCTCCCGTGAGTGACAGAATGCTAACTATTTTCTTTTTGGGGCTAGAGTCGATAAAATGATATTATCTAAGTTCTGCCATAACTCCTAAAATAGAGCGATCACAGAATCGGATTGTTCTTCAGATGGTAGACATTTTTATGGCGGATATTCTACCTTCAGTTGTGGACTTCTAACTATCACGGTTTTGGCGCTAGACTCGATACAATATTATTTTCTAAGTTCTGCCATAACTCCTAAAATAGAGCGATCACAGAATCCGATTGTTCTTCAGTTGGTAGACATTTTTGTGGCGGATATTCTACCGTCAGTTGTGGACTTGTAACTATAACGGTTTTGGCGGTAGACTCGATACAATATTATTTTCTAAGTTCTGCCATAACTCCTAAAATAGGGCGATTAGAGAATTGGATTGTGCTTCAGTTGTTAGACATTTTTATGGCGAATATTCTACCGTCATTCATAGAGTTCTAGCTATCGCCGTTTTGGCGCTAGAGTCGATGCAGTATTATTTTCTAAGTTCTGCTATAACTCCTAAGATAGAGCGATCACAGAATCGGCATGTTTTTCAGTTGGTAGACATTTTTATGGCGGATATTCTACCGTCAGTTGTGGACTTGTAACTATAACGGTTTTGGCGGTAGACTCGATACAATATTATTTTCTAAGTTCTGCCATAACTCCTAAAATAGGGCGATTAGAGAATTGGATTGTGCTTCAGTTGTTAGACATTTTTATGGCGAATATTCTACCGTCATTCATAGAGTTCTAGCTATCGCCGTTTTGGCGCTAGAGTCGATGCAGTATTATTTTCTAAGTTCTGCTATAACTCCTAATATAGAGCGATCACAGAATCGGATTGTTCTTTAGTCGGTAGACATTTTTATGGCGAATATTCTACTGTCAGTTACAGACTTGTAACTATCAAAGTAATGGCACTAGACTCGATACAATATTATTTTCTAAGTTCTGCCATAACTCCTAAAATAGAACGATCACAGATTCGGATTTTTCGGAAGTTGTTAGATATTTTTAATGGCGAATATTCTACCGTCAGTCATAGAGTTCTATCTATCACCGTTTTGGTGCTAGAGTCGATACAATATTATTTTCTAAGTTCTGCCATAACTCCTAAAATAAAACGATCACAGAATTGGATTCTTCTTCAGTTGTTAGACATTTTTATGTCGAATATTCTACCGTAATTCATAGAGCTCTCACTATCCCCGTTTTGGTGTTAGAGCCGATACAATATTATTTTCTAAGTTCTGCCATAACTCCTAAAATAGAGTGATCACAGAATTGGATTTTTCTTTAGTTGCTAGACATTTTTATGGCGAATATTCTACCGTCATTCATAGAGCTCTCACTATCACCGTTTTGGTGCTAGAGTCGATACAATATTATTTTCTAAGTTCTGCCATAACTCCTAAAATAGAGCGATCACAGAATCGGATTCTTCTTCAGTTGTTAGACATTTTTATGGCGAATATTCTACCGTCATTCATAGAGTTCTAACTATCACCGTTTTGGTGCTAGAGTCGATACAATATTATTTTCTAAGTTCTGCCACAACTCCTAAAATAGAGCGATCACAGAATCGGATTCTTCTTCAGTTGTTAGACATTTTTATGGCGAATATTCTACCGTCATTCATAGAGTTCTAACTATCACCCTTTTGGTGCTAGAGTCGATACAATATTATTTTCTAAGTTCTGCCATAACTCCTAAAATAGAACGATCACAGATTCGGAATTTTCGGCAGTTGTTAGACATTTTTATGGCGAAGATTCTACCGTCAGTTACGGACTTCTAACGGTCACCGTTTTGGCGCTAGAGTCGATACAATAATATTTGCTAAGTTATGCCATAACTCCTAAAATAGAACGATCACAGAATCGGATTCTTCTTCAGTTGTTAGACATTTTTATGGCGAATATTCTACCGTCATTCATAGAGTTCTAACTATCGCTGTTTTGGCGCTAGAGTCGATGCAGTATTATTTTCTAACTTCTACTATAACTCCTAAGATAGAACGATCACAGAATCGAATTGTTCTTCAGTTGGTAGACATTTTTATGGCGAATATTCTACCATCAGTTACAGAGTTCTAACTATCACCGTTTTGGTGCTGGAGTCGACACAATATTATTTTCTAAGTTCTGCCATACCTCCTAAAATAGAGCGATCACAGAATTGGATTGTTCTTCAGTTGTTAGGGATTTTAATCGCGAATACTCTACCGTCATTCATAGAGTTCTAACTTTCGCTGTTTTGGCGCTAGAGTCGATAAAATACTATTTTATAAGTTCTGCCATAACTCCTAAAATAGTCCGATCACAGAATCGGTTTGTTCTTCAGTTCGTAGACATTTTTATTTCGAATATTCTACTGTCAATTGCAGAGTACTTACTATCCCCGTTTTGGCGCTAGAGTCGATACAATAATATTTTCTAAGTTCTGCCAGAACTCCTAAAATAGAGCGATCACAGAATCGCATTGTCCTTCAGTTGGTAGACATTCTTATGGCGAATATTCTACCGTCAGTCATAGAGTTCTAACTATCGCTGTTTTGGCGCTAGAGTCGATGCAGTATTATTTTCTAAGTTCTGATATAATTCCTAAGATAGAACGATCACAGAATCGGATTGTTCTTCAGTTGGTAGACATTTTTGTGGCGAATATTCTACCATCAGTTACAGAGTTCTAACTATCACCGTTTTGGCGCAAGAGTCGAAGCAGTAATATTTTGTAATTTCTGCCATAACTCCTAAAATAGAGTGATCACAGAGTCGTATTTTTCGGCAGTTGTTAGATATTTTTATGGCGAACATTCTACCGTGAGTTATAGAGTTCTAACTATCACCTTTTGGCGCTAGAGCCGTTGCAGTATTATTTTATAAGTTCTGCCATAACTCCTAAGATAGGCGATCACAGAATCGGATTGTTCTTCAGTTGGTAGATATTTTTATGGCGAATATTCTACCGTCAATTGCAGAGTTCTAACTATCCCCGTTTTGGCGCGAGAGTCGATACAATATTATTTTCTAAGTTCTGCCATAACTCCTAAAATAGAGCGATCACAGAGTCGGATTTTTCGGCAGTTGTTAGATATTTTTATGGCGAATATTTTACCGTCAGTGACAGAATTCTAACTATTCCCTTTTTGGCGCTAGAGTCGATAATATAATATTATCTAAGTTCTGCCATAAATCCTAAAATAGAGCGATCACAGAATCGGATTGTTCTTCAGTTGGTAGACATTTTTATAGCGGATATTCTACCGTCAGTTGTGGACTTCTAGCCATCACCGTTTTGGTGCTAGAGTCGATACAATATTATTTTCTAAGTTCTGCCATAACTCCTAAAATAGAGCGATCACAGAATCGGATTCTTCTTCAGTTGTTAGACATTTTTATGGCGAATATTCTACCGTCATTCATAGAGTTCTAATTATCACCGTTTTGGTGCTAGAGTCGATACAATATTATTTTCTAAGTTCTGCCATAACTCCTAAAATAGGGCGATCACAGAATTGGATTGTTCTTCAGTTGGTAGACATTTTTGTGGCGAATATTCTACCGTCAATTGCAGAGTACTTACTATCCCCGTTTTGGCGCTAGAGTCGATACAATAATATTTTCTAAGTTCTGCCATAACTCCTAAAATAGAGGGATCACAGAATTGGATTGTTCTTCAGTTGTTAGGGATTTTAATGGCGAATATTCTACCGTCAATTGCAGAGTACTTACTATCCCCGTTTTGGCGCTAGAGTCGATACAATAATATTTTCTAAGTTCTGCCATAACTCCTAAAATAGAGCGATCACAGAATTGGATTGTTCTTCAGTTGTTAGGGATTTTAATGGCGAATATTCTACCGTCATTCATAGAGTTCTAACTATCGCCGTTTTGGCGCTAGAGTCGATACAATATTATTTTCTAAGTTCTGCCATAACTCCTAAAATAGGGCGATCACACAATTGGATTGTGCTTCAGTTGTTAGACATTTTTATGGCGAATATTCTACCGTCATTCATAGAGTTCTAGCTATCGCCGTTTTGGCGCTAGAGTCGATGCAGTATTATTTGCTAAGTTCTGCTATAACTCCTAAAATAGAATGATCACTGAATTGGATTGTTCTTCAGTTGGTAGACATTTTTATGGCGAATAATCTACCATCAGTTACAGAGTACTAACTATCACCGTTTTTGTGCTAGAGTCGATACAATAATATTTTCTAAGTTCTGCCATAACTCCTAAAATAGAGCGATCACAGAATCGGATTGTCCTTCAGTTGGTAGACATTCTTATGGCGAATATTCTACCGTCAGTCATAGAGTTCTAACTATCGCTGTTTTGGCGCTAGAGTCGATGCAGTATTATTTTCTAAGGTCTGATATAACTCCTAAGATAGAACGATCACAGAATCGGATTCGTTCTTCAGTTGGTAGACATTTTTATGGCGAATATTCTACCGTCAGTTACAGAGTTCTAACTATCACCGTTTTGGCGCTAGAGTCGAAGCAGTGATATTTTGTAATTTCTGCCATAACTCCTAAAATAGAGTGATCACAGAGTCGTATTTTTCGGCAGTTGTTAGATATTTTTATGGCGAACATTCTACCGTCAGTTATAGAGTTCTAACTATCACCTTTTTGGCGCTAGAGCCGTTGCAGTATTATTTTATAAGTTCTGCCATAACTCCTAAGATAGGCGATCACAGAATCGGATTGTTCTTCAGTTGGTAGATATTTTTATCGCGAATATTCTACCGTCAATTGCAGAGTTCTAACTATCCCCGTTTTGGCGCTAGAGTCGATACAATATTATTTTCTAAGTTCTACCATAACTCCTAAAATAGAGCGATCTCAGAGCCGGATTTTTCGGCAGTTGTTAGATATTTTTATGGCGAATTTTCTACCGTCAGTGACAGAATTCTAACTATTCCCTTTTTGGCGCTAGAGTCGATAAAATAATATTATCTAAGTTCTGCGATAACTCCTAAAATAGAGCGATCACAGAATCGGATTGTTCTTCAGTTGTTAGGGATTTTAATCGCGAATACTCTACCGTCATTCATAGAGTTCTAACTTTCGCTGTTTTGGCGCTAGAGTCGATAAAATACTATTTTATAAGTTCTGCCATAACTCCTAAAATAGTCCGATCACAGAATCGGTTTGTTCTTCAGTTCGTAGACATTTTTATTTCGAATATTCTACTGTCAATTGCAGAGTACTTACTATCCCCGTTTTGGCGCTAGAGTCGATACAATAATATTTTCTAAGTTCTGCCAGAACTCCTAAAATAGAGCGATCACAGAATCGCATTGTCCTTCAGTTGGTAGACATTCTTATGGCGAATATTCTACCGTCAGTCATAGAGTTCTAACTATCGCTGTTTTGGCGCTAGAGTCGATGCAGTATTATTTTCTAAGTTCTGATATAATTCCTAAGATAGAGTGATCACAGAGTCGTATTTTTCGGCAGTTGTTAGATATTTTTATGGCGAACATTCTACCGTGAGTTATAGAGTTCTAACTATCACCTTTTGGCGCTAGAGCCGTTGCAGTATTATTTTATAAGTTCTGCCATAACTCCTAAGATAGGCGATCACAGAATCGGATTGTTCTTCAGTTGGTAGATATTTTTATGGCGAATATTCTACCGTCAATTGCAGAGTTCTAACTATCCCCGTTTTGGCGCGAGAGTCGATACAATATTATTTTCTAAGTTCTGCCATAACTCCTAAAATAGAGCGATCACAGAGTCAGATTTTTCGGCAGTTGTTAGATATTTTTATGGCGAATATTTTACCGTCAGTGACAGAATTCTAACTATTCCCTTTTTGGCGCTAGAGTCGATAATATAATATTATCTAAGTTCTGCCATAAATCCTAAAATAGAGCGATCACAGAATCGGATTGTTCTTCAGTTGGTAGACATTTTTATAGCGGATATTCTACCGTCAGTTGTGGACTTCTAGCCATCACCGTTTTGGTGCTAGAGTCGATACAATATTATTTTCTAAGTTCTGCCATAACTCCTAAAATAGAGCGATCACAGAATCGGATTCTTCTTCAGTTGTTAGACATTTTTATGGCGAATATTCTACCGTCATTCATAGAGTTCTAATTATCACCGTTTTGGTGCTAGAGTCGATACAATATTATTTTCTAAGTTCTGCCATAACTCCTAAAATAGGGCGATCACAGAATTGGATTGTTCTTCAGTTGGTAGACATTTTTGTGGCGAATATTCTACCGTCAATTGCAGAGTACTTACTATCCCCGTTTTGGCGCTAGAGTCGATACAATAATATTTTCTAAGTTCTGCCATAACTCCTAAAATAGAGGGATCACAGAATTGGATTGTTCTTCAGTTGTTAGGGATTTTAATGGCGAATATTCTACCGTCAATTGCAGAGTACTTACTATCCCCGTTTTGGCGCTAGAGTCGATAAAATAATATTTTCTAAGTTCTGCCATAACTCCTAAAATAGAGCGATCACAGAATTGGATTGTTCTTCAGTTGTTAGGGATTTTAATGGCGAATATTCTACCGTCATTCATAGAGTTCTAACTATCGCCGTTTTGGCGCTAGAGTCGATACAATATTATTTTCTAAGTTCTGCCATAACTCCTAAAATAGGGCGATCACACAATTGGATTGTGCTTCAGTTGTTAGACATTTTTATGGCGAATATTCTACCGTCATTCATAGAGTTCTAGCTATCGCCGTTTTGGCGCTAGAGTCGATGCAGTATTATTTGCTAAGTTCTGCTATAACTCCTAAAATAGAATGATCACTGAATTGGATTGTTCTTCAGTTGGTAGACATTTTTATGGCGAATAATCTACCATCAGTTACAGAGTACTAACTATCACCGTTTTTGTGCTAGAGTCGATACAATAATATTTTCTAAGTTCTGCCATAACTCCTAAAATAGAGCGATCACAGAATCGGATTGTCCTTCAGTTGGTAGACATTCTTATGGCGAATATTCTACCGTCAGTCATAGAGTTCTAACTATCGCTGTTTTGGCGCTAGAGTCGATGCAGTATTATTTTCTAAGGTCTGATATAACTCCTAAGATAGAACGATCACAGAATCGGATTCGTTCTTCAGTTGGTAGACATTTTTATGGCGAATATTCTACCGTCAGTTACAGAGTTCTAACTATCACCGTTTTGGCGCTAGAGTCGAAGCAGTGATATTTTGTAATTTCTGCCATAACTCCTAAAATAGAGTGATCACAGAGTCGTATTTTTCGGCAGTTGTTAGATATTTTTATGGCGAACATTCTACCGTCAGTTATAGAGTTCTAACTATCACCTTTTTGGCGCTAGAGCCGTTGCAGTATTATTTTATAAGTTCTGCCATAACTCCTAAGATAGGCGATCACAGAATCGGATTGTTCTTCAGTTGGTAGATATTTTTATCGCGAATATTCTACCGTCAATTGCAGAGTTCTAACTATCCCCGTTTTGGCGCTAGAGTCGATACAATATTATTTTCTAAGTTCTACCATAACTCCTAAAATAGAGCGATCTCAGAGCCGGATTTTTCGGCAGTTGTTAGAGATTTTTATGGCGAATTTTCTACCGTCAGTGACAGAATTCTAACTATTCCCTTTTTGGCGCTAGAGTCGATAAAATAATATTATCTAAGTTCTGCGATAACTCCTAAAATAGAGCGATCACAGAATCGGATTGTTCTTCAGTTGTTAGGGATTTTAATCGCGAATACTCTACCGTCATTCATAGAGTTCTAACTTTCGCTGTTTTGGCGCTAGAGTCGATAAAATACTATTTTATAAGTTCTGCCATAACTCCTAAAATAGTCCGATCACAGAATCGGTTTGTTCTTCAGTTCGTAGACATTTTTATTTCGAATATTCTACTGTCAATTGCAGAGTACTTACTATCCCCGTTTTGGCGCTAGAGTCGATACAATAATATTTTCTAAGTTCTGCCAGAACTCCTAAAATAGAGCGATCACAGAATCGCATTGTCCTTCAGTTGGTAGACATTCTTATGGCGAATATTCTACCGTCAGTCATAGAGTTCTAACTATCGCTGTTTTGGCGCTAGAGTCGATGCAGTATTATTTTCTAAGTTCTGATATAATTCCTAAGATAGAGTGATCACAGAGTCGTATTTTTCGGCAGTTGTTAGATATTTTTATGGCGAACATTCTACCGTGAGTTATAGAGTTCTAACTATCACCTTTTGGCGCTAGAGCCGTTGCAGTATTATTTTATAAGTTCTGCCATAACTCCTAAGATAGGCGATCACAGAATCGGATTGTTCTTCAGTTGGTAGATATTTTTATGGCGAATATTCTACCGTCAATTGCAGAGTTCTAACTATCCCCGTTTTGGCGCGAGAGTCGATACAATATTATTTTCTAAGTTCTGCCATAACTCCTAAAATAGAGCGATCACAGAGTCGGATTTTTCGGCAGTTGTTAGATATTTTTATGGCGAATATTTTACCGTCAGTGACAGAATTCTAACTATTCCCTTTTTGGCGCTAGAGTCGATAATATAATATTATCTAAGTTCTGCCATAAATCCTAAAATAGAGCGATCACAGAATCGGATTGTTCTTCAGTTGGTAGACATTTTTATAGCGGATATTCTACCGTCAGTTGTGGACTTCTAGCCATCACCGTTTTGGTGCTAGAGTCGATACAATATTATTTTCTAAGTTCTGCCATAACTCCTAAAATAGAGCGATCACAGAATCGGATTCTTCTTCAGTTGTTAGACATTTTTATGGCGAATATTCTACCGTCATTCATAGAGTTCTAATTATCACCGTTTTGGTGCTAGAGTCGATACAATATTATTTTCTAAGTTCTGCCATAACTCCTAAAATAGGGCGATCAGAGAATTGGATTGTTCTTCAGTTGGTAGACATTTTTGTGGCGAATATTCTACCGTCAATTGCAGAGTACTTACTATCCCCGTTTTGGCGCTAGAGTCGATACAATAATATTTTCTAAGTTCTGCCATAACTCCTAAAATAGAGGGATCACAGAATTGGATTGTTCTTCAGTTGTTAGGGATTTTAATGGCGAATATTCTACCGTCAATTGCAAAGTACTTACTATCCCCGTTTTGGCGCTAGAGTCGATACAATAATATTTTCTAAGTTCTGCCATAACTCCTAAAATAGAGCGATCACAGAATTGGATTGTTCTTCAGTTGTTAGGGATTTTAATGGCGAATATTCTACCGTCATTCATAGAGTTCTAACTATCGCCGTTTTGGCGCTAGAGTCGATACAATATTATTTTCTAAGTTCTGCCATAACTCCTAAAATAGGGCGATCACACAATTGGATTGTGCTTCAGTTGTTAGACATTTTTATGGCGAATATTCTACCGTCATTCATAGAGTTCTAGCTATCGCCGTTTTGGCGCTAGAGTCGATGCAGTATTATTTGCTAAGTTCTGCTATAACTCCTAAAATAGAACGATCACTGAATTGGATTGTTCTTCAGTTGGTAGACATTTTTATGGCGAATAATCTACCATCAGTTACAGAGTACTAACTATCACCGTTTTTGTGCTAGAGTCGATACAATAATATTTTCTAAGTTCTGCCATAACTCCTAAAATAGAGCGATCACAGAATCGGATTGTCCTTCAGTTGGTAGACATTCTTATGGCGAATATTCTACCGTCAGTCATAGAGTTCTAACTATCGCTGTTTTGGCGCTAGAGTCGATGCAGTATTATTTTCTAAGGTCTGATATAACTCCTAAGATAGAACGATCACAGAATCGGATTCGTTCTTCAGTTGGTAGACATTTTTATGGCGAATATTCTACCGTCAGTTACAGAGTTCTAACTATCACCGTTTTGGCGCTAGAGTCGAAGCAGTGATATTTTGTAATTTCTGCCATAACTCCTAAAATAGAGTGATCACAGAGTCGTATTTTTCGGCAGTTGTTAGATATTTTTATGGCGAACATTCTACCGTCAGTTATAGAGTTCTAACTATCACCTTTTTGGCGCTAGAGCCGTTGCAGTATTATTTTATAAGTTCTGCCATAACTCCTAAGATAGGCGATCACAGAATCCGATTGTTCTTCAGTTGGTAGATATTTTTATCGCGAATATTCTACCGTCAATTGCAGAGTTCTAACTATCCCCGTTTTGGCGCTAGAGTCGATACAATATTATTTTCTAAGTTCTACCATAACTCCTAAAATAGAGCGATCTCAGAGCCGGATTTTTCGGCAGTTGTTAGATATTTTTATGGCGAATTTTCTACCGTCAGTGACAGAATTCTAACTATTCCCTTTTTGGCGCTAGAGTCGATAAAATAATATTATCTAAGTTCTGCGATAACTCCTAAAATAGAGCGATCACAGAATCGGATTGTTCTTCAGTTGGTAGACATTTTTATAGCGGATATTCTACCGTCAGTTGTGGACTTCTAACTATCACGGTCTTGGCGCTAGAGTATATAAAATATTATTGTCTAAGTTCTGCCATAACTCCTAAAATAAACCGTTCACAGAATTGGATTGTTCTTTAGTTGTTAGACATTTTTATGTCGAATATTCTACCGTAATTCATAGAGCTCTCACTATCCCCGTTTTGGTGTTAGAGCCGATACAATATTATTTTCTAAGTTCTGCCATAACTCCTAAAATAGAGCGATCACAGAATCGGATTGTTCTTCAGTTGTTAGACATTTTTATGGCGAATATTCTACCGTCATTCATAGAGTTCTAACTATCACCGTTTTGGTGCTAGAGTCGATACAATATTATTTTCTAAGTTCTGCCATAACTCCTAAAATAGGGCGATCACAGAATTGGATTGTGCTTCAGTTGTTAGACATTTTTATGGCGAATATTCTACCGTCATTCATAGAGTTCTAGCTATCGCCGTTTTGGCGCTAGAGTCGATGCAGTATTATTGGCTAAGTTCTGCTATAACTCCTAATATAGTGCGATCGCAGAATCGGATTGTTCTTCAGTTGGTAGACATTTTTATGGCGAATATTCTACTGTCAGTTACAGAGTTCTAACTATCAAAGTTATGGCGCTAGAGTCGATACAATATTATTTTCTAAGTCCTGCCATAACTCCTAAAAGAGAGCAATCACAGATTCGGTTTTATTGGTAGTTGTTAGATATTTTTATGGCGAATTTTCTCCCGTCAGTGACAGAATTCTAACTATTTCCTTTTTGGGGCTAGAGTCGATAAAATGATATTATCTAAGTTCTGCCATAACTCCTAAAATAGAGCGATCACAGAATCGGATTGTTCTTCAGATGGTAGACATTTTTATGGCGGGTATTCTACCTTCAGTTGTGGACTTCTAACTATTACGGTTTTGGCGCTAGACTCGATACAATATTATTTTCTAAGTTCTGCCATAACTCCTAAAATAGAGCGATCACAGAATCCGATTGTTCTTCAGTGGGTAGATATTTATATGGGGAATATTCTACCGTCAGTCGTAGAGTTCAAACTATTGCCGTTTTGGCCCTAGAGTCGCCGCAGTATTATTTTCTAAGTTCTGCTATAACTCCTAAGATAGAGCGATCACAGAATCGGCATGTTCTTCAGTTGGTAGACATTTTTATGGCGGATATTCTACCGTCAGTTGTGGACTTGTAACTATAACGGTTTTGGCGGTAGACTCGATACAATATTATTTTCTAAGTTCTGCCATAACTCCTAAAATAGGGAGATTACAGAATTGGATTGTGCTTCAGTTGTTACACATTTTTATGGCGAATATTCTACCGTCATTCATAGAGTTCTAGCTATCGCCGTTTTGGCGCTAGAGTCGATGCAGTATTATTTTCTAAGTTCTGCTATAACTCCTAATATAGAGCGATCACAGAATCGGATTGTGCTTCAGTTGTTAGACATTTTTATGGCGAATATTCTACCGTCATTCATAGAGTTCTAGCTATCGCCGTTTTGGCGCTAGAGTCGATGCAGTATTATTTGCTAAGTTCTGCTATAACTCCTAATATAGTGCGATCGCAGAATCGGATTGTTCTTCAGTTGGTAGACATTTTTATGGCGAATATTCTACCGTAATTCATAGAGCTCTCACTATCACCGTTTTGGTGTTAGAGCCGATACAATATTATTTTCTAAGTTCTGCCATAACTCCTAAAATAGAGTGATCACAGAATCGGATTGTTCTTCAGTCGGTAGACATTTTTATGGCGAATATTCTACTGTCAGTTACAGAGTTGTAACTATCAAAGTAATGGCGCTAGACTCGATACAATATTATTTTCTAAGTTCTGCCATAACTCCTAAAATAGAACGATCACAGATTCGGATT
Organism: Xylophagus ater; assembly: GCA_963422695.1. Lineage (NCBI taxonomy): Eukaryota > Metazoa > Arthropoda > Insecta > Diptera > Xylophagidae > Xylophagus > Xylophagus ater. The sequence goes on along the minus strand of OY730481.1, from coordinate 25,113,213 downwards.
TTTCGGAAGTTGTTAGATATTTTTAATGGCGAATATTCTACCGTCAGTCATAGAGTTCTAACTATCACCGTTTTGGTGCTAGAGTCGATACAATATTATTTTCTAAGTTCTGCCATAACTCCTAAAATAAAACGATCACAGAATTGGATTGTTCTTTAGTTGTTAGACATTTTTATGTCGAATATTCTACCGTAATTCATAGAGCTCTCACTATCACCGTTTTGGTGTTAGAGCCGATACAATATTATTTTCTAAGTTCTGCCATAACTCCTAAAATAGAGTGATCACAGAATTGGATTTTTCTTCAGTTGCTAGACATTTTTATGGCGAATATTCTACCGTCATTCATAGAGCTCTCACTATCACCGTTTTGGTGCTAGAGTCGATACAATATTATTTTCTAAGTTCTGCCATAACTCCTAAAATAGGGCGATCACAGAATTCGATTGTTCTTCAGTTGGTAGACATTTTTATGGCGAATATTCTACCGTCAATTGCAGAGTACGTACTATCCCCGTTTTGGCGCTAGAGTCGATACAATATTATTTTCTAAGTTCTGCCATAACTCCTAAAATAGGGCGATCACAGAATTGGATTGTTCTTCAGTTGGTAGACATTTTTATGGCGAATATTCTACCGTCATTCATAGAGCTCTCACTATCACCGTTTTGGTGCTAGAGTCGATACAATATTATTTTCTAAGTTCTGCCATAACTCCTAAAATAGAGCGATCACAGAATCGGATTCTTCTTCAGTTGGTAGACATTTTTATGGCGAATATTCTACCGTCATTCATAGGGTTCTAACTATCACCGTTTTGGTGCTAGAGAAGATACAATATTATTTTCTAAGTTCTGCCATAACTCCTAAAATAGGGCGATCACAGAATTGGATTGTTCTTCAGTTGGTAGACATTTTTATGGCGAATATTCTACCGTCAATTGCAGAGTACTTACTATCCCCGTTTTGACGCTAGAGTCGATACAATAATATTTTCTAAGTTCTGCCATAACTCCTAAAATAGAGGGATCACAGAATTGGATTGTTCTTCAGTTGTTAGGGATATTAATGGCGAATATTCTACCGTCAATTGCAGAGTACTTACTATCCCCGTTTTGGCGCTAGAGTCGATACAATAATATTTTCTAAGTTCTGCCATAACTCCTAAAATAGAGCGATCACAGAATCGGATTCTTCTTCAGTTGTTAGACATTTTTATGGCGAATATTCTACCGTCATTCATAGAGTTCTAACTATCACCGTTTTGGTGCTAGAGAAGATACAATATTATTTTCTAAGTTCTGCCATAACTCCTAAAATAGGGCGATCACAGAATTGGATTGTTCTTCAGTTGGTAGACATTTTTATGGCGAATAATCTACCATCAGTTACAGAGTACTAACTATCACCGTTTTGGTGCTAGAGTCGATACAATAATATTTTCTAAGTTCTGCCATAACTCCTAAAATAGAGCGATCACAGAATCGGATTGTTCTTCAGTTGGTAGACATTCTTATGGCGAGTATTCTACCGTCAGTCATAGAGTTCTAACTATCGCTGTTTTGGCGCTAGAGTCGATGCAGTATTATTTTCTAAGTTCTGATATAATTCCTAAGATAGAACGATCACAGAATCGGATTGTTCTTCAGTTGGTAGACATTTTTATGGCGAATATTCTACCGGCAGTTACAGAGTTCTAACTATCACCGTTTTGGCGCTAGAGTCGAAGCAGTGATATTTTGTAATTTCTGTCATAACTCCTAAGATAGAGTGATCACAGAGTCGTCTTTTGCGGCAGTTGTTAGATATTTTTACGGCGAACATTCTACCGTCAGTTATAGAGCTCTAACTATCACCTTTTTGGCGCTAGAGCCGTTGCAGTATTATTTTATAAGTTCTGCCATAACTCCTAAGATAGGCGATCACAGAATCGGATTGTTCTTCAGTTGTTAGATATTTTTACGGCGAACATTCTACCGTAATTCATAGAGCTCTCACTATCACCGTTTTGGTGTTAGAGCCGATACAATATTATTTTCTAAGTTCTGCCATAACTCCTAAGATAGAGTGATCACAGAGTCGTCTTTTGCGGCAGTTGTTAGATATTTTTATCGCGAATATTCTACCGTCAATTGCAGAGTTCTAACTATCCCCGTTTTGGCGCTAGAGTCGATACAATATTATTTTCTAAGTTCTGCCATAACTCCTAAAATAGAGCGATCACAGAGTCGGATTTTTCGGCAGTTGTTAGATATTTTTATGGCGAATTTTCTACCGTCAGTGACAGAATTCTAACTATTCCCTTTTTGGCGGTAGAGTCGATAAAATAATATTCTCTAAGTTCTGCCATAACTCCTAAAATAGGGCGATCACAGAATTGGATTGTGCTTCAGTTGTTAGACATTTTTATGGCGAATATTCTACCGTCATTCATAGAGTTCTAGCTATCGCCGTTTTGGCGCTAGAGTCGATGCAGTATCATTTGCTAAGTTCTGCGATAACTCCTAATATAGTGCGATCGCAGAATCGGATTGTTCTTCAGTTGGTAGACATTTTTATGGCGAATATTCTACCGTCAGTTACAGAGTTCTAACTATCCCCGTTTTGGCGCTAGAGTCGATACAATATTATTTTCTAAGTTCTGCCATAACTCCTAAAATAGAGCGATCACAGAATCGGATTGTTCTTCAGTTGGTAGACATTTTTATAGCGGATATTCTACCGTCAGTTGTGGACTTCTAACTATCACGGTCTTGGCGCTAGAGTATATAAAATATTATTCTCTAAGTTCTGCCATAACTCCTAAAATAAACCGATCACAGAATTGGATTGTTCTTTAGTTGTTAGACATTTTTATGTCGAATATTCCACCGTAATTCATAGAGCTCTCACTATCCCCGTTTTGGTGTTAGAGCCGATACAATATTAATTTCTAAGATCTGCCATAACTCCTAAAGTAGAGCGATCACAGAATCGGATTGTTCTTCAGTTGTTAGACGTTTTTATGGCGAATATTCTACCGTCATTCATAGAGGTCTAACTATCACCGTTTTGGTGCTAGAGTCGATACAATATTATTTTCTAAGTTCTGCCATAACTCCTAAAATAGGGCGATCACAGAATTGGATTGTGCTTCAGTTGTTAGACATTTTTATGGCGAATATTCTACCGTCATTCATAGAGTTCTAGCTATCGCCGTTTTGGCGCTAGAGTCGATGCAGTATTATTTGCTAAGTTCTGCTATAACTCCTAATATAGTGCGATCGCAGAACCGGATTGTTCTTCAGTTGGTAGACATTTTTATGGCGAACATTCTACCGTCAGTTATAGAGCTCTAACTATCACCTTTTTGGCGCTAGAGCCGTTGCAGTATTATTTTATAAGTTCTGCCATAACTCCTAAGATAGGCGATCACTGAATCGGATTGTTCTTCAGTTGGTAGATATTTTTATCGCGAATATTCTACCGTCAATTGCAGAGTTCTAACTATCCCCCTTTTGGTGTTAGAGCCGATGCAATATTATTTTCTAAGATCTGCCATAACTCCTAAAATAGACCGATCACAGAATCGGATTGTTCTTCAGTTGTTAGACGTTTTTATGGCGAATATTCTACCGTCATTCATAGAGTTCTAACTATCACCGTTTTGGTGCTAGAGTCGATACAATATTATTTTCTAAGTTCTGCCATAACTCCTAAAATAGGGCGATCACAGAATTGGATTGTACTTCAGTTGTTAGACATTTTTATGGCGAATATTCTACCGTCATTCATAGAGTTCTAGCTATCGCCGTTTTGGCGCTAGAGTCGATACAATATTATTTTCTAAGTCCTGCCATAACTCCTAAAAGAGAGCAATCACAGATTCGGTTTTATTGGTAGTTGTTAGATATTTTTATGGCGAATTTTCTCCCGTCAGTGACAGAATTCTAACTATTTCCTTTTTGGGGCTAGAGTCGATAAAATGATATTATCTAAGTTCTGCCATAACTCCTAAAATAGAGCGATCACAGAATCGGAGTGTTCTTCAGATGGTAGACATTTTTATGGCGGATATTCTACCGTCAGTTGTGGACTTCTAACTATCACGGTTCTGGCGCTAGACTCGATACAATATTATTTTCTAAGTTCTGCCATAACTCCTAAAATAGAGCGATCACAGAATCCGATTGTTCTTCAGTGGGTAGATATTTATATGGCGAATATTCTACCGTCAGTCATAGAGTTCAAGCTATTGCCGTTTTGGCCCTAGAGTAGCTGCAGTATTATTTTCTAAGTTCTGCTATAACTCCTAAAATAGAGCGATCACAGAATCGGCATGTTCTTCAGCTGGTAGACATTTCTATGGCGGATATTCTACCGTCAGTTGTGGACTTGTAACTATAACGGTTTTGGCGCTAGAGTCGACACAATATTATTTTCTAAGTGCTGCCATAACTCCTAAAATAGGGCGATCACAGAATTGGATTGTTCTTCAGTTGGTAGACATTTTTATGGCGAATATTCTACCGTCAATTGCAGAGTACGTACTATCCCCGTTTTGGCGCTAGAATCGATACAATATTATTTTCTAAGTTCTGCCATAACTCCTAAAATAGGGCGATCACAGAATTGGATTGTTCTTCAGTTGGTAGACATTTTTATGGCGAATATTCTACCGTCATTCATAGAGCTCTCACTATCACCGTTCTGGTGCTAGAGTCGATACAATATTATTTTCTAAGTTCTGCCATAACTCCTAAAATAGAGCGATCACAGAATCGGATTCTTCTTCAGTTGTTAGACATTTTTATGGCGAATATTCTACCGTCAATTGCAGAGTACTTACTATCCCCGTTTTGGCGCTAGAGTCGATACAATAATATTTTCTAAGTTCTGCCATAACTCCTAAAATGGAGGGATCACAGAATTGGATTGTTCTTCAGTTGTTAGGGATTTTAATGGCGAATATTCTGCCGTCAATTGCAGAGTACTTACTATCCCCGTTTTGGCGCTAGAGTCGATACAATAATATTTTCTAAGTTCTGCCATAACTCCTAAAATAGAGCGATCACAGAATCGGATTGTTCTTCAGTTGGTAGACATTCTTATGGCGAGTATTCTACCGTCAGTCATAGAGTTCTAACTATCGCTGTTTTGGCGCTAGAGTCGATGCAGTATTATTTTCTAAGTTCTGATATAATTCCTAAGATAGAACGATCACAGAATCGGATTGTTCTTCAGTTGGTAGACATTTTTATGGCGAATATTCTACCGTCAGTTACAGAGTTCTAACTATCACCGTTTTGGCGCTAGAGTCGAAGCAGTGATATTTTGTAATTTCTGCCATAACTCCTAAAATAGAGTGATCACAGAGTCGTCTTTTGCGGCAGTTGTTAGATATTTTTACGGCGAACATTCTACCGTCAGTTATAGAGCTCTAACTATCACCTTTTTGGCGCTAGAGCCGTTGCAGTATTATTTTATAAGTTCTGCCATAACTCCTAAGATAGGCGATCACAGAATCGGATTGTTCTTCAGTTGGTAGATATTTTTATCGCGAATATTCTACCGTCAATTGCAGAGTTCTAACTATCCCCGTTTTGGCGCTAGAGTCGATACAATATTATTTTCTAAGTTCTGCCATAACTCCTAAAATAGAGCGATCACAGAGTCGGATTTTTCGGCAGTTGTTAGATATTTTTATGGCGAATTTTCTACCGTCAGTGACAGAATTCTAACTTTTCCCTTTTTGGCGGTAGAGTCGATAAAATAATATTATCTAAGTTCTGCCATAACTCCTAAAATAGGGCGATCACAGAATTGGATTGTGCTTCAGTTGTTAGACATTTTTATGGCGAATATTCTACCGTCATTCATAGAGTTCTAGCTATCGCCGTTTTGGCGCTAGAGTCGATGCAGTATTATTTGCTAAGTTCTGCGATAACTCCTAATATAGTGCGATCGCAGAATCGGATTGTTCTTCAGTTGGTAGACATTTTTATGGCGAATATTCTACCGTCAGTTACAGAGTTCTAACTATCCCCGTTTTGGCGCTAGAGTCGATACAATATTATTTTCTAAGTTCTGCCATAACTCCTAAAATAGAGCGATCACAGAATCGGATTGTTCTTCAGTTGTTAGACGTTTTTATGGCGAATATTCTACCGTCATTCATAGAGTTCTAACTATCACCGTTTTGGTGCTAGAGTCGATACAATATTATTTTCTAAGTTCTGCCATAACTCCTAAAATAGGGCGATCACAGAATTGGATTGTACTTCAGTTGTTAGACATTTTTATGGCGAATATTCTACCGTCATTCATAGAGTTCTAGCTATCGCCGTTTTGGCGCTAGAGTCGATGCAGTATTATTTGCTAAGTTCTGCTATAACTCCTAATATATTGCGATCGCAGAATCGGATTGTTCTTCAGTTGGTAGACATTTTTATGGCGAATGTTCTACTGTCAGTTACAGAGTTCTAACTATCAAAGTTATGGCGCTAGAGTCGATACAATATTATTTTCTAAGTCCTGCCATAACTCCTAAAAGAGAGCAATCACAGATTCGGTTTTATTGGTAGTTGTTAGATATTTTTATGGCGAATTTTCTCCCGTCAGTGACAGAATTCTAACTATTTCCTTTTTGGGGCTAGAGTCGATAAAATGATATTATCTAAGTTCTGCCATAACTCCTAAAATAGAGCGATCACAGAATCGGAGTGTTCTTCAGATGGTAGACATTTTTATGGCGGATATTCTACCGTCAGTTGTGGACTTCTAACTATCACGGTTCTGGCGCTAGACTCGATACAATATTATTTTCTAAGTTCTGCCATAACTCCTAAAATAGAGCGATCACAGAATCCGATTGTTCTTCAGTGGGTAGATATTTATATGGCGAATATTCTACCGTCAGTCATAGAGTTCAAGCTATTGCCGTTTTGGCCCTAGAGTAGCTGCAGTATTATTTTCTAAGTTCTGCTATAACTCCTAAAATAGAGCGATCACAGAATCGGCATGTTCTTCAGCTGGTAGACATTTCTATGGCGGATATTCTACCGTCAGTTGTGGACTTGTAACTATAACGGTTTTGGCGCTAGAGTCGACACAATATTATTTTCTAAGTGCTGCCATAACTCCTAAAATAGGGCGATCACAGAATTGGATTGTTCTTCAGTTGGTAGACATTTTTATGGCGAATATTCTACCGTCAATTGCAGAGTACGTACTATCCCCGTTTTGGCGCTAGAATCGATACAATATTATTTTCTAAGTTCTGCCATAACTCCTAAAATAGGGCGATCACAGAATTGGATTGTTCTTCAGTTGGTAGACATTTTTATGGCGAATATTCTACCGTCATTCATAGAGCTCTCACTATCACCGTTCTGGTGCTAGAGTCGATACAATATTATTTTCTAAGTTCTGCCATAACTCCTAAAATAGAGCGATCACAGAATCGGATTCTTCTTCAGTTGTTAGACATTTTTATGGCGAATATTCTACCGTCAATTGCAGAGTACTTACTATCCCCGTTTTGGCGCTAGAGTCGATACAATAATATTTTCTAAGTTCTGCCATAACTCCTAAAATGGAGGGATCACAGAATTGGATTGTTCTTCAGTTGTTAGGGATTTTAATGGCGAATATTCTGCCGTCAATTGCAGAGTACTTACTATCCCCGTTTTGGCGCTAGAGTCGATACAATAATATTTTCTAAGTTCTGCCATAACTCCTAAAATAGAGCGATCACAGAATCGGATTGTTCTTCAGTTGGTAGACATTCTTATGGCGAGTATTCTACCGTCAGTCATAGAGTTCTAACTATCGCTGTTTTGGCGCTAGAGTCGATGCAGTATTATTTTCTAAGTTCTGATATAATTCCTAAGATAGAACGATCACAGAATCGGATTGTTCTTCAGTTGGTAGACATTTTTATGGCGAATATTCTACCGTCAGTTACAGAGTTCTAACTATCACCGTTTTGGCGCTAGAGTCGAAGCAGTGATATTTTGTAATTTCTGCCATAACTCCTAAAATAGAGTGATCACAGAGTCGTCTTTTGCGGCAGTTGTTAGATATTTTTACGGCGAACATTCTACCGTCAGTTATAGAGCTCTAACTATCACCTTTTTGGCGCTAGAGCCGTTGCAGTATTATTTTATAAGTTCTGCCATAACTCCTAAGATAGGCGATCACAGAATCGGATTGTTCTTCAGTTGGTAGATATTTTTATCGCGAATATTCTACCGTCAATTGCAGAGTTCTAACTATCCCCGTTTTGGCGCTAGAGTCGATACAATATTATTTTCTAAGTTCTGCCATAACTCCTAAAATAGAGCGATCACAGAGTCGGATTTTTCGGCAGTTGTTAGATATTTTTATGGCGAATTTTCTACCGTCAGTGACAGAATTCTAACTTTTCCCTTTTTGGCGGTAGAGTCGATAAAATAATATTATCTAAGTTCTGCCATAACTCCTAAAATAGGGCGATCACAGAATTGGATTGTGCTTCAGTTGTTAGACATTTTTATGGCGAATATTCTACCGTCATTCATAGAGTTCTAGCTATCGCCGTTTTGGCGCTAGAGTCGATGCAGTATTATTTGCTAAGTTCTGCGATAACTCCTAATATAGTGCGATCGCAGAATCGGATTGTTCTTCAGTTGGTAGACATTTTTATGGCGAATATTCTACCGTCAGTTACAGAGTTCTAACTATCCCCGTTTTGGCGCTAGAGTCGATACAATATTATTTTCTAAGTTCTGCCATAACTCCTAAAATAGAGCGATCACAGAATCGGATTGTTCTTCAGTTGTTAGACGTTTTTATGGCGAATATTCTACCGTCATTCATAGAGTTCTAACTATCACCGTTTTGGTGCTAGAGTCGATACAATATTATTTTCTAAGTTCTGCCATAACTCCTAAAATAGGGCGATCACAGAATTGGATTGTACTTCAGTTGTTAGACATTTTTATGGCGAATATTCTACCGTCATTCATAGAGTTCTAGCTATCGCCGTTTTGGCGCTAGAGTCGATGCAGTATTATTTGCTAAGTTCTGCTATAACTCCTAATATATTGCGATCGCAGAATCGGATTGTTCTTCAGTTGGTAGACATTTTTATGGCGAATGTTCTACTGTCAGTTACAGAGTTCTAACTATCAAAGTTATGGCGCTAGAGTCGATACAATATTATTTTCTAAGTCCTGCCATAACTCCTAAAAGAGAGCAATCACAGATTCGGTTTTATTGGTAGTTGTTAGATATTTTTATGGCGAATTTTCTCCCGTCAGTGACAGAATTCTAACTATTTCCTTTTTGGGGCTAGAGTCGATAAAATGACATTATCTAAGTTCTGCCATAACTCCTAAAATAGAGCGATCACAGAATCGGAGTGTTCTTCAGATGGTAGACATTTTTATGGCGGATATTCTACCGTCAGTTGTGAACTTCTAACTATCACGGTTTTGGCGCTAGACTCGAAGCAATATTATTTTCTAAGTTCTGCCATAACTCCTAAAATAGAGCGATCACAGAATCCGATTGTTCTTCAGTGGGTAGGTATTTATATGGCGAATATTCTACCGTCAGTCATAGAGTTCAAGCTATTGCCGTTTTGCCCCTAGAGTCGCTGCAGTCTTATTTTCTAAGTTCTGCTATAACTCCTAAGATAGAGCGATCACAGAATCGGCATGTTCTTCAGCTGGTAGACATTTCTATGGCGGATATTCTACCGTCAGTTGTGGACTTGTAACTATAACGGTTTTGGTGCTAGAGTCGACACAATATTATTGTCTAAGTTCTGCCATAACTCCTAAAATAGGGCGATCACAGAATTGGATTGTGCTTCAGTTGTTAGACATTTTTATGGCGAATATTCTACAGTCATTCATAGAGTTCTAGCTATCGCCGTTTAGGCGCTAGAGTCGATGCAGTATTATTTTCTAAGTTCTGCTATAACTCCTAATACAGAGCGATCACAGAATCGGATTGTTCTTCAGTCGGTAGACATTTTTATGGCGAATATTCTACCGTCATTTGCAGAGTAGTTACTATCCCCGTTTTGGCGCTAGAGTCGATACAATAATATTTTCTAAGTTCTGCCATAACTCCTAAAATAGAGGGATCACAGAATTGGATTGTTCTTCAGTTGTTAGGGATTTTAATGGCGAATATTCTACCGTCAATTGCAGAGTACTTACTATCCCCGTTTTGGCGCTAGAGTCGATACAATAATATTTTCTAAGTTCTGCCATAACTCCTAAAATAGAGCGATCTACCGTCATTCATAGAGCTCTCACTATCACCGTTTTGGTGCTAGAGAAGATACAATATTATTTTCTAAGTTCTGCCATAACTCCTAAAATAGGGCGATCACAGAATTGGATTGTTCTTCAGTTGGTAGACATTTTTATGGCGAATATTCTACTGTCAGTTACAGAGTTGTAACTATCAAAGTAATGGCGCTAGACTCGATACAATATTATTTTTAAGTTCTGCCATAACTCCTAAAATAGAACGATCACAGATTCGGATTTTTCGGAAGTTGTTAGATATTTTTAATGGCGAATATTCTACCGTCAGTCATAGAGTTCTAACTATCACCGTTTTGGTGCTAGAGTCGATACAATATTATTTTCTAAGTTCTGCCATAACTCCTAAAATAGGGCGATCACAGAATCGGATTGTTCTTCAGTTGGTAGACATTTTTATAGCGGATATTCTACCGTCAGTTGTGGACTTCTAACTATCACGGTTTTGGCGCTAGAGTCGACACAATATTATTCTCTAAGTTCTGCCATAACTCCTAAAATAAAGCGATCACAGAATTGGATTGTTCTTCAGTTGTTAGACATTTTTATGTCGAATACTCTACCGTCATTCATAGAGCTCTCACTCTCACCGTTTTGGTGCTAGAGCCGATACAATATTATTTTCTAAGTTCTGCCATAACTCCTAAAATAGGGCGATCACAGAATTGGATTGTGCTTCAGTTGTTAGACATTTTTATGGCGAATATTCTACCGTCATTCATAGAGTTCTAGCTATCGCCGTTTTGGCGCTAGAGTCGATGCAGTATTATTTTCTTAGTTCTGCTATAACTCCTAATATAGAGCGATCACAGAATCGGATTGTTCTTCAGTTGGTAGACATTTTTATAGCGAATATTCTACTGTCAGTTACAGAGTTCTAACTATCAAATTTATGGCGCTAGACTCGATAAAATATTATTTTCTAAGTTCTGCCATAACTCCTAAAATAGAGCGATCACAGATTCGTATTTTTCCGCAGTGGTTAGATATTTTTAATGGCGAATACTCTACAGTCAATTACAGGATTCTAACTATCACCTTTTGGCGCTAGACTCGATAAAATATTATTTTCTAAGTTCAGCCATAACTCCTAAGATAGAGTGATCACAGAATCGGATTGTTCTCCAGTTGTTAGACATTTTTATGGCGAATATTCTACCGTCATTCATAGAGTTCTAGCTATCGCCGTTTTGGCGCTAGAGTCGATGCAGTATTATTTTCTAAGTTCTGCTATAACTCCTAAAATAGAGCGACCACAGAATCGGATTGTTCTTCAGTTGGTAGACATTTTTATAGCGAATATTCTACCATCAGTTACAGAGTACTAACTATCACCGTTTTGGTGCTAGAGTCGATACAATAATATTTTCTAAGTTCTGCCATAACTCTTAAAATAGAGCGATCACAGAATCGGATTGTTCTTCAGTTGGTAGACATTCTTATGGCGAATATTCTACCGTCAGTCATAGAGTTCTAACTATCGCTGTTTTGGCGCTAGAGTCGATGCAGTATTATTTTCTAAGTTCTGATATAATTCCTAAGATAGAATGATCACAGAATCGGATTGTTCTTCAGTTGGTAGACATTTTTATGGCGAATATTCTACCGTGAGTTACAGAGTTCTAACTATCACCGTTTTGGCGCTAGAGTCGAAGCAGTGATATTTTGTAATTTCTGCCATAACTCCTAAAATAGAGTGATCACAGAGTCGTATTTTTCGGCAGTTGTTAGATATTTATATGGCGAACATTCTGCCGTCAGTTATAGAGTTCTAACTATCACCTTTTGGCGCTAGAGCCGTTGCAGTATTATTTTATAAGTTCTGCCATAACTCCTAAGATAGGCGATCACAGAATCGGATTGTTCTTCAGTTGGTAGATATTTTTATGGCGAATATTCTACCGTCAATTGCAGAGTTCTAACTATCCTCGTTTTGGCGCTAGAGTCGATACAATATTATTTTCTAAGTTCTGCCATAACTCCTAAAATAGAGCGATAACAGAATCGGATTTTTCTTCAGTTGGTAGACATTTTTATAGCGGATATTCTACCGTCAGTTGTGGACTTCTAACTATCACGGTCTTGGCGCTAGAGTCGATAAAATATTATTCTCTAAGTTCTACCATAACTCCTACAATAGAGCGATCACAGAATTGGATTGTTCTTCAGTTGTTAGGGATTTTAATGGCGAATATTCTACCGTCATTCATAGAGCTCTCACTATCACTGTTTTGGTGCTAGAGTCGATGCAGTATTATTTTCTAACTTCTACTATAACTCCTAAGATAGAACGATCACAGAATCGAATTGTTCTTCAGTTGGTAGACATTTTTATGGCGAATATTCTACCATCAGTTACAGAGTTCTAACTATCACCGTTTTGGTGCTGGAGTCGACACAATATTATTTTCTAAGTTCTGCCATACCTCCTAAAATAGAGCGATCACAGAATTGGATTGTTCTTCAGTTGTTAGGGATTTTAATCGCGAATATTCTACCGTCATTCATAGAGTTCTAACTATCGCTGTTTTGGCGCTAGAGTCGATAAAATACTATTTTCTAAGTTCTGCCATAACTCCTAAAATAGACCGATCACAGAATCGGTTTGTTCTTCAGTTCGTAGACATTTTTATTGCGAATATTCTACCGTCAATTGCAGAGTACTTACTATCCCCGTTTTGGCGCTAGAGTCGATGCAACAATATTTTCTAAGTTATGCCATGACTCCTAAAATAGAGCGATCACAGAATCGGATTGTTCTTCAGTTGGTAGACATTTTTATGGCGAATATTCTGCCATCAGTTACAGAGTTCTAACCATCACCGTTTTGGTGCTAGGGTCGATACAATAATATTTTCTAAGTTCTGCCAGAACTCCTAAAATAGAGCGATCACAGAATCGCATTGTCCTTCAGTTGGTAGACATTCTTATGGCGAATATTCTACCGTCAGTCATAGAGTTCTAACTCTCGCTGTTTTGGCGCTAGAGTCGATGCAGTATTATTTTGTAATTTCTGCCATAACTCCTAAAATAGAGTGATCACAGAGTCGTATTTTTCGGCAGTTGTTAGATATTTTTATGGCGAACATCCTACCGTGAGTTATAGAGTTCTAACTATCACCTTTTGGCGCTAGAGCCGTTGCAGTATTATTTTATAAGTTCTACCATAACTCCTAAGATAGGCGATCACAGAATCGGATTGTTCTTCAGTTGGTAGATATTTTTATGGCGAATATTCTACCGTCAATTGCAGAGTTCTAACTATCCCCGTTTTGGCGCGAGAGTCGATACAATGTTATTTTCTAAGTTCTGCAATAACTCCTAAAATAGAGCGATCACAGAGTCGGATTTTTCGGCAGTTGTTAGATATTTTTATGGCGAATTTTTTACGGTCAGTGACAGAATTCTAACTATTCCTTTTTGGCGCTAGAGTCGATAATATAATATTATCTAAGTTCTGATATAACTCCTAAAATAGAGTGATCACAGAATCGGATTGTTCTTCAGTTGGTAGACATTTTTATAGCGGATATTCTACCGTCAGTTGTGGACTTCTAGCCATCACGGTTTTGGCGCTAGAGTCGATACAATATTATTCTCTAAGTTCTGCCATAACTCCTAAAATAAAGCGATCACAGAATTAAATTGTTCTTCAGTTGCTAGACATTTTTATGGCGAATATTCTACCGTCATTCATAGAGCTCTCACTATCACCGTTTTGGTGCTAGAGTCGATACAATATTATTTTCTAAGTTCTGCCATAACTCCTAAAATAGAGTGACCACAGAATCGGATTCTTCTTTAGTTGTTAGACATTTTTATGGCGAATATTCTACCGTCATTCATAGAGTTCTAACTATCACCGTTTTGGTCCTAGAGTCGATACAATATTATTTTCTAAGTTCTGCCATAACTCCTAAAATAGGGCGATCACAGAATTGGATTGTTCTTCAGTTGGTAGACATTTTTATGGCGAATATTCTACCGTCATTTGCAGAGTAGTTACTATCCCCGTTTTGGCGCTAGAGTCGATACAATAATATTTTCTAAGTTCTGCCATAACTCCTAAAATAGAGGGATCACAGAATTGGATTGTTCTTCAGTTGTTAGGGATTTTAATGGCGAATATTCTACCGTCAATTGCAGAGTACTTACTATCCCCGTTTTGGCGCTAGAGTCGATACAATAATATTTTCTAAGTTCTGCCATAACTCCTAAAATAGAGCGATCTACCGTCATTCATAGAGCTCTCACTATCACCGTTTTGGTGTTAGAGCCGATACAATATTATTTTCTAAGTTCTGCCATAACTCCTAAAATAGAGCGATCACAGAATCGGATTGTTCTTCAGTTGTTAGACATTTTTATTGCGAATATTCTACCGTCATTCATAGAGTTCTAACTATCACCAGTTTGGCGCTAGAGTCGATGCAGTATTATTTTCTAACTTCCGCCATAACTCCTAAGATAGAGCGATCACAGAATCGGATTGTTCTTCAGTTGGTAGACATTTTTATAGCGGCTATTGTACCGTCAGTTGTGGACTTCTAACTATCACGGTTTTGGCGCTAGAGTCGATAAAATATTATTCTCTAAGTTCTGCCATAACTCCTAAAATAGAGCGATCACAGAATCCGATTGTTCTTCAGTGGGTAGATATTTATATGGCCAAAATTCTACCGTTAGTCATAGAGTTCAAACTTTTGCCGTTTTGGCCCTAGAGTCGCTGCAGTATTATTTTCTAAGTTCTGCTATAACTCCTAAGATAGAGCGATCACAGAATCGGCATGTTCTTCAGTTGGTAGACATTTTTATGGCGGATATTCTACCGTCAGTTGTGGACTTGTAACTATAACGGTTTTGGCGGTAGACTCGATACAATATTATTTTCTAAGTTCTGCCATAACTCCTAAAATAGGGCGATTACAGAATTGGATTGTGCTTCAGTTATTAGACATTTTTATAGCGAGTATTCTACTGTCAGTTACAGAGTTGTAACTATCAAAGTAATGGCGCTAGACTCGATACAATATTATTTTCTAAGTTCTGCCATAACTCCTAAAATAGAACGATCACAGATTCGGATTTTTCGGAAGTTGTTAGATATTTTGAATGGCGAATATTCTACCGTCAGTCATAGAGTTCTAGCTATCGCCGTTTTGGCGCTAGAGTCGATGCAGTATTATTTTCTAAGTTCTGCTATAACTCCTCATATAGAGCGATCACAGAATCGGATTGTTCTTCAGTCGGTAGACATTTTTATGGCGAATATTCCACTGTCAGTTACAGAGTTGTAACTATCAAAGTAATGGCGCTAGACTCGATACAATATTATTTTGTAAGTTCTGCCATAACTCCTAAAATAGAACGATCACAGATTCGGATTTTTCGGAAGTTGTTAGATATTTTTAATGGTGAATAATCTACCGTCAGTCATAGAGTTCTAACTATCACCGTTTTGGTGCTAGAGTCGATACAATATTATTTTCTAAGTTCTGCCATAACTCCTAAAGTAGAGCGATCACAGAATTGGATTGTTATTCAGTTGTTAGATATTTTTATGGCAAATTTTCTACCGTCAGTGCCAGAATTCTAACAATTCCCTTTTTGGAGCTAGAGTCGATACAATAATATTATCTAAGTTCTACCATAACTCCTAAAATAGAGCGTTCACAGAATCGGATTGTTCTTCAGTTGGTACACATTTTTATAGCGGATATTCTACCGTCAGTTGTGGACTTCTAACTATCACGGTTTTGGCGCTAGAGTCGATACAATATTATTCTCTAAGTTCTGCCATAACTCCTAAAATAAAGCGATCACAGAATTAAATTGTTCTTCAGTTGCTAGACATTTTTATGGCGAATATTCTACCGTCATTCATAGAGCTCTCACTATCACCGTTTTGGTGCTAGAGCCGATACAATATTATTTTCTAAGTTCTGCCATAACTCCTCATATAGAGCGATCACAGATTCGTATTTTTCGGCAGTTGTTAGATATTTTTAATGGCGAATACTCTACAGTCAATTACAGGTTTCTAACTATCACCTTTTGGCGCTAGACTCGATAAAATGTTATTTTCTAAGTTCTGCCATAACTCCTAAAATAGAGCGATCTACCGTCATTCATAGAGCTCTCACTATCACCGTTTTGGTGTTAGAGCCGATACAATATTATTTTCTAAGTTCTGCCATAACTCCTAAAATAGAGCGATCACAGAATCGGATTGTTCTTCAGTTGTTAGACATTTTTATTGCGAATATTCTACCGTCATTCATAGAGTTCTAACTATCACCATTTTGGCGCTAGAGTCGATGCAGTATTATTTTCTAACTTCCGCCATAACTCCTAAGATAGAGCGATCACAGAATTAGATTGTGCTTCAGTTGGTAGACATTTTTATAGCGGATATTATACCGTCAGTTGTGGACTTCTAACAATCACGGTTTTGGCGCTAGAGTCGATACAATATTATTCTCTAAGTTCTGCCATAACTCCTAAAATAAAGCGATCACAGAATTGGATTGTTCTTCAGTTGTTAGACATTTTTATGGCGAATATTCTACCGTCATTCATAGAGCTCTCACTATCACCGTTTTGGTGCTAGAGCCGATACAATATTATTTTCTAAGTTCTGCCATAACTCCTTAAATAGGGCGATCACAAAATTGGATTGTGCTTCAGTTGTTAGACATTTTTCTGGCGAATATTCTACCGTCATTCATAGAGTTCTAGCTATCGCCGTTTTGGCGCTAGAGTCGATGCAGTATTATTTTCTAAGTTCTGCCATAACTCCTCAAATAGGGCGATCACAGAATTGGATTGTGCTTCAGTTGTTAGACATTTTTATGGCGAATATTCTACCGTCATTCATAGAGTTCTAACTATCACCATTTTGGTGCTAGAGTCGATACAATATTATTTTCTAAGTTCTGCCATAACTCCTAAAATAGGGCGATCACAGAATTAGATTGTGCTTCAGTTGTTAGACATTTTTATGGCGAATATTCTACCGTCATTCATAGAGTTCTAGCTATCGCCGTTTTGGCGCTAGAGTCGATGCAGTATTATTTTCTAAGTTCTGCTATAACTCCTAAAATAGAGCGATCACAGAATCGGATTGTTCTTCAGTTGGTGGACATTATTATGGCGAATATTCTACTGTCATTTACAGAGTTCTAACTATCAAAGTTATGGCACTAGACTCGATACAATATTATTTTCTAAGTTCTGCCATAACTCCTAAAATAGAACGATCACAGATTCGGATTTATCGGCAGTTGTTAGATATTTTTAATGGCGAATACTCTACAGTCAATTACAGAATGCTAACTATCACCTTTTGGCGCTAGACTCGATAAAATATTATTTTCTAAGTTCTACCATAACTCCTAAAATAGAGCGACAACAGAGTCGGATTTTTCGGCAGTTGTTAGATATTTTTAATGGCGAATACTCTACAGTCAATTACAGAATTCTAACTATCACCTTTTGGCGCTAGAGTCGATGCAGTATTATTTTCTAAGTTCCGCCATAACTCCTAAGGTAGAGCGATCACAGAATCGGATTGTTCTCCAGTTGTTAGACATTTTTATGGCGAATATTCTACCGCCATTCATAGAGTTCTCACTATCACCGTTTTGGTGCTAGAGTCGATACAATATTATTTTCTAAGTTCTGCCATAACTCCTAAAATAGAGCGATCACAGAGTCGGATTTTTCGGCAGTTGTTAGATATTTTTATGGCGAATTTTCTACCGTCAGTGACAGAATTCTAACTATTCCCTTTTTGGCGCTAGAATCGATAAAATAATATTATCTAAGTTCTGCCATAACTCCTAAAATAGAGCGATCACAGAATCGGATTGTTCTTCAGTTGGTAGACATTTTTATGGCGAATATTCTACTGTCAGTTACAGAGTTCTAACTATCAAAGTTATGGCGCTAGAGTCGATACAATATTATTCTCTAAGTTCTGCCATAACTCCTAAAATAAAGCGATCACAGAATTGGATTGTTTTTCAGTTGTTAGACATTTTTATGGCGAATATTCTACCGTCATTCATAGAGCTCTCACTATGACCGTTTTGGTGCTAGAGCCGATACAATATTATTTTCTAAGTTCTGCCATAACTCCTAAAATAGAGCGATCACAGAGTCGGATTTTTCGGCAGTTGTTAGATATTTTTATGGCGAATTTTCTACCGTCAGTGACAGAATTCTAACTATTCCCTTTTTGGCGCTAGAATCGATAAAATAATATTATCTAAGTTCTGCCATAACTCCTAAAATAGAGCGATCACAGAATCGGATTGTTCTTCAGTTGGTAGACATTTTTATGGCGAATATTCTACTGTCAGTTACAGAGTTCTAACTATCAAAGTTATGGCGCTAGACTCGATACAATATTATTTTCTAAGTTCTGCCATAACTCCTAAAATAGAGCGATCACAGATTCGTATTTTTCGGCAGTTGTTAGATATTTTTAATGGCGAATACTCTACAGTCAATTACAGGTTTCTAACTATCACCTTTTGGCGCTAGACTCGATAAAATGTTAGTTTCTAACTTCTGCCATAACTCCTAAAATAGAGCGATCACAGAGTCGGATTTTTGGCAGTTGTTAGATATTTTTAATGGCGAATACTCTACAGTCAATTACAGAAATCTAACTATCACCTTTTGGCGCTAGAGTCGATGCAGTATTATTTTCTAACTTCCGACATAACTCCTAAGATAGAGCGATGACAGAATCGGATTGTTCTTCAGTTGGTAGACATTTTTATAGCGGATATTATACCGTCAGTTGTGGACTTCTAACTATCACGGTTTTGGCGCTAGAGTCGATACAATATTATTCTCTAAGTTCGGCCATAACTCCTAAAATAAAGCGATCACAGAATTGGATTGTTCTTCAGTTGTTAGACATTTTTATGGCGAATATTCTACCGTCATTCATAGAGCTCTCACTATCACCGTTTTGGTGCTAGAGCCGATACAATATTATTTTCTAAGTTCTGCCATAACTCCTTAAATAGGGCGATCACAGAATTGGATTGTGCTTCAGTTGTTAGACATTTTTCTGGCGAATATTCTACCGTCATTCATAGAGTTCTAGCTATCGCCGTTTTGGCGCTAGAGTCGATGCAGTATTATTTTCTAAGTTCTGCCATAACTCCTCAAATAGGGCGATCACAGAATTGGATTGTGCTTCAGTTGTTAGACATTTTTATGGCGAATATTCTACCGTCATTCATAGAGTTCTAACTATCACCATTTTGGTGCTAGAGTCGATACAATATTATTTTCTAAGTTCTGCCATAACTCCTAAAATAGGGCGATCACAGAATTAGATTGTGCTTCAGTTGTTAGACATTTTTATGGCGAATATTCTACCGTCATTCATAGAGTTCTAGCTATCGCCGTTTTGGCGCTAGAGTCGATGCAGTATTATTTTCTAAGTTCTGCTATAACTCCTAAAATAGAGCGATCACAGAATCGGATTGTTCTTCAGTTGGTAGACATTATTATGGCGAATATTCTACTGTCAGTTACAGAGTTCTAACTATCAAAGTTATGGCACTAGACTCGATACAATATTATTTTCTAAGTTCTGCCATAACTCCTAAAATAGAACGATCAGAGAGTCGGATTTTTGGCAGTTGTTAGATATTTTTAATGGCGAATACTCTACAGTCAATTACAGAATTCTAACTATCACCTTTTCGCGCTAGACTCGATAAAATGTTATTTTCTAAGTTCTGCCATAACTCCTAAAATAGAGCGATCACAGAGTCGGATTTTTGGCAGTTGTTAGATATTTTTAATGGCGAATACTCTACAGTCAATTACAGAAATCTAACTATCACCTTTTGGCGCTAGAGTCGATGCAGTATTATTTTCTAACTTCCGCCATAACTCCTAAGATAGAGCGATCACAGAATCGGATTGTTCTTCAGTTGGTAGACATTTTTATAGCGGATATTATACCGTCAGTTGTGGACTTCTAACTATCACGGTTTTGGCGCTAGAGTCGATACAATATTATTCTCTAAGTTCTGCCATAACTCCTAAAATAGAGCGATCACAGAATTGGATTGTTCTTCAGTTGTTAGACATTTTTATGGCGAATATTCTACCGTCATTCATAGAGCTCTCACTATCACCGTTTTGGTGCTAGAGCCGATACAATATTATTTTCTAAGTTCTGCCATAACTCCTTAAATAGGGCGATCACAGAATTGGATTGTGCTTCAGTTGTTAGACATTTTTCTGGCGAATATTCTGCCGTCATTCATAGAGTTCTAGCTATCGCCGTTTTGGCGCTAGAGTCGATGCAGTATTATTTTCTAAGTTCTGCTATAACTCCTAAAATAGAGCGATCACAGAATCGGATTGTTCTTCAGTTGGTAGACATTATTATGGCGAATATTCTACTGTCAGTTACAGAGTTCTAACTATCAAAGTTATGGCACTAGACTCGATACAATATTATTTTCTAAGTTCTGCCATAACTCCTAAAATAGAACGATCACAGATTCGGATTTATCGGCAGTTGTTAGATATTTTTAATGGCGAATACTCTACAGTCAATTACAGAATGCTAACTATCACCTTTTGGCGCTAGACTCGATAAAATATTATTTTCTAAGTTCTACCATAACTCCTAAAATAGAGCGACAACAGAGTCGGATTTTTCGGCAGTTGTTAGATATTTTTAATGGCGAATACTCTACAGTCAATTACAGAATTCTAACTATCACCTTTTGGCGCTAGAGTCGATGCAGTATTATTTTCTAAGTTCCGCCATAACTCCTAAGATAGAGCGATCACAGAATCGGATTGTTCTCCAGTTGTTAGACATTTTTATGGCGAATATTCTACCGTCATTCATAGAGTTCTCACTATCACCGTTTTGGTGCTAGAGTCGATACAATATTATTTTCTAAGTTCTGCCATAACTCCTAAAATAGAGCGATCACAGAGTCGGATTTTTCGGCAGTTGTTAGATATTTTTATGGCGAATTTTCTACCGTCAGTCACAGAATTCGAACTATTCCCTTTTTGGCGCTAGAATCGATAAAATAATATTATCTAAGTTCTGCCATAACTCCTAAAATAGAGCGATCACAGAATCGGATTGTTCTTCAGTTGGTAGACATTTTTATGGCGAATATTCTACTGTCAGTTACAGAGTTCTAACTATCAAAGTTATGGCGCTAGACTCGATACAATATTATTTTCTAAGTTCTGCCATAACTCCTAAAATAGAGCGATCACAGATTCGTATTTTTCGGCAGTTGTTAGATATTTTTATGGCGAATTTTCTACCGTCATTCATAGAGTTCTCACTATCACCGTTTTGGTGCTAGAGTCGATACAATATTATTTTCTAAGTTCTGCCATAACTCCTAAAATAGAGCGATCACAGAGTCGGATTTTTCGGCAGTTGTTAGATATTTTTATGGCGAATTTTCTACCGTCAGTGACAGAATTCGAACTATTCCCTTTTTGGCGCTAGAGTCGATACAATATTATTCTCTAAGTTCTGCCATAACTCCTAAAATAAAGCGATCACAGAATTGGATTGTTTTTCAGTTGTTAGACATTTTTATGGCGAATATTCTACCGTCATTCATAGAGCTCTCACTATGACCGTTTTGGTGCTAGAGCCGATACAATATTATTTTCTAAGTTCTGCCATAACTCCTAAAATAGAGCGATCACAGAGTCGGATTTTTCGGCAGTTGTTAGATATTTTTATGGCGAATTTTCTACCGTCAGTGACAGAATTCTAACTATTCCCTTTTTGGCGCTAGAATCGATAAAATAATATTATCTAAGTTCTGCCATAACTCCTAAAATAGAGCGATCACAGAATCGGATTGTTCTTCAGTTGGTAGACATTTTTATGGCGAATATTCTACTGTCAGTTACAGAGTTCTAACTATCAAAGTTATGGCGCTAGACTCGATACAATATTATTTTCTAAGTTCTGCCATAACTCCTAAAATAGAGCGATCACAGATTCGTATTTTTCGGCAGTTGTTAGATATTTTTATGGCGAATTTTCTACCGTCAGTGACAGAATTCTAACTATTCCCTTTTTGGCGCTAGAATCGATAAAATAATATTATCTAAGTTCTGCCATAACTCCTAAAATAAAGCGATCACAGAATTGGATTGTTTTTCAGTTGTTAGACATTTTTATGGCGAATATTCTACCGTCATTCATAGAGCTCTCACTATGACCGTTTTGGTGCTAGAGCCGATACAATATTATTTTCTAAGTTCTGCCATAACTCCTAAAATAGAGCGATCACAGAGTCGGATTTTTCGGCAGTTGTTAGATATTTTTATGGCGAATTTTCTACCGTCAGTGACAGAATTCTAACTATTCCCTTTTTGGCGCTAGAATCGATAAAATAATATTATCTAAGTTCTGCCATAACTCCTAAAATAGAGCGATCACAGAATCGGATTGTTCTTCAGTTGGTAGACATTTTTATGGCGAATATTCTACTGTCAGTTACAGAGTTCTAACTATCAAAGTTATGGCGCTAGACTCGATACAATATTATTTTCTAAGTTCTGCCATAACTCCTAAAATAGAGCGATCACAGATTCGTATTTTTCGGCAGTTGTTAGATATTTTTAATGGCGAATACTCTACAGTCAATTACAGGTTTCTAACTATCACCTTTTGGCGCTAGACTCGATAAAATGTTATTTTCTAAGTTCTGCCATAACTCCTAAAATAGAGCGATCACAGAGTCGGATTTTTGGCAGTTGTTAGATATTTTTAATGGCGAATACTCTACAGTCAATTACAGGTTTCTAACTATCACCTTTTGGCGCTAGACTCGATACAATATTATTTTCTAAGTTCTGCCATAACTCCTAAAATAGAGCGATCACAGATTCGTATTTTTCGGCAGTTGTTAGATATTTTTAATGGCGAATACTCTACAGTCAATTACAGGTTTCTAACTATCACCTTTTGGCGCTAGACTCGATAAAATGTTATTTTCTAACTTCCGCCATAACTCCTAAGATAGAGCGATCACAGAATCGGATTGTTCTTCAGTTGGTAGACATTTTTATAGCGGATATTATACCGTCAGTTGTGGACTACTAACTATCACGGTTTTGGCGCTAGAGTCGATACAATATTATTCTCTAAGTTCTGCCATAACTCCTAAAATAAAGCGATCACAGAATTGGATTGTTCTTCAGTTGTTAGACATTTTTATGGCGAATATTCTACCGTCATTCATAGAGCTCTCACTATCACCGTTTTGGTGCTAGAGCCGATACAATATTATTTTCTAAGTTCTGCCATAACTCCTTAAATAGGGCGATCACAGAATTGGATTGTGCTTCAGTTGTTAGACATTTTTCTGGCGAATATTCTACCGTCATTCATAGAGTTCTAGCTATCACCGTTTTGGCGCTAGAGACGATGCAGTATTATTTTCTAAGTTCTGCCATAACTCCTCAAATAGGGCGATCACAGAATTGGATTGTGCTTCAGTTGTTAGACATTTTTATGGCGAATATTCTACCGTCATTCATAGAGTTCTAACTATCACCATTTTGGTGCTAGAGTCGATACAATATTATTTTCTAAGTTCTGCCATAACTCCTAAAATAGGGCGATCACAGAATTGGATTGTGCTTCAGTTGTTAGACATTTTTATGGCGAATATTCTACCGTCATTCATAGAGTTCTAGCTATCGCCGTTTTGGCGATAGAGTCGATGCAGTATTATTTTCTAAGTTCTGCTATAACTCCTAAAATAGAGCGATCACAGAATCGGATTGTTCTTCAGTTGGTAGACATTATTATGGCGAATATTCTACTGTCAGTTACAGAGTTCTAACTATCAAAGTTATGGCACTAGACTCGATACAATATTATTTTCTAAGTTCTGCCATAACTCCTAAAATAGAACGATCACAGATTCGGATTTATCGGCAGTTGTTAGATATTTTTAATGGCGAATACTCTACAGTCAATTACAGAATTCTAACTATCACCTTTTGGCGCTAGACTCGATAAAATATTATTTTCTAAGTTCTACCATAACTCCTAAAATAGAGCGACAACAGAGTCGGATTTTTCGGCAGTTGTTAGATATTTTTAATGGCGAATACTCTACAGTCAATTACAGAATTCTAACTATCACCTTTTGGCGCTAGAGTCGATACAGTATTATTTTCTAAGTTCCGCCATAACTCCTAAGATAGAGCGATCACAGAATCGGATTGTTCTCCAGTTGTTAGACATTTTTATGGCGAATATTCTACCGTCATTCATAGAGTTCTCACTATCACCGTTTTGGTGCTAGAGTCGATACAATATTATTTTCTAAGTTCTGCCATAACTCCTAAAACAGAGCGATCACAGAGTCGGATTTTTCGGCAGTTGTTAGATATTTTTATGGCGAATTTTCTACCGTCAGTGACAGAATTCTAACTATTCCCTTTTTGGCGCTAGAATCGAAAAAATAATATTATCTAAGTTCTGCCATAACTCCTAAAATAGAGCGATCACAGAATCGGATTGTTCTTCAGTTGGTAGACATTTTTATGGCGAATATTCTACTGTCAGTTACAGAGTTCTAACTATCAAAGTTATGGCGCTAGAGTCGATACAATATTATTCTCTAAGTTCTGCCATAACTCCTAAAATAAAGCGATCACAGAATTGGATTGTTTTTCAGTTGTTAGACATTTTTATGGCGAATATTCTACCGTCATTCATAGAGCTCTCACTATGACCGTTTTGGTGCTAGAGCCGATACAATATTATTTTCTAAGTTCTGCTATAACTCCTTAAATAGGGCGATCACAGAATTGGATTGTGCTTCAGTTGTTAGACATTTTTCTGGCGAATATTCTACCGTCATTCATAGAGTTCTAGCTATCGCCGTTTTGGCGCTAGAGTCGATGCAGTATTATTTTCTAAGTTCTGCCATAACTCCTAAAATAGGACGATCACAGAATTGGATTGCGCATCAGTTGTTAGACATTTTTATGGCGAATATTCTACCGTCATTCATAGAGTTCTAACTATCACCATTTTGGTGCTAGAGTCGATACAATATTATTTTCTAAGTTCTGCCATAACTCCTAAAATAGGGCGATCACAGAATTGGATTGTGCTTCAGTTGTTAGACATTTTTATGGCGAATACTCTACCGTCATTCATAGAGTTCTAGCTATCGCCGTTTTGGCGCTAGAGTCGATGCAGTATTATTTTCTAAGTTCTGCTATAACTCCTAAAATAGAGCGATCACAGAATCGGATTGTTCTTCAGTTGGTAGACATTTTTATGGCGAATATTCTACTGTCAGTTACAGAGTTCTAACTATCAAAGTTATGGCGCTAGACTCGATACAATATTATTTTCTAAGTTCTGCCATAACTCCTAAAATAGAACGATCACAGATTCGGGTTTATCGGCAGTTGTTAGATATTTTTAATGGCGAATACTCTACAGTCAATTACAGAATTCTAACTATCATCGTTTTGGGCTAGAGTCGATACAATATTATTTTCTAAGTTCTGCCATAACTCCTAAAATAGAGCGATCACAGAGTCGGATTTTTCGGCAGTTGTTTGATATTTTTATGGCGAATTTTCTACCGTCAGTGACAGAATTCTAACTATTCCCTTTTTGGCGCTAGAATCGATAAAATAATATTATCTAAGTTCTGCCATAACTCCTAAAATAGAGCGATCACAGAATCGGATTGTTCTTCAGTTGGTAGACATTTTTATGGCGAATATTCTACTGTCAGTTACAGAGTTCTAACTATCAAAGTTATGGCGCTAGAGTCGATACAATATTATTCTCTAAGTTCTGCCATAACTCCTAAAATAAAGCGATCACAGAATTGGATTGTTCTTCAGTTGTTAGACATTTTTATGGCGAATATTCTACCGTCATTCATAGAGCTCTCACTATCACCGTTTTGGTGTTAGAGCCGATACAATATTATTTTCTAAGTTCTGCCATAACTCCTAAAATAGAGCGATCACAGAATCGGATTGTTCTTCAGTTGTTAGACATTTTTATGGCGAATATTCTACCGTCATTCATAGAGTTCTAGCTATCGCCGTTTTGGCGCTAGATTCGATGCAGTATTATTTTCTATGTTCCGCCATAACTCCTAAGATAGAGCGATCACAGAATCGGATTGTTCTTCAGTTGGTAGACATTTTTATAGCGGATATTCTACCGTCAGTTGTGGACTTCTAACTATCACGGTTTTGGCGCTAGAGTCGATACAATATTATTCTCTAAGTTCTGCCATAACTCCTAAAATAAAGCGATCACAGAATTGGATTGTTCTTCAGTTGTTAGACATTTTTATGGCGAATATTCTATCGTCATTCATAGAGCTCTCACTATCACCGTTTTGGTGCTAGAGCCGATACAATATTATTTTCTAAGTTCTGCCATAACTCCTTAAATAGGGCGATCACAGAATTGGATTGTGCTTCAGTTGTTAGACATTTTTCTGGCGAATATTCTACCGTCATTCATAGAGTTCTAGCTATCGCCGTTTTGGCGCTAGAGTCGATGCAGTATTATTTTCTAAGTTCTGCCATAACTCCTAAAATAGGGCGATCACAGAATTGGATTGTGCTTCAGTTGTTAGACATTTTTATGGCGAATATTCTACCGTCATTCATAGAGTTCTAACTATCACCATTTTGGTGCTAGAGTTGATACAATATTATTTTATAAGTTCTGCCATAACTCCTAAAATAGGGCGATCACAGAATTGGATTGTGCTTCAGTTGTTAGACATTTTTATGGCGAATATTCTACCGTCATTCATAGAGTTCTAGCTATCGCCGTTTTGGCGCTACAGTCGATGCAGTATTATTTTCTAAGTTCTGCTATAACTCCTAAAATAGAGCGATCACAGAATCGGATTGTTCTTCAGTTGGTAGACATTTTTATGGCGAATATTCTACTGTCAGTTACAGAGTTCTAACTATCAAAGTTATGGCGCTAGACTCGATACAATATTATTTTCTAAGTTCTGCCATAACTCCTAAAATAGAACGATCACAGATTCGGATTTATCGGCAGTTGTTAGATATTTTTAATGGCGAATACTCTACCGTCAGTGACAGAATTCTAACTATTCCCTTTTTGGCGCTAGAATCGATAAAATAATATTATCTAAGTTCTGCCATAACTCCTAAAATAGAGCGATCACAGAGTCAGATTTTTCGGCAGTTGTTAGATATTTTTAATGGCGAATACTCTACAGTCAATTACCGAATTCTAACTATCACCTTTTGGCGCTAGAGTCGATGCAGTATTATTTTCTAAGTTCCGCCATAACTCCTAAGATAGAGCGATCACAGAATCGGATTGTTCACCAGTTGTTAGACATTTTTATGGCGAATATTCTACCGTCATTCATAGAGTTCTCACTATCACCGTTTTGGTGCTAGAGTCGATACAATATTATTTTCTAAGTTCTGCCATAACTCCTAAAATAGAGCGATCACAGAGTCGGATTTTTCGGCAGTTGTTAGATATTTTTATGGCGAATTTTCTACCGTCAGTGACAGAATTCTAACTATTCCCTTTTTGGCGCTAGAATCGATAAAATAATATTATCTAAGTTCTGCCATAACTCCTAAAATAGAGCGATCACAGAATCGGATTGTTCTTCAGTTGGTAGACATTTTTATGGCGAATATTCTACTGTCAGTTACAGAGTTCTAACTATCAAAGTTATGGCGCTAGAGTCGATACAATATTATTCTCTAAGTTCTGCCATAACTCCTAAAATAAAGCGATCACAGAATTGGATTGTTCTTCAGTTGTTAGACATTTTTATGGCGAATATTCTACCGTCATTCATAGAGCTCTCACTATCACCGTTTTGGTGTTAGAGCCGATACAATATTATTTTCTAAGTTCTGCCATAACTCCTAAAACAGAGCGATCACAGAATCGGATTGTTCTTCAGTTGTTAGACATTTTTATGGCGAATATTCTACCGTCATTCATAGAGTTCTAGCTATCGACGTTTTGGCGCTAGAGTCGATGCAGTATTATTTTCTAAGTTCCGCCATAACTCCTAAGATAGAGCGATCACAGAATCGGATTGTTCTTCAGTTGGTAGACATTTTTATAGCGGATATTCTACCGTCAGTTGTGGACTTCTAACTATCACGATTTTGGCGCTAGAGTCGATACAATATTATTCTCTAAGTTCTGCCATAACTCCTAGAATAAAGCGATCACAGAATTGGATTGTTCTTCAGTTGTTAGACATTTTTATGGCGAATATTCTACCGTCATTCATAGAGCTCTCACTATCACCGTTTTGGTTCTAGAGCCGATACAATATTATTTTCTAAGTTCTGCCATAACTCCTTAAATAGGGCGATCACAGAATTGGATTGTGCTTCAGTTGTTAGACATTTTTCTGGCGAATATTCTACCGTCATACATAGAGTTCTAGCTATCGCCGTTTTGGCGCTAGAGTCGATGCAGTATTATTTTCTAAGTTCTGCCATAACTCCTAAAATAGGGCGATCACAGAATTGGATTGTGCTTCAGTTGTTAGACATTTTTATGGCGAATATTCTACCGTCATTCATAGAGTTCTAACTATCACCATTTTGGTGCTAGAGTTGATACAATATTATTTTCTAAGTTCTGCCATAACTCCTAAAATAGGGCGATCACAGAATTGGATTGTGCTTCAGTTGTTAGACATTTTTATGGCGAATATTCTACCGTCATTCATAGAGTTCTAGCTATCGACGTTTTGGCGCTAGAGTCGATGCAGTATTATTTTCTAAGTTCTGCTATAACTCCTAGAATAGAGCGATCACAGAATCGGATTGTTCTTCAGTTGGTAGGCATTTTTATGGCGAATACTCTACTGTCAGTTACAGAGTTCTAACTATCAAAGTTATGGCGCTAGACTCGATACAATATTATTTTCTAAGTTCTGCCATAATCCCTAAAATAGAACGATCACAGATTCGGATTTATCGGCAGTTGTTAGATATTTTTAATGCCGAATACTCTACAGTCAATTACAGAATTCTAACTATCACCTTTTGGCGCTAGACTCGATAAAATATTATTTTCTAAGTTCTGCCATAACTCCTAAAATAGAGCGATCACAGAGTCGGATTTTTCGGCAGTTGTTAGATATTTTTAATGGCGAATACTCTACAGTCAATTACAGAATTCTAACTATCACCTTATGGCGCTAGAGTCGATGCAGTATTATTTTCTAAGTTCCGCCATAACTCCTAAGATAGAGCGATCACAGAATCGGACTGTTCTCCAGTTGTTAGACATTTTTATGGCGAATATTCTACCGTCATTCATAGAGTTCTCACTATCACCGTTTTGGTGCTAGAGTCGATACAATATTATTTTCTAAGTTCTGCCATAACTCCTAAAATAGAGCGATCACAGAGTCGGATTTTTCGGCAGTTGTTAGATATTTTTATGGCGAATTTTCTACCGTAAGTGACAGAATTCTAACTATTCCCTTTTTGGAGCTAGAATCGATAAAATAATATTATCTAAGTTCTGCCATAACTCCTAAAATAGAGCGATCACAGAATCAGATTGTTCTTCAGCTGGTAGACACTTTTATAGCGGATATTCTACCGTCAGTTGTGGACTTCTAACTATCACGGTCTGGGCGCTAGAGTATATAAAATATTATTCTCTAAGTTCTGCCATAACTCCTAAAATAAACCGATCACAGAATTGGATTGTTCTTTAGTTGTTAGACATTTTTATGGCGAATATTCTACCGTAATTCATAGAGCTCTCACTATCCCCGTTTTGGTGTTAGAGCCGATACAATATTATTTTCTAAGTTCTGCCATAACTCCTAAAATAGAGCGATCACAGAATCGGATTGTTCTTCAGTTGTTAGACATTTTTATGGCGAATATTCTACCGTCATTCATAGTGTTCTAACTATCACCGTTTTGGTGCTAGAGTCGATACAATATTATTTTCTAAGTTCTGCCATAACTCCTAAAATAGGGCGATCACAGAATTGGATTGTGCTTCAGTTGTTAGATATTTTTATGGCGAATATTCTACCGTCATTCATAGAGTCCTAGCTATCGCCGTTTTGGCGCTAAAGTCGATGCAGTATTATTTTCTAAGTTCTGCTATAACTCCTAATATAGTGCGATCGCAGAATCGGATTGTTATTCAGTTGGTAGACATTTTTATAGCGGATATTCTACCGTCAGTTGTGGACTTCTAACTATCACGGTTTTGGCGCTAGAGTCGATACAATATTATTCTCTAAGTTCTGCCATAACTCCTAAAATAAAGCGATCACAGAATTGGATTGTTCTTCAGTTGTTAGACATTTTTATGGCGAATATTCTACCGTCATTCATAGAGCTCTCACTATCACCGTTTTGGTGCTAGAGCCGATACAATATTATTTTCTAAGTTCTGCCATAACTCCTTAAATAGGGCGATCACAGAATTGGATTGTG
Source organism: Xylophagus ater (assembly GCA_963422695.1). Taxonomy (NCBI): domain Eukaryota; kingdom Metazoa; phylum Arthropoda; class Insecta; order Diptera; family Xylophagidae; genus Xylophagus; species Xylophagus ater. The sequence continues at coordinate 25,082,377 of OY730481.1, read as the reverse complement.
CTTCAGTTGTTAGACATTTTTCTGGCGAATATTCTACCGTCATTCATAGAGTTCTAGCTATCGCCGTTTTGGCGCTAGAGTCGATGCAGTATTATTTTCTAAGTTCTGCCATAACTCCTAAAATAGGGCGATCACAGAATTGGATTGTGCTTCAGTTGTTAGACATTTTTCTGGCGAATATTCTACCGTCATTCATAGAGTTCTAGCTATCGCCGTTTTGGCGCTAGAGTCGATGCAGTATTATTTTTTTAAGTTCTGCCATAACTCCTAAAATAGGGCGATCACAGAATTGGATTGTTCTTCAGATGGTAGACATTTTTATGGCGGATATTCTACCGTCAGTTGTGGACTTCTAACTATCACGGTTTTGGCGCTAGAGTCGATACAATATTATTTTATAAGTCCTGCCATAACTCCTAAAAGAGAGCAATCACAGATTCGGATTGTTCTTCAGTGGGTAGATATTTATATGGCGAATATTCTACCGTCATTCATAGAGTTCTAGCTATCGCCGTTTTGGCGCTAGAGTCGATGCAGTATTATTTTCTAAGTTCCGCCATAACTCCTAAGATAGAGCGGTCACAGAATCGGATTGTTCTTCAGTTGGTAGACATTTTTATAGCGGATATTCTACCGTCAGTTGTGGACTTCTAACTATCACGGTTTTGGCGCTAGAGTCGATACAATATTATTCTCTAAGTTCTGCCATAACTCCTAAAATAAAGCGATCACAGAATTGGATTGTTCTTCAGTTGTTAGACATTTTTATGGCGAATATTCTACCGTCATTCATAGAGTTCTAGCTATCGCCGTTTTGGCGCTAGAGTCGATGCAGTATTATTTTCTAAGTTCTGCCATAACTCCTAAAATAGAGCGATCACAGAGTCGGATTTTTCGGCAGTTGTTAGATATTTTTAATGGCGAATACTCTACAGTCAATTACAGAATTCTAACTATCACCTTATGGCGCTAGAGTCGATGCAGTATTATTTTCTAAGTTCCGCCATAACTCCTAAGATAGAGCGATCACAGAATCGGACTGTTCTCCAGTTGTTAGACATTTTTATGGCGAATATTCTACCGTCATTCATAGAGTTCTCACTATCACCGTTTTGGTGCTAGAGTCGATACAATATTATTTTCTAAGTTCTGCCATAACTCCTAAAATAGAGCGATCACAGAGTCGGATTTTTCGGCAGTTGTTAGATATTTTTATGGCGAATTTTCTACCGTAAGTGACAGAATTCTAACTATTCCCTTTTTGGAGCTAGAATCGATAAAATAATATTATCTAAGTTCTGCCATAACTCCTAAAATAGGGCGATCACAGAATTGGATTGTTCTTCAGATGGTAGACATTTTTATGGCGGATATTCTACCGTCAGTTGTGGACTTCTAACTATCACGGTTTTGGCGCTAGAGTCGATACAATATTATTTTATAAGTCCTGCCATAACTCCTAAAAGAGAGCAATCACAGATTCGGATTGTTCTTCAGTGGGTAGATATTTATATGGCGAATATTCTACCGTCATTCATAGAGTTCTAGCTATCGCCGTTTTGGCGCTAGAGTTGATACAATATTATTTTCTAAGTTCTGCCATAACTCCTAAAATAGGGCGATCACAGAATTGGATTGTGCTTCAGTTGTTAGACATTTTTATGGCGAATATTCTATAGTCATTCATAGAGTTCTAGCTATCGACGTTTTGGCGCTAGAGTCGATGCAGTATTATTTTCTAAGTTCTGCTATAACTCCTAAAATAGAGCGATCACAGAATCGGATTGTTCTTCAGTTGGTAGGCATTTTTATGGCGAATATTCTACTGTCAGTTACAGAGTTCTAACTATCAAAGTTATGGCGCTAGACTCGATACAATATTATTTTCTAAGTTCTGCCATAACCCCTAAAATAGAACGATCACAGATTCGGATTTATCGGCAGTTGTTAGATATTTTTAATGCCGAATACTCTACAGTCAATTACAGAATTCTAACTATCACCTTTTGGCGCTAGAGTCGATGCAGTATTATTTTCTAAGTTCCGCCATAACTCCTAAGATAGAGCGATCACAGAATCGGATTGTTCTCCAGTTGTTAGACATTTTTATGGCGAATATTCTACCGTCATCCATAGAGTTCTCACTATCACCGTTTTGGTGCTAGAGTCGATACAATATTATTTTCTAAGTTCTGCCATAACTCCTAAAATAGAGCGATCACAGAGTCGGATTTTTCGGCAGTTCTTAGATATTTTTATGGCGAATTTTCTACCGTAAGTGACAGAATTCTAACTATTCCCTTTTTGGAGCTAGAATCGATAAAATAATATTATCTAAGTTCTGCCATAACTCCTAAAATAGAGCGATCACAGAATCGGATTGTTCTTCAGCTGGTAGACACTTTTATAGCGGATATTCCACCGTCAGTTGTGGACTTCTAACTATCACGGTCTTGGCGCTAGAGTATATAAAATATTATTCTCTAAGTTCTGCCATAACTCCTAAAATAAACCGATCACAGAATTGGATTGTTCTTTAGTTGTTAGACATTTTTATGGCGAATATTCTACCGTAATTCATAGAGCTCTCACTATCCCCGTTTTGGTGTTAGAGCCGATACAATATTATTTTCTAAGTTCTGCCATAACTCCTAAAATAGAGCGATCACAGAATCGGATTGTTCTTCAGTTGTTAGACATTTTAATGGCGAATATTCTACCGTCATTCATAGTGTTCTAACTATCACCGTTTTGGTGCTAGAGTCGATACAATATTATTTTCTAAGTTCTGCCATAACTCCTAAAATAGGGCGATCACAGAATTGGATTGTGCTTCAGTTGTTAGACATTTTTATGGCGAATATTCTACCGTCATTCATAGAGTCCTAGCTATCGCCGTTTTGGCGCTAGAGTCGATGCAGTATTATTTTCTAAGTTCTGCTATAACTCCTAATATAGTGCGATCGCAGAATCCGATTGTTCTTCAGATGGTAGACATTTTTATGGCGGATATTCTACCGTCAGTTGTGGACTTCTAACTATCACGGTTTTGGCGCTAGAGTCGATACAATATTATTTTCTAAGTCCTGCCCTAACTCCTAAAAGAGAGCAATCACAGATTCGGATTGTTCTTCAGTGGGTAGATATTTATATGGCGAATATTCTACCGTCAGTCATAGAGTTCAAACTATTGCCGTTTTGGCCCTAGAGTCGCTGCAGTATTATTTTCTAAGTTCTGCTATAACTCCTAAGATAGAGCGATCACAGAATCGGCATGATCTTCAGTTGGTAGACATTTTTATGGCGAATATTCTACCGTCATTCATAGTGTTCTAACTATCACCGTTTTGGTGCTAGAGTCGATACAATATTATTTTCTAAGTTCTGCCATAACTCCTAAAATAGGGCGATCACAGAATTGGATTGTGCTTCAGTTGTTAGACATTTTTATGGCGAATATTCTACCGTCATTCATAGAGTCCTAGCTATCGCCGTTTTGGCGCTAGAGTCGATGCAGTATTATTTTCTAAGTTCTGCTATAACTCCTAATATAGTGCGATCGCAGAATCCGATTGTTCTTCAGACGGTAGACATTTTTATGGCGGATATTCTACCGTCAGTTGTGGACTTCTAACTATCACGGTTTTGGCGCTAGAGTCGATACAATATTATTTTCTAAGTCCTGCCATAACTCCTAAAAGAGAGCAATCACAGAATTGGATTGTGCTTCAGTTGTTAGACATTTTTATGTCGAATATTCTACAGCAATTCATAGAGCTCTCACTATTCCCGTTTTGGTGTTAGAGCCGATACAATATTATTTTCTAAGTTCTGCCATAACTCCTAAAATAGAGCGATCACAGAATCGGATTGTTCTTCAGTTGTTAGACATTTTTATGGCGAATATTCTACCGTCATTCATAGTGTTCTAACTATCACCGTTTTGGTGCTAGAGTCGATACAATATTATTTTCTAAGTTCTGCCATAACTCCTAAAATAGGGCGATCACAGAATTGGATTGTGCTTCAGTTGTTAGACATTTTTATGGCGAATATTCTACCGTCATTCATAGAGTCCTAGCTATCGCCGTTTTGGCGCTAGAGTCGATGCAGTATTATTTTCTAAGTTCTGCTATAACTCCTAATATAGTGCGATCGCAGAATCCGATTGTTCTTCAGACGGTAGACATTTTTATGGCGGATATTCTACCGTCAGTTGGGGACTTCTAACTATCACGGTTTTGGCGCTAGAGTCGATACAATATTATTTTCTAAGTCCTGCCATAACTCCTAAAAGAGAGCAATCACAGATTCGGATAGTTCTTCAGTGGGTAGATATTTATATGGCGAATATTCTACGGTCAGTCATAGAGTTCAAACTATTGCCGTTTTGGCCCTAGAGTCGCTGCAGTATTATTTTCTAAGTTCTGCTATAACTCCTAAGATAGAGCGATCACAGAATCGGCATGTTCTTCAGTTGGTAGACATTTTTATGGCGGATATTCTACCGTCAGTTGTGGACTTGTAACTATAACGGTTTTGGCGGTAGACTCGATACAATATTATTTTCTAAGTTCTGCCATAACTCCTAAAATAGGGCGATCACAGAATTGGATTGTGCTTCAGTTGTTAGACATTTTTATGGCGAATATTCTACCGCAATTCATAGAGCTCTCACTATCCCCGTTTTGGTGTTAGAGCCGATACAATATTATTTTCTAAGTTCTGCCATAACTCCTAAAATAGAGCGATCACAAAATCGGATTGTGCTTCAGTTGTTAGACATTTTTATGGCGAATATTCTACCGTCATTCATAGAGTTCTAACTATCACCATTTTGGCGCTAGAGTCGATACAATATTATTTTCTAAGTCCTGCCATAACTCCTAAAAGAGAGCAATCACAGATTCGGATTGTTCTTCAGTGGGTAGATATTTATATGGCGAATATTCTACCGTCATTCATAGAGTTCTAGCTATCGCCGTTTTGGCGCTAGAGTCGATGCAGTATTATTTTCTAAGTTCCGCCATAACTCCTAAGATAGAGCGGTCACAGAATCGGATTGTTCTTCAGTTGGTAGACATTTTTATAGCGGATATTCTACCGTCAGTTGTGGACTTCTAACTATCACGGTTTTGGCGCTAGAGTCGATACAATATTATTCTCTAAGTTCTGCCATAACTCCTAAAATAAAGCGATCACAGAATTGGATTGTTCTTCAGTTGTTAGACATTTTTATGGCGAATATTCTACCGTCATTCATAGAGTTCTAGCTATCGCCGTTTTGGCGCTAGAGTCGATGCAGTATTATTTTCTAAGTTCTGCCATAACTCCTAAAATAGGGCGATCACAGAATTGGATTGTGCTTCAGTTGTTAGACATTTTTATGGCGAATATTCTACCGTCATTCATAGAGTTCTAACTATCACCATTTTGGTGCTAGAGTTGATACAATATTATTTTCTAAGTTCTGCCATAACTCCTAAAATAGGGCGATCACAGAATTGGATTGTGCTTCAGTTGTTAGACATTTTTATGGCGAATATTCTACCGTCATTCATAGAGTTCTAGCTATCGACGTTTTGGCGCTAGAGTCGATGCAGTATTATTTTCTAAGTTCTGCCATAACCCCTAAAATAGAACGATCACAGATTCGGATTTATCGGCAGTTTTTAGATATTTTTAATGCCGAATACTCTACAGTCAATTACAGAATTCTAACTATCACCTTTTGGCGCTAGACTCGATAAAATATTATTTTCTAAGTTCTGCCATAACTCCTAAAATAGAGCGATCACAGAGTCGGATTTTTCGGCAGTTGTTAGATATTTTTAATGGCGAATACTCTACAGTCAATTACAGAATTCTAACTATCACCTTTTGGCGCTAGAGTCGATGCAGTATTATTTTCTAAGTTCCGCCATAACTCCTAAGATAGAGCGATCACAGAACCGGATTGTTCTCCAGTTGTTAGACATTTTTATGGCGAATATTCTACCGTCATTCATAGAGTTCTCACTATCACCGTTTTGGTGCTAGAGTATATAAAATATTATTGTCTAAGTTCTGCCATAACTCCTAAAATAAACCGATCACAGAATTGGATTGTTCTTTAGTTGTTAGACATTTTTATGGCGAATATTCTACCGTAATTCATAGAGCTCTCACTATCCCCGTTTTGGTGTTAGAGCCGATACAATATTATTTTCTAAGTTCTGCCATAACTCCTAAAATAGAGCGATCACAGAATCGGATTGTTCTTTAGTTGTTAGACATTTTTATGGCGAATATTCTACCGTCATTCATAGTGTTCTAACTATCACCGTTTTGGTGCTAGAGTCGATACAATATTATTTTCTAAGTTCTGCCATAACTCCTAAAATAGGGCGATCACAGAATTGGATTGTGCTTCAGTTGTTAGACATTTTTATGGCGAATATTCTACCGTCATTCATAGAGTCCTAGCTATCGCCGTTTTGGCGCTAGAGTCGATGCAGTATTATTTTCTAAGTTCTGCTATAACTCCTAATATAGTGCGATCGCAGAATCCGATTGTTCTTCAGATGGTAGACATTTTTATGGCGGATATTCTACCGTCAGTTGTGGACTTCTAACTATCACGGTTTTGGCGCTAGAGTCGATACAATATTATTTTCTAAGTCCTGCCATAACTCCTAAAAGAGAGCAATCACAGATTCGGACTGTTCTTCAGTGGGTAGATATTTATATGGCGAATATTCTACCGTCAGTCAGAGAGTTCAAACTATTGCCGTTTTGGCCCTAGAGTCGCTGCAGTATTATTTTCTAAGTTCTGCTATAACTCCTAAGATAGAGCGATCACAGAATCGGCATGTTCTTCAGTTGGTAGACATTTTTATGGCGGATATTCTACCGTCAGTTGTGGACTTGTAACTATAACGGTTTTGGCGGTAGACTCGATACAATATTATTTTCTAAGTTCTGCCATAACTCCTAAAATAGGGCGATCACAGAATTGGCTTGTGCTTCAGTTGTTAGACATTTTTATGGCGAATATTCTACCGCAATTCATAGAGCTCTCACTATCCCCGTTTTGGTGCTAGAGTCGATACAATATTATTTTTTTTTATGTTCTGCCATAACTCCTAAAATAGAGCGATCACAGAATTGGATTGTTATTCAGTTGTTAGATATTTTTATGGCAAATTTTCTACCGTCAGTGCCGGAATTCTAACTATCACCGTTTTGGTGCTAGAGTCGATACAATATTATTTTCTAAGTTCTGCCATAACTCCTAAAATAGGGCGATCACAGAATTGGATTGTGCTTCAGTTGTTAGACATTTTTATGGCGAATATTCTACCGTCATTCATAGAGTCCTAGCTATCGCCGTTTTGGCGCTAGAGTCGATGCAGTATTATTTTCTAAGTTCTGCTATAACTCCTAATATAGTGCGATCGCAGAATCCGATTGTTCTTCAGATGGTAGACATTTTTATGGCGGATATTCTACCGTCAGTTGTGGACTTCTAACTATCACGGTTTTGGCGCTAGAGTCGATACAATATTATTCTCTAAGTTCTGCCATAACTCCTAAAATAAAGCGATCACAGAATTGGATTGTTCTTCAGTTGTTAGACATTTTTATGTCGAATACTCTACCGTCATTCATAGAGCTCTCACTATCACCGTTTTGGTGCTAGAGCCGATACAATATTATTTTCTAAGTTCTGCCATAAATCCTAAAATAGGGCGATCACAGAATTGGATTGTTCTTCAGTTGTTAGGGATTTTAATGGCGAATATTCTACCGTCATTCATAGAGTTCTAACTATCGCCGTTTTGGCGCTAGAGTCGATAAAATACTATTTTCTAAGTTCTGCCATAACTCCTAAAATAGAGGGATCACAGAATCGGTTTGTTCTTCAGTTCGTAGGCATTTTTATTGCGAATATTCTACCGTCAATTGCAGAGTACTTACTATCCCCGTTTTGGCGCTAGAGTCGATACAATAATATTTTCTAAGTTATGCCATAACTCCTAAAATAGAACGATCACTGAATTGGATGGTTCTTCAGTTGGTAGACATTTTTATGGCGAATAATCTTCCATCAGTTACAGAGTACTAACTATCATCGTTTTGGTGCTTGAGTCGATACAATAATATTTTCTAAGTTCTGCCATAACTCCTAAAATAGAGCGATCACAGAATCGGATTGTTCTTCAGTTGGTAGACATTCTTATGGCGAATATTCTACCGTCAGTCATAGAGTTCTAGCTATCGCTGTTTTGGCGCTAGAGTCGATGCAGTATTATTTTCTAAGTTCTGATATAATTCCTAACATAGAACGATCACAGAATCGGATTGTTCTTCAGTTGGTAGACATTTTTATGGCGAATATTCTACCGTCAGTTACAGAGTTCTAACTATCACCGTTATGGCGCTAGAGTCGAAGCAGTGATATTTTGTAATTTCTGCCATAACTCCTAAAATAGAGTGATCACAGAGTCGTATTTTTCGGCAGTTGTTAGATATTTTTATGGTGAACATTCTACCGTCAGTTATAGAGTTCTAACTATCACCTTTTTGGCGCTAGAATCGATAAAATAATATTATCTAAGTTCTGCCATAACTCCTAAAATAGAGCGATCACAGAATCGGATTGTTCTTCAGCTGGTAGACACTTTTATAGCGGATATTCTACCGTCAGTTGTGGACTTCTAACTATCACGGTCTTGGCGCTAGAGTATATAAAATATTATTCTCTAAGTTCCGCCATAACTCCTAAAATAAACCGATCACAGAATTGGATTGTTCTTTAGTTGTTAGACATTTTTATGGCGAATATTCTACCGTAATTCATAGAGCTCTCACTATCCCCGTTTTGGTGCTAGAGTCGATACAATATTATTTTCTAAGTTCTGCCATAACTCCTAAAATAGAGCGATCACAGAGTCGGATTTTTCGGCAGTTGTTAGATATTTTTATGGCGAATTTTCTACCGTAAGTGACAGAATTCTAACTATTCCCTTTTTGGAGCTAGAATCGATAAAATAATATTATCTAAGTTCTGCCATAACTCCTAAAATAGAGCGATCACAGAATCGGATTGTTCTTCGGCTGGTAGACACTTTTATAGCGGATATTCTACCGTCAGTTGTGGACTTCTAACTATCACGGTCTTGGCGCTAGAGTATATAAAATATTATTCTCTAAGTTCTGCCATAACTCCTAAAATAAACCGATCACAGAATTGGATTGTTCTTTAGTTGTTAGACATTTTTATGGCGAATATTCTACCGTAATTCATAGAGCTCTCACTATCCCCGTTTTGGTGTTAGAGCCGATACAATATTATTTTCTAAGTTCTGCCATAACTCCTAAAATAGAGCGATCACAGAATCGGATTGTTCTTCAGTTGTTAGACATTTTTATGGCGAATATTCTACCGTCATTCATAGTGTTCTAACTATCACCGTTTTGGTGCTAGAGTCGATGCAGTATTATTTTCTAAGTTCTGCTATAACTCCTAATATAGTGCGATCGCAGAATCCGATTGTTCTTCAGATGGTAGACATTTTTGTGGCGGATATTCTACCGTCAGTTGTACACTTTAACTATCACGGTTTTGGCGCTAGAGTCGATACAATATTATTTTCTAAGTCCTGCCATAACTCCTAAAAGAGAGCAATCACAGATTCGGATTGTTCTTCAGTGGGTAGATATTTATATGGCGAATATTCTACCGTCAGTCATAGAGTTCAAACTATTGCCGTTTTGGCCCTAGAGTCGCTGCAGTATTATTTTCTAAGTTCTGCTATAACTCCTAAGATAGAGCGATCACAGAATCGGCATGTTCTTCAGTTGGTAGACATTTTTATGGCGGATATTCTACCGTCAGTTGTGGACTTGTAACTATAACGGTTTTGGCGGTAGACTCGATACAATATTATTTTCTAAGTTCTGCCATAACTCCTAAAATAGGGCGATCACAGAATTGGATTGTGCTTCAGTTGTTAGACATTTTTATGGCGAATATTCTACCGCAATTCATAGAGCTCTCACTATCCCCGTTTTAGTGTTAGAGCCGATACAATATTATTTGCTAAGTTCTGCCATAACTCCTAAAATAGAGCGATCACAGAATCGGATTGTTCTTCAGTTGTTAGACATTTTTATGGCGAATATTCTACCGTCATTCATAGTGTTCTAACTATCACCGTTTTGGTGCTAGAGTCGATACAATATTATTTTCTAAGTTCTGCCATAACTCCTAAAATAGGGCGATCACAGAATTGGATTGTGCTTCAGTTGTTAGACATTTTTATGGCGAATATTCTACCGTCATTCATAGAGTCCTAGCTATCGCCGTTTTGGCGCTAGAGTCGATGCAGTATTATTTTCTAAGTTCTGCTATAACTCCTAATATAGTGCGATCGCAGAATCCGATTGTTCTTCAGATGGTAGACATTTTGATGGCGGATATTCTACCGTCAGTTGTGGACTTCTAACTATCACGGTTTTGGCGCTAGAGTCGATACAATATTATTTTCTAAGTCCTGCCATAACTCCTAAAAGAGAGCAATCACAGATTCGGATTGTTCTTCAGTGGGTAGATATTTATATGGCGAATATTCTACAGTCAGTCATAGAGTTCAAACTATTGCCGTTTTGGCCCTAGAGTCGCTGCAGTATTATTTTCTAAGTTCTGCTATAACTCCTAAGATAGAGCGATCACAGAATCGGCATGTTCTTCAGTTGGTAGACATTTTTATGGCGGATATTCTACCGTCAGTTGTGGACTTGTAACTATAACGGTTTTGGCGGTAGACTCGATACAATATTATTTTCTAAGTTCTGCCATAACTCCTAAAATAGGGCGATCACAGAATTGGATTGTGCTTCAGTTGTTAGACATTTTTATGGCGAATATTCTACCGTCATTCATAGAGTTCTAGCTATTGCCGTTTTGGTGCTAGAGTCGATACAATATTATTTTTTTTTATGTTCTGCCATAACTCCTAAAATAGAGCGATCGCAGAATTGGATTGTTATTCAGTTGTTAGATATTTTTATGGCAAATTTTCTACCGTCAGTGCCGGAATTCTAACTATTCCCTTTTTGGCGCTAGAGTCGATACAATAATATTATCTAAGTTCTGCCATAACTCCTAAAATAGAGCGATCACAGAATCGGATTGTTCTTCAGTTGGTAGACATTTTTATAGCGGATATTCTACCGTCAGTTGTGGACTTCTAACTATCACGGTTTTGGCGCTAGAGTCGATACAATATTATTCTCTAAGTTCTGCCATAACTCCTAAAATAAAGCGATCACAGAATTGGATTGTTCTTCAGTTGTTAGACATTTTTATGTCGAATACTCTACCGTCATTCATAGAGCTCTCACTATCACCGTTTTGGTGCTAGAGCCGATACAATATTATTTTCTAAGTTCTGCCATAACTCCTAAAATAGGGCGATCACAGAATTGGATTGTTCTTCAGTTGTTAGGGATTTTAATGGCGAATATTCTACCGTCATTCATAGAGTTCTAACTATCGCCGTTTTGGCGCTAGAGTCGATAAAATACTATTTTCTAAGTTCTGCCATAACTCCTAAAATAGAGGGATCACAGAATCGGTTTGTTCTTCAGTTCGTAGGCATTTTTATTGCGAATATTCTACCGTCAATTGCAGAGTACTTACTATCCCCGTTTTGGCGCTAGAGTCGATACAATAATATTTTCTAAGTTATGCCATAACTCCTAAAATAGAACGATCACTGAATTGGATTGTTCTTCAGTTGGTAGACATTTTTATGGCGAATAATCTTCCATCAGTTACAGAGTACTAACTATCATCGTTTTGGTGCTAGAGTCGATACAATAATATTTTCTAAGTTCTGCCATAACTCCTAAAATAGAGCGATCACAGAATCGGATTGTTCTTCAGTTGGTAGACATTCTTATGGCGAATATTCTACCGTCAGTCATAGAGTTCTAGCTATCGCTGTTTTGGCGCTAGAGTCGATGCAGTATTATTTTCTAAGTTCTGATATAATTCCTAACATAGAACGATCACAGAATCGGATTGTTCTTCAGTTGGTAGACATTTTTATGGCGAATATTCTACCGTCAGTTACAGAGTTCTAACTATCACCGTTTTGGCGCTAGAGTCGAAGCAGTGATATTTTGTAATTTCTTGCCGTGCGCAACTTGTGGAGGATCATGCCCCAGGCGAACTGGCTCATCCGTAAGGCTAGACGGAACCCAAAGCTTCCACGATCGATCTTCCTGAAAGATATTGCCAGTGCTAGAGCATGTCTTGAAGTACACGTAGCCGTCTGACACTTGCGTGTCAGGCAGGCTTTCCGCATTGCTTTGCATTGTATCGATCAGGTCGAGATATTCCTTTGACTTGAAGGCTTCAGAATTCAAGTTTATGCTACGTGAAAGCGCATCTGGCACCACATTTTCTGAACTTTTTCTGTATTCAATCGCGAAATCAAAGGCTTGAAGCTTTAAGCTCCATCGAACCAAACGTCCGCTCAAGTCGCGCAGACTCATGAGCCATTTTAAACTCGCATGATCGTTGATTACTTTGAACGGCAACCCTTCGACGTAGGCTCTGATCTTTTTAACGCTCAACACCGCAGCGAAACATTCCAGTTCCGTCACGCTGTAGTTACGTTGTGCTGAGTTCAGTTTTTGAGAAATGTAGGCGATGGGTTTCTCATTGCCTTCGTCGTCGCTTTGCAGCAAAACACCTCCGACACCGGTCTTACTCGCGTCGCACTGTATAATAAAGGGTTTAGTGTAATCTGGGTTGGCCAATACCGGAGCCGTAGTTAATGAAGATTTCAAGGCTTCAAACACTACCTGAGCTTCGGCTGTCCAAACAAACTTGGCACTCTCTTTAGGTAGTCAGTAATTGGGGACGACAAGGAGGCATAATTGGCAATAAACCGCCTATACCATCCCGTCACACCCAAAAACCGACGAACCTGTTTTGGAGTGGTAGGTGCAGGAAAGTCAAAAATTGCAGATACTTTATCTGAGTCGGTTTTTAAACATCCGTTCCCAACGATGTAAGCCAAATATCTAACTTCTTTCATGCAAAATTTGCTTTTCTCCAAATTTATCGTAAGTCTAGCAGAGGACAAGCAACGTGCAATGGTTGCCAAAAGTTTAACGTGAGAATCAAAATCCTTAGAAACTACCAAAAGATCGTCCAAATAGACGAAACAGTTTTCTCTTAACGCGACTGGAATTGTTTTGTCCATCAGTCTACACATTCCTTGAGGAGCATTACAGAGCCCGAATAGCATCACTGTAAACTGGTATAACGATCTACCAGGCACTGTCAAAGCAGTTTTCTCCCTACTCTGCTTTTCCAACGGTATCTGCCAAAAGGTGTCTTCCAAATCAATACTTGAAATGAAACACGTCTACTCAAGCCTACTGAGAAGGCCTTCTATATGCGGAAATGGGTAAGCGTCTTTTTTGTAAGGGTGTTCACTTTCCTGGAGTCGAGGCAGGGACAAACCTTTTCAGGTTTGCGCACCAAGACTACAGGAGAGTTCCACGTGCTGACACTTTCTTCGATGACATCCAATTCAAACATACGGTCCAACTCAGCATACATGACGGCTTGCACCGCACGGGAAACAGGGTAGTGGCGTTGCTTTACAGGCTCCGTGTTTTCCACCTAAATAATATGTTGTTCTAAATGTGTCTTTCCTAGACCGACTTGGTTGAAGGAAGGAGATAAAGTTAAGATGTTTTCGAGACGCGCGCGTTGTTCCGAATTTAGCGCGTGTGTGTTGGGATCGTCAATTGACAAACAATCTAAAGTCTCGTGTTTAGAAAATATAGTCGGAGCTATATCGAATTCTTTCCAAAAAATTTACACCTAGATATAGATTTTGGGTAAGTCCTGGTACGACGTATAGAGAAAGTGTTTTTATAATGTTATTGTATGTAATCGGAATCACTATTTGCCCGTGCACAGGTTGAGCTTTACCATCAGCCGTTTTGACTGAGGTGGGACGACCAGTAATTAAAATTGTATGACGTTCGAGGAAATCTAAAGCGCCAGCGCCAGCGCCTAGACAGGACACACTTGCGCCACGGTCCAAAAGGCCAAAAAGGGATTCGCCGTCGATTTCCACCTTAGCGTATAGTTGAACGTCATGTTTAAGCTTCACAAAAGCTGATTCCACCGTTTTACCCAATAACTTCTTTTCTTTATATCTTTCTCTAAACCTACTAATTTCACTCGGTTTTAATACAGTACCGATTATTCTAAGTCTAGCTTCGTCATATTCCATTTGACGTTGATGTAATGTTTTAGTTGACCTTTCCAGTATATTATTATTAGACGCGATTTTAGTTGACGTTTCGCGTTTCAAAATTTTAATGACAGACGGAGAATCTGGTTGCAATGATTGATCAGGACCCAAGGTTGGTTCTATTTTGATTGGTCCAGGGGCATTATTGGCAACCGGTTCCCGTACGTCTCTCGGTGCCTCTGTGCGTTTCCCGGATTACATTTTGGGCACATCGGTAACGACACATCTTTTCTACCACAACGATAGCAAAAGAAGGACCGCTGTAGTATCGTACACTCGAAAAAACCATGACCAATATTGTCACAGTTCCAACACTTGAACCGTGATCTAACATTGGCATCCATAGCTTCTAAATGATCTTATATTCCGTTTAGCCACATATTTTCGCTCGCATACCCTCGAATACTACTACCGAAATGAGATGAATTAATATTATATTGATTCGATACCGGTTCGCGAGGAAAAGATTGGCCACCTCTGATATATTGTTGGTGGTTATACGAATAATTTTTTTGGTCACAATCATTTTTAAAGTCTTGCTATTGGAGATGAGAATCATTTTCCTGTCTTAACCGAGAGTCTGGCATAAAGTTTGTTCTAGCAGGTGAGCTATTTGCACTGAATTCTTGACTGTTTCTATTTTGGCGAAAATCAGTCGTGTGAAACATTTCGTTTGTATGTCTTTCCCTATCATAACCCGAATCAATTCTGTTATTCACCGAGTCTTGTCCATATGAGAAGTTACGTTCTTTGAAATCATCCAATTCATGGATTGGCCGTGTTGGGTTTTGCCAAGTTCGTCTTGGTTCTCTCTCAGAAAGATGGCGTTCCGCTTTGCGGCATACTTCCTGAAAGCGACTCAGACTCATGGCAGGCATTCCGAAAATTAAATTTTCGATATTATCTTTGACATTACCTCCCATAATGTCGCCCAATTCTATTTCCGTCATAGGAATTCTTAACCGATGGTATAGTGACAAAACTGAATCGTAAAAATCATCGCAAGTTTCATTATTGGATTGCTTTCTTTGTAACATCCGACGCATGATTTCATGGTCAGTGTTCAGGCTCTTGAATTGATGTCGAAGGGTTGGCTTTAGGCCATGCCAATCGATGTGGGGTTCTCTTTTCAGCAGTCGCCAATACCACTGCTCAGCCTTATCGGAGAGCAGGGTATGGAATTGTGGACAGATGGCGTACCACGAACTATCCCCACGCGATTTCATGCTTTCTATGCGGAATATAAATTCTTCCACCGACATATCTTGAGCCTTTCCACTGAACCTGAAACCCCATTTGTCGATTTGGGTATCATGTCTGAGAATTGCGTGTGGAACTTTCTGACCATTACGATTCGTGCCTGGGTTAAGATTTGAATTCCTACTTGGGCTACGCCTTTGGGTGTTATTTGGATTAAAAGGTATGGTTTGACTTGGATCATGACTGGAGTCGACTTGGTTATTATTGACGCTGAAATAGCGTTTACGTTGTAATTTGGATTCTGATTGTTAGCACCATATGGAGGTGGTGGTGGTCTATTTACGTTTTGGGTTGTCGTGAATTGGTTTGGTCTTTGTGGAACATTCAAATTGTATTTTTCGTTGAGATTATCAAGAGGCAAAGAAGAGTCAATTGTTCTTTGTAGGGACACTGAATCTGGTACTTGCAAATGAGGATTAATAGTCATTCGTTTAATTTGATTTAAGAGCTCACTCTGAATTTCAGCCATTTGGTTGCTCACTGCTGTTTCGATCAAGGTGCCTATTCCTTCCGTTGATGCACTAGGATCGGATGGAGAGAGGAAAGAGGGGCCATAACTGGAGGGCCATCGTGTCACAGAGGGGTTTGTCTGAGACACTCCTCTTCCTTTGCCAACACGACCACGATTTGATGCTGCAGCCTGAGGGACAAATTTTGTAGCAGAAGAAAGATCCAACGAAAGGTGAAATTGACTGACGCGTTATGCGTGGCTCCACTTGAACTGTGTTATTACTTGTATACGC
Source organism: Xylophagus ater (assembly GCA_963422695.1). Taxonomy (NCBI): domain Eukaryota; kingdom Metazoa; phylum Arthropoda; class Insecta; order Diptera; family Xylophagidae; genus Xylophagus; species Xylophagus ater. The sequence continues at coordinate 25,066,044 of OY730481.1, read as the reverse complement.
ACCTTCCTCATTTGTATTTGATTCAGTCGGCGCATTTGGTTCAATTGTGGGGTTGATTTTAAGTGTTGCACCTGTATTTGATTCCGCCATCTTGTAAACACACCAAAAAATTTACAAAAAAACCGATCAAATTAATTTAGGTGTATGAGTATGAGTTTTGATGAGAACTCAGAACGAAAAAAAATCAAACGCCCAAATCTAATTGACACTATTGTCTAAAAGGAATGTGTGAACACACCTTAAGCTTCAAAAGATAACCAAATTAAAAATCAAAAAAACCAAATCAGCATGAAAATAAACTGAAATAAACTAAACTAAATAAACTAAACTTTAGTAAAACTAAAACTAAAATGAAAAAGAAGTAATCTAAACTCAACTAAATCGAAAGAGAAAAAAATTTCTTTCAAAAAAAAAAATTCCCAAATATATTCCCAAAGAAATTTCCAAAAGAAATTCCCCGAAATATTGAATTTCAAGAAAATCAATTTAAATTTCCCGCAAAATGTAGGAAAACTAATTTCCCATATAAATTCCGCACAAAAATGAAAAACTAAATATAAACTTAAATTTCCTCCAAAGAAAATTTCCTATATATATATATCAAACATAAGTATCACGTAAGAGCGAGAGAGAGAAACGAAACAAGTGGACGACACAAAAAAAACATAAACCCGACATACCTTCACGAAACGAAAATTGGATGTTGATGTGTGGACCGCGAATTGTACAAAGTCGAGTGACCGGACACCTGCAATAGCGACAAAGGCCGAAGCATGTGATCCGATTCAAACGATCAGCACAATTCCGGACCACTATGTCTGACGTGGTTGCATGACTCTCGTGTCCTCACCGCATTATTCATAGGCTTAATTAAGCACGAGAATGTGCGAAAAGGCGCACTAAAGCTCATACATCCACACCCATAGCATTTCCCGGAGTCCAAACTGCATTGAAACGTGAAGCGTCGCAATGACTACAATATTCATGTAGCACGTAATCCACATTTCAAACGCTTTTGCGGCAAGCGGCATATTCAATAAAAAAAAGCAGAAGTTACTGCTACAACGGAACCGTAAATAAAACGTGACGACAGCCGGACTCTACATAATCGCGATCGCGAAAAGCAAGTCCAATTCCGAAACCAAAAAAAAACGAACATCCGAAATTATGTTCACATCAAAACTTCGTTCAGAAATTTTGATGATGTGAACACACCTTCAGAAAAAAAAATTGACAAAAAAAAACAAAAACGAAAATTTTTATAAGAGTACAGGCTGTTTCGAAAGTTTCGAAAAAAATGTTTTGAGTCAATACACATTCACATTCACATACATTTTTATGCGTGCATATGAATATTAATGTCGTTTAGACTTTATGGTGATAGCATAAGCTGTCAAGCAAGGAAAATTCGATTGTGGCGAAAACAACCGAATAAAGGGAGTGTTCGTTAGTTTGTCGGTCACCGAAATTGACCGAACTTCCGCGAAAGCCTTGCGAGGCATGTCGGCGCCGATTGGCTAAAGATGGTATTGCAAACCGGACTTATTTGGGGCACTTCCCACCCGCATGGACCAACAGCAGAATGCTGGCCCCGTTGACGAATAACCGCCTCTATAAAATTGGTTATCGTCCATTAATAATTTTATGCCCTCTTAGCGTGATTCACTCAGCCGTCTCTCTTACCTCTTCGCCCCTCGACCTAGCCGTCAATCATATCAAAATCACTCAAATAAAGTTAGAAAAAAATATAAAGGCCACCAAGGCGAACATCGTGGCGTTAGGCTGATTCATCTCCCTCCTTATTTTTCTTCACATTTCCTTTTTCCCTTTTTTTGCTTTTCTTTTTTTTTTTTAAGGGCGAAAAATCACCTCTAATTATGCAATCTAAACTAACCAATTTAAATAAAGGTATTTATTTACTTCAACAATAAATTATTTTTTTGTTTGTTTCAACGTTGCACATTCATATGGAGAGAAAAAAAATAAAATAAAACGTTCGTTACATTTCACAATTTTTATTTGAAAACTTTAAATTTATTAAATAATTGTGACAAAAAAAAACCTTTATTCCTATGACATATTCTAGTTTCTCTTATTTCTTTACGGTTACTATACGATTTCTGTAATCGGAACTTATAGAAAAAAAACTGATATTTAATACGAAAAAAAAATTCCCGTTTTCTTTATATTCTCCAATATATTTTTGTTAGTTGACTTCTTTTACTTCCGTTATATTAGTTGCTTTGAGAAAAGTTGTTTCTTCCAAAATTGTAAAGCACAAAAAAAAATTCTTTAACTTAAGTCACATTTAAAGCGATCATCCCGATTTGATTCAATATATAGGTGGTATATATATATGTGGGAAACTTGCTAGAAAGAAATTCTTAAGAATAGTAGGCGATGCTTTTAGAAGAAAAAACAATCGACGTCAAAACGTTTTTTCTTAGTCTTAAAATATTGCTCTGACTTGTAACTTGTAATTCTAATAAAATATATTATTGTTTTAATTTAAAAACCGAAAATTGTTTAAATTTTGCCCACAATTTGGAGGCTCTTAACCAGGATCAGAACGGAGAAGAATTTAAGAAGTTTTAAAAGAAGAATAAAGAAGATTTTTAAAAGATTTTGAGACGTAAAGGCGAAATCTTTCTAACACGTTTTTGAGGTTATATGTTGACGGCAATAACCACAAAAGTGATTTGGAAAGCAAGATGAGTACGAATGAGGCAAATTTAAACATCGACGACGTTAAGATTTTGAGCGTTAAAGATCTAAAATATGAGTTACAAAAGCGTAAAATCTCGTGTAAAGGCAAAAAATCACAACTCCAGTCTAGATTGATTCATTACATCAAGCAAATGGATGATAATGGTGCTAGCAGTGAAAGCGAAAACAGCAGCGATAATGAAGATGAGCATGATATAACCAGTAAGAAGTCTGATAGATTTAAAGAAGCTACAAGGAGCGAGGTAAATAAAAATTATGACAGTTCCAGCAAAATTGGAGAAAACAACGAAGGGAGGGCCAGCATTTTTATGTCTCTTAACTTTAAAGACATAGAAGATTCATTCAATAAATTTTCAGGTGACGATGAATATTCAATAACGAAATGGATATCCGATTTTGAAGACACTAGTAATCTTTTGCGTTTAACGGACATGCATCAATTTATATATGCTAAAAAAATATTGATCGGTTCTGCCAAAGAATTCATTTTGGGTGAAAAGAAAATAACTTCTTTTGATGAACTTAAATGTCGGTTAATCAAAGAATTTAAACGAGAGGTAAGCAGCAAGGTAATCCATAAGCGATTGAGTGAACGCAAGAAGCAACCAACTGAAACATTTATGCAATGATAAGAATAGCCAGCAAAGGTGACATAGAAGAATTATCTTTAGTGCAATATATAATTGAAAATATTCCTGATGCGAAATACAATAAAGCAATTCTCTACAGTGCAAAAACTATTTCAGGACTTAAAGAGAAGATAGAGGATTACGAATTAATGTTAAATGGTATGACTGGTCTTCAGAAGTCAAACAAATTTGTTAAAGACCAGAGAGAAAACAAAGAACGACCAAAGAGAACGACTCGATGCTTTAATTGTGGCGCTGTTGACCATGAAGCTAAGGATTGTCCAAAAAAAGACAGTGGACCCAAATGCTTTAAATGCGGAAAATATGGACACATATCAACCAGCTGTGTACAATCACAGAAACCAGGACCGTCAAGAGTAAATACAGTCGGGAAAAACACCGATAATAATCCAATGTTGAAGTCTGCAGAAATAAATGGAGTGCAAATTTATTGCTTAATTGATACAGGATGTCCTTTGACGATTATACGAATAAAAGAATATTTATTACTTTCCCATACAAATTTAGGAAACGATGGCCAAGAACTAATAGGATTCGGAGGTGCGAGTATTAAGTCATACGGTCATTTTGGTGCAAAAATCGTACTAGACAGCAATGAATATTATGTTGATTGTCATGTTGTCCCAGACTCACCTATGACCATGCCAATGCTCATTGGAAGAAACGTGCTAAAAGATGTAAACATAAAAATAGTTGAAAACGAAATCAAAGTTCAAAAAATATCAGAACAAGCTACTAATGAAGTTTGTCAAGTTGCAAGTACTCTGCCAAAAGATAACGAACTGACAATCGAGGCGAAATATGTTAAAGAAGTCAAACAACTAATGGAAAAGATTAGTTTATTCGAAAATAATGCAAAAGAATGTCAAGAAAAATTGTCATCAAGTATTCAAGAAAAAAATTCACTTAAACAACAAAACAAAGCATTTAAGAAGGAAATTCACATTTTGAATAATAAAAATCAAACCAGATTGACTAAATTAGAACATCTATTGAAACGTGCAAATGATGAAAAGCAAACATTAAAAGAATCAACGAAAACTGCAACAGATTTAGAGGAAAAAATACAAAATTATGAGGAACTTATAATTGAAAATGAAGGTATCAAACACGAATATGAAGACCAAAGATTTATCAATAATACTTCCCTGCGTTCGATCAATACTACACCATTCGAAGTATTAACTGGAGTAAAGATGAAAAGCAGAGATAATCCTGAAATTATCAAAGCAATAGAAGAAGAAACCATTGATAATTTCCAAAATCAACGTGAAGATTTGCGTAAGGAAGCCAAAGTGAGCATAATGAAGATACAAGAAGAACAACGCAGACAATTTAATAAAAGGCGTAAAGATGCAAAAGAATATAAATCTAACGATGTTGTCCTCATAAAACGCACCCAGTTTGGTACTGGCATGAAGCTGAAGGGCGAATTTTTAGCTCCTTATAAGGTGATAGAATCGATAGGAAAAGATAGGTATAAGGTTACGATGCTAGGTACTGGACAAGGTCCAAAGAACACGACGAGCTCTGCTGATAATATGAAGCCATATCCGATAGGTGACGACATAGATGATTTAAATCAGTCATCCGGGCCGGATGACATGCAGGATGGCCGAGATGTGGGAAACTTGCTAGAAAGAAATTATTAAGAATAGTAGGCGATGCTTTTAGAAGAAAAAACAATCGACGTCAAAACGTTTTTTCTTAGTCTTAAAATATTGCTCTGACTTGTAACTTGTAATTCTAATAAAATATATTATTGTTTTAATTTAAAAACCGAAGATTGTTTAAATTTTGCCCACATATATATATTACTTTGTAAATGTAATGCGACTTATGTACTCACCCAAAGATCCGAAACCAGGGGCCCTCCATTTCCGCACCTATATAAGCAAAATATATAATACAACAAATCGGATTTCTCTCTCTTTAATTATTCAAAAATTTTAGTACTGGATTCTTCTTTTTGCTTTCTCCCTTTTCTAATAATTTACCGTACCGTACCGGATTATATAAAGGAAAAATAATAAAATAAAAGGGAATTTACTTTAGATAAAAAAAATGGACAACAAAAGTTTGAATTTAAAAATTACTAAGAATTTTTTTCTTCTTAATTAATTATTTTGACATTTGACTGTCATCAAAATTACTTAACACTAAATCATCCGACTTTACGTGAAAAGAGAAAAAAATAAATTTTCATTAAAAAAAGTTACACGCCATGATGAAAATTCCTTGGGTTGAACAAAACAATTTTTCCTCTTTTCCTAAGAATAATGGCTGAAGAAATGATCCAAATATTTTCTTTTCTTTTTGACAGCTGTACTATATAGGTCTGGAACCAGTATCGCACTAGCTGGACGCTGATAAATATGCTGCTGAAGCGAACACATGCCATGATGAATATGGTGCATATTTATATAAATTATTTCCTTAATTCGCAGATATTAAATTTCGTATAACAGGACAGGAGGTTTCATTTTCCTTCTAAACCTGGTATATAAGGTGTATTGGTGTCGCTTTCGTATAGAAAATTTGGAAAGCGCGTCTCTTAAGACTTCGCTTACTGTACACTTTTCGGTCAAAATTCTTACTATCTTTACCGTTTTCGAAAAAAAAAACACAAAACCATTAATTTTATACTTTCCTTTAAATTTTTCTAAATATTTCCATATTTTTTCTTTTTTTTTAAACAATCTTTTGATACTTTTTCTGTTCCTTTCACTTTCCGTTAAAACCTTTATTTTTTTCCAGACTTCTCTGCTTCAAGATTCACACCAGACTGACTCTCGTTTTAAGAAAAACTTCGCGTCCCCACACAAAAAAAACCTCACCATCGATCAGGCGATCTAACTGTTTTCCTTCTAGAACCTTTCGAAAAAAATTTAGCACGTTGCTTTTGGCAATAACAGGTTTTCAGTTTATTTCTTTCACTCATAAAAATAATAAACCCCGCCTCTTTCATTCTCTTTAAAAAAAAAATTTTTTTTTCTTCACCATTCGAGATCATATAAATCTGTAATAGAAATCCCTTGAAATGTAAAAATGGATTGATTTCCAGCTTATATGATTGGTGAAACACGCTAAGTCAAACGCGGACTTACGCCGTTCAGGCATTATAGTAATGCACAAATTCTTGCACGTTACAAAAAGTATTGTTAAAAAGTATTGTTGCAAATAAAGAGTTGAAAATAAAAAGTATTGCTAAAAAGAATTGTTGAAAATTAAGAGTTGATTTTAAAAGAGTTTAATTTAAAAAGTATTGTTAAAAAGAATTGTTGAAAATTAATTGTCGAAGTTAAAACGTTTTGTTGAAAGTTAAGAATTAAAGTTAACAAGTACTGTTAAAAATCAAGATTTGAAGTTAATAAATAAAAAAAAAAAATAATTAAGTGAAAAGAAGTGTTTTTAATTCAATACCAGCCATATTAATAATGATTCAGGAGTTGACGTTGCCAGAGGCATTCCGACGAAATATTACACAACACGCCAATTAGTAGAGTAGATTAAAATTTTAAAATTTAATTTTGTATGTTTAAACAAACTTGATTTTTGGCATAAACTCTATTTTAACGATATCTTTTTTAGCTCGTATTATAATTTTCGGGGGGAAAAAATTTTTCTTTCACTCGTAAGTTTGATATATTTTGTATTAAAATGGGCGAATTTTCATTATTGCTGTACAAAAAAAAAGTTTTTATAGGCTTTCTTTAATTGCTAGGTTGTAACCCGTCCTATGACGGCTTCCTAATAATTTCGGTGTAATTTCGCTGTAAATTAATAAAAAGTATTCAAGCGTAGCACCTAAATTCGGAACATAATAAATCTTTTACCCCGTTTTAGTAGCACCACTGGTGACATATTTAATGTCTTAAGTCGATCTATTCAGAATGCACATTATTTACCCCGCAACACTCCCAGCGAAGATATTAAATTGATCCCATTTCTCCGGTTGGTAAAATAACTCCCGTCAAACATATATTAAAGCAAAAACCTCTATAGAGTAGGAGTCTAAACAACCGCAGCGCCAAAGTGGTGAGAGATAGAACTATTTTATCTTCGACAGAAAAAATCCCCAAGAAAACCTCCGAAATTTTGGCGAACACTGTAATCGTGTGCGACGTCTACATACCGAGTTCCAAGATTGTATTGACTCCAGCGCCAAAGTGATGAGAGATAGAGCTATATGGTGTTCGACAGAAATAATCCCCATGAAAACCTACACAACTTTGCTGAACATTGTACTCGTGTGTGACTAATATATGCGAAGTTCAAAAGTTTGTACTGACCGCAGCGCCAAAGCGGTGACAGATAGTATTGGAAAACATGCTTAACATATTCAATCTATCCATCAGTATTTGACTTTTGACTTTTGAGTACTTTTATAATTTTTGTTCACTTCCGTTTTATACAAAATAAAGTAAAGACGTCAATAAATTTTATATAATTTAATCAATTGTAATCAGCGTGTTTTTCTTAAAGAAATCTTATCCACTATCATTACTTCATCAGGTTATGGGCCCAGGTCACATTAAATGCAGATATTGTGGAAAAATAAGGTGTGATTAATTAAATAAAATTTCGTCTTTAATTTTGCGTTTGTAAAAAGCACATGATGGCATCATCAGTCGAAAGTCGATACAGTATCACAAAATTAAATGGTGATAACTATTTCGTATGGAACTACAAAATGTTGCTAAAAGAAAAAGGTTTATGGAAAATTATTAGTGAAAAATTACCAACCGAAATTACAGACACGTGGACGGCATCAGATGAAAGAACTCATTCAACGATAGCATTAAACATTGAAGATGATCAAATTCATCACATTCGCGGTTGCACATCGGCTAAGGAAGTTTGGAAGGCTTTAAAGGATATTTATGAGTTAAATTCTCCAAGTAATCGAGTGCATATTTTACGAACAATCATGCGGCAAAGATTGGATGAAGGTGGTGATGCAGAAAGGCACGTGAATCATATGAATGAACTATTTCAAAAATTAATGGCTCTTTGTAGTGATATTGATCCAGAATTTTTCATGAGTGCAACATTGTTGGCTTCATTGCCAGAAAGTTATGACAGCTTGGTCACAGCATTGGAAGCAAGAACAGAAGAAGAATTAAATTCAAGTTTGGTGAGATCAAAAATAATCGCTGAATACAAAAGGCGATTGGATCGTGGTGATGGCATGAAAGATGATGCTGCGTTAAAAGTTGAAGCAATAAAAACACCAAGTGCATCAAATACGAATATTAAATCATTCCAATGTTTCTTTTGTCGTAAAAAGGGTCATATAAAGAAAAATTGCATGAAATATAAAGTTTGGTTAGAAAGAAAAGAAAAGGGTGATCAAAAGGCAAATTTGGCTGAAGAAAAGGGTGAACACATACTTACAACACAAAAGATTGACAGTGGCTGGATAATTGATTCCGGTGCTACATGTCATATTGCTGGTTCTAAAGATTCCTTTACTGATATTGATTCTAGTTGGAGGGAAAATGTAAGTGTTGCAAGTGGACAACAATTGACAGCAATTGGAAAGGGAACAATCAAGGTTGGATGTTTAGATGAACACAATCAGTCAAGTCAAGTTAAAATTACTGATGTGTTGTTAATGCCTGACATAAAGGGAAATTTACTTTCAGTGCGTAAATTGACTGAAGAAGGTTATGAGGTAAATTTTGTCGGTGCAAAATGTGAAATCAAGAAAAATAATCAACAGATTGCAATTGCTGATCTCAATGGTAAACTCTACAAGTTGCGTGAATCAAATAAGGCATATTCAGTTGAATGTGAATGCAATGGTTGTATTCATTATTGGCACAGGGTTTTAGGTCATCGAGACATTGAAGTTATAAAATCATTAGCTAAAACTGATTTGGTTCATGGTATTCAGTTCAGTGAATGTTCATCAAATTGTCCGGTAAATGCCAATTGTAAAGTTTGTCTCGAAGGAAAAATAACCAGAATAAAGTTTCCAAAGAAATCAGAAAATAAAGCTGTTGCAGTATTGGATTTGGTACATTCGGATGTGTGTGGTCCAATGCACACTCCCACACCATCAGGTAATGTATACATTTTAACTTTCATTGATGATTACTCAAAATATACGGTTATCTACCTAATGAAACATAAATCTGATGTTTACAGTAAATTCAAAGAGTATATCGAGATGGTGAAAGTTCAATTTGGAAAGAAACCTAAATGCATTCGTACGGATAGAGGAGGAGAATACATCAGTAAACAGTTTATTGGTTATTTGAAATCAAGTGGTATTCAAATTCAGAGAACTGCTCCATATACACCAGAACAGAATGGTACGGCTGAACGCAAAAACCGTACATTGGTGGAAATGACTCGATGCATGATTATTGATGCTGGTTTAGAAAATAAATTTTGGGGTGAAGCTGTTACTATGGCTAATTTTATGCAGAATCGTTTGCCAACAAAAGGTACCGAAACAACACCATATCAAGCATGGCTTGGAAAGAAACCAAACATTCAGTATTTTAAACGATTTGGTTCAGAATGTTTCGTACACATACCTAAGGAGCTGAGACGTAAATTGGATTCAAAAGGTGAAAGCGCAATATTTGTTGGCTACGATTATGAATCAAAGGCTTATCGATGTTATGTTCCAGCTGCAAATAGAATTAAAATTAGTCGTGATGTTAAATTCATCGAAAGGAGTGTATCGTCATCCATGCAACATAAAGTAAATACTCAAGAGGAACAGGTTATTGTTAAATATGAAAGTGATGTTCATGATCAGCTGAATGATACAACAGATAGTGATTATTCAGATTTACAAAATATTCCGGCTGAAAATCAAATTGAAGTTCCATTATTAAGGAAATCTCAACGTACAAATAAAGGTGTTCCACCGAAAAGACTGATTGAGGAAATACAATTAATAAATTCCGTGATTCAAGAACCAAAGAGTTATGAAGAAGCTATTAACTGTAATCAAAAGAAATTATGGATTCAGGCTATGACAGATGAGATGATTTCATTAATGGAGAATGAAACATGTGTAACGGTAATTTTCGTCACTCAGAATTTTTTTCACTTTGACTTGCTGATGGCCACGCATTTCCGGGTTTCTCAGTTAAGTTATATTACAGGGTTCCCATCAGCGATCAAAATGCTTGTAAAGCGTGGATTAAAAAAAAAATAAAAAAAAAACTCAAAGAAAAGAGAGGACAACATTAAAACCGTTTCTGTGCTCCTAAACAACCGACGTAAACTTCAATAAATCATTTGCACCATCCACATGCCAGGCCTCAATCACCCCATTTAATTTTCCTAGCACTTCATTGTGTAAAAGAAAAATTTAGCCAAACACATCACAAAATGAACAAAAATAATAAAAAAAACTCAAATAAGGATATATTTAACAAATTCCTTTTCTTTATTTAATTCACTTTTTATTAAAATATATATTTACTTTCAAAAAAAAAACTCGACCTGGATCTTCGATCCCTATATAATAATTCAAATCATCGACCAGGATCTTTGATCCCTTTAAAATAATCAAACGTTTTACTATAAACTACCAAAAAAAAATAAAAAAAAAATGAATTAAATTCACCACACTAGCAACTGATGGTATTTGACGTTTCCAAATAACGTGCGCGAATTATTTAATTATTGTTTACCTTTTTTTTTCCTGTGTTTTTCTTTTTTTTTATATAACAATTTTTCACTTGTGAGTTAAGTTTATTGCATAGATCCAACCGGGATCTTTAAGTGTAGTGTAGTGATATGAATTAAATGATGTGTTATAAGTTATAACACTTTTATAAAAAAAAAATAAATGAACTAAAAATGTGAACTCAAAATAAACAAAACAAACGTCAAATTTATAAACGAATTCATTAATTTGTTTATTAGTACTTTGCTTTGATTTATTTTGAGTTATTCGTGAATTATATTACCAAAAAAAAAAAATTTAAGAAAAAAAAATCAAAAGCTAAAGAAAAATAATAAAAAAAAAATTATGTTTGAGTGACTTAGCTGTGTGTCCGTTAAGCTAGTGTTGGTGCGACCTTGTGACCCATATAAATCTTCGGAAATTCCAAATTCGTTGACCCCGGTATGATAAACTTTTTTTCTTGAAGGTAAACCGTTGTTTTCCTTTTCCCGGTTTTCTTTTTTTTTTCTTCTTTTCTTCTTTTATATGCTTCACAGCCCGGAATTCTTCAAAAGAATTTGAAAATATGACCAAACAAAAAAAAACTAAATTTTCACCACTTTTAAAAAAAAAAGAATTAAAGTAGACAAATTTATAAAAAAAAACCCAAAGAAAATTTTCGGTAGCGAAACGACCTCCACAAATTCCGAATAAGACCAACCCTTTTTCTTCGTCGTGACAGCCTTTTTATAGGCTTTCGGATAACTGGATTCGTGGTTAAAATAGGCATTAATTAGTTTTATAGCTATTATGCTATTAATTATGATTTTTATTTAATTTTTGCATAATCTTTATTTAACAATGCAACTATTTACCTACTAGTGAATCCTATTTAATGATAATTTTGCCTATTTTTTAACAAATATGGAATTTTCTCTTTGTGAGGTCGCCGCGCTCGCAAAAAGGTTAAAATTTTGGGCTTCATCCTTTAAATCCCGCCAAAATGATTTTCGAAAAAATATTTTTATATTTTTTTTAAAATCAATTATAAGTTCCGGGCTGTAATGATAGTTTATCAGTCTCTAATTCCATAAAAATTAGTGCTTACAGAAGTTTCTACTATTTCCAGTGTGAAAACCAAAAAAAAGAAAGCAAGGTTAGTTTGACCCAATGATCATAAAAATTTTCTATTCTCTAATTATTTTATGTTAATTTTGTTTCAGGTCGCTTCCCTACATTATTGCGGTCATGGTGATATCACATATGTGGGGAAAAACATGAAGATCGCAGCAACACAGCTGTTTTCAACTTTGACACTCCAGAAGTCGATTTCAATCCGTCGCGCTTCTATAAACCAACGGTAAGGTTGCCACTGATCTAATGTGGTTTACAATATAAAAATAATTTTAATAATATCAACATTTTTCCACTAATTTCAATTTTAGGTGCTTTGTTTACTGCGTCCACTTTCTGCTCAGGAAGTGAATTCATCTGGAACAAAACCTGTGGACACGAAAAAAAATCTACTAAGTAATTCATTTGTTTGGGCACATACAATAGTATTGTGACAATACAGGACTTTCACACTTGGTACAGATAAGTATTTTGCATTGATTTTCCTTCCTATAATTAATCATATGTTTTCAATTTTTCTTCCAGGGTTTCATCTACTAAAAGACGGTCGTTACAGGGCAGGTTTGTTGGACATTTCCACAAGTCCATACAAAGCTGAGGAGACAAACCTGTGGTTTGATCGGCCGGATTAAAAAAATATCATAAAAAAAAATTTTAAAAAAAAGGAATATTAGCCTAACAAAAAAATAAACAGGTAATTAGTTACGTATATCCTTTGCATGATAGATACCAATGATTTTACCTTCCTGGTTTGCTAACTCATAATTTACGTGACCTATTTTCCGAGTGACGGTCGCTTTATTAAATTTAGGTGCAAGTTTAGCCGAGAATTTCTTTCACGCATCGCTCTGAGCAAAGCTTCTTACAAAAACAGATTGTCCCGGTAGAAATGTAACTAGTCTCGATCTTAAATTATATTGTCGCTCGTTTCGACGATAGGCTTCGGTTATATGTTTCTGTACCTGTTTGTAAATTACTGGCATCATATAATCTCTTGGTAGTACTACTATGTCGTTCTCGCTCACACAATCTAGATTTCTTAATAAATTATATCCATCACCGTGTAATAGCATATGTTGCCCAAACATTAAAAAATGAGGTGAATTCTGTGTAGTTTCGTGGAAAGAATTGCGCAACGAACAACCAACAGCAGATAGGTTTTCATCCCAACACCGATGATCTTTTTTCAGGTACGACCTTATTGCAGCCAGAATTGAACGATTCACGCGTTCTGACGCGTTGGATTGAGGGGAATATACAGCAGTATAAATATGTTTGACGCCATGAGTTGTCAACAATCCGTTGAACTCCTTCGAGATGAATTGTACACCATTGTCCGTATGTATAAATTCAGGCACCCCGTATACATAGAATACTTCGTTTAGTAGATATTGCGTGATTTTAATAGCGTCCGCCTTTGGTAAAGCCTTCAATAACACAAATTTCGTTAGTTTGTCTAGAATTACCAGGATTGTAGTATTACCTTTCTTGGAACGTGGGTACGGACCTAATAAGTCTATATACAGCCGTTGCCAAGGACGTTCTGCAAAAGATTGTTGCCCCATTGGTGGTCTTAAAGTTTTATTTGGAGCTTTTGTTGTTTTACAAACCTCGCAATCTTGGACGTACTGATGTACGCGTTGACGCATTTTGGGCCAATAGTAGTAGCGTCGAAGGCGTTCCAACGTTTTGGTGATCCCTCCATGAGAAGCTGCCGGTACATCGTGTTCTTGACGTAGAAGCTCGCCTACTAGAGGTTCTGGTACCCATAGTTTCCACAGCGGGATATCTGATACCTTGTCTTTCTTTGACAGCTCAAGACGAATATAAATATGTTCGTCATGCACCTTCAAGTTAGTGTATAACTCTGGCTTCTTCATAATTGATTCCCTCAAATTAACGTACTCCGCATTTTGAAAATCAGCAGATTGTAGATCAATCGTCTCTATGTTAAACTTTTTCATGTCTTGCACCAGTTCTTCAGGTGTTTCGGTATATATTCGGGATAGTGCATCCGGTACTACATTTTGACTACCCCTCTGATGTTCAATGTTGAAGTCAAACGGTTGTAACTTTAGGCTCTAGCGCGCTAGACGACCACTCAATTCCTTCTGGTTCATCAACCATTTCAGACTGGCATGATCTGTAATTATCGTGAACGGAAAACCCTCGATGTATGCTCTAAATTTTTTTACACTTAGAACCACTGCCAAACACTCCAACTCTGTAACGCTGTAGTTCTTCTGTGCTGCGTTTAATTTTTGGGAAACGAACGCAATTGGCTGTTCATCTCCATCACAGGTTTTCTGAAACAGCACACCTCCTATTCCAGAAGTGCTGGCATCACAGCGAATGAAAAAGTGCTTTGTGAAATCTGGATTTATTAAAACTGGTTTGGTGATTAGAGAGTTTTTTAATTTGTCGAATGCATCTTGTGCTTCAATCGTCCACGAAAACTTTATGCCTTTTCGCAACAAATCAGTTATGGGTGATGTGACTGCTGCATAGTTAGGAATGAAGCGTCTGTACCATCCAGTCATTCCTAGTAGTCGTCTAGTCTGCTTCACCGTTGTCGGAGCTGGAAAGCTGACTATCGCTTCCACTTTACCAGGATCTGGCCGCACACCATCTTCTCCCACAATGTGCCCTAAATAGCGAATTTCCCTCAGCACAAATTTGCTTTTCTCGATATTGATTGTTAAACCTGCTTGACTTAAAAAGGTCGCAACCTGTTTAAGCAGGGCGTTGTGTTCTTCAAAAGTCGCCGAAACTATCAACAAATCATCGAGATAAACAAATATGTAGTCGCGAAATTCGTGAGGAATCACTTTATCCATTAAGCGGCACATGCGTTGTGCTGCGTTACATAACCCGAAAGGCATTACTTTAAAATGGTATAGCGGCCTGCCTGGCACAGTGAACGCGGTCAGTTCCCTCGAAGAAGTCGCAAGAGGAATCTGCCAAAAAGCATCCTTCAGGTCCAAACTGGAAATAAATCTGGTGTCTTGTAGTCTACTCAGTAGACCCTCGATGTGTGGAAGAGGATACGCATCCTTTTTTGTGACTGCGTTGACTTTCCTGGAATCCAGGCACATTCGAACCTTTCCACCTGGTTTGTTTACTAACACCACCGGAGAACTCCAGGAACTTTGACTTACTTCTATTACGTCCATTTCCAACATTCGGTCTAGTTCTGCATAAAGGTGCTTTTGGACTGCCGGAGAGATCGGATAATGACGCTGTTTGATTGGGTTGGCATTACCTACTTCAATCTCGTGTTCTTCAAGCTGCGTCCGTCCAAGTCCTTTCTTGTTAAATGATGGAAACAGCGCAATCGTTTCGGCTAATTGTTGCTGTTGCTCTTCAGTAAGTCTATGTTGTGGAGTCTCTTCGATGTTATTTATTTCCAGTTCTTCCACAATCTTTGGCTCTATTCCAAATGCTTCCCAGAAGTCTACTCCCAAATACAACCTCTCCTGCAGGGTAGGCACTATATAATACCGGATGTTTTTGGTCTTTCCGCAATACTCCGTAGGTAAGTCCACATATCCCACAATCCTGTTAGCTCTTCCGTCTGCTGTTTTTACCGTGGCTTGCAATTTACGCTCATTTAAATCCGCTTCTTTCAGGAAAGCTTGAGAGTTTGCACCCAGGATACTTACTGTGGCTCCACTATCTAGAAGTCCTGTAAGCTGCATGCCACCAAGTTTAACACTGATAAATGGACGACGATCTTTTGGGGTATAGATGGCGGATACGACAGCATTCTTAATTATTTTTCGTAACTGCCAATATTGTTGTGTACGTAGTTTGTTTTTTTCTGGAATTGGGAATTCAGTTTGAGTGCTAATGGTCTTTTGATTTCGTGAATTTGTTACCGGTGGGTTGATGGTTCCGTGTTCGTTGCTGCCTCTGTCGTATTGCTGGGCTTTCTCAGAATTTGATGCGAACGCGATGTCCCAACTCCTGTCGCATTCGGCCTCCGGTTTCCCTGGTGTTTCGCATTATAACAATAGGAACAATTCGGCTTAACTATACCTGTCCTGCCGCAACCATAGCAAAAGATATTTCTCACCGAACTCGTGCATTCTTGGTAAATGTGTCCAATATCCTTGCAGTTCCAGCAAATTCGCGTGTTTGACTCTGTTCCAAGTTCTTTCTCCTGGACATGCTTATAGTTGTTTGGTGTAGCATAACTTAGAGCATTTAGGTGATTGTTGCTTGAGTAATTCCTTTCGTGATTCTCTTGACTATCTCCATGTTCGTCTACTCTGAAAGTCTGAAGTGCATGAACACCGTGTGAAAATCGTCTTGTTTGGGTATCACACAATTGTCGGGGATCATATCCAGACTTAGACCACAATCTTTCCAACCTGCTACATATGACTCTCAAGTCCTCAGTCTTGACAAAATATTGAGATATTGTTGCGCTTTGTAGCGCCGGATTCATATTCTCGCGAATTATCTCTAATAACTCGTCTTCGGAAAACGGGCGAAGCAGGCGACCATTCATTCCTTCGACATCGAGAAGAAAGTCGTTAAAATTTTCCTTGACTTTCTGCCTACGAGTCTCCACCATTCGTCTCGTTTCCCTGTCAGATTCATAACTGCAGAACCGACTTAAGAACGCTGTTCTCATTTGAGTCCAGGTTGCGTTGGGGAATTTCCTGGAAAAGACCCAGAACCAATCATTGGCTGTCCCCTTCAGGAAGTCAGAAACTACTGCCGTCAAATTTTCGGTTCTAATGCCGTCTCTCCTTGCTAAAGTTTCCAACCGGTACAAGAACTCATTCGCATCCAGACCATGGCTTCCACTGTCAAATGAAATATTCCACTTCGGTGGTCTTTGGTATTCTTGTTGTTGTACTGGTGACCTATGCAACTGCTGTTGAAAAGACTGGTTTATGGGGTAACGAAGGTGATTACTTGTGCTTGCTCCCGCACGATCATCTGTAGGCAAGGTTGAAGGCCAGATATTCGTAGGTGGCATTCCAAAAAATTCTACTTGGGCACCCTCTAGAAAACTTTCCCGAAGTTGACTTGGCCTTGTTGATGTGCTGTCGCGTTGAGGGCTTACAAATGTTTCATTTTGATCATTTGCTAATGATCCGTTACTCTCAGTCCTTTCGTTCCCGACACCGCCGTCCGCCTTTGTACACTTGGGACCTGGTAGTTCCTCTAGTCTTAAACGCATTGCTTGCAATTGTTGCGTGATTCTGTTGATTTGTACAACCATTGATGATTCGCCATCCGACAACCGTTCTGCCCGACCATACCAATGTTTAACTCTTGTTACCAGACCCCTTTTCTCATCAACCTCCAATTCCTCTCTCGATGCAAGCACATCTAGGGCTCGAATCGCTTGATTGCACGCTTCTAATTCACCGGTAGGATTTCTAAGATTGTGTGATTTAGTTGGTCGCAAAGAAGGATCATCCTGCTCTCTCTCAAGAAACTTTACCAGCTTTTGTTTGGAGTCCGACTCATTGACTGAGAGCTTCCGGAGCTGCAACTCGACATCTAGTTCATCGCTACTTAAATTGTCCACTTCACTAGGTATCAAAAACATCTTAACTTTGATTTAAACACCGAGCAAAAGAAACTAAAACTAATACTTCAAAAAAAATTAGAAAACTTTAGAACTAGTACGTTGGAATAGATAAATAAAAAAAAGGAATTAGCAAAAAAAATATCTCAGAACTATAAAACGGATCCTTCGAGAATCCAGGAAGGACTTTTAATCCAACGGTCCAGGGTTCATGTCCCTGCTCGGGCGCCATCTTGTAACTGTAATTTTCGTCACTCAGAATTTTTTTCACTTTGACTTGCTAATGGCCACGCATTTCCGGGTTTCTCAGTTAAGTTATATTACAGGGTTCCCATCAGCGATCAAAATGCTTGTAAAGCGTGGATTAAAAAAAAAATAAAAAAAAAACTCAAAGAAAAGAGAGGACAACATTAAAACCGTTTCTGTGCTCCTAAACAACCGACGTAAACTTCAATAAATCATTTGCACCATCCACATGCCAGGCCTCAATCACCCCATTTAATTTTCCTAGCACTTCATTGTGTAAAAGAAAAATTTAGCCAAACACATCACAAAATGAACAAAAATAATAAAAAAAACTCAAATAAGGATATATTTAACAAATTCCTTTTCTTTATTTAATTCACTTTTTATTAAAATATATTTTTACTTTCAAAAAAAAAAACTCGACCTGGATCTTCGATCCCTATATAATAATTCAAATCATCGACCAGGATCTTTGATCCCTTTAAAATAATCAAACGTTTTACTATAAACTACCAAAAAAAAAAAAAAAAAAAATGAATTAAATTCACCACACTAGCAACTGATGGTATTTGACGTTTCCAAATAACGTGCGCGAATTATTTAATTATTGTTTACCTTTTTTTTTCTTGTGTTTTTCTTTTTTTTTATATAACAATTTTTCACTTGTGAGTTAAGTTTATTGCATAGATCCAACCGGGATCTTTAAGTGTAGTGTAGTGATATGAATTAAATGATGTGTTATAAGTTATAACACTTTTATAAAAAAAAATAAATGAACTAAAAATGTGAACTCAAAATAAACAAAACAAACGTCAAATTTATAAACGAATTCATTAATTTGTTTATTAGTACTTTGCTTTGATTTATTTTGAGTTATTCGTGAATTATATTACCAAAAAAAAAAAATTTAAGAAAAAAAAATCAAAAGCTAAAGAAAAATAATAAAAAAAAATTATGTTTGAGTGACTTAGCTGTGTGTCCGTTAAGCTAGTGTTGGTGCGACCTTGTGACCCATATAAATCTTCGGAAATTCCAAATTCGTTGACCCCGGTATGATAAACTTTTTTTCTTGAAGGTAAACCGTTGTTTTCCTTTTCCCGGTTTTCTTTTTTTTTTCTTCTTTTCTTCTTTTATATGCTTCACAGCCCGGAATTCTTCCAAAGAATTTGAAAATATGACCAAACAAAAAAAAACTAAATTTTCACCACTTTTAAAAAAAAAAGAATTAAAGTAGACAAATTTATAAAAAAAAACCCAAAGAAAATTTTCGGTAGCGAAACGACCTCCACAAATTCCGAATAAGACCAACCCTTTTTCTTCGTCGTGACAGCCTTTTTATAGGCTTTCGGATAACTGGATTCGTGGTTAAAATAGGCATTAATTAGTTTTATAGATATTATGCTATTAATTATGATTTTTATTTAATTTTTGCATAATCTTTATTTAACAATGCAACTATTTATTGATAAACACAATTTATTTAATTAACAAAAAAAAAAAAAAAAATTTTACTTTTCAGCTGATCATCAATTTAATTGACGACCCCAGGTATATAATATATATATTTTAAAAGAAACAAGGGGTGATTGCTGCCTTGACACATTAAGTAATGCAAACAGATAAGCTTTGTCGATCGCAGGAACACAGAAAAGTTTGAAGGATGGTCCCAATAATTAATCCTAATAATTATATTAATAATAAAAGAAGAAAAAGAAAAAAAACAAATTTGTATTTCTCGTATAATACCTAAATTGTTTGTATAAATGAATTAATAGTTAAGATCAAAAAAATGTATTAATGTATGTAACAAAAAAAATATGATAATTAAAAGTTATTACTTCAAAGTTAAACTATAATGTAGACAATTTATTTATTTATTCATTTATTCCTTTTTTTCTTTAAAAGGGTTCAATCGTTGCGCACTTTTAATTGTACCCCTTCGAATTATTGCCTCGCTTCGATGGGTAATTACTCAAAACTCTACACCGATCGATTTCATAACGATAGAGGATCTCTAATGCCGACAAGTAATCCCATAAAAAAACTACTTAATTAAGCTAACGCTGAATGGTATCTTCAAACAACCGTTCCCATGCGGATAAATAAAATTATTACCTTCGACGCATTTCTGGTTGCGTAGAATCACTCTCGCAAGAATTTAAGAACGAAAATCAAAATTTAAAGTAATCAAAAAAATTATAAAATCAAAAAAAACCATTAAATATCGTTTACTTATTTACTTTGCTTCATTATATTAAGTCCTCAAACAACTATGCCTTTCCAAGGATACGTAGAATCTCTATATTCAACAAGTAAGTACAGTTGCGAAGTATAACTAATAAACGTAAGAAAAATTTAAATTGAAAAAGAAGAAAAATAAAAAAATTAAAATGAAAATAAAAAATTTTTATTTTTTTTTTTGTGTTTATGACCTGTCATCCTTCAAGTCCCTGCTCGGGCGCCATTTTGTAACGGTAATTTTCGTCACTCAGAATTTTTTTCACTTTGACTTGCTGATGGCCACGCATTTCCGGGTTTCTCAGTTAAGTTATATTACAGGGTTCCCATCAGCGATCAAAATGCTTGTAAAGCGTGGATTAAAAAAAAAATAAAAAAAAAACTCAAAGAAAAGAGAGGACAACATTAAAACCGTTTCTGTGCTCCTAAACAACCGACGTAAACTTCAATAAATCATTTGCACCATCCACATGCCAGGCCTCAATCACCCCATTTAATTTTCCTAGCACTTCATTGTGTAAAAGAAAAATTTAGCCAAACACATCACAAAATGAACAAAAATAATAAAAAAAACTCAAATAAGGATATATTTAACAAATTCCTTTTCTTTATTTAATTCACTTTTTATTAAAATATATATTTACTTTCAAAAAAAAAACTCGACCTGGATCTTCGATCCCTATATAATAATTCAAATCATCGACCAGGATCTTTGATCCCTTTAAAATAATCAAACGTTTTACTATAAACTACCAAAAAAAAATAAAAAAAAAATGAATTAAATTCACCACACTAGCAACTGATGGTATTTGACGTTTCCAAATAACGTGCGCGAATTATTTAATTATTGTTTACCTTTTTTTTTCTTGTGTTTTTCTTTTTTTTTATATAACAATTTTTCACTTGTGAGTTAAGTTTATTGCATAGATCCAACCGGGATCTTTAAGTGTAGTGTAGTGATATGAATTAAATGATGTGTTATAAGTTATAACACTTTTATAAAAAAAAATAAATGAACTAAAAATGTGAACTCAAAATAAACAAAACAAACGTCAAATTTATAAACGAATTCATTAATTTGTTTATTAGTACTTTACTTTGATTTATTTTGAGCTATTCGTGAATTATATTACCAAAAAAAAAAAATTTAAGAAATAAAAATCAAAAGCTAAAGAAAAATAATAAAAAAAAAATTATGTTTGAGTGACTTAGCTGTGTGTCCGTTAAGCTAGTGTTGGTGCAACCTTGTGACCCATATAAATCTTCGGAAATTCCAAATTCGTTGACCCCGGTATGATAAACTTTTTTTCTTGAAGGTAAACCGTTGTTTTCCTTTTCCCGGTTTTCTTTTTTTTTTCTTCTTTTCTTCTTTTATATGCTTCACAGCCCGGAATTCTTCAAAAGAATTTGAAAATATGACCAAACAAAAAAAAACTAAATTTTCACCACTTTTAAAAAAAAAAGAATTAAAGTAGACAAATTTATAAAAAAAAACCCAAAGAAAATTTTCGGTAGCGAAACGACCTCCACAAATTCCGAATAAGACCAACCCTTTTTCTTCGTCGTGACAGCCTTTTTATAGGCTTTCGGATAACTGGATTCGTGGTTAAAATAGGCATTAATTAGTTTTATAGATATTATGCTATTAATTATGATTTTTATTTAATTTTTGCATAATCTTTATTTAACAATGCAACTATTTATTGATAAACACAATTTATTTAATTAACAAAAAAAAAAAAAAAAATTTTACTTTTCAGCTGATCATCAATTTAATTGACGACCCCAGGTATATAATATATATATTTTAAAAGAAACAAGGGGTGATTGCTGCCTTGACACATTAAGTAATGCAAACAGATAAGCTTTGTCGATCGCAGGAACACAGAAAAGTTTGAAGGATGGTCCCAATAATTAATCCTAATAATTATATTAATAATAAAAGAAGAAAAAGAAAAAAAACAAATTTGTATTTCTCGTATAATACCTAAATTGTTTGTATAAATGAATTAATAGTTAAGATCAAAAAAATGTATTAATGTATGTAACAAAAAAAATATGATAATTAAAAGTTATTACTTCAAAGTTAAACTATAATGTAGACAATTTATTTATTTATTCATTTATTCCTTTTTTTCTTTAAAAGGGTTCAATCGTTGCGCACTTTTAATTGTACCCCTTCGAATTATTGCCTCGCTTCGATGGGTAATTACTCAAAACTCTACACCGATCGATTTCATAACGATAGAGGATCTCTAATGCCGACAAGTAATCCCATAAAAAAACTACTTAATTAAGCTAACGCTGAATGGTATCTTCAAACAACCGTTCCCATGCGGATAAATAAAATTATTACCTTCGACGCATTTCTGGTTGCGTAGAATCACTCTCGCAAGAATTTAAGAACGAAAATCAAAATTTAAAGTAATCAAAAAAACTATAAAATCAAAAAAAACCATTAAATATCGTTTACTTATTTACTTTGCTTCATTATATTAAGTCCTCAAACAACTATGCCTTTCCAAGGATACGTAGAATCTCTATATTCAACAAGTAAGTACAGTTGCGAAGTATAACTAATAAACGTAAGAAAAATTTAAATTGAAAAAGAAGAAAAATAAAAAAATTAAAATGAAAATAAAAAATTTTTATTTTTTTTTTTGTGTTTATGACCTGTCATCCTTCAAGTCCCTGCTCGGGCGCCATTTTGTAACGGTAATTTTCGTCACTCAGAATTTTTTTCACTTTGACTTGCTGATGGCCACGCATTTCCGGGTTTCTCAGTTAAGTTATATTACAGGGTTCCCATCAGCGATCAAAATGCTTGTAAAGCGTGGATTAAAAAAAAAATAAAAAAAAAACTCAAAGAAAAGAGAGGACAACATTAAAACCGTTTCTGTGCTCCTAAACAACCGACGTAAACTTCAATAAATCATTTGCACCATCCACATGCCAGGCCTCAATCACCCCATTTAATTTTCCTAGCACTTCATTGTGTAAAAGAAAAATTTAGCCAAACACATCACAAAATGAACAAAAATAATAAAAAAAACTCAAATAAGGATATATTTAACAAATTCCTTTTCTTTATTTAATTCACTTTTTATTAAAATATATATTTACTTTCAAAAAAAAAACTCGACCTGGATCTTCGATCCCTATATAATAATTCAAATCATCGACCAGGATCTTTGATCCCTTTAAAATAATCAAACGTTTTACTATAAACTACCAAAAAAAAATAAAAAAAAAATGAATTAAATTCACCACACTAGCAACTGATGGTATTTGACGTTTCCAAATAACGTGCGCGAATTATTTAATTATTGTTTACCTTTTTTTTTCTTGGGTTTTTCTTTTTTTTTATATAACAATTTTTCACTTGTGAGTTAAGTTTATTGCATAGATCCAACCGGGATCTTTAAGTGTAGTGTAGTGATATGAATTAAATGATGTGTTATAAGTTATAACACTTTTATAAAAAAAAATAAATGAACTAAAAATGTGAACTCAAAATAAACAAAACAAACGTCAAATTTATAAACGAATTCATTAATTTGTTTATTAGTACTTTACTTTGATTTATTTTGAGCTATTCGTGAATTATATTACCAAAAAAAAAAAATTTAAGAAATAAAAATCAAAAGCTAAAGAAAAATAATAAAAAAAAAATTATGTTTGAGTGACTTAGCTGTGTGTCCGTTAAGCTAGTGTTGGTGCAACCTTGTGACCCATATAAATCTTCGGAAATTCCAAATTCGTTGACCCCGGTATGATAAACTTTTTTTCTTGAAGGTAAACCGTTGTTTTCCTTTTCCCGGTTTTCTTTTTTTTTTCTTCTTTTCTTCTTTTATATGCTTCACAGCCCGGAATTCTTCAAAAGAATTTGAAAATATGACCAAACAAAAAAAAACTAAATTTTCACCACTTTTAAAAAAAAAAGAATTAAAGTAGACAAATTTATAAAAAAAAACCCAAAGAAAATTTTCGGTAGCGAAACGACCTCCACAAATTCCGAATAAGACCAACCCTTTTTCTTCGTCGTGACAGCCTTTTTATAGGCTTTCGGATAACTGGATTCGTGGTTAAAATAGGCATTAATTAGTTTTATAGATATTATGCTATTAATTATGATTTTTATTTAATTTTTGCATAATCTTTATTTAACAATGCAACTATTTACCTACTAGTGAATCCTATTTAATGATAATTTTGCCTATTTTTTAACAAATATGGAATTTTCTCTTTGTGAGGTCGCCGCGCTCGCAAAAAGGTTAAAATTTTGGGCTTCGTCCTTTAAATCCCGCCAAAATGATTTTCGAAAAAATATTTTTATATTTTTTTTAAAATCAATTATAAGTTCCGGGCTGTAATGATAGTTTATCAGTCTCTAATTCCATAAAAATTAGTGCTTACAGAAGTTTCTACTATTTCCAGTGTGAAAACCAAAAAAAAGAAAGCAAGATTAGTTTGACCCAATGATCATAAAAATTTTCTATTCTCTAATTATTTTATGTTAATTTTGTTTCAGGTCGCTTCCCTACATTATTGCGGTCATGGTGATATCACATATGTGGGGAAAAACATGAAGATCGCAGCAACACAGCTGTTTTCAACTTTGACACTCCAGAAGTCGATTTCAATCCGTCGCGCTTCTATAAACCAACGGTAAGGTTGCCACTGATCTAATGTGGTTTACAATATAAAAATAATTTTAATAATATCAACATTTTTCCACTAATTTCAATTTTAGGTGCTTTGTTTACTGCGTCCACTTTCTGCTCAGGAAGTGAATTCATCTGGAACAAAACCTGTGGACACGAAAAAAAATCTACTAAGTAATTCATTTGTTTGGGCACATACAATAGTATTGTGACAATACAGGACTTTCACACTTGGTACAGATAAGTATTTTGCATTGATTTTCCTTCCTATAATTAATCATATGTTTTCAATTTTTCTTCCAGGGTTTCATCTACTAAAAGACGGTCGTTACACATGGCAGCTCGTGAAACTTCCTAGCGGTGTAAATCTAATTGGTTGTAAATGGGTATACAAATTGAAATGCGATACAAATGGTGAAGTCATTCGATATAAGGCAAGATTGGTGGCTCAGGGTTTTTCTCAAAAGTATGGCACTGACTATGACCAGGTGTTTGCTCCAGTAGTTCGTCAAACGACATTTCGAATTTTGCTTACAATTGCTGCAAATAAAAACATGAGGGTGGTTCATTTGGATGCAAAAACTGCTTTTCTCAACGGTGAGTTGGAGGAAAAGATTTATATGCGCCAGCCGCCAGGTTTTAAAGTTGAAGGCAATGAAGAACTGGTTTGTTTACTGTCAAAAAGTTTACATGGTCTAAAACAATCGGCAAGAAATTGGAATGCAGCTATTCATAAGAGACTTATTGATGCGGGCTTTATTTAAAGCAAAAATGATAAATGTTTGTACATCTACAGATGTGGTGATAAAGTATTGTATGTCCTTATCTACGTCGATGACATTATCATTGCTAGTGAGCATGATGATTTAATTACAGAATGTGAAAATATTTTGGGATCTAAATTCATAATCAATAATTTAGGTGAAATAAAGTATTTCTTGGGATTGGAAGTTATTAAAGAAGTAAATGGTCATTACACATTAAATCAAGCGGCATATATCAAGAAAATTCTAAACGATTTTGGTCTTTCAGAAGCAAAAGACTCACCAGTTCCGATCTCAATTGGATATGGCAAATGTGGTGATACCGATTTATTGTTGACAAATGAAAATTATCGTAAATTACTTGGAAGTTTGTTGTTTGTATCAGTTAACACTAGACCAGATATATCGGCTGCAGTGTCTATCTTGGCTCAAAAGATGTCGAAACCAAATCAAGAGGATTGGAATGAATTAAAGCGTGTGCTTAAATATCTCAAGGGTACAATTTCGTCAAAGTTATCGCTTGGTAAAATTGGTGACAATTATCAGTTAATTGGATATGCAGATGCAAGTTGGGGTGATGATTGTGCTACTCGAAAATCAAATAGGGGTTACATTTTTAAGTATTTCAATGGTACATTGAGTTGGCATAGCAAGAGACAAGATTGTGTTGCATTATCATCAACTGAGGCAGAAGTAATTGCCTTGTCTGAGGCATGTCAAGAGGCACATTGGATTCGAAGACTGCTAAACGATTTTGATCAACATGTGTACAAACCAACTTTAATTTATGAAGACAATCAAAGCTGTTTGAAATTCATCAAGGAAGAGAAAATTTCATCAAGAACAAAGCATATTGCGGTTCGTGAGGCATTTGTTAAGGATTATGTAGACAAGGGCATTGTTATTTGTAAATATTGTCCTACTGAAACAATGGTTGCTGATTTGTTGACAAAGCCTCTACCTGGACCCCGTGTGAGGTTATTAAGAAGTAAATGTGGAATTAACTGATGTCCGATTGAGGAGGAGTATTGGAAAACATGCTTAACATATTCAATCTATCCATCAGTATTTGACTTTTGACTTTTGAGTACTTTTATAATTTTTGTTCACTTCCGTTTTATACAAAATAAAGTAAAGACGTCAATAAATTTTATATAATTTAATCAATTGTAATCTGCGTGTTTTTCTTAAAGAAATCTTATCCACTATCATTATTTCATCAGATAGAACTATATGGTCTTCCAAAGAAATAGTCCCTATGAAAAGTTCCACAACTTTGGTGAACATTGTAATTGCGTGTGACCTCTATATAAAAAGATTAAAAGATTTTATTGACTCCAGCGCCAAAGCGGTGAGAGATAGAACTGTATGGTCGTCCACAGAAATAGTCCGCATGAAAACCTCCACAATTTTGCTGAACATTCCAATCCTGTGTGACCCTTAAATACGAACTTCAAAAATTTGTATTGCCTTCAGTGCTACAGCGGTGAGAGCTGGAACTATATGGTCTGCGACAGAAGAAATCCCCATGCAAACCTCCATAACTTTGCCGGACATCGTAATCGCGTGTGACCTCTAAATACGAAGTTCCACAATTTTATTGACTCCAGCGCCAAAGTGGTGAGAGGTAGAACTATTTGCTATTCGACAGATATAATCCCCATGAAAACGTGCACAACTTTGCCGATCGTTGTAATCGTGTGTGACGTCTACATACGAAGTTCCAAAATTTTGTTGATACCAGCGCCAAAGTGGTGAGAGATAGGACTGTTTGATCTTCGGCGGAAATAATCCCCATGAAAACCTCGACAATTTTGCTGAACATTGTTATTGCGTGTGACTTCTATATAAAAAGTTCGTAAATTTGTATTGCCTCCAGCGTCAAAGCGGTGGGAAATAGAACTTTGCCGTGTACGTTAGAATGTCCGGCATGCAAATCTTAATAAGATTGCCTCAAGTCAGAATCATGTCCGATGTATATTTCAGATTATAAATGAGGTTTTCTGAAATAATCCCCCTTTGTAACCCCTCCGACCCCCAATCTCCCCGGAAACAAAATTTCTCCACGTTTCAAGTAATTCTCTACAACATATCAAAAAGTGTTTCTTTTTGCTCAACGAATTTTCTTTCCGGAAAATATAGGACGGACAGAAGGAAAGAACGAAGGATTAGCCTTTTACACATATAGTAATTTATCAAACAGAAGTGATGTTAACATAATTCATAATTTAGTAAAAAATTCGTTTTTTTGAATCAACTGTGAATCTAAATCTAAAAACCCCTCGTTTTTTTTTAATTAAAACTACCAGTGATAGTTATTTTTTTTGAGAAATTGAGGGCAATTCTTAAAATTTGTCGAAGATTTTGAAAATTCAGCCTTGTCAATTGTAAATACCTTTTTTTGGCTTTAAGCTTTCCAAAAAATGAGAAATGAAATGGCTTTCGGTTATGGGCTTACAAAATTTTACGCCATTTAGTAGACACATAATTTGCTCGTTACATTTCAATAAACAGGATCTAAAGCGAATAATTTAACTTTATACGCGTGAAACTTGTTTTTTTGGAATAAATAACGCAAGCTTTTTTCGCAATTGTGATGTTCCAGAATACATAAGCATTAAGCCCATTTAAAGTGTTGCCCCTCCGAATGAATATTTTTAACGCCGCCACTACGCCCGTCTTTATTTTTATAATATAAGCTTATTGATGTATGCGTGTGTGAGTAAGAGTAATCACGTTTTCTCGATGGAGAACAATCATTTTGAATGTGCTTGTGGCTATGTGCTAGTGATTGAGTTTTTTAAGGCAATAATTTCTTGACTCAGGTGCAACATATGTTAATAAAAAGTATGTAAGAACCACCTCATATTCCTAAGGAACATCCTATAAAAATTTCAAGTCAATTGATCAAGAAGTTTCGGAGATTATCGATTTTGCACAAACGATTTTATTTATATAGATTACACTTTAAAATTTGTTTTCAAAATTAATTTTAAATTATTAGTACACCTTCTTTTTATACGCAGAATTGAATGCACAAAAATGCCAAGTAAACATTTTTTTATCAATTCAAATTTTTAAATTTTTAAAGTTGGAAACTCGACACCATCCTACAATCTTGCATTAAATATAGCTTTAAAAATTGAGCGAGAGTAATGATCGATAGTAATTGAATTAAATTAAAAAAAAAAATATTTCACATAAGCATCATTTTAATATAAGAATGTAACAAAATGAGATTAAGATTTTTTTTTATACAACTAAGAAATTAAGTAATTAAGGAAAATTTAACAGTTCCAAATGTAAAAATGAGAAAAATTAGTAAAGTAATGTAAAATTTCTTAGGGGAACAATTTTATGTTTCCATTTTCGATAATTCGTATGCATGTTAGGAAAACATGTTGCAAAAACATATATTTAAGTAAACCCAAACGCAATAGCAGTCAGCACAAAATTACTTGACTTCGTAATACCTGGTTTTTCGACATAAACCCCGAAATCAATAATTAACCGTTATAGCAAATTTCCATGAAAGATAAACCAGAACGCAATATCGGTCAGCGGAAAATTACTTGATTTCGTAATATATGATTTATCGATATGAATTACGAAATCGATAATTCAGGTTGATGGAAAATTTCCACAAAAAGTATACCAGACCAATTGCACGACTAAGCAAACGTTCTGTGACCCAAAATAGAATAATGGGCAAGGGTCGAAAATGTTTCGCCAATAAAGTCAGCGGAAGTTTTGGGTTTACTAGTAATAGAAAACAGAGAATTGAAGAGAAAACACGCGGAAAATAGTTCGAAGAAAAGAAAGTTTAAAAATAAGGTCCTACATTATAATATCAAGTTAAAAAAGAAAACAGTTCGAAGAAAAGAATGTTTAAAAAGAAAGTTCTATATTACAAGATTAAGTTAAAATATAAAGTAATTTAAAATCGGCCTATAGCCGATTTTTTGATGCCCTCTGGTAGAAATGGGAGAGAAAAATTGTGAAAACTAACAATATATCAAGGTTTTTTCTTCATAACTTTTTTTGCCCTCTTCAAAATTTTCTCTAATTAGTAAGTAACCCAGACCCTGGTAGTATAAGTCCAATTTGCAAATTTTATTCAAATCGCTGTATTAGTTCTGAATGTACATCAAAAAAACTTTCTGAACAGGCTTATTTCCTCCTACAACTATTTATTTCTCTACTCTCCTTAGACTGATAGCACTGAAATTTACAATAACACATAACATAACATGATAGGATTATAACTACTAAAGTTATACGACTCTAAAGCCATCTATTGGAAAAAAAACGCCACGCACTTTCTACTTAACTCAATATTTCAAGGTTTTTTTCTCCATAACTTCGTTTCTACATTCTCAAATTGGCTCAAATTCACAGGTGTGCTGGACTCTAATAGCATAAACACGTTTCGTAAATTTGATTGAAATCGGTATATAACTTTTTAAAATACATCGGGAAAACTTTATGAACCGGCTTATGTTAGGCTACAACTATTTCTTTCTCCACTATCCTTGAATCGATTTGACTGAAATTTAACGTGGTATCATCTATTTATGCGGTCAACCTATATAATTAATTTAAACAAAATCGATTGACAAATTTTCGAATTACATCCGAAAAACCATTACCAAAAAAACGACAAAACTTTCTGGCCACTCTGGTTTTTCTTTATAACTTGGCCCCCGTAGATCGATTTTGCCTAAATGCAATACCAAACCCAGTTAAGGAATAAGCAACTCATATTATAAATTTCTTTAAAATCGGATAACGCGTTTTTGAGTTATATTGTCTACGGACGGACATGCATAAATCGATATAACTTTTGATACCCTACACAACCATACCCTTAAAATTTTTCTGCGGTGATTATTTCTATACGTTACGGGTTAAATTAAGCTGACATTGAGACACGAGAGTCGTCTGTAGGGCAATATTGCCTACATGTTGTGTACCACGCTGCCCATCAGTATGTAAAAGGTTTCCAAGATGTCCATATGTTCCAGTTTCCGCGGGATGATGAACGGAGGAAAATATGGTTAAGGAATATCCCCAGAAAAGGTTTTATAATCACAAAAAATTCTGTGATATGTTCAAAACATTTTGAAAATCACCTCGTAATTAAGACGGATGTTTTAAAAAAGGCTGACGGTATGAACGTTATTATTATTAATATGTTTTTTAACATAATAATATTTTTAGGTTCGGATTGAGCAATACCTCGTCGTTGGACGTTAAAATTAAATGCATATCCAACCATCTTTCCAAACCTGCCAAAATACTTGTCCTAAAAAATAAATTTTAGAAGAGATCCAGAGGACAGGCGTAGGAAGATAGCGCAACGAAATGTAGAAGTTCAATAAAACTGGATTAAAACAGATGAAATACAGTCTATTCAGAATGTTCTTCAAAAAGATAAGTATAATTCCAGAAATTGGATTTTAAAATTCATTTCTGACAAAGTTTTTTTTTTGAACATATCTGTTGACCCTCGTGTAAAGTGCTCATTTTCTTTAAATAATAATTTCGATGTTGAAATTTTTGTATCTCGTCATAAAATAAACTCAAGAAAATTCGAATACATTTTAGGACGCAAACTGAAATGTGACTTATTTTCAAAATTAGAATATTTGATTACCCATTTAGATAATTTGGAAAACGATGCAGCGCCGTTGTTTTGCAAAGATTCTATAATTCTAAATATTCAAACGGAAATTGAAGTTCTCATTGAAAATGACACTTCCGACGACGACACAAATAAGTCCCTAAATTTTCTGAAAGAACAAATAGGTTTGCTAAACACAGGTCGTAGACGTTATTCACCAGAAACGATAGTATTTGCCGTCTTATTTTTTTATAAATTTCCAGGGGGATATAGATATCTTCGAGATTCTGGTATTTTTAAATAATTATTGCAAAAATTTGAATAACACATTTCGTTGCTCCACTAACGCTAGAAAGCTTTCAGCATTAAGTAAAATGTGATATTTTTAATTAATAGTTTTTATTATTGTTTATTATTTAAAAATTTATTTATTTATAACATATAGTATGTGATACATTTAAGCCTAATTGAAGTATTATTCTATTTTTGTTTATGTATATTTATTTGTTATGTACAATTTGTACCTATTTATTTGAATATAAATACGAATTTTTTTTGTTTTATATAAATTTAGAAAAATTGAATTTCGTTATTTTTGAAATATATTTTGGAAATAAAATTGAGTTTCTTTATTATACAAAATTTTTTGTATTTAATATTTCTTTAATAGCAATAAAACTTTTATGTAAATATATATATTTATTCTATTTTACGAAAACAGAAATATAGAATTAAATTAAAGTTTAATTTTCATAAATGTATTTTGCAGTTTTTTTTTATTAATATTAAAATAATTGAGTTGGCAAGTATTCAAACAATCTGTAAAAGAAATTTTTTTATTTAATATAATTTTTATAATACTTACTCAGTATGTGGTAATTATCCTATTTCATTTCCTATTGTGTTTCAATATTATAAATTTATTGAAAATAATCATTGAATTTTTTATTTAACTAGAGACATTACTTCGTCGGAGTTATGAAGTGTCTCTGCTTTTACACTAATATTACGGATCATACTACTGATTATAAAAAAAAAAACTGCATTTGCACTAAATATGATTTTTTTTTAATAAACTAGTTTATGATTTACGAAAATATTTGTTCGTTTTAATTATTTTAAATAACGATTTTTAAAAAATCTGAACGAAAATATTTTCGTAAACATAATCTAAATTTTCACCCGCACTTTTCTTGCGAATTTAGTATTATTTAATAAAAAAAAAATATAACACCATTTATCATTGACGCTTCGCTATCACTATATATTATAATTTTTAAATTTTTTTTATAAAAATTAAAGCAATTTTCACAAAATACTCTATTATGAAAACACGATACGGGAAAGTAAATATTGAATTCTTTGATTCTGACAATCTTGGATCGATGACGTCAAATCCGTAGCAGTTGGCCTGAATAAATCAAGATGGCGTTGGTTATTCGAAAGAGAAATATGTTTGGATATTCAAGAAATAATAGAAAAACATATTCACATGCACTTAGTCACAGCTGATTTTACATTTGAACATAAATTTCATGTAGTTCCATCTGACTTTCCTATTACGTACAACGGAATATTGGGTCAAGATTTCTTTATACAAACTAATGCAATTGTCAACTACAAATTACAAAATTTTACTTTCCATTTAAATAATAGAGAAGTTACTCTTAAAAATAATAAACGCAAAGTCGAATTGAAGAAATTTTAAAAATCGGACCAATATACGAGAAAGACGACATCGTATGCTTTCCCTCAGAAATCATGCCGAATGTATATTCATCTGGAGTTGTTGCTAAACCCATAGACAGTTATATCAATATTGCCATTTTAAATAACAGTTATAAATCAATTGAATTAGATTCTGATCTCTGCATATGTATCTTATAAAAACTTATCAGAATATGAAGTTTATCACTTACCCAATTTTAGCACTGAAGAAAAAATGGAAAATATATTTCAAACCCTTAAATCTGTGCTAAATCTAGAACGTCTGAATTCAGAAGAAGAAGAATCAATTTTGAGCATATCTCGAGAATATAATACTTTATTTTTTTTGGAATGTGACAAACTAACCTCTACATCAGCTATAACTCATGAGCTTACTACAAAAGTTGATCAACCTTCGATAAATGTTAGACCTTATCGTTTACCAGAAATTCATAAAAATGAAATTAAAACTCAGGTGACTAAAATGCTAGACGATGGTATAATAAAACATAGCGTGAGTCTATGGAACTCTCCGTTGTTAGTTGTCCCAAGGAAACCTAATGCAAATGGAAACAAAAAATGGAAAATTGTAGTAGACTTCAGAAAATTAAACGAAGTCACAGTGGCTGATGCGTATCCTTTACCAAATATTGAAGAGATGCTGAACCAATTGGGTGATTTTAAGTACTTTAGTACGTTAGATGTAGTTAACGGTTTTCACCAAATAGGTGTCGCAGAAAAAGATAAGCCTAAAACTGCCTCTAGCACTCCATATGGGCACTATGAGTTCAATAGAATCCCTTTCGGACTCAGATATGCACCACCAACTTTCCAGCGGCAAATGAACAGAGTATTAACAGGTTTGCAAGGTAGTCGATGTTTCGTTTACCTTGATTATCATCAATCATTGTGGTAAACAGAAAAAACTTTCCGGATCACAATAATAAATTAAGAGAAATTTACGACTCTCTGAAAAAATACAATTTAAAATTGCAACAAAATAAATGTCAATTTCTTTGTAAGGAAGTTACGTATTTGGGCCATATGATTACAGAAAATGGAATAAAGCCCGATTCATTAAAAGTTGACACAATCAAAATTCTCGCTATTCCAAAAATACAGAAACAAATTAAATCATTCCTCGGGTTGATAGGTTATTAGAAAATTTATACCCGAATTTTCTAAATTGTCGGCTCCACTAAATCGTTTACTAAAAAAAGATATTCTATATTCATGGGATGCTTACTGTGATGAAAGTTTCACGTCATTAAAAAAGGCGATAATTAATCCACCAGTCCTTCAATATCCAAATTACGCAGAAAAGTTCTTTCTCACAACAGATGCTAGCAATTCCGCTATAGGAGTGTTATGTAAAAGAAAACTTGACTCTTTCCTGAATTTAAAACGAATATAACATGAATTGATTTCTATTGTCAGGCTGTCGAAAGGTGATCAACGTGGTGGTATTCTCGACTTTAGGTATTATTTTTAATATAACCAGCTTTTGTTTGTACTTGCGACGTATTTAGGGGATAGATAATTTTCGCGAACAATTGCATATCCCGATTGTATTATTTGATCGTTCTCGATATTTGAATTTCGCAATTTTTATTTTTTAGCTGTTATTTCGAAACTCAAATATTTAATTACGTTTTTTCGTCAATGGTGCATTTTTTCAATCAGAACTTTCGCCCATAAAAATAAAATGTCTGAAATTATTTCGGGTTTGGATTTGTACTTGAAATAAGTCCGCAACATGTTGAAACGGTTCTACTGTTTCGGTCTTATTTCGTGTACCCAAAACCTTCAATTCACATTGATTACTTTATTGGAGGAGAATGTGTTAAGTTTTATTACTTAACAGGAGCAGTCCTCTGGTATCTCAACGGTGTAATTCAGAAGGTGCAGACATGCCGATTGCTTTTGCAAGTAGAGTTCTGAATAAAGCTGAACTGAATTACTCAACCATAGAAATGGAAGCTTTAGTTGTAATGAGGGCTTTTGCACATTTCAGACCTTAAAAGACCCAACCTCAAGAATTATGCGTTAGAGAATTAAACTCGAAGAGTGCGATTTCGATGTTGTTCATAAATCAGATCAACTTAATATCAATGCAGATGCTTTAACTAGATTGGAAACAGAAGAAGTTAACGTAGTTACAAGATCACAAACCCTGAAATATTGAAATATAGAAAATAAAATTGATTCTGTTATACTTGTAGAAATAGCAGATAAAGAAGAAATATAGAAAATCTTGCAAGAATATCATAACTGTCCGACAGGAGGACATCGAGGTGTTGCACATACATTTAAGCGAATCAGAGAAAAGTATAAATGGAAGAATATGTTTCGCCAAATAAAAAAATATATAAAGAGCTGTGAAATTTGTCAAAGAAATAAATCAACTCTCAAGACTAAAGTACCAATGAAGGTTACGACAACATCGAAAAGATCCTTTGAACGCGTAGCGCTGGATATCGGCGGACCTTTACCCATTTCACACAATTTCAACAAATTTATCCTAACATTTCAGGATGATCTCACAAAGTTTATGTTAGTAATTCCCATACCAAATCAGGAAGCACATACTGTCGCAAAACACTATGTTAGAAAAATTTTATGCATTTTTGGCACTCCAACATCTTTATTAACAGATCAGTGTACCAACTTTTTAAGTGATTTGGTCAAACGAACTCAATCAATTCAAAGAGATGCAAACAGCTCCTTATCATCGGCAAAGTAACGGTGTCATCGAGCGCTTGGTGATTATTTGCGAAGTTATGCAAGTAAAGATCCATCTAACTGGGACTCCTGGCTGGATTATGCAACATTTTGCTATAACACAACTCCTCATTCAGCAACTAATTACACACCACACGAAGCGTTGTTTGGAATAAAACCTGAGTTGCCATCATCTATTGTAGGAGCTGTTGAACATGTGTACAATTATGATGACTACGCAATAGGTCCTAAATCTAGGCTTCAAAACGGATATGCAATTATTCGTGAGAACCACCTCCAAACAAAAGGAAAGTCATTAACGTATTATGATCGAAACAGGAAATCAATTCAATTGTATATAGGTGATAACGTCTTTTTAGAACGAAAATATCGAAAACATAAGAAACTTGCCCCATTTTTGAAGGGCCTTTTTAAATAATAGGAACAATTTCGCCCGAAATTTCCAAAATAAAATAGGTCGAAACTCTAAAGTTGAATATAACAACCACTTAAAAAAGGCATTACTGTAAAATAATTGCACAATTAAATTCCCAGGTTTTTATGTTACTATCGTTCCTACACAACAAATCCGTGTTTTGTAATAACCGTAAAATTTCACCTTTAGTCAATGACACTGGAGTATATTTTCAACAAATCGGATCACTTCTAAAGTCAACATAGTCATGGACTTTTTATATTCATTTAAATTTAACGGAACTCCAGGAATCTACTAAATAATTAAATTCATATTACAATACTTTAGATACTCTATGTATGCAGAATAAGGAAAATTCCCATTAGATCACCATAGAAATAACTTAAGAATCATCAATGGAACTTTAAATGAAGCTCTCGAAAATGATTACTATTTCACTAGAAATTTTAGAGTTATGGACACCGACGACGCACACATGTTGGACGATATTGTAGAAGGACTGGAAAACAATCAAATTAGTTTACATCATAATCCAGAAAAACAGGCCTCAAATACCAGTAATATAGTCCAAACTGTTATAGATCGTGTACGCACAATCTAAAGTGGGTCAAACTTAGAGAAGCTGTCAAATACGACGAGACGAAGACATTCATTCAGCATACATAAGTGACAGCGAGAAGACGCATAGAAAACATCAGATCAAAATCTATCTAATTGTAACCACATTAAAATCTAAATAAAGAATATTTTTTGTAATTAATAAAGTGTATATTAATCTACAACAAAATAACACATGGTGTCAGATGTGGAAAGGTAAGCATTTTGAAATCAGAAATAAATTTGTTATTTGGTGCATAAAAAAAAAACAAAATGGCAGAAATACAACTTTTAGAACAAAAGTTAGCGACCTTAGAAGAATCTATACAAAAATTTAGAGAAGAAAATAAATCGCTGAAAGAAGAAATAGGAAAATCAGTTTATACAACAAATATTACAAATATTCCATTTCCAAAACCAATTAATATTCATGAGGGAGACATAACCTCAAATTTTAATTTTTTCAAGAACACGTGGAAAAATTATAGTCTAGCTAGCGGGCTGAATCTAGAAAGCCAACAAAAACAAAAAGCAATCCTATTATCAGTAATTGGAGACGATATATTCAAGCAATATCAGCATTTCACAATCTCAGAACATGACGAATTAACGTGTGATAACCTATTAGAAGCCATAGGTAGAAACATAACGCCCGAACACAACAAAAGATACGAAAGAGCCATCTTCAACTTAGCTAAACAAGATACCAACGAGTCGTATGACGCATATTTCATTCGTTTAAAAAGTCTCATCAAAAATTGTGAATATGGTGATCTTTCGGAAGACTTATTTTTAGACAGAATCATATGTTCAATCAAAGATATAAACTTAAGAGAAAAACTGTGGCTCGACAAAAACGTCACATTAGTAACAGCAATCGAAATTTGTCGATCAAAAGAAGCATCAGCAGCACAACTAACAGTTATAGATTCAAAAGACAACCAATTCGAAGATGTCAACAAAATCAAACCAAGTAACACACACTCAGAAGAGTTAAAGTATCAACCGCGTTCACAAAATACAAAATGTCTTTATTGCGGCTTAACACAACATAGATCCTTAGAAGATTGTCCTGCTAGAAACGTAGCATGCAATTTCAGTTCCAAAAAAGGACACTATGCAAGAGTATGTCTAAAAAAACAAAACTCACAGAGAATTAAAACAATTGTTCCAGAAGATATTGGCATACTTTCAATAAACACACCAACAACAAATGCCAACGCAAAAATCAAGCTAAAAATTGGAATAGGTCCAAACAAACAAAAACATAAAGATACAGAGTGTCAGTTAGACACAGGAGCATCAGTTAACGTTATAGAATATCATAACCTATGCCGAATACTTAATATGCAGAAACCTATCATCAACAATACTAATATTCGGCTAAAAGGGTTTTATGGATACACAATTAAACCCCTTGGTGAAATAGACTTAACAGTTACGAATAAATCTAATTCATTGAAAACAAAATTTACGATTATTGATAAAGTACACATTCCAATAATCTCAGCAGAAACATGTCAGCAACTAAATG
Organism: Xylophagus ater; assembly: GCA_963422695.1. Taxonomy (NCBI): domain Eukaryota; kingdom Metazoa; phylum Arthropoda; class Insecta; order Diptera; family Xylophagidae; genus Xylophagus; species Xylophagus ater. The sequence goes on along the minus strand of OY730481.1, from coordinate 25,027,819 downwards.
TCATCAAAATATGTGAAGAAATAAGAATACAAAACAAAACACAAACCACACAACAAATTATAGAAAAATACAATAGCGTATTTACTGGGCTAGGAGAACTTGAGAAAGAAATAAAGTTAGAAATTGACACGAACATTCGCCCCCGAAAACAAGCGCCTAGAAGGGTTCCAATAGCCTTGAGAAACGAACTCAAAGAAAAATTAGACGAAATGGAAGCTTTAGGTGTTATCGCTCCTGAACACGGCTCAACAGATTGGCTTAGCAACATAGTCCTGGTAAAGAAAAACAACAAATTAAGAATTTGTCTCGACCCAACGGAACTAAACAAAGCATTAGTAGACGTGAAATTTCCAACTAACACAATTGAAGAAATCATACCAGAGTTAAAGAACGCCAAAATATTTTCTATACTAGATGCAAAGCATGGATTCTGGCAAATCAAATTACACGACGAAACCTGCAAATTAACCACCTTTAGTACTCCATTTGGAAATTACAAATTCCTGAGACTACCCTTCGGGATCAAACCAGCAATGGAGATATTCCAGCAAAGACAAAACGAAATTCTACAAGGTCTAAAGGGGATTGAATGTATTGCAGACGATATACTAGTATTTGGTAGTGGAGAAAGCCATGAAGAAGCCTTAGAGGATCATAACAAAAATCTAGAAAGCCTTTTCAAACGACTACAAGAAAAAAATTTGAAGCTCAATAAAGAAAAGGCCAGATTCGGTCTTGAACAAATAAAGTTTTATGGACATATACTTACGAGCGAGGGTCTTAAGGCAGACACCGAGAAAATTTCGGCTATAACAAACATGCCGGAACCTAAAAGCAAAGCAGAATTAATGAGGTTTCTTGGAATGATAACATATCTGGGAAAATTCCTCGAAAACTTAGCACAAATCGCAGAGCCATTACGAAAACTAACTAGAAAAGAAGAAGATTATATCTGGAGACCAATACAAACTAAAGCCTTCGAAGATCTAAAAACATTATTAACACAAAGCCCAGTTTTGAGATATTACGACATACACAAACCTATCGTTATACAAACAGATGCGTCATCATTCGCAATGGGTTGTGTTCTAAAACAGGACGATCATCCAGTAGCATACGCCTCAAAAACACTCTCAAAAACGCAAAGAAACTATGCACAAATAGAGAAAGAAATGTTGGCCATAGTATTTGCCTGCAATCGTTTTGACCAATACCTATGTGGCAGAAACAATATAATAGTCGAAACTGATCACAGCCCGTTAATCAATATATTTTCAAAATCACTCATCTTAGCACCAAAACGATTACAGAGTATGATATTATCATTACAAAGATATAACATAACATTAAAATATACCAAAGGGACAGAAATGTATATAGCAGACACATTATCTAGAGCACCAGAAGTAACATCGAGTATAGAAAAACAATACAGCATATACAAGATTGACAAAATACTAAGCGAATACGACAATATCAATAGCATTGAAAACATCAGAGTCTCCAGCAATACAATCGAGAAAATAAGAAAAGAAACAACAGTTGACCAAACAATGTCTAAACTAAGAGAAGTAGTAAAAAACGGCTGGCCACAAAAAGCAAAAGCTTTGCCCGAAGCTGTACAACCATACTTTCCATATAGAGAAGACTTACATTATCAAAATGAACTAATGTTAAAAAGCAACCGTATAATAATTCCAGTCAACCTAAGAAATGAGATGTTATCCCGACTTCACTATTCCCATTTGGGAATCGAAAATACAATAAAACTTGCTAAAGAAACTATTTTCTGGCCCGGCATAAACAAACAGATAAAACAAAGAATACAAAGTTGCGACACTTGTATCAAATTCAGTCCCAATCAACAACACGAACCAATGATTACACACGAGATACCGACAAAAGTTTTCCAAAGAATCAGCATGGACGCATTTGAGATAAACCAGAATCAGATAAAAAAAAAGTTCCTATTAACAGTAGATCACTACTCAGATTTTTTTGAAATTGATGAACTTAAAGATATGAACACGAACACCACCATCCAAATTTGTAGAAAGAACTTTTCCAGATATGGTACTCCAGAAACCGTAATTACAGATAATGGTACAAACTTCTCATCACAAGAATTTATAGAGTTTTCAAAGAATTGGGAATTTACGCACCATACATCCAATCCAATACACCAACAGGGCAATGGAAAGGCCGAAGCAGCAGTAAAAATAGCAAAAACACTGATAAAAAAAAGTATAGATGGTGGCACAAATTTCTACAAAGCACTCCAGGTATGGAGAAACACTCCAAACAAACTCACATCCAGCCCAGCAGAAAGATTTTTCTGCAGAAAATTAAGATGCATAATACCCATCATTGACTTAGATCAACATGTAGTAAAAAATGTTCCTGAAGCAATCCACAGACAGAGAACATACAATAAACAACACTACGACCGCACCGCAAAATGTCTAAAGCCGCATGAAAGTGGAGATCTAGTATTTTTCAAATTACATCCGGAAGACAAGTTCTGGAGACCGGCACAAATAATAACAAAACTAAAAAATAGGTCATATCTACTTAGTTTCAATGGTCGCGAATATCATAGAAATGCCATACACATAAGATCGACAAAAAGCACCAATACAAACAATCTGATCAATCAGAATGCTATACCTCAAAACACAAGCATCGAAATTCCAAACGATCAGAATAGCGGTGAACCAGATATTTCAACACACATAATACCGACAACATCATCAGATGTGTGTGGTGAAGACGAAACAGAACCAGTTACATCAACTCCAATCCATAAGAAAATTAACCTACGTAAGAGAGATAAAATTCGTCCACCACTTTGGCAAACGGACTACGAAATCGGCAAAATAAAAAAAGAAAAAGAGGATGTTATAGATCGTGTACGCACAATCTAAAGTGGGTCAAACTTAGAGAAGCTGTCAAATACGACGAGACGAAGACATTCATTCAGCATACATAAGTGACAGCGAGAAGACGCATAGAAAACATCAGATCAAAATCTATCTAATTGTAACCACATTAAAATCTAAATAAAGAATATTTTTTGTAATTAATAAAGTGTATATTAATCTACAACAAAATAACACACAAACATTCAATAAATCTAATCAAGAATTACACACAACTTTTGAAACAATTCATTCACAAATTTCAACGTTATACGAAGAATTGCAAAATAGATCAGACTTTGAAAAGAATCTTCATATTTTTGACGAATTAGACAATATCATGACACTACCTTTGGATCAGCTAATTTCAAAATAAGAAGCACGTTTTAATATCACACAACAAGCTATTTTGGGAAAGTCGGATAGGCACTTATTAAATATAGACACTTTCCTAAAAGCACTAAAAGAAATTCAGTTAGAACTCGATCGTAATAAAAAACTGCCAATAATAGTGAAAACTTCGAAATTTACATTTTTAAGTAGAATTGCACAAGTCAAACCGGTATACGCAAATAATTACTTTTTGTGTCAAATTAAGATCCCACTAATGTCAGAAAAATATGAATTAAATAAACTTACCAGTTTACCTTTCAAATTTAAGCATAACTTATTTTATTATGTAAAAACAGATCCCGAATATGTAGCTATCAATGAATTATTGAGTCAATATACAATATATTTTTAAAGCAGAATGAATTCGACGAATGCATTAAGATGCCAGAAAACAATTTCATATGTATAATGAACTTTTTGACTTATAATCGTAACAAACAAAATTGTATAATTGCTTTAAGTCTTTCAGATCCTAATTCATCCGATTGTGATTTAAATATTTTCAAACTCAGTCATCAAATATGGTACCAAATAACTGCTTCCAATAATTGGTTATAGATTTTACCCAATAAAACATTTTTTGTGTGGTATTTTAGAGTTACACGATCAATGTAAGGCTAAAACGGACGAAGTTAATTTGAAAAACCAAAACCGAAATTTTAAATATCAAACCTTTTCATTATAACTTTGGTAATATATTTATTAAAGAGCTAGATAAAATTCCAAGGAATTTCAGTATATTCGAAAATCGGATAAAACCTCAACAAATAAATATGGGTAAATGAGATCTTGATACAATATTAGCAAACTGCTACAAGAAAACTCTGTAGACATTTGAAATTACAACTAACGATAATAACAATAAAAATGTAATCCTTATTATGGTTGTAATAGTTACAATGATTTTCAATTTTAAACGAATTATAAAATGTAATCTGAGTACCAATTGTCAAAGACAAGAAATAGAAACTGTAGATCAGAGGTTCCCAAACTTTTTTGTCTGATGGACCACTTGCCATGTTTTTCGGTTTTGGGTAGACCTCCTGCTTACCTATATTAATTTTTTGCAAATTCATCAACATCAAATGAATCACCAATTTCGAAAAGGGCTCATGTCTGTTTCTTTTTCAAAATGTACTTTTTCGCCGTTTTATTATCCTCACGTATAGACGCATGTTCCATGAGTAACAGGGACTCGTATTGTATCTTCCAAAGTGGAAAAAATTGCATATCCTTCTGGAGATGAGAACTTTTCGAAAACAAATCAAGACATCTAGCCTATGCGAACTCTTTCAATGTCAATTTTAATTTGTCATTTTGGAGACCACAACTTGAAATGTGCTCAAAATGCGAAGAAATTAATTAATAGTTAAGAAATCAGCTACCAGTTCATAGGGGCGTCCAAATTTTACTCTGAAATCAAAGAAATCACTGAAAAATCTCAAGTGGTTGGTACCACTATCATGCGTTTGGAGTCTGATTATATGCAGAATCTCCCGCTGCCAGTTTTGCCCATCCAGGTAGTATTTTATTTCCGCCAACTATGACAACGGTGAAAACAACTTTCTACTCCTACCACGAGGTTCAAGCCCTCAAGTGACCCAACAAAGTCGTATAATGTTTAAATGATTATATTCGTAAAAACGTCCCTGAAGAAAAAACGGGGTTCCAGTTATTCTGCGACGAATGTTTGGGACAAAACAAAAACAATTAGTCAGTCGAAAGTTCAAAGTTTTCTTTATTTTCCACAGAGGCTCGTACAATGATTGTGATAATGATGGTTTTTAATTAATAAACTGACTATCTTATAATAAGCATTCTTTATTTACCTTTTTATTACTAAAACCACCTGCGTTCTTCAATCAATTTAGAGAAGGGCTCATCTTGGAAAACTCTACCAGTTGTTTTTTTCGGCACTCTTGTAATAAAGAAAACCATTTCAGTATGTTATGTCCAATGGTTAGCACTTTCAAAAAAATTTGCGGTTTTAAATTCCATATAGTTTGGCAGAAATTCAGCTCTTTCTGTCTCCTGAACAATTTGAAAAAACCGACATGAGCCCTTTTGGAAATTGGTGACTGCAATGTATTTTTGACAGCTGGTATAGTGCTACTCACTTTGAAAGGGCTAAAGGTGAGTATACCACCCCAAGATCATAAATATTATCTAAGATACTATGCGACGTTGTAAATTGTATATTGGAATAGACAAGAATTTCTACTGTGCAAGTTTTTACAAGTTCAAATTGTATGGCGACCACAAAGCGGAGGGTAACAACTTACAAAACCGCAGTAGCGTGTAATTCTTAAACAGTTTCATATATCTCAAAAAAACCTAATAACTTAAATTTTAATATAATTCTTGTTCACATTTCATGAACATTCATGTTTTGAACATTTTTACCTCATAGGTACTTTTGAATTTATGTAGAATGTAAATAGTTATATGCCTTTATATTATGAGGTAGTATTATCTAAGTAAATACGTACTATCTGTGTATGGGGATTATTCCATTCATGGAATGCCAAAATTAATGTCAAGACCTGCTTATATGAGATCCACTAATGATGACCCCCATTTTCGTTTTATGGACCCCCAAATTTTTTTCTCGCTGACATGGACCCCTTGCAGGTCGTAATCGACCCTTGAGGGTCGATATAGACCACTTTGGGAATCACTGCTGTAGATGAATAATTTCATTTAAAATATATATATACAAGGTGTAGTCCAAAGTAATCAGGACTTTAAAAACAAAACAGAACAAATGGTTTTTTCGGCAAAATCAATTGATTTTATTCAAAATAGTCTCCTTCTGCTTCAATACAGCTTTTTGCACGGTCCAAAAGCATGTCGAACGAGTGTTTTAGCTCGTTGGCCTGTATGGCCGCCAGTATGCCGGTGCAAGCCTTTTGAATGGCCTGCATAACGCTTTCCTTTCATCGGCAAATGCATTTTTCCGAAAAGGTAGAAGTCGCACGGTGCCATATCCGGTGAATACGGGGAGTGGTTGATGCATTTTTGGTGAGATAATCGGTCACAAGCGTCGATCGATGAGACGGCGCATTATCGTGCAACAAACGCCAACTTCCATCATCGCGATATTCGGGCCGAACACGTCGAATACGGCGCACCCAACGCTTCAAAACTCCTAGGTAGAATACCGCATTAACGTTTTGACCGGGTGGAACAAATTCTTTGTGGACAATACCCTTGGAATCATAAAAACAAATCAGCATTGTCTTCACTTTTGACTTCTCCAGGCGCGATTTTTTGGGTTTCGGCTCGTCCGGCGCCTTCCATTCAGCACTCTGGCGTTTCGTTTCGGGATCATATTGAAAACACCACGTTTCGTCACCAGTCACAATGTTATAAAGGAAGTTTTTGTCCCTTTTGACCTCTTTAATGATGTCCTTCGAATGTTGAATTCTGATCAATTTTTGGTCGTCGAAGCTCATTTTCGCACCGATGACACAAACATACTGACACTTAAAACGCAATAACTTCACTTTCAATAGATGAAATGTCATGAAATTCTCACAGGAAGTCTATAAAGGATAGCAGATTCTAACGCACCAGTTGACATATAGATGGCGCCACTAGGGGCGCTAGATTCAAAAAGTCCTGATTACTTTGGACGACACCTTCTACATACTTGTATATATATATATAATGTTAATATTAATTTTTCTTAAAATATATATAAATATATATGTGGGATTGTCAACCTTAATACTTTGTTCCACGTAAAAAACAAAACGACTCAGTAGTCGTTTTGTTAAAGAATAAAAAAAAGTAAGTCAGATGAAAATTTATTAAGAACCGAAAAAAAGATTGAACATCGAATGAAGAAAGAAAACTTTGAAGGAGAAATACCAAAAGATAAACGCGGCATAATTAAAACAATTTTTGATGTGTAAACATCTTTGCTCTCGGTAGGGGATAGTTGAAAAATCGACAGTGATCATCAGATTGGCGGAGCCATCAAAAATTAAACTTGGAAATAAATATATCGTCGAGCAAAAAAAAAAAAACGGTTTTTGATATGTTGTAGCGAATTAGTTGAAACGTGGAGAAATTTTGTTCCCGGGGAAATTGGGGGTCGGGTGGTTACAAAACGGGGGTTTGGCAGTTCATTTTGGAAAACCTCATTTATAATCTGAAATATACATCGGACATGATTCTGACCTGAGACAATGTTATTGAGATTTTTATGGCGCACATTTTGACACCCACGACAAAGTTCAATTAGCCACCGCTGTGGCGTTGGAGGCAATACAAATTTAAGAACTTTTTATATAGAAGGCACATGCGAATACAATGTTCAGCAAAGTTGCGGAGGTTTTCATGACGACTATTTCTGTCGAAGACCATATAGTTCTATCTCTCACCACTTTGGCGTTGGAGGCAATACAAATTTAAGAACTATTTATATAGAAGTCATATGCGAATACAATGTTCAGCAAAGTTGTGCAGGTTTTCATAGGGATTATTTCTGTCGAACACCATATAGTTCTATCTCTCACCACTTTGGCACTGGAGGCAATACAAACTTTTGAACTTCATATTTAGAGGTCACACGCGATTACAATGTTCAGCAAAGTTGTAGAGGTTTTCATGGGGACTATTTCTTTCGAACACCATATAGTTCTATCTCTCACCACTTTGGCGGTGTAGTCAATATAAACTTTTGAACTTTTTATATAGAAGTCACACGCGATTACAGTGTGCAGCAAAGTTGTGTAGGTTTTCATGGGGATTATTTCTGCCGAAGACCATATAGTTCTATCTCTCACCACTTTGGCGCTGTAGTCAATATAAACTTTTGAACTTTTTATATAGAAGTCACACGCGATTACAATGTTCAGCAAAGTTGTGAAGGTTTTCATGGGGATTATTGATGTATAAACATCTTTGCTCTCGGTAGGCTAGTTGAAAAATCGACTGTGATCATCATAGGCTCCGCCCATGAAACTGCATTTGAACCTCTGTTTTGTATGCAATTGTGATTTCAATTTTAACAGTCTGCACATAATTCATAACAAACAGCTGTGTGAATTAACTTAGCAGAGGTCTCATTTACTTCAAGGGCACATGTTTTAATAGAAAAATGTCAACAGCTGTGTCAATTGACTTAGCGGAGGTCTCATTTACTTCAAGGCGACATGATTTAAGAGATAACTGCCAACGGCTGTGTGAATTGACTTAGCGGAGGTTCTACTTACTTCGAGGGGACACGTTTTAATAGAGAAATGTCTCCTTTTTACATTTTTGTCTCTGCGCATTACAATAGTCTCCAGATTTTCAAAAATTTTAATTTTATGTTATCATTACAATGTCAACTCTTTTATGATTTTGATTTATATCAACTTCTGCCACATTTACCTATTAAAACATCTCCCCACGAAGGGAATGAGGACTCAACGAAGTCAATTCATACAGCGGATCGATCTATAAATATAATTTCTTGTCATATTGCCTTGGAAAGTTGATATTTTAATATATTTATATCAATTTCAGGATTCAGCTTCCTTTGGTCTGCTAGCAAAATGTCGGATCCACCGAGGGAAAATTACACTCAACAAACGGACGATCAAGATGAACCAACTGCGAAAAAAGCAAAAGCAGCTGCGTATTCCCGTGCTTATCGAGCTCGAAAAAGGCTGAGGAGACAAATAAAACGGCATCTACGAAGTCACTTGAAAGTATTCAACATCGAAGGGTCAAAATTGCTGAAAACACGAGGGCTTATCGGCTCCGACAAAGGACTGCAATAACTATAAATCCAACAGTTCAACTGGCAACGAATGAGACGAGAACAATGCCGTTGGCCTCCAATGAGCCCACACCGATGCCAATGGATTCCGCTACGACTGCAACAATTCAAGTACAGCCAAACGAGGAGATCGAAGAACAATTGACGCCGTCAGTGCCAACCACCACTTATGCAGCTTTCTTTTCACACGATAAAGCTCATGCTCAGTTCAGAGAGAAGTTTTTAGAGAATAATTATGGATTAGCATGTGCCATATGCGACAGATTATGGTACAAGAACGATTTAAAGCCAGTTCCGTCTGATTCCACAACTCTTCTCCCAGCAGAATTTGCTGATATAAATGTGGAATCGACACGAGTGTGCGACACTTGTTATAGTTCATTGCAGAGAGGAAGAATACCCACTCTATCTACGACAAACGGTTTCAAATATCTTCCACTGCCAGATAATTTGCCACAGCTTGATTTAGTATCTGAACGTTTAATATCACCTCGCTTGCCATGTATGCAAATAAGAAGACTTAGACATGGTCAAGGTCAATATGGAATTCTTGGACAAGTTATAAATGTTCCAGTTTCCGTTCATACTATGGTTCACCGTTTGCCTCGAGAGCTCGACGACGATTACTGCATCAACGTTCATATAAAGCGCAAAAAGATACACAAATCAAGTTACCTTGTCGGCATGGTTAAGAAACGCGTTATCAAGACTTGGCTACGGTATCTCGTCGACACACGAATGTACAAATTCTATGGCATTACTATTTACGAGTCCTTTTTCTCAACGAATGTGCCAGCGGAAGATTCTATCGAAGATCTGAGTGAAGAAATCAACATAGAAGAAAGTCTACATGCTCAGCAACAAACTCTTTACTGGAACGAAGATAAATATCTATGAATAGCTCCGGCAGAAAATCAGGTTCCGCGGAGTGTACTGTTCGACGAACACTGCGAGGAGTTGTCATTTCCCTCTATTTATCTCGGACAATTTCGTACTTTCAAGGAAGGATTCGTTGTAATACCGTACATGATAGCAACCAGTGAATTGCGAAGAGCAGATAGACGTGGAGTTACTCCACAGCACTTGCTGTACATGGCAATGAATATCTTACGATTACGTACACGAGATGCATTGATAGTTGCTTTCAAGTTCGTTGGGAAGGATACGAAACTCACCAGAGAACAAATAGAATCAACTGATTTCATCCATGGATGCCTCGAAAAAAGTTTGGCGTTCTTGCGGTCGATCCCTAATTCCGTCTACTACTGGTCGCAAAGAAAGAGAGACCTTTTTGCAACGATTCGCCAGTTAGGAAGACCTACATTTTTCTTAGTGATGAGCGCGAATGAAATTGGTTAATGAAACTCCTGCATAAACTCCGAAAAAAGGGAGCGGACATCGACTCAGACGTTCTCGCGAATATGCACTACAATTCGAAAGCTACTCTCATCAACGAGGATCCCGTCACTTGTGCTATCCATTTGAATAAACTCGTGCAAGTCATTATGGGTATACTACAATCGAAACGCTTCAGCCCCTTTGGAAATCACTACCTCCAGCATTACTTCAAACGGATCGAATTCCAGCACCGCGGTAGTCCACACGCGCATATACTGCTTTGGTTGAATGAACCTCCAATCGATGCCATAGGAGGCTGCAGCTGAGAGTCTAATTGACAGACTTATCTCCGTATCGCCAGCTGCTGACTCTGGTCATCAAAAGCTTCAGCGACATAAACATACGTTCACGTGTTACAAGAAAAGAAATTCCACCGCTTATCGTTTTGAGGTGCCGTTCATGCCAAGTCGCTCAACAATTATACCTCAACCTATGGCAAAAACAGATCCACGTCGCATACTGTATTCAACGATTTATAAGCGTATCTGGAAAGCACTCGAAGATAATGATTATCCCGATTTGGACGAGTTCTTAAGAGTAAACAACATCAAGTCGTACAATACGTACTTGGATGTCTTGAGAGCCGTCATAACCAGGCCACGAGTATTCCTCAAACGTCAACCTAGAGACAAGTGGATGAACCCATTTAATCCGTTTATACTCAGTGTGCTAGGTTCAAATATGGACTTGCAGTTCATCATTGAGGAATACTCTTGCGCCGCATATGTGGTCGAATATGTGAATTCGATATAGTAGAGATAGCGAGAAAACTCAGTGTCGATATGTTAAACTCTGTAGAACTCACCAGCCAAGAAGCTGCTTGGTATCTTCTTCGACAAGACATGTCAAGGAGCTCTGTCAAGGTGGTTTATACTCCAACTTCATGGCCAGTGGAGCGTGATCGCGTTCGAAAATAAAACAAGTTATTGGAAGAAGAAAATGTTGATCAGGACTCATGTGACGTTTGGCTAGAAAACTGTTTTGACAAATATCAAAGCAGGCCTCAAGATTTAAATGATATTACTTTGGCTCAGGCTGTTGGATATTATGCAATATCGAAAGCCAATGAGTGGAAACGACTTAAGGTTCAGCGAGTCATTAGGTATCGGAACTGTGACATGACGGCTGATCCAAATGAATACAAACGTGAAATGGTCACCTTGCATTTGCCTTGCTGTGACGAGGAAAATGAAATTCTCGCTGAGAAAAAATACGTTCAATTTTATGACGACAACGATATGCTCATAATGGAGCGAAGGCGAGAATTCGAGGCTGCTATCGATATCGCTAAAACCATCCAAATCTGTCGAGAATTGTGCATTGATGAAGCCAACGAGGACGAAGAACTTTCGAGCGATATTAATCTACTGGCAGCACACGTACGAGATACAGACCCTTATGCTGACTTCCTTGCAAACGCTAATACGGATGCCAACGTGGACTTGAGACTGGCTACTCTAAATCGTCTTGGCATTATAGTTTAAAAACTAGAGAACGTCATGGACAAGTCGGACTTTAATCGTCTGATGCGTTCAGCGAATCACCGCCAGAAAGGTCTCTTACTGCATGTCATCTCACATCTCTTAAACAACGAGACTCAGGAAAAATTGCAAATTTTCTTCACTGGCTGCGGAAAAACATTCGTCATCAACTTGCTCCGTGAAATTTACAATCGCTTCGGCCATACCGATGGGTATTGCAATGCATATCTCACCTGCGCGTCGACACGGAAAGCAGCCGTAGCTATTGATGGAACAACCGTCCATACAGCTTTCAAAATCTCTATAGGGCGGACGCTGCCTCTATCATTTGAAGTGGCCCAACAATATCGCAGTCCCTTCAAGTATATCCAATGCATTTTAATTGACGAAATCAGCATGATATCAGCGGAATTGAACGAAAAAATTGACTCGCGATTGAAACAGATCACAGCTGTTGACTCTTTTTAGCGTGGAAAAGACATTTTTCTCATCGGGGATCTACGACAATTAGCAGCTGTCCGCGCAACTGCTATTTATAAACAATCGAAAAATACCATGGTAGGCCCAACATTGTGGCGGAGCCTGAGATTCTACGAACTCAACGAAGTCATGCGTCAAGCCAACGTCAGCTTCTCGGGTTTGCTTACAAAAGTCGGAAACGGCCAAATATTCGACGAGTGCGAGCAGAATTTGATTGAGTCTCGCTTCTTCACTAAAGACGAAGCTGACGAACAATGTCCCAATGGAGTACGGTTGTTCTTCAAAATCACGACGTCGATAATTACAACAGTGAGATTCTTAACACTGCCTCAGAGAAAGTGTTATCTGCAGCGAAAGACATTTTCGTCGGCTACAATAGCGCTGAACAACTAGCAGACGTTCGACAACAGCTACACAAAAACGCCGTTTTGGATACTGGAGGATTGCCATATGAACTTACGCTCGTTAAAGGGCGGCCTTACATGATATCAACGAATATTGACGTGTCGGATGGTTTAGCAAACGGAGCCGTAGGGTTTTTGGAACTCATTGTATACGAGAACGAGACCCAAGCTGATGGCAATAATTTCGACGAAGAGAACTTTGAAAACAATAGCATTCGGCAAGACAACGGCACGGTGAAGCGCCTGTGGTTACGATTTCCTGAAAATTGCAAAATTGGTCGAAAAGTGATGAGACTCGCCACAAGATACGTACTACGAAATGATATAGCAAAAGACTTGGTTTCCATCGCACGCAGAAATTTTACTACTTACTTAAACACGAATCGAATAATAACTGCCAAGCGAAATCATTTTCCTCTCATTCCTGCCTGTGGTATGATGATTCACAAATCACAAGGTGGAACTTTCGACCAAGTTGTCTACGCTCACGACAAGTCGCATGACCAACAGCTCGTCTACGTGGCTCTCTCGAGAGTAACTAATCTTGGTGGACTTTTCATTGTTGCACCAAACAACAATCGACAATTTCATCATGGGCGGAGAATTGCGCATGACCAACAGCTCGTCTACGTGGCTCTCTCGAGAGTAACTAATCTTGGTGGACTTTTCATTGTTGCACCAAACAACAATCGACAATTTCATCATGGGCGGAGAATTGCACGCACCTTGATTCCACTCCAAAATGAATTTGCTAGACTTGCAAATAATTCGTTACACACCTATCAGGACTCGACTTTAGAAATTTTGGATCACAATCGATGTACATCGTTCTTCGTATTTAATTGTCAAAGTCTTAGGGGACACAACAACGACCTCACAGATGTAGTCACTCAACAGTGTACTTTCTTGATGCTCAGGGAAACTTGGCTATGTAACGATGAGCATATTTCCGTTCCAAACTTTGATTGTTGCGTGCAGTTTAAAAGAGAAGGACAACGAGTTAGTGGTGTAGCGATATATCAGAAGCGTGATACAGCACGTGTAAATATGCCAAATGTGACTATTACAGATCGCCAAATTTCGAGTGCCACAACGACGTCAAGAGCAATCGGAGACGTTTGTGCAGCTGAATTTTTAATGCAAAACGGACAGAAGATACTTTCAGTAGTCGCGTACATCTCGCCAAATCAACCCGCCAACGCAATTATAAAATTCATTCATTTTGTTCTTTTACCATATACTCCGGTCGGATCCGCTGAGCTTGGGGTAGACCTTGACAAATTACCCATGATATTGGGAGGCGGATTCAACATTAAGTTCGCCTTAGATGAGGCAGAGCCGGTCATTACATTCTTGCGGGAAAAATCAAACTTGGAAATGAATTCGAACAGACACATTCCAACGAAGAACACAAGAACGACAATCGATGCGATATTTTCACGGTACATCGATACACTTGAGACGACGGTATACGTCTCCTATTTCAGTTACCATAAATCAATTATTTGTTCACTTAAACATTAAAAATAAATTTTGGCTTTTACATTAAATATATATAATGGCTTTATTTCAATAAAAGACCCAAATCTCTAGCTTATTAAAACCACAACCTCTGCGATATTCCAACATGCAACGCTAACGAGCCTACATGTTTACACATCAAGTACCGTGAGAGCAGCGTCGCTCACACCTTTTTTTTGATTATAATAAAAATAAATAAATAAAGAAACTAACAAAATTATATTCACAATTTTTCATATCCGTATTTTATTTCTTAAGAACCTTATATTTCCCACAAATGGGGGCTCAACCGCGATACGAAGGCTAAAACAAAATATTTTAAGTGCGAATAAAACGATTCGGAGAAAAAAAATACAATCTTATGAAAATTGCGAAGTTGTTTTTTTTTTTCGATAAAAAAATCCCGAGAAACAAAATTGTCATACGTGAAGAAAAGTTATTGTGTTTTATTTTAATAAAAAAAAACGAAATGTCAAACGCGAATATTAATAAAATGAGCGTTCGTGATTTGCAAGAGGCACTAAAAGAAAAGAATTTACCAATATCTGGAAATAAAGCGAGATTGGTAAAACGGTTGAAGGATGCAGCAGAAGAATTTGAAGACTCAACTGGCGAGGAAAATAGGATTCAAGCAGATACATCTATTGCATCAATTACATCCGATACACATGATGTTTCAAATCAAAGAAATGAAATATTTGAATCAAAACATGCATTATCAAAACCGTTTTTTTTCATTTCAGGACATTGAAGGTAGCTTTAGAACTTTTACTGGTGACGATTTCGTTAGTGTCGAAAGTTGGATATCATAAATTGAAGAAACAGCTGAAATTATGCAATGGAATATGTTACAAACATTTGTGTATGCCAAACGCCTACTAAAAGGAACAGCTTTACTAGTTTCTTAAGTCGAAGTAACTCGTTCTTAGCATGACTTGAAAAAAACATTATTGATAGAATTTGATGCTAAAATGAGTAGTGCTGAAATATATAATTTGCTGAGAACCACTAAAAAATGTAATGACGAGAGTTATCTCGCATACGTTCTTAAAATGCGACAAATTGCTGGTCAAGGAAAGTGCGTTGACCAAGAATCGTTTCTGCAGTATGTCATCGACGGAATAAATGATAAGTCCGAAAATAAAATATTTTTCTACGCTGCTCGAGATATCAATGAGCTGAAAATCAAACTGAGGACGTATGAGAATTTTAAAATACCGTACAACCGAAGTTTCCACCGAAAAAAACCAACAGCCCAGAAGAAATGATTAATGATGATGCAATTATTGCAAGAAAAAAGGACACTTCGAAGAAAATTGTAAAATGAAGAATGCAATATGTTATAAGTGTGAAGAGCCTGGGCATAGATCTTTCGAATGCAAAAAAGATACACCAAGTGAAAGCAGAACAAATGTAGTTATAGTCAATACGAAATCTCAAACGAAATTTACAAATGCAGTTATGAAAATTGACAACTTTGAAATAGATACGTTCGTCGACACGGGAAGTGAAATCAGCTTGATAAGTCATGACATATACACGCAACTAGGGAATCCTATCTTACGAGACAATTCAATACTCTTGAGAGGTCTCGGCAAGTATTCCACGTGGACGTCTGGTAGTCTGAATGCTGAAGTAGACATAAGCGGAATCAAGATTGAAGTTGAACTACATGTCATAAAAGGAGAACATATCGGGGTTCCATCAATATTGGGTCGCGATATATTAAATCAAGTCGACATTTTATAAACTGTAAATGAAACCAAGTTAATCGCAAAAAAAAAAAGAAATAGAAAACGCTGCTGAAAAGGACATGAAAATTAAGAATAAAAAGAAAACTGAAATGCAAATCGAAAGAAAGAAAGAAGTAGAAAATGAAGCTGCTGAAAAGGACATGAAAAATAATAATAAAAAGAAAACTGGAATGCCAATCAAAAAAAAGAAAGAAATAGAAAACGCTGCTGAAGAGGACATGAAAAATAATAATAAAAAGAAAAAAAAAAAAATAATAATAATAATAATAATAATAAAAAGAAAACTGAAATGCAAATCAAAAAAAAGAAAGATATAGAAAAAGAAGCTGTTGAAAAGGACATGAAAAATAATTCTAAAAAGAAAGCTGAAATACAAATCGAAAAAAGAAAGAAATAGAAAAATCTGCCGAAATCTACATGAAACAGTGTTACTTGATGGAAAAGGATGAAATTATTGCTGACGTTATAGTACCATCGACTGCTGACAACATGGAAAAGTGGTTTCATTCGGGGCGAATGAACAAAAAAAAGATGGGCGAATGAACAAAAAAAAGATGGGCGAATGTCGGATTGTCAACCTGGCAATACCTTAATACTTTGTTTAAAAAGCAATCGACCCAGTAGTCGATTGTTCCACGTAAAAAAACAAAACGACTCAGTAGTCGTTTTGTAAAAATAACAAAAAATGTAAGTCAGATGAAAATTTATTAAGAACAGAAAAAAAGATTGAACATCCAATGAAAAAAGAAAACTTTCAAGAAAAGAATACGGAAAATTACCAAAAGATAAATGCGGCATAATTACGGGTCAACCCAATTAAAACACTTTCTGATTATAATAAAAATAAATAAATAAAGAAACTAACAAAATTATATTCACAATTTTTCATATCCGTATTTTATTTCTTAAGAACCTTATATTTCATACGAATGACTTTGTTCCACGTTAAAAAACAAAACGACTCAGTAGTAGTTAGTAGTAGAATAAAAAAAAGTAAGTCAGATGAAAATTTATTAAGAACAGAAAAAAAGATTGAACATCGAATGAAGAAAGAAAACTTTCAAGAAAAGAATAAGGAAAATTACCAAAAGATAAACGCGGCATAATTACGCGTCAACCCAATTAAAACACTTTTTTGATTATAATAAAAATAAATAAATAAAGAAACTAACAAATTCATATTCACAATTTTGCATATCCGTATTTTATTTCTTAAGAACCTTATATTTCCCACATATATATATATATATATGGTAAGTACTTCAATACAATACAATACGATATATTGCTATAATTTATAAATTTAAAATTTAAATTAAAAAGAAAATTTTAAATAAATTTTATGCTTTGAAAATATATTGAAAAAACTGAGGTAATTTACATTTTCTCTATATCGGCCGGACTACTATGGAAATTCCCGAGAATGTCATAAAATATTCATTTCGGTTCCCTATTCTAAATGCGCATTCCAAGTTTCATGTAACTACTACTGGCCGAATTATTGAGGTTTTTTTATTTTGCACTGCCGCAACCCCCACTGACGGGGTCAGTTGGCCTATCCAGAATATAGACACCATATTTAAAGAAAATCCGCCCATTATTGAGTGAATTATTGACGTTTTTCTATTTTAGCCCTCCACAAGCCCCCACCAGGGAGAGACATATTTTATCTTTTCAGTTGGTCTATCCCAAACGTACGTTTGAAGTTTCATTAAAAGCTGATTATTATTGGCCGAATTAAGGAAGTTTCTATATTTCCACCACAACATTTTTTAAAATAAGTTTTGTGCATTAGTGTTACCAGAAGTGAATTTCGTTGAAAAGTTAATATGTTCTGACCTCGACCTTAGTACACAAACTGTGCAAATGTCATCAAAATTGGACATGCAGTTGCGGTTTTACAACTAGTGTAAAAATAGACGATTTTTGAACAAAACGTATTCTTAGACAGTGTTGCCATAGTTGAATATGGGCCAAAAACTAATCAGATCTAAGTTAGGATCAAATACACGAACTGTCTAAATTTTATCGAAATTGGCCCAGCAGTTGGGCAAGGGTCGAAAATGTTTCGCCAATAAAGTCAGCGGAACTTTTAGGTTTACTAGTAATAGAAAACAGAGAATTGAAGAGAAAACGAGCGGAAAATAGTTCGAAGAAAAGAAATTTTTAAAAGAAAGTTCTACATTATAATATTAAGTTAAAAAAGAAAACAGTTCGAAGAAAAGAATGTTTAAAAAAAAGTTCTATATTACAAGATTACGTTAAAAAGGAAAACAGTTCGAAGAAAAGAAAGTTTAAAAAGAAAGTTCAATATTATAAAATTAAGTTTTAAAAGTAAAGTTAAGAAAAAGTGAAGACAGATCCAAGAGATCTTTTATAAAAATAAAGTAAAGTAAAAGTGAAGAGAGATCCAAGAGATATTTTGTAAAAGAAAAGTAGAGTTAGGAAAGAGTGAAGACAGTTCCAAAAGATTAATTGAAAAAGAGATTAAAGAAGTTATTGGTAAAGTTCAGAATGAATATTGTTAAAATGAATACTGATTTAAGTAAAGAAAGTGCATTTATTTTTTTCATTGAACTTAAAGTGAATATATCCAAGTGAAACCCGATATAATTGAAACATTCAACAATAAGCAGTTCATGTAAGTTCGATTTTCATTATATCTCTATATTAAAACTTCACTTGAGGGACCCGATAACCGACATACGGGTTAAATTAAGCTGACATTGAGACACGAGAGTCGTCTGTAGGGCAATATTACACAGCAAAGCCGTACGAAAATTAATCGAGAAAAGGGTTATTAACAATTTTAAACGAGGTCTCCGAACAAATTTGAAACTAATAGTTACATCGAGCCGACATGAAGCGTTAAGAGATGCCATAGATTTCTCCCTTGAAGAAAATAAATTATTAGAAAGTGAGAAACGAGTTTCACAACCAAATGCGAACAGGAAATATTGTAAAAATTGTAAAATCCCGGGACATGACATAACTGAATGTAGAAAAATGGCTAGTAAATCTGCACCATTTTCAAATCAAACACGATAAGTACCAAACTTTCCTGGCAATGTAAACAGTATCAGTACAAACTCAAATTCGAATGCAATAACGTGTCGTTATTGTACGAAATAAGGACAGACTATCAATAATTGCTGAAAGCGCGAATACAATAATAGAAAAAGCCAAAATAATTCAGGAGAAAATAATAATTCGGAAAACCGAGAAAACCAATGTTCGAACGGTGGGACAGCCAGGGAACGAGATTTAGGACAGAGCACCAACAAAAATCATACGGAAAATCTGTCAACACAAACGCCATCAAAATTCTCACAAAAATAAATGCAAATTCTAATTCAAAACCAAACTCAAAATTAAATTCAAATTCAAATTCACAATCAAATACAAGCTCAAAATTAAATTCACATTGCAATTCAAAAACAAATACAAACTCAAAATCCAATTCAAATACGAATTCAAAATCAAATACAAACTCCAATCCAGAATCAAATACAAACTCCAATTCAAAATCTAATCTAGAGCGCTCTTCGACAAACAGTGAACTGCTACAGTATTGTGAAGTGGTGTATAATCTAAATAGCAAAAAGTTATTCGAAAGAGAAATATGTTTGGATATTCAAAAAATAATAGAAAAACATATTCACATGCACTTAGTCACAGCTGATTTTACATTTGAACATAAATTTCATGTAGTTCCATCTGACTTTCCTATTACGTACAACGGAATATTAGGTCAAGATTTCTTTATACAAACTAATGCAATTGTCAACTACAAATTACAAAATTTTACTTTCCATTTAAATAATAGAGAAGTTCCTCTTAAAAATAATAAACGCAAAGTCGAATTGAAGAAATTTTAAAAATCGGACCAATATACGAGAAAGACGACATCGTATGCTTTCCCTCAGAAATCATGCCGAATGTATATTCATCTGGAGTTGTTGCTAAACCCATAGACAGTTATATCAATATTGCCATTTTAAATAACAGTTATAAATCAATTGAATTAGATTCTGATCTCTGCATATGTATCTTATAAAAACTTATCAGAATATGAAGTTTATCACTTACCCAATTTTAGCAATGAAGAAAAAATGGAAAATAGATTTCAAACTCTTAAATCTATGCTAAATATAGAACGTCTGAATTCAGAAGAAGAAAAATCAATTTTGAGCATATCTGGAGAATATAATACTTTATTTTTTTTGGAATGTGACAAACTAACCTCTACATCAGCTATAACTCATGAGCTTACTACAAAAGTTGATCAACCTTCGATAAATGTTAGACCTTATCGTTTACCAGAAATTCATAAAAATGAAATTAAAACTCAGGTGACTAAAATGCTAGACGATGGTATAATAAAACATAGCGTGAGTCTATGGAACTCTCCGTTGTTAGTTGTCCCAAAGAAACCTAATGCAATTGGAAACAAAAAATGGAAAATTGTAGTAGATTTCAGAAAATTAAACGAAGTCACAGTGGCTGATGCGTATCCTTTACCAAATATTGAAGAGATGCTGAACCAATTGGGTGATTATAAGTACTTTAGTACGTTAGATGTAGTTAACGGTTTTCACCAAATAGGTGTCGCAGAAAAAGATAAGCCTAAAACTGCCTCTAGCACTCCATATGGGCACTATGAGTTCAATAGAATCCCTTTCGGACTCAGAAATGCACCACCAACTTTCCAGCGGCAAATGAACAGAGTATTAACAGGTTTGCAAGGTAGTCGATGTTTTGTTTACCTTGATTATCATCAATCATTGTGGTAAACAGAAAAAACTTTCCGGATCACAATAATAAATTAAGAGAAATTTACGACTCTCTGAAAAAATACAATTTAAAATTGCAACAAAATAAATGTCAATTTCTTTGTAAGGAAGTTACGTATTTGGGCCATATGATTACAGAAAATGGAATAAAGCCCGATTCATTAAAAGTTGACACAATCAAAATTCTCGCTATTCCAAAAATACAGAGACAAATTAAATCATTCCTCGGGTTGATAGGTTATTAGAAAATTTATACCCGCATTTTCTAAATTGTCGGCTCCACTAAATCGTTTACTAAAAAAAGATATTCTATATTCATGGGATGCTTACTGTGATGAAAGTTTCACGTCATTAAAAAAGGCGATAATTAATCCAACAGTCCTTCAATATCCAAATTACGCAGAAAAGTTCTTTCTCACAACAGATGCTAGCAATTCCGCTATAGGAGTGTTATGTAAAAGAAAACTTGAAGGTACTCACCTTGGCTCTTTCCTGAATTTAAAACAAATATAACATGAATTGATTTCTATTGTCAGGCTGTCGAAAGGTGATCAACGTGGTGGTATTCTCGACTTTAGGTATTATTTTTAATATAACCAGCTTTTGTTTGTACTTGCGACGTATTTAGGGGATAGATAATTTTCGCGAACAATTGCATATCCCGATTTTATTATTTGATCGTTCTCGATATTTGAATTTCGAAATTTTTATTTTTTAGCTGTTATTTCGAAACTCAAATATTTAATTACGTTTTTTCGTCAATGGTGCATTTTTTCAGTCAGAACTTTCGCCCATAAAAATAAAGTGTCTGAAATTATTTCGGGTTTGGATTTGTACTTGAAATAAGTCCGCAACATGTTGAAACGGTTCTACTGTTTCGGTCTTATTTCGTGTACCCAAAACCTTCAATTCACATTGATTACTTTATTGGAGGAGAATGTGTTAAGTTTTATTACTTAACAGGAGCAGTCCTATGGTATCTCAACGGTGTAATTCAGAAGGTGCAGACATGCCGATTGCTTTTGCAAGTAGAGTTCTGAATAAAGCTGAACTGAATTACTCAACCATAGAAATGGAAGCTTTAGTTGTAATGAGGGCTTTTGCACATTTCAGACCTTAAAAGACCCAACCTCAAGAATTATGCGTTAGAGAATTAAACTCGAAGAGTGCGATTTCGATGTTGTTCATAAATCAGGTCAACTTAATATCAATGCAGATGCTTTAACTAGATTGGAAACAGAAGAAGTTAACGTAGTTACAAGATCACAAACCCTGAAATATAGAAATATAGAAAATAAAATTGATTCTGTTATACTTGTAGAAATAGCAGATAAAGAAGAAATATAGAAAATCTTGCAAGAATATCATAACTGTCCGACAGGAGGACATCGAGGTGTTGCACATACATTTAAGCGAATCAGAGAAAAGTATAAATGGAAGAATATGTTTCGCCAAATAAAAAAATATATAAAGAGCTGTGAAATTTGTCAAAGAAATAAATCAACTCTCAAGACTAAAGTACCAATGAAGGTTACGACAACATCGAAAAGATCCTTTGAACGCGTAGCGCTGGATATCGGCGGACCTTTACCCATTTCACACAATTTCAACAAATTTATCCTAACATTTCAGGATGATCTCACAAAGTTTATGTTAGTAATTCCCATACCAAATCAGGAAGCACATACTGTCGCAAAACACTATGTTAGAAAAATTTTATGCATTTTTGGCACTCCAACATCTTTATTAACAGATCAGTGTACCAACTTTTTAAGTGATTTGGTCAAACGAACTCAATCAATTCAAAGAGATGCAAACAGCTCCTTATCATCGGCAAAGTAACGGTGTCATCGAGCGCTTGGTGATTATTTGCGAAGTTATGCAAGTAAAGATCCATCTAACTGGGACTCCTGGCTGGATTATGCAACATTTTGCTATAACACAACTCCTCATTCAGCAACTAATTACACACCACACGAAGCGTTGTTTGGAATAAAACCTGAGTTGCCATCATCTATTGTAGGAGCTGTTGAACATGTGTACAATTATGATGACTACGCAATAGGTCCTAAATCTAGGCTTCAAAACGGATATGCAATTATTCGTGAGAACCACCTCCAAACAAAAGGAAAGTCATAAACGTATTATGATCGAAACAGGAAATCAATTCAATTGTATATAGGTGATAACGTCTTTTTAGAACGAAAATATCGAAAACATAAGAAACTTACCCCATTTTTGAAGGGACTTTTTAAATAATAGGAACAATTTCGCCCGAAATTTCCAAAATAAAATAGGTCGAAACTCTAAAGTTGAATATAACAACCACTTAAAAAAGGTATTACTGTAAGATAATTGCACAATTAAATTCCCAGGTTTTTATGTTACTATCGTTCCTACACAACAAATCCGTGTTTTGTAATAACCGTAAAATTTCACCTTCAGTCAATGACACTGGAGTATATTTTCAACAAATCGGATCACTTCTAAAGTCAACATAGTCATGGACTTTTTATATTCATTTAAATTTAACGGAACTCCAGGAATCTACTAAATAATTAAATTCATATTACAATACTTTAGATAGTCTATGTATGCAGAATAAGGAAAATTCCCATTAGATCACCATAGAAATAACTTAAGAATCATCAATGGAACTTTAAATGAAGCTCTCGAAAATGATTACTATTTCACTAGAAATTTTAATCTTGCTAATAAGCGGGGAAAAAGAAACTTTTATTTGGAGTTATGGACAACGACGACGCACACATGTTGGACGATATTGTAGAAGGACTGGAAAACAATCAAATTAGTTTACATCATAATCAAGAAAAACAGGCCTCAAATACCAGTAATATAGTCCAAACATTCAATAAATCTAATCAAGAATTACACACAACTTTTGAAACAATTCATTCACAAATTTCAACGTTATACGAAGAATTGCAAAATAGATCAGACTTTGAAAAGAATCTTCATATTTTTGACGAATTAGACAATATCATGACACTATCTTTGGATCAGCTAATTTCAAAATAAGAAGCACGTTTTAATATCACACACGAAGCTATTTTGGGAAAGTCGGATAGGCACTTATTAAATATAAACACTTTCCTAAAAGAAATTCAGTTAGAACTCGATCGTAATAAAAAACTGCCAATAATAGTGAAAACTTCGAAATTTACATTTTTAAGTAGAATTGCACAAGTCAAACCGGTATACGCAAATAATTACTTTTTGTGTCAAATTAAGATCCCACTAATGTCAGAAAAATATGAATTAAATAAACTTACCAGTTTACCTTTCAAATTTAAGCATAACTTATTTTATTATGTAAAAACAGATCCCGAATATGTAGCTATCAATGAATTATTGAGTCAATATACAATATATTTTTAAAGCAGAATGAATTCGACGAATGCATTAAGATGCCAGAAAACAATTTCATATGTATAATGAACTTTTTGACTTATAATCGTAACAAACAAAATTGTATAATTGCTTTAAGTCTTTCAGATCCTAATCCATCCGATTGTGATTTAAATATTTTCAAACTCAGTCATCAAATATGGTACCAAATAACTGCTTCCAATAATTGGTTATAGATTTTACCCAATAAAACATTTTTTGTGAGGTATTTTAGAGTTACACGATCAATGTAAGGCTAAAACGGACGAAGTTAATTTGAAAAACCAAAACCGAAATTTTAAATATCAAACCTTTTCATTATAACTTTGGTAATATATTTATTAAAGAGCTAGATAAAATTCCAAGGAATTTCAGTATATTCGAAAATCGGATAAGACCTCAACAAATAAATATGGGTGAATGAGATCTTGATACAATAAATCTTAGTATTAGCAAACTGCTACAAGAAAACTCTGTAGAGACATTTGAAATTACAACTAACGATAATAACAATAAAAATGTAATCCTTATTATGGTTGTAATAGTTACAATAATATTTCAATTTTAAACGAATTATAAAATGTAATCTGAGTACTAATTGCCAAAGATAAGAAATAGAAACTGTAGATGAATAATTTCATATAATATATATATGTATATATATATATATGTATATATATATAATGTTAATATTAATTTTTCTTTACAAAAAAAATATATATATATATATATGGTAAGTACTTCAATACAATACGATACGATATATTGCTATAATTTATAAATTTAAAATTTAAATTAAAAAGAAAATTTTAAATAAATTTTATGCTTTGAAATTGTATTGAAAAAAATGAGGTAATTTACATTTTCTCTATATCGGCCGGACACCTATGGAACTTTCCCGATAATGTCATAAAATATTCATTTCGGTTCCCCTATTCCAAATGCGCATTCCAAGTTTCATGAAAATGTGACTACTATTGGCCGAATTATTAAGGTTTTTTTATTTTGCACTCCTGCAACCCCCACCGAGGGGAGAAATATTTTATCTTTTCAGTTGGTCTATCCCAAACGTACGTTGGAAGTTTCATTAAAATCTGATTATTATTGGCCGAATTAAGGAAGTTTCTATATTTCCACCACAACATTTTTTAAAATAAGTTTTGTGCATTAGTGTTACCAGAAGTGAATTTCGTTGAAAAGTTAATATGTTCTGACCTCGACCTTAGTACACAAACTGTGCAAATGTCATCAAAATTGGACATGCAGTTGCGGTTTTACAACTAGTGTAAAAATAGACGATTTTTGGACAAAGTGTATTCTTAGACAGTGTTGCCATAGTTGAATGTGGCCCAAAAACTAATCAGATCTAAGTTAGGGTCAAATACATGAACTGTCTAAATTTTATCGAAATTGGACCAGCAGTTTAGTCTGAATCGTGCGTAAAAAATTTTGTCGTTTTTAGACAAAGAAAGCGTTACCAAATAGTGTTGCCATATATTAATTTCGCCCAGAATCTAATCCTGTGCATCTGCCATATCATCCAATACTGCTGCCTTTACAGAATTGAAAAATTTAACTTGAAAACTTGTTTCATCTAATGGCAAGAATAATAATAGGCAGGTTACCGTCACTGGCGTTTGCACTTGCACTGATATAGCCCCTGAAGCTACCTTATGTGAACCTTCAGTAATTTTTCCTAATAATTAGGTTAATGTCAGTAATGTTAATATTGATGACAATAGAAACGAGAAGAAAAATTCGAAATATATACCCGAAGTGATAATAAAATTAAAAATTGATCAAGCAATCCATAGTAGTGAATTTACATTTTCTCTATATCGGCCGGACAACTATGGAACTTTCCCGATAATGTCATAAAGTGTTCATTTTAGTTCTCCTATTCTAAATGTACATTCCAAAAATTAATGAAAATGCGACTGCTATTGGCCGAATTATTAAGGTTTTTTATTTTGCACTCCCGCGACCCCCACCGAAGGGAGATGCCTTCTATCCTTTCACTTGGCCTATCCGGAATGTACACACCAAGTTTCAAGCAAATCCGCCCATTATTGAGTGAATTATTGACGTTTTTCCATATTAGCCATCCACAACTCCCCACCATGGGGAGACATATTTTTCCTTTTCAGTTGGTCCATGCCAAACATATACTCGAAGTTTCATTAAAATCCGACTATTACACCTCATCTCCACACAAATTCAGTTAGATATTATGTTAGTAAATGTCAATTGGGAACATTAGTGGATCGATTTTGTCATAACATTTCATCTCCACAGGACAGAACAGCAGATATAACACCTGTTCTGGCTGAATTTACGCCGTGTGTAGAGAGCTAGTTATTGGCCGAATTAGGGAAGTTTTTATATTTTCACCACAACATTTACTATGTTTATATCGGTTACCTAAGACCTACTTAACTGGAAGTATTTAGGTAGATAAAGTTTAGGTAAAAAATCGTATCAATTTACATCGTGTTACCCAAATTTGACGTTTGCTTTAAAAAACTTGCAACCATAATGTTTGACAGCATATTTTGATTTAGGAAAATTCAAAATGGCGCTATCCGTCCCTAAATATTTTCCTAAATATTTAGGTAGGTTTTAGTCAGGGTGTCGTTTACATCGATGTTTTAGGCAAATGTCATCCCTTACCTAGGTTTTAGGTAACCGATGTAAGCATAGTAATTTTTTAAAAAAAAGTTTTGCGCATTAGTGTTACAAGAAGTGAATTCCGTTGAAAAGCTAATATGTTGTGGTTTCGACCTTAGTACACAAACTGTGCAAATCTCATCAAAATTGGACATGCAGTTTCGATTTTACAACTAGTGCAAAAATACACTATATTTGGACAAAACGTATTCTTAGACAGTTTTGGCATAGTCAAATATGGCCCAAAAACTAATCAGATCTAAGTTGAGTGAAGTCAAATACATGAACTGTGTAAATTTTATCGAAATTGGCCCAGCAGTTTAGTCTGAACCGTGCCTACAAAGTCTTGTCGTTTTTAGACAAAGAAAGCGTTACCAAATAGTGTTTCCATATATTAGGTAGGTAGGGTAGGTAGAGTAGGGGTACTACGTACAACATCAGGCACCTTAATGGGCCCATTGTGATCCCTGCGATACCAGGAGTTACACTGTTGGAAAACCTATTCCTCTTCAAAGCATTTAATTCTCCTACAAAACTTCATTAGACTTCCCATGTCAGTCGCCTGAAACATCTCTAAATTCTCGACGAAATGGTTACCCAAAAAGTTGTAACGAGCCCGAGAGAGAGCTGAGCACTCGCACAAAATGTGCTTGATGTCCTCAGCCACTCCCATGTCTTCACAATATCGACAGAGGTCGGTTTGCGCGAAGCCCAGTTTTTTAGCGTGCTTGCTCAACAGACAGTGACCCGTCAGTATCCCAATAATTGTCCGTAAATGATTCCTATTCCAGTCTATTATGAGACTCGACTTTCTCTGATTCATTATCGGCCACAAACTTTTTGATACTTCGTCCCCACTAAGGTTGCGCCATCGTGTGTTGGCTTCCCCGAAAATTCCATCCTTGATACGTGCTTTAAACGCCTAGAGGGAATGTAGTACGTCAGTGATTTCGATTCCTGAACCGTCTGCTTCTTCCTTTGCCAGATTGTCTGCCGATTCATTTCCCTCGATTCCGCAATGGGCTGGAACCCAGCATAATCTAACACTATTCTGAACGCATAGTGTCTTCAAGACCTTGCGACAGCTACTGACTTTTCCCGAGTTTGCAGCTACCGAACTAAGCGCGTTCAAGGCTGCCTTGCTGTCTGAGTAGATCGAGATATCCCTGGAGGATATTTTCTCCAGACTAGATGTTTCTGCAGCCTTTTGAATTGCCAATATTTCCGCCTGGAAGACGTTGCATTCCAGTGGAAGTCTGAAAGATTTCGCTATACTGAGATCTTTCGAGAATACCCCCGAGCCTACGCTGTACTCTGTTTTAGATCCGTCTGTATAGATTCCAATCTCGCCTTCGATAGAGACCTTATTGTCATACCAGTCTGTTTTATGCGGGTATGTAAGGGGTATCAAAGTCCAATATTTCCTTTATGGTGTCAGTTACCACTTTGGCACCGCCACCTAGTGTCCAGTATAGGATCTTTCCATGACCTTTATCCAATCTCTTGAGAAACCCATGGTTTCTTAGCCTCAGAGCACTGTTGCCCGCCGCTTCTTTAATGTACAAGTCGATCGGCAACAAAGGCAATATGGTTTCCAGGGCTGCCGTTGGTGTTGTTCGAAGCGCACCTGACGCACTAATACAAGCAGACCGTTGAACCCTAGTGAGTCTCCCTTGTATATGTTTCTTGTTGGTGGCCCCACACCAAACAAATGCCCCATAGGTTAGAATTGGCCTCGCTACCATGGTATAAAGCCAGAGCATTATGCTAGGCTTTAGCCCCCAATTTCTACTTACAGCCTTTCTGCATACATTGATTCCCCATGCTAGCTTTTGTCTAGCCAAAGTCCTAGAAATTTGACTTCTTCAGAGATATTTAAGGTGACTCCATCAAGCTTTGGCAGCCTGAACTGGGGCACCTTGTACATCCTGGTGAAGATCACTAATTCCGTCCTACTCGGATTGATGTTAAGACCATTGTGGCCGGCCCATTTGCTGAGCCTGTTGAGAGCTGTTTCCAATAATTCGCTAATAGTTTCCCGAAATTTTCCTCTAGCAATTAGTGCAAGATCATCAGCGTATGCTACCACTGAGATCCCACTATTACTGCGTTTCTTAAGGATCCCATCAACCACTAGAATCCAGAGGAATGGAGATAATACTCCCCCCTGAGGTGTACCTCTGGATACTCTCTTCCTTGCTTCACTGTCCCCGTAAGCTGCATTAATGAATTTACAGCGCAGAAGCATGTTGATCCAATCGGTAATTCCCCCTTCCACATTTGTGTCTTCTAGTGCGCCTATTATGGCTTCTCTTTTAACGTTGTTAAACGCTCCTTCGATATCCAGGAAAGCTACAAGAGCAAATTCTTTATTGCTGATGCTATCCTCTATCTAACTAATGACTTCGTGTAAAGCCGTTTCCGTAGACTTATATTTGAGGTATGCATGTTGGGAGTTCGACGGAGCCCATCCGCATACCTCTCTAATATAGGTAGTGATCATTCGTTCCAATATCTTCAGCAGAAAGGATGATAGGCTAATAGGTCTGAAGTCCTTTACCAATGTATGACTGATTTTTCCTGCCTTTGGTATGAAGATTACCTTCGTTTCTCTCCACATCCTGGGCACATATGCCATCCGTAGACAACTTCTGAAAATTGTCTGAAGCCATCTTTTTGCCGCTTCTGGTGCCTTTTGCAGCATTATTGGCCTGATGTCATCAGGTCTTGGGGATTTGTATGGCATGAAGGATTCGACTGCCCAAGTAAGCTTATTACTACTCGTGATAGAGTCGATCATCCGCCAGCTGAGTTTCCGCACTACCGGAAGTTTCTCTTCTTCCTCCCCTTCCAAGCTTCCTGGAAAGTGAGTAGCTATTAGGGATTCTAAAGCCTCTTGACTATCTTCCACCCATGATCCGTCCTCCCTCTTGATAAAGCTGGGGACGCTCTCCTCCTTTGAGAGTATTTTCTTTAGCCTTGAAGCTTCGCTAGTCTCCGTGATGTCGTCGCAATATGTCCTCCACGAAAGTCTTTTAGCCTTTCTGATGACATATTTGAATTTCCGTTTATTTACTTTATATACTTCCCAGTCTTCTACAAGGTTACTCCAGCTTGGTTTGTTGTACTGTTTCCCTACTTTCTTTCTCATGACCGTAATATCTTTGTTCCACCATATAGGTTTTTGCCTTCCAGGTGGTCTAGATATTGGGCACGATTTATTGAAAGCTTTAATTACTTCATGGCTAAAGTATTTAACTGCTCTATCCACACCATTTCTGCATTTGATTGATCTAGCAGGCTCCTTGAGCCTATAGCTCAGTGAGTGCGCAAAGCCTTTCCAGTCAGTTTTCCTAGGGTTTCTAAAGGGTGTTCTCTTATTTGTTCTAGCCTTAACCTCGAACAGGATCCACTTGCGATCAGAAAAAGAGGGTTCCTGCGAGACCCTCAATTTACCTATTTCACATTGGGAAGTGTTACATAATGTAATGTCTAAAACTTTCTGCCTACTTTTAACTACAAAAGTTGGGTCATTTCCTACGTTACAAATTGCTAGATTTGATAATATAATGAAATCGAGTAGTAACATACCTCTCTCGTTGGTGTCCTTACTTCCCCGTTGTGTGTGGTGAGCGTTGGCATCACATACGATAACCACCTCCAACGTGTTCCGTGCAACCAGCTGCCTTAAGCTTTCTGGAGGCAAGTCCACCATCTGCCCGTCGTACGGTAGATATGCCGAAACCAGGCACATGGGTTTCCCGTTCTGCTGCTTCAATTCGCATACCGCTGCTGTAATCTCTTCCGAGCTATAATTTTCCAAAAGCTTTAACTGTATTTCTCTGAAGGATACAAGTTTTGACCTTCCTTTCCGATTTTTTGTAGAAAAGAGTAAAGTCTCTTACCTTTAGTCCTGTTAATTGTTTCCTGTTGTTGATCCAGTTTTCCTGGATTAAAGCCGCTGTGATTTTCTGCCTAGAGAGTAATCCTGCTAGGCAGGCAGTAGCCGTTCTACTGTGACGGAGGTTGATTTGTACCACCTCCATCACTGATTACCGGCTCCTCGTCTTCGATCCTTTTAGTGTCGGCAGGTGGTTTGATCATCACCCTGCCCAAACTGTACCGTGCGATACCTTTTACCTTTTCAAGATAAGGAAGTGATTCACGGCTGAGCGATAGAAGGTAGTTCTGGCCGTGTTTCCTGTGGGGTCCCACCTTCAGTACCTTCCATCCCTCAGCCTTCATCTCCCTATTTTGATTTCTTAGCAAGGCTAAGAGCCTGTCCAGGGTGGTGAAAGGCTTCGATACCCAAACCCATGCCTTCGGTATGACGTACCTGTGAAGGTCCTTCACAGCCACTGCTGTGATTTTGGCACCCTCCAAGATATCGCCAAGACCGCTGAGGAATTCTTTAAAGAAATTTGCCGAGACATCGCTTCCACAGGCAACAACCTTATGTCCACCCTCCCAACCAGCGCCATCGAAGGGCAATTCCTGCTCTTCGGCAGCTGACTCGTAAAAAGTCAGCATAGCTATCTGGAACTTCTCCTCCATTTTTTGCCACTGGTCAAGAGTCAACCGGCCATCTGACTGCTGTTCGTTTACTACAGCCATAGGCAACTTGTCCAGCTCTGCATTCACAGGCCGGTTGCGTGTAGACACCTTTTGTTTGGGCTTTTCAGCCCCGCCCTGTGTGACGTCATCGCCTGACCTGTCACGTTTGCCCTAAAAACGGTTACTTTTGCCAAAACCGTTGTGAAACCTTCCTCGTTTGATGATCCCGCAATGGTATCCCGAGGAGCGGCCTCTTCCTTCTTCACCACTTTAGCCTTATGACTGGCAAGAAAGCTCTTTAAGCTCTCGTCTCCAGTTACCAATTTGGCCCGTTCATACTGCTCTTTCTCCCAGAGGCTGAGCACACTGGGATCCATAGCACTGGGCCTTCCTATTGGCAGACCGGATACGAATTCTAGCTTGTTGATAATCAGACTACTTACCAGTGTCCCTATTTTCCTGCTCAGGCTCAAATAGCCTGGCACCTTCCTGAATGCCTACAAGAGCGGATGGCATTTTTCCATCCACGCTTGAAGAATTGATTTCAGCAGAGCCAGACGGCATGTTTCCGATCTGTGCTACAGCCTTAACCACTTCCTCTTTCGCTTCTAAGAGCTCATTCTCCTCTTCCAGGGTCAGTGTTTTGCTGAAGATGACTTCCATCGAGCGAGTCGAATCGACCTCGCTGTTCCGGCTGCCATCTCCAACAGAAGACTCCCCCTTCTCAACGTCCTTTTTTAAAAATCTTTTTCTTTGTTCATTTTATGGTCCCGCGAATATGGCGAGAAATAAAAGTCCACATAGGCATAGCTTCCTTACCGCTGCAAGGCACTTGTACACTCAGAGGTTGCCTGTTATCTGAGGCCTCCGTTCATGACAGTATATCCCTACTGCCATTCATCCCATCAGCACGGATCGGTTAACACTTTGGGATTGGGGCTGTTTATCGAGGTTGCCTCCTCTAGATCCGCAAGATTTAGTATAAGCAGGGGTACCACGTGCAGGACGTAGCTCTTCACTACGCACAAGATGCTTCCATACATCCTGAATCTAGTCGGTCTTGGAACACTTCCCTGGTGATAACGTACTTTCACCTTCACCCCCTGCCATATATTAATTTCGCCCAGAATCTAACACCATCTGGCATTTGATGCAACACCGAAATGGTGAAAGTTTCATGGAAATCGGACCATCCATATATATTTTATTAACGATTTAAAGAAACGGACGGACCGACGGACGGACGTGGGGCTAATTATGTTTGATGAAAAGGATTTTGCACTAATTTTCATCTTCGTAGACCTTCTAGATCAGAAGTAAGGTTTTTGCATGATTATAGTAGTTGGATATATGTTCGACTGTTCGCGTTTTGTCATTCCGAACACTGAACTGCTAGATATGGTATGTGTTAAAGTTTTTTTACAATATGAAAATATTTACATTTTAAATTGCTATTTGCCTCCTTCATGCGCAAATGAACACTACCAATAATTGGTCGCTACTGTTGAATTCGTTACCGACTCCATGCGCCTCAAAGATAACCTAATTATTCTAGGTAATTTCGACTTACCACACTTGACATGGGTGCAGTCGGATGATAATTTTCATTATATTGGCTCCTATATTTCTGCACTGGAAGAAACTCTTATTATTGATAGCTTTGCGCCATGCGATTTTCAACAGATTAAATGTATT
Source organism: Xylophagus ater (assembly GCA_963422695.1). NCBI lineage: Eukaryota > Metazoa > Arthropoda > Insecta > Diptera > Xylophagidae > Xylophagus > Xylophagus ater. Next base: position 24,994,580 of record OY730481.1, on the reverse strand, counting down.
AAGAATAGTCTGGATAGATTGTTGGACTTGGTTTTCTGTTCCAATTCTAATAACTGCTTGGTCAGGTAGGCTGACGCTAGTCTTTCCGAAAAAATTTAAAGAAGAAGAGAACAAAAATTTGGTAAATAAAATAAAATAAAACACTATCATTCAAAATGAAACTATGATTGTATATTTTATTAAAAAAACAGATTTAATTAGAATTCATTTATTTTAAGTTCATTTCACAAAAAAAAGCAAAATTAAAAAAATAAAGGAACTTCAAATAATGTCAAATAATTTTTAAAATTTATCAGCACTTTGATATTTCACTTTTCAAAATTTAATTTAGATTTGTTTTCTCCCAAAAATAACCAAAAAACTCAATAAAAAAAACTGACACAAAATTTTCTACACTTATCAAATCCTTGTTGCCGCACTTTTGAGAATTTCCACTGGTAACCCAAAATATTGAATAAATTAAAGAATTTTGACATTTTGAAATCAAAATAAACAAACGCGATTATTTAGTAAAAAGAATGTTTCGCGCTTCTTAAAATATTCTTTACCAGTGGATTATATTAGTTATATGTGTCAAATGTGCGCGATTTACTCTGCGTGTTATTATATAATAATATAAATAATAAATAAATTATATTGTGTTCATATAAATTTTTGAAAGGCATATTTTGCATATAAATAAAAAAATGTATATAAACATTACTTAACTTTGTTGTTAGTGCCCATGTGTCAAAGTGATCCCCTCGCTTAAAGTGTGTGTGTTTTGTGCAGTAATGCTGGCCTTAAATATAATATGGGGGATCGTTGATCTCTCTGGACCTCTGTCACTTATTTTCCTTTTCAATTTTTCGGTTTTTTTTCTTTATTTATATTTACGATTAAAAAAAACAATTTAAGAAATTCCACATATTTTCATAGTCTACCAAGTTAAAAAAAAAACAAAAATAAGAAAAAATATAAAAAAAACTCAAACTCAAAACCAAAAAAATAGTTGTAAACCCAAAAAAGAAG